>WOXC01005619.1:0-600000 GCA_011680675.1 Gymnobelideus leadbeateri | reverse complement strand
AACCATCCTTCCCAGCTCCATGCCATCTGGAAATTTGACAAATATATCATCTATGCTCCGTCCAAGTTATGGATGGAAAAGTTGAACAGAGGGCTGAGGACAGTTCCCCAAGGTCTTTCACTAGAGACTGCCCTCCAGCTTTGCAATAATCCATCAATCAATCACCACTCAGTGTGTCCAGGTTTTAAATGAGATCCATTTAACTATACCATTATTCAGTCTTAATTTCCCTATCAGGTCCCTAGGGTACTTTGAGCGAAATATTTTAAAAATTCTTTGCTGAATTTGAAGTCCAGGTCACTGTGCCATTTTGCTGATCTACTAGTCTTATATGAACAAATGTTTAAAAGAGTCGTGAATTCATCATCAAGAATTCTCTATACGGACCCTCCTTCCAAACACACAGATCACAACTTAGTAGTTAAAACTAGGGATTTGCCTCAGGTATATAGAACAGCTTTCCCAAAGTCACACGAATCATATCAGGACTCGCACCCAGGTCTTTCTGATGCCAAGTACAGGATTCTATCTATTATGGCACAAAGCTTCCCAGTACAATAACTCTCGCCAAAGGAAAATGGGGTTATTTGGGCATGATTTCATAGGATCCAAGATGAAGGACTAGAAAGGACCTCAGAGGCCACCTCAATTATTTTACAGATGAAGAAACTGACGTCTAGAGACTTGGGCATGGAAGGAAGGAAGGACGGAAGGAAGGAAGGAAGACAAGGGAAGGAAGGAAGGAAGGAAGGAAGGAAGGAAGGAAGGAAGGAAGGAAGGAAGGAAGGAAGGACGGATGGACTTAATAAATGCCTACTATGTGTCAGGCACTATACTAAGTGCTCTAGAAATATCTCATTTGAGCCAAGGTCACATTTAGACAGCAAGTGGCAGAACCAGGGTCTGAACCTGACGTACTTCCCATTGATACACCAAAATAAACACAGGTTCCTAAGCCCCATCATACTCCTTGGCCATTACTGGACCAAGATGGAGATGGCAGTGACCATTACAGAGAAAAAAATAGAAGGCTGTGTGTGCCTGTGTCTCTGTGTGTAAGTTAACATTTGGATGTTCAGGTAGGGTGTGTGTGTGTGTGTGTGTGTGTGTGTGTGTGTGTGTGTGTGTGTGTAAACTGGTCCCTAAATTAACTAGCCTCATCTGCCTAGGTGCAAAGAAAAGCCTAATTTAGCCTTTAGCTTTTTGGAGAGGGGAAAGTAGGAAAACTGGGGTTAAGTGACTTGTCCAAGGTCACACGGCTAGTTTTGTGTTAAGTGTCTAAGGCCACATTTGAACTCAGGTCCTCCTGACTCCAGGGTCAATGCTCTATTCACTGCACCATCTAGACACCCCAGCATGTGAAAACTATTAATACGTAAAATATAGTTACAGTCAGTCTGGGGTAGTAGACAGGACAGCCTTAGACCTGGGAAGATCTGGATCACTGCTCTGAACGGTATCATCAGTATGAACCTGAGGAAATGACAACTTTTCAGTGCCCAAGACAACACTTTAAGAATATATATTAGTTAGGGGTCAGTAGGTGGCACGGTAAATAGAGCACTGGCCCTGTACTCAGGGGGACCTGAGTTCAAATCAGGCTTCAGACACTTAACACTTACTGGCCATGTGACCTTCAGCAAGTCACTTAACCCCAATTGTTATGCCTTCCCCCCTCCAAAAACAAAAGAAAAAGAATAGATATTAGAAGGGGTTAGCTGATCTGCAGTGGTGGAGAGGGTTTCCATACTAGGAGTTTCCCCAAACCAATACAGTCACAGGCATAAATCTTAAAAACCCTTCTTCCCATAATATTTTATCTAGCTTGACTTTGTTTTTCAAAAATGGGTAGTATTTTCCCTTGGTTCATCTCACCAATCAACCTAGACCCAGCATGGGACCACATCAAACTTTGAGCAAACCCAGCCTAGTCTTCTTCTAAGGCCATAAGAGGTATCTCTCCTTTACAAACCTAAGGTATGCTTAAAGCTCATTGAACTTCTCTCCTGGGCTGCTAATGGAGATGCCCGATGATAGTTAATTTCAAATCCATTTTGAATGCTTTGCTAATTGGGATACCATTAGAATAATGGTTATTTGGGGCTTTTAATATAAAAATAATAAGTTCAAAAAACATCAGATCAAAGCCAAAGAAGATATTAGCTTAATTGGGTCTCAAATATCTTTTAATAGATGGAAGTTTAAATTTTCCAACTTTTTTTTAAACTTAGTGGCCTAATGACAGGCAAGCTCACCATGTCAGTTACAAACAAACTCTAGGTCTGCCTTAATACAAAGAGCTGGCATGAGAAAATAAAATGTCCTTTCCACAATCCAGCCCTCTCTAAAAGTTAGCTTCTGTCTTAATTTTTAAAAAAGAGTAGACATAATAGATAAAACTACCAGACAGTAGCTCCCCAGCAGGAAGCACAAGTAAGTGGGGGGAGGAGGTCACAAAATTGCTCAAGTATGTTTTAATAATCTCTGCAAAGATAGGCCTATGTGCCTGGAAGGAAGGTTATAGGCCATCCATGGAGTCTTGGGTACAACTTGTCCAGGAGATGCTCCAAAGAGAAGCTCAGGGACAGAGACCACTTATGCTGATGGTCAGTGCCCACAGATAAGGTCCCTGAAATTGACTTCCACAAATAAAATACTGTCTGTGTTGCTTCTTCCCGTTGGCAAAGTTTCACCAGGAGTTCTTCTAGCAACTGTTTTCCTTGATGTAGATCTAAAACTTTCCCTATCTTAGCAGTTGGGCCTAAAAATCTGTGGCTTTCTATAGAACCCAACCTGGGAATTTTTGTGAAGGGATTCAGCAGCTAGGAGTGAGGAAAGGGGCAACTTACCTGAGGTCACAATAAGGATTAATGATAGAGGATGAGTGGAGAGGAAGTAGAGAGGGACTGAGCCAAAGGCATGGCTGATAAGGGCAGGGAACCCAGCCCAGGATACCACAAGATTTCTAGACTACTGAAGAGGGGTAATACATTCCCTCAAAAGGAAAAACAAAAAGTTTCTTCAATCTCTGAGTCCCATATGGGCAATGGAAAAAAATGTAGGATTTGGGGGCCAGATGGACAGGAAAGGATATGCATTACAGAATCAAATAGTGTTGCTGGTGTCCTATAAATTTTCCACCCTGGAGCAAAACCTTCATGACCTTGCCCTAGTTACAACTCTGTCCTGGTACCCAACCATCTGGTGATGAGCCTTTCTTCACTTCCTCTAATTATATAAAGTGAGTTGTAAGGGATCTCAGGGGCATCCAGGATCCTAGCAACATGGGACCATAGATTTAGAACTTTAAGGGGCCTCAGAGGACATTTAGTCAAACTCTAACCATCTTCTCTAAGAAGTCTTTCTTCTTCCTCCTTAATGACAGTACTTTGTTTTTGTTGCTTATTTCCAGTTTATCCTGTATGCACCTTGTTTGTACACAGTTGTTTATGTGTCAAGATAATATTTGTAAAGTACTTAGCACAGTGCCTGGCATATAGGAAGTACAAAATAAATGCTTGACCTCCCCCATTAAACTGTAAGAATCTTGAGAGTAGGGAATATCTTTTACCCTTCTTTGTATCCCTAGTGTTTAGCACAGTGTTTAGCATAAAGTAAATGCCTATTGATATAATAATTATGTTTATTGGTCATTGACTGACCAAAAGTTCATTTGGCCTCCTCTCAAAGATCTTGGAGTCGGAAGACAGGGCACTGCCTTGTAAGGCAGTCCATTGCACTTTTGGACAGCTCTGATAATTAAGAAAATTTTTGTTGGTGGTGGTTTTTTCCCCTTGAATCAAACAGAAATCTAGTTCTGGAACTTTAGCCTTTGTTCTTCCTTCTATCCTCCGGGGCTAAACAGTGCAAGACAAATCTCTTCCACATGACAGCCCTCCAAATAATTAAAGGCAGTGTGGGTATGTTCTGCAAGGTTAAAAAAAGTCACCAGGTTCTTCCAGTCCTTAAATGACATGATGTTCTGGCCCCTCACTGTGTTGGGTCACTTGGATGGGCTTCAGTGACTCAAAGTCCTTCTGAAACTATGGCTCCCAAAGCTGTCTACAATACTTCCCATGTGTCCTGAGCAGGGCAGAGGAGAGTGGGCCCATCAAGTTTGGGGTTTCTTCACTTCTTCATGGAAGTCATCTTCCTTTTCCTCACTGGGTTATGGGCAGCGGAGGCCGGGGAGAGACAAGCTTCCTTGGACTCTTCAAGCTTATGTCTCTAGGTTCTGGCAGAAAGATTCCCAGTATGGCAGACTTCTGACTGTGAATTTGCCATTTGAAGAAAATTTAGCTAAGTATGGCAGGGTTGTGCGAGGAATACCAGATAGGAGACCTGGGTTTGAATCCTGATTTTGTCACTGACTTACTGTATGACATTGGATAAGTCATTTTCCTTTTTGGAGCTTCACTTTCCCCCTGTGTTTAAAAAAAATAGGGGTTTGGGACAGGAGAGACAGGGAGATAAACTCCATGATCTCTAAAGTGCATCCCAATTCTGAATTAACAAAAAGAGTTTCCACCCCCAGATTTTCATGCTCGGTTTAGCCTTTCAACAGCTAATCAATTAGGAAACATTCACTGAGCCTAGTCATGTGCTAGCTATCACAGGAGGAACACAATAAAAACTAAATCACTAACCTGGCAGCTGATGGCACAATGGCTACAGCACTGGGCCTGGAATCAGGAGGACATGAGGTCTTTTCTTTCTTCAGACACTTACTAGCTGTGTGACCCTGGGCAATCCTCTTAACCTCTCTCTGCCTCCGTTTCCTCAACTGTAAAATAGGAACCAAAATAGCACCTACCTCCCAGGGTTGTTGGGGGGATCTGAGATAACAATTGTAGAGTGTAGCAGAGTGCTTGACACATCGTAAGCCCTATACAAATATTAGCTACTGTTATTATTGTGTGTTATAGGGGAGAGAACACAGGCATGAGAGTAATGAAGAACCGAGTTTAATTGTGGCCTCTTACATACTAGCTGTAAAACTCTCTTAGACTCAGTGATTTCATCTATAACATGGGGACAATAATAGAACCTACCTGACAGTGTTTTCATGAGGATCAAAAAAGATAATGTGTGTAAAGCTCTTTGCAAACCTTAAAATGCTCTCTATAAATGCTAGGTAATGTTATTGTTACTAGGTGCCCCAAGCTATGATGAACCCCGGTTCCTGCTTCAAAATCTTTAGAGTAATGCTGGGGGTGGGCAGTGGGTAACATAACACAGGTAGAAGAGCAGGAGTGAATAGAAGAACCCCTGACTGGTTTGGTGGGGCTCCCAGGCCACTTGATATCATTGAGAGCAGCCCTTGGGGGCATGGGCCTTTGGGAGATGAGATGCCTCCCCCTGAGCCAGTCTTGCAATCAAATCTCTCATTAAGCAGATGAGAGGACTCAGCTCACTGAGCAGGCTTCTGAGGACCACCCAGGATGCCTACACACGTGACAACTAGCAAAACCCATATAGTTAATAAGTGATAAACAAGACAGTCAGGCTCCAGGAATCTTGAGGAGAGAATGATCACTGTGGCTCAGGGTAGACCATGAGCTGGGTATTGAAGGTAGAATCCATATTGCTGAAAAGCAGAAAATCCTGTAGGTGGGGATGAGGATATAAATGCAGGACACATCAACAAAGAACAGGTATGAACCCAGGAGGAGGAATATATGAGGTGCAGTCCAGGGGTCATGAGTGGAATAGTTTGTCTAGGGTGGAGGACAATGGGAACTGGAGCCGTAAAAATTGTTTGGAATCTGATTTGAGAGGGATTGGAGTGCCAGGCTAAGGAGTTATGCATGATCTTGTGGACAGTGGGAAATCATAGAATGAGAAGCTGGAGAAGAGCTGACATTTTCATTATAGTTTACAAATTGCTTTCCATCCATTGTCTCATTTGATCCTCCCAACAGCCCTGTGAGGCAGCGAGCTCAGATGCTTTTATCTACATATCACAATAAAGAAAGTGAGGGGTAGCATACAGGCCAGAAGGACAAGGTATATTTTCAGGTTGTCCTTATTCGAAACCTAGATAACTAAACTGTGTTTCTCCTGGGATGCCTTTTCTAGTCAGGTGAATTAACATATCTAATCCTGTTTGGTCCTTCCCGGCCCCATTCTTTAGTTGGACTCAGTGCCAATAGCCAGCCTCTCTCACATCTAGACCCTGTTCCCCAGCAGCAGAAGCAGGAAAGGGTGTCTGTCATCCCTGGTGTTTCACTGACAAGAACCTGGGCTCTAACCCTTAAAGAATGGCCTTCAGCCTCCTGCTCTGTTTCTAGGGGCAGTGACCAGAAATCCCAAAGCCAGCTCCAGAGTCCAGAGGGCAGGGGACTAGAGCTAGAAGCAGGAAGGAAGACAGGCAAAACCCAGCCTTCATGTTAAACATTTTTGCCTACTAAACACAACCTATTAAAGTAGGTCAGCAAACAGACTTCAGGAAAGGGGCCAGAGCTAAAGTCCCGGGGCCAGGGCTTTCATTCCATTTCCTGGAGCATTTAAATAGCTCTCCTCTCTCCTTAATAGCAAGGAAGCGATTTTGAAAACACTCTCACACTAAGTCCAGGGGGGAGGGGAAAAAATAATGCTGTCACACACAAGGAAGGTCTTGGTTAGGGAGCTGGTTTTTGTCTTCCTCATGGCTCAGTGCTGCCACCCAGTGGGAAATGATTGCCCATGACAAGTTGGCGCCTTGCCCTTGTCCTGAAAGCACTGCTAACCTAGGTCCTGGAAATTATCAGATTGTGGATATCTTAATGGGCAAGCCTGATTACCATTGCCTCTAGGACATCTGATTGCCCCAGCTCAGTGAGATCTCTCTCTTCTCTGATGCAACGTGGTACAGAGAAGAATAGCATGCATTTGGAATCAGAGGACCTGAGTTCAAATACCCCCTCTGTCATTCACTACCTATATGACCTTGGGTAAATTACTTAATCTCTCTTGGGACCTGCTTCTCAAGTACAAAAAGAGGGGTTCAGACTAGATGACCTGGAAGGTCCCATGCAGTTCTAAATCTTTGTTTCCATTTACAATCTAGACTACTCTTTTGGCTGTTCACAGACTCTCAGAGTTAGAAGGGGCCTCGAAGGTCACCTAGTGCAACCTTCTCCAATAGCCCTGACAAGTGGTCAAATGAGTCTCTAGTGAAAAAGTCCAGTGATGACAAACTCATTCAGCAGCTAATGATAATGGAGGGGGGCACAGTGAAATAAGTGCCTGATTATGAGTAAAAACTAAACTTGAATCACTACCTGCACAACCCTGTGAAAATTGCATCTAAACTTCATTTTTCTCATCTGTACAATGAGGGTTGGCTATATGAAATGACCCCTGAAGCCCCTTCTAACTCTCAATCTGTGAACCAATGATGATGGTAAAGAGCTAGCATGACATAGGTTGGAGTCTGGGACTTCCCATCCTGATAAAATGACTCAAAGAGACCAAAAAAAAAAATTATAATGGTGATGATGCCCTCCCATTTCAGTCAGTTCCACTTTGGGACATTGGTAGGAAGCATAGACTGACTTGTAACATGTCTCATGTTCTATTCTGTTTTGAGTTTTACAACTTGATTGACCTTAGGCAAATCATTTCTCTGTGTCTAGGTTTTGTCACTTATTTAAAAAAAATAAGGATGCTGAAGTAGATGGTCTCTAAGGTCATTTCCTGTTATAAATCTGTGGCCTTGCATATGTCTTGTCCTAGTGCCGTGTGTCATTCTCTAATTCTGTGATTCAAACTAAATATGTTTAAAAACACCCTTCAGAAATAAAGATTACCTTTTTGTACACAGTTGTTTGCATGTCCTCTCCCCTATTAGATCATGAGCTCCCTGAGGCAAAGGAATTGTCTTTTGCCTTCCTTTATGCCCCAGTGCTTAGCAAAGTGATTCGCACATAGTGGGTGCCTAAATAAATGCTAGTTGACTGACTCAGCTCACTGGCATGAGAAGGGACTTAATCATTTTCTCCTACTTCCATCTCCCCCTGGCACACCCTGCACAGAAGTGGGCACACAGTGTGTTCCAGTAACCCTTTGATGAAGGAAAGAAAGAAATAATGAGAACAGTCAAGGCCCACAAGGTCAACTGAGTCATATAGATTACCAATGTCTCCATGTCTTTCGTCCCTCATCTCTCTGATCTACTCAAAGCTGCCCATGATGCCCATCATCAATGAACTTTATATATGGACCCACAGAATTGACGTCCCATGTAAGATCATAGTCTCTGAACAAGCTGGATAGTGACCACAAGTCCTAAGAGTTAACACACATTAACACTCCTAAGTGTTGGGCAATCCCAGATGATCTACCTCTTCATGGATCATAAAAGTTTCAGATTTCCACAGAATACAGAGATAAATGATCAAATCATAGAGTTAAAAGGAACATCCAAGGTTATCCTGAATCATGAACCCCCTCTACAACATTCTGACAAGTAATTTTCTAGATTCCATTTAAATACTTCAAGTGATGGGGAATTTACTACCTCACAAAGTATCCCATTACATGTGTAGGTCAGTTCATTATAAAATTCTTCCTTGAACTGAAATCTACCTGCTTCCATCAACTGTTGTAGTTCTGCTACTCCCTTCTCCCCAACTCTGAGTCATAGGAATCATAAATTGAAAGCTGAAAGGAAAAATTACAAGTGATCAAGTCCAATGCTAATTTTACAGATGAGGAAACAGGGACCCAGAGAAATGAAGTGACTTTTCCTAGGTAGTAAGTCTCAAAGCTGGAATCTGAACAGAGTTCCTCTTTGAATTCAAATCTAGCACTCTTTCCAATAAGCCAACCTGAAATAATTCATCCATTTGACTCTTCAATTATTGGAAGACATCTATCATCTTCCCCCAGTCTTTATTCTCTAAGTTAAACATCCCCAGATACTCAATCAAGATACATTTCCCCATAAAGTGCTTACTACAGTGCCTGGCATATAGTAGTCACTTAATAAATGCTTCTTCCTTCTCTTTCCCAATGGCGTGATATAGTTTAAAGTCTTGTCACTAATCTAATTGATTTGTGAAGAGTACATTTCATTTTAATCAACATTCTTGTGAAAATGTAATTCACAGAAATAAACCTAATTTTATAAGCATAGTTTGAGCACAGCAGTGGACAACAGACCTCTTATGTCCCTTACTCTGGACGCCATACTTTTATATAGAATTAAGATTGCATTAACTTTATTTGGCTGCCATGCTATAGTATTGAGACATAGGAGTTTACAGTCAATGAATACTCCCAAGTGCTTTTAAGAAACCCTAGCCCTATTTCTGCCATCCTGTGTTTGTAATGTTGACTTTTTGAACCTTAAGAAGAGAACTTTACATTCATCCTCATTCAATTTCACCTAATTAGTAATGAAATTGTTTTAGTTGATTAAGATCTTTTGTGATTTTAATTCTATCACCCAACAAATAATATGCCAATTGAATAGACATGCTATCATGCCTTCATTCAAGTGTTTCCTTTCTTAAAGATAGATAGATAGATAGATAGATAGATAGATAGATAGATAGATAGATATAGATATAGATATAGATATAGATATAGATATAAACAGAACAGAGCTAATGACAGAGTCCTGTGGATACCCATTCAAGAAAGCTATGAATTCCAATAATTTTGAAATCTAAACATTCAAGGATTTCAAACCTACTTCATATTGTCAATTCAGCCCACATTCCTCAATCTTGTCCACTGGAATGCCATGAGGGATTTTGTCAAATACCTTGCTAAAGTATAGGTATATACTATGTCTGTGGTTTGCCTCTAACTTATCAGTCTAGTAGCTATACTTTTGAGAAAGTGAGGTCAGCCTAACTTCCACCAAATATTTGTGATGGGATCAGAGAGGGACAGTAAATGTCAGACCTGTGATTTAAAAAAAATATATTTTGGCAGTTTTCTGAAAAGAGATTGGTGTTAGGAGACTCTGAATACCAGCAAGCCAGTTTAGATGCTCCTAACATGTCAGAAAGTGGAAGGGGTGTGAATTAAGGTCCCAGTAAGAAGGCAAAAGCAAGAGATAAATGGGAGAGAGAGCAAGACAATTAACTCAGTAGGTCCAGGCCATGGCTATTTGGGGTGAGGGAGAGGAAATATTCAAGATAATTCTGAGGTTTCAAGCCAAGGTGACTGGGATGATGGTTCTAGTATCAAAGGAAATAGGGTAGGAAGGAAAAGAAGTAAGTCTATGAAGGAATACAGTGAGTTCATTTTTGGATAAATTGATCCAGAGATGATAAGAGGATATCTATGTGTGGATGGGGTAGAAGCTATAGAAAGAAGTTGAAGATGGAGCTTGATATATGAGACTTACCTGCCTACAAGTGATAATTGAAGCAATGGGAATAGATATCACAAGGGAGAGGGTTGGGGTCTTCATCAGTCAGTCTTTAAGCAGATACTGACCAAGTCGTTAGAGGGGACAGCTTCCAGACACTGCCCTTTTCCTAACTGTGTGATGTGGATTAACCTTTTAAAGGCATATAAATAACTGCTGACCTTCCATTTGGGCTCCTTCTGACAGAGCGAAAGTCCCCGTTAAAATATTTATTTCTCAGTCTGTTTGCTTCTGTTTTCCATTCTGCTTCCAAATCCTTGCCTTTTGCCTAACATTTTGCCATTCTCACCCACTCCCCCCATTTTATGGTTTTGTTTATCTCTCAAATGTCTTAATAAAACATGAAACATGAAAAATATTTATACTAGACAAATAAATAATTTACAGTGAGTTATGACAATACTCAATTTGGTTAATTATTCATCAACAATAAATAATTTATAAATGCTACCTTAATTTAAGGTATTACCCATTAGAATTCAAATATTAATAAGCCCTCTGCCATTTTAATGGAGAAGAGGAAGAAAAAAGATAAAGAGGGGAGGTAAGGTTAACAGGAGTTATGAGTGATCGTGCCTGTTCAGAGTGTGATAAGGCCAGTGAATAAAATACAAATATTTGCCAGATATCAGTGAAGGAAGCATCCACGCATTTGTTAGCAATGCTAGGTTAGCCATGGGGCTTCCTCTGATTTTTGGAAAGGTGGTTACTGAGCAGTTATCTACTGTTGGGGGAATCCCACCTGAGTTATAAGTCTCTGTAAGAAGCCTTTCATTGGTGGGGGAGGCTTTAAACAGCCCCATCTCACCCAAGGTCCCTGTCTCTAGGTCTGTCTGACAGCTGGCAGAGAGACCAGTCCATAAAGACTGTGGCATCTGGAGGACAGAGTACCCACTATGTGATCAATCTGCCCATTCAGTCCTAATGGTCTATGTAGACCACAGTGACCAGCCCTCAATCACACAGGAATTTCTGACTCATTCCTAGAGAGGCCTGGAGTAGGGCATCTCAAACCCTAGGCTAGAGAAATAAAACTTTCTTGAAAATGACTAGGAGAAAGAATGGAGAAGTAAGAATACCAGGGCAAAGAAAAGAATTGCAATTGAGGTTGAGGATTAACTCTGAAAAGGCCAAAAGGATGCTTCTTAATCTAAATCTTAATAATGATGTCATCCTCCTCCCAACTCTTCCTTCTGCATCCATTCTTTTCATTTTCCTCTCTAAGTTATAAAGAATTATGGAAATGAAAGATTAGAATAAGGAAAGATTAGAATAAGGAATGAGGTTCTCAGAAAAAATAAAAATATCTCAAGGCTAGGCATGGTGGTACATGGCTGTAATTCCTGAGATATGGAGACTAGTAATGATCTCCTGAGTTTATAACTTCTGAGTCACTGTAGGGCTAAGAGAATTGGTTATCTGCACTAAGTCCAGAATCGACATGGTGATCCCCTAGGAGCAGAGGGTCACTAGGCTGGGTAAGGATGGGTGAATCAAACCATGTCTGGGGTAAAGTTCCTGATCCTACTAATGATTAGGCTAGGATCTAAGCTCCTAGCCTAATCATTAGTAGGATCAGGAACTTCCATACTGGGTGAGATAGAGAAGAAAGAAAAGGAAGGAAGGAAGGAAGGAAGGAAGGAAGGAAGGAAGGAAGGAAGGAAGGAAGGAAGGAATGCTGGTTCATAGAGTGATAAAGCAGAGCTAAGAGGAACCTCCAAGAGCATCTATTCTAAACACTTCATTTTATAAATAAGGGAAATGAGGCCCACGAAAGATAAGTGACAGGGCAGCTAGGTGGCACAGTGAGTAGAGCGTCGGCCCTGGAGTCAGAAGGACCTGAGTTCGGATCCGGCCTCAGACACTTAATGCACACACAAACAAAAACCTAGCCATGTGACCTTGGGCAAGTTACTTAACCCCAATTACCCTCCAAAAGGCAAAAGAAAAAAAAAAGATAAGTGACTTACCCATGTCCATGTACCCTTGATCATACATATCAGATAGAAGACAAAATGTTGTCTTGTGAGTAAACAGAAGAATGGAGAACACAACTCTGATGAATTAAAAGGCTCTGAAGATGAAATACACTTTCCTCCTCTCCATGCAGAGACTGTAGATTATGAGTATGGAATGTTACATGTCACCAGACCTCATTGCTTTGTTACTTGGTTTTGCCTATTTGGCCCTCAGAAATTATGATGCCTTCCACTATACCTTACCTATCTTATCCTAAGGACTTTAGGTAAATGCAGTTTGAAAATATGCTCTCTATTGATTATGTGAACATGGTTACTAAGGACCAACTTTTGCCAGTCTTGTTAATTGGCTTCTCCTCTGAGTAACATTTTTCACCTGTGTCTGTGTGCATATTCCCTTATGCAGAGATGGGGGCTATTAATCCTCTCCAAGGTTCTACAGCAGAAAGTCCTCTACTGTTTCTGTGGATGGAGAGCCCCAAAGCTGATGCTTGCTAAAAATTAAATATAAACACAGGGTAGGGGCTCTAAGTTATATTTGTTAAATTGAACTTTGATATCATTTAGTCATTTTCAGTCACATCTGACTTTTCCTGACCCCTTTTGGGGTTTTCTTGGCAAGGATACTAGAGTGATTTGCCATTTCCTCCTCCAGATCATTTTACAGATGAGAAAACTGAGGCAAGCGTGGTTAAGTGATTTTCCCAAGGTGACACAGCTAGTAAATAGCTAAATCTGAATTTGAACTCAGGTCTTCCAGATTCTAGCTCTGGTACTCTATCCTCTGTACCACCTAGCAGCCCCTAGATATATTGAACTAAACTGAGTCAATAGCCCCAGACCCTTCAGTGGGGGCAATCTTCAGTGGACTATTTGTCATCTCCTTTGGGTCACCATTGCTCAAGCTGTTGGACTGGATTTGTCTATCCTAAAGAAAGAAGTTGCTGATATTAACTTTTCAATCTTATCTCTCATTACAAATTTTTTTGATAATGAAGGATGAACAAGATCCTGCACAAGAAGTATAATGAGCACTAATATGACAGAATACTGTTTGGTACATTTCTTCTTGTTGGTGTGGTCACCTTCCACTAGACTCTAAGTCCTATAAATGGCAATTCTATCAATGCCTAGTACAATGGCCTTCACATAGGAAAAAGGAATAAGGAAGAAGAGAGAGAAAGAGGGAGAAAAGAAGAAGGGAGGAAGAATGGTGGGAGAAAGGTAGTGAAGAAAAGAAGGAAAGGAAGAAAAAAGAAAGGGAGGAAGAGAAGAAAGGAAGAAGGAAAGAAAGGAGGAAAGATGAAGGGAGATAACTATTTCTCCTGACTTTTATACATAAGCTAAAGATAACCAGAGCATAGAACAGAAACTGGTGCTTTCCTCAGGGTTATTGACTAAGCCGTTTCCTTGCTGCTACCACTGCCAACCATCTGCCTTGCCTTCCAGCCTGTGCTAACACCAGCAACAAACCTCTCCCTCCATTGAAGTCTTATTTTATTTATTTTCTGAACCACAAATTCAGTTCTTCATCATATATATATATATATATATATATATATATATATATATTTGGTATTAGTTTTATCTCCTTGGTTTGGTATTAGTTTTATCTCCTTCACAAACCATAAGCTTCATATGGACAATATCTTTGTCTCCTATTCTATTCCACACATGGCCAATAGTATAGTTGAACATATACAATTCTTTGTCAATGGATTGTTTGAAACAAAAGAAAGTGATGGGACCTCCAGAAGAAAAATAAAAGGTCAATGTACCAGGATCAGGTATATTTGGCATAAAGGAGCAGGGAATCCATTAGAGAGACAAGGGAGCTACCTCTTAAAATCAAAGCTACCAGTAGGAGGGGAAAGGGAAGAAGAAACAGAATAAATGCCAGATTACAGTAACCCAGTCCCCTTTCACCAATTAATGAATGAAAAATGAGGCACTAGTAATGTGAATTGTAAACAGAGGAATCATTATGAGTGGGATTTTTTTTAAACTTATTTATAGCTCACTAGTTCCTCATTAATGATTTTTATTGCATTGCCAATGGCACATTATGCTTTTGGTCACACAGAAATGATTAGCACACACATTCTTACCTCATCCAGGGGCTGATACTGTAAAAAAAATTAAATCAAGACACAGGCACATGGATTCAAAAAACCTTTACTCTCCCCAATTTGTCCTATCTCCTTTAGAGTGGGGAGGGGTGTCCTGGAGCAATGAAGTCACAAGGAACCCCTTTCAATAATAAAGAAAGTTGGTGGTAAGAATGAGGAAGAATAAACTCTGCCTATATCCCACTTCCAAGAATGCTACTCCTATTTCCCATGACAATCCAGTCGAATAGTAGACCATGAGTAAAACTATATGGCCTTGTCAACTAGCTACTGATCACTACATGGCCACCCCATCACCCCATTCAGTCTGGAAGAGTTGTTGGGAGAAGGAAGGACACTCTATGAGAAGGCATGGGTTCCAGGTCTTAGAAGCAGAAAATAATTTGCCTATAACCTCAAGAGGAGAGGGGGAGATAGGGAGAATAACCAGAGCAAAGTCAATTCTGAGATTCTCAAGTAGTTGCTTTCTACAGTACACATACTAGTTTCTAACCCCCTTCGCCCAAACTGAGGCATGTAATGAGATCAGAGAGCTGTGAGACCTTAGATCCAGAGCTGGAAAGGTCCCAAGTGCCATGGAGTCCAAACTTCTCACTTTACAGAGGAAACAGGTCTAAAGAGCTTAAATGATTTAGCCTGGGTCACACAAGGGTCACACAAGTAGTACGGAGTAAAGCTAAATGTTGAACCCAGCTTTCCCAATTCCAAATCGAATGCCTTTTCCACTAGATGATGTTTCCATTTAACTACAAAGGCTGACCCAAGCCTCCTACAGCCTATCTTGAGGTGGGTCTCTGCTCACTCCCTCAATACATTTTGGGTTGCATAGGGTGAATTTAAGGAACAAAGGCCCAGTGCTGATCATCCAGAGGCAGTTGAAACAAGAAATAACCCAGAAGGAAAAAGGAACAGGACAGAAGGTAGTAAAGGAAGAGCCTGGGAAGGGGAGCTTATAGGCAGGATCACCACACACACCCCCATGTCACCTACATGTACACATACCCCCAGAGAGATTTTTGTAGCTCCTAAAATTTGGGGAAGAGATCTGTGTCAATTAACTATCCCACTTGCCATTATGGTCATCAATTTCTCGGTCTTCAGAAAAACATATTCATTTTTAATGGGGCCTCTAATCCACATATATGGTAGCACAAGTAGTAAGCCACCACATCCCAGAAACTTCCACTAGTGTCCCATTTGATCAGCAGACAGATTCTATTTTTTCCCCTTTTAGCCATTGTAATTTTGAAGACAAGAACAAAGGGAAATTATTCATTGGGTCCTTACATGGATCAACTCTCTCTCCCTTGAAACAATTAATCTAAGTTCTAGTTGGTGGTACACAAAAAAACAAACAAATGTTCTTTCCTTATTCTCTCCAGTTTTGGTGAAGTTAAGGATAACGATCAAGGGCAATGTCAGCAGTGGGAAAATGAAGTACTGTTTAAGATTCAGGATTGGGCTTTCATGCTATCATTGGCTCCATGTAACTTGGCCTTGGGGAAGACCATCCTCTGAGCCTAAATTTTCTCATCTGTGAAATGAAAGCGTTATGCCAGAGGATATTGATAGTCTCTTTCAGTCATGACATTCTGAGACTCTGTGGTAAATTCCTATGACCTCAATCTGTTCATCTATAAAATGGGGGTTACAGTAGGTGTTCTGCTTACTACACTGAATGTATAACTATTACAAAATTCTAAATTGTAACCATTGATATGGAAGCATCACTGAATGGACTACACATGCAAGGGAGGAATGAATACAAATCCATACAGCTCACTATCAACCGATATGCATTTAAGAGGAATAAAGGAACATGCCAAGATAAAATCATAAAATTGGGCTCTGTGGAAAGCATTAGGCATGACATAGAAGGAAACCTAATATGAGCTAATTCAGTACTTCTTAAGAAAAAAAGGGAGGGAAGAGAATTAATTAAAAAAATACTCATGGGTTCAGATTTCTATATGCCAATGTAGAGAATATAGGTAATAAATTAAATAACCTTGAAATTTTAACACAAAGAGGTCAATTTAATTTTAGTGATATCCCTTAGACTTAGTGAAATGATCTAAAACCTCACCTAAAATCAGGTTTGGGGAACACGTGAAGGTTTTTCTAGTTATGCTCATAGAAAGAGGAAGAAGAAAGAACAGATAAGCTCACTCCTTGAGGATGATGGAAGAATGCCAAGAGATGGCAGGTGAAAGGCAAAACTACTCAACTTCCACTTTGCTTCTGCCTTCTTGCTCATAGCTTTGTAAAGAAAGATTTGAAGCCCAAGAAAGGAGAAGAGATAGTTAAGAGGAAGTCTAGGCTCTTAAATGAATTCAAGACTGGTATTTGAGACCCTCCAAAATCTACTCATCAATCAACCTCCTTTATGGCCATTTTTTTTTCACTTTCCTTCCCTCCCCGTATTCTATCTTTTGACCAACCAGACCACTAGCTGTCTAATATTGCCCTCTCTTTTCCCATCTCACTATATTCACGATGACTTCCCCTATGATTGGACAAACCCTTTTTCCATTACTATTTATTGAAATCTATCTTGGAGTGTGTAGGTGGTGCAGTGAATAAAGCACTGGCCCTGGAGTCAGGAGGACTTGAGTTCAAATCTGACCTCAGACACTTAGCACTTACTAGCCATGTGACCTTGGGCAAGTCACTTAACCCCAGTTGCCCTACCTTCCCCCCTCCAAAAAAGCAAATGAAAAAAATCTGTTTCTTCTTTCAGGACCCTCCTCAGATGTCACCTCTTCCATGAAACCAGGTGAAAGTGATAGTTTCTGCCTCAAATTTCTTATAATAATTCAAGCAGATCTCTCCTTTCCCTTTCTCATATTTTCACCTTGTGCTATATGTACTCTCATCTGTTCAATACAGTGTCAAGAATAAGGCACTGGACTTAGAATCTAGAAGCCTAGAATCTAGATTTCCACCTCAGATACCATGTGACCCTGGGCAAGTCACTTAAAATGAGGCAACAGGACACATAAAATCTCAAGTCCCTTCCAGCTGTAAATCTATGATACTTGCAAATCAGCTCTCTGATCACAGAAACTGGATCAGTTTTGTTTATGTATCCCCAGAACCCAGCACAGTGGCTGGCACATGGTGGGTGATGAATAAATGTTTGATGAATAATAACAGTTAATATGAATAATGATAAATAGCATTTAAATAGCTATATGTAAACCTTATTTGTAAAGTTGCAGAGAATTTTCCATGTGTTAACTCATCTGATTCTCACAAAGACCCTGAGAGGTAAGTGTTATCACTATCTCCATTTTTTATAGATGAGGAAACTGAGGCACAGAGAGGCTAAGTGACTTAGCATCACTCACAGTGAGTCAATGTCTGAGGCAGGATTTGAACTCAGGTCTTTCTGAGTCCAAGTCTAATGCTCTATCCATTGTGTAGTAGAAATTATGCTGGATGGGAAGTCATGAAATCTGGCTGAATTTTGGCCCTGCCACACATCAACTGAGTGACTTTGGGTGATCTTTGAGCCTCAGTCTCTCCATCTACAAAATGGGGAGGGGGATAATTTTACTAGTTACCTTCCAGGATTGTTGAGAGGAAGGCTTTCTGTAAACCTACAAAATACCATGGAAATGGGAAGTTATTCTTACCATCAGGAAGCATTCTAATATATCTTTGTAAGTATGCCTCCCCAGGTGAACTCTTGTATTTTCTTTTATCAGACAATAAGAACTATATAAGCCAAAGAATTTCCTTTTTGTTTTGTTTTGGGTTTTGGCCTTGGCTGCCAGGAAGCTCAGAGCTAAATTCAGCATTTATCTGCAGGAACTAACTCATCTGAAATGCCTGCTACCCTCTAGTCCCAGATTCCTTTTCAATTTTGTTTTCTATTTGAATTGCCTTAGTGTTTTTGTGCTGAGAAGCATCAGACACAGGACCTGAACCCAGCTCTTTCTGACACCAAGGTTACCCCTTTCTTCACTGCAGTACATTGCCTCTCTCTGATACAGATGGTTTATATAACCAGGGGCAACATCATCCAAGAAACTAAGACTGTTTCCAGATGAACTGATTATCTGAACCACAGAAGGGAGTTTTCACCCCAGGACATCCTTAAAACAATGACACCACAGTTATGTGGTGGACTAGGGCTCCCCACTAACATAGTGCTCTGTACACAGTCAATTATAGATTGTTGAATGAATCAATGAATGCAAAAACAAGTATTTACTGAGTATCTATTCTTTACCAGACTCTATGCAGCTAGAGACAGCTAGGTGGTGCAGTGGATAGACTGCTGGGCCTGGAGTCAGAAGCTCCTGTGTTCAAATGCAGATTCTAATGCCTCCTAGCTATGAGACCCTAGGCAAGTCACTTAACCACTGTCTGTCTCAGTTTCCCCTTTTATAAAATGGAGGTAATAACAGTACCTACCACAGACCATTGTTGTGAGAATCAAATGACTAATGTTTGTAAAGGACTTACCACCACACCTGACACATAGTAGATATAACTTACATAATAAATACTTATTGCCATTTCCTACTATGCTGGGTGGTTTGTTTTTGTTTTGTTTTGTTTTGTTTTTCAGATACAGAGAAATGCAAGACAGAGTCCCTATCCTCATCAAACTTAGAGTCTTGTTGGACTTAATAACAATGATGATGACGATGACAATGACAAATGCTGTGGCTTCACTGGTATAAAGAATTCCCAGGTGAGGAAAGTCTCTTCAACGCAAGTAGGCACCTTCTCTTTAATTCACAGTGTTAGAGAGCTGCCTTGGTCAGTGAGGGTTAAGTAACTTGCCCTACGGTGCACAGCCAGGATGTGTTAAAAGCAAGACTTGAGTAGGGTCTTTCTGGTTCCGGGGCTAGTTGTCTATTGATTAGGCTACATTGCCTCTAATAAAATTATATCATTTGCCAATAATAGTTAATATTTTATATAGAACTTAGACTTCTAAAATATTCTATATGGATCTCATTGGATCCTCCTAATAGCCCTGTGAAGTAGGTGCTCTATTAAGCCCCTTTTACAGGTGAGGGAGGAAACTGAAATGCAGAGACTTTAAGGGACTTGTCCAAGGTCACACAGGAAGCATTTGAACTCAGATCTTCCAGAATCCACAACCAACACTCTATCCACTGCCCCACCTAAGTGCTCAGATATTTCCTCTGAGTCACCCAACAGCCCTAGGGGTAGTTGCTGCAGAGGTTACCAGCCCCTTTTTGGAAGCTCAGAAAGAATGAGGGACTTGCTGTGATTATTAAACTATTTCATGTACAAATCACTACCTTCCTCTCGGCCTCAGTTTCCTCATCTGTAAAATGAAATTAGACCAGAACTAGCCACCCTTTAAGACCACTTCTAACTCTGACCCTCTATATTCGGTATTTTGTATGTTTTGGTTACAGAGTGAAGACTCAGTGGGCTCCCTCTAGGGCTGCTTCTAGCTCCAAATCCATTATCCTATGTGAAAGTCAGGGTTTAAGTCCAAGTCTTTCTGGCTCTGAGTCTAGCCACTGGCCCACACAACCTCACCCACATGACTCAAGCATATGAAAGCATCCACTCTGCTTTAATGAGAAATCTGAATTAAGAACAAAAATACTTATTAGTCCTGCTGAGCTTCTCCCCACTCGGTGCAGTTCTAAGCTGTGGCACTTCTGTGTCTAAGACAGACTTCATATGTTCACTGATCAAGGCAGCTCTCTGAGACTGTGACTTGAAGAGAAGGCACCTACTTGCATTGAAGAGACTTTCCTCACCTGGGAGTTCTTTATACCAGTGAAACCACAGCATTTGTCATTGTCATCATTGTCTTCATCATTGTTATTATGTCCAACAAGACTCTAAGTTTTAAGAGGACAGGGACTCTGTCTTGCATTTCTCTGTATCTGAAAAAAAAACACCCAGCATAGCAGGAAAGGGCAACAAGTATTTATTATATAAGTTATATCTACTATGTGTCAGGTATGGTGCTAAGTCCTTTACAAACATTAGTCATTTGGTCCTCACAACAACCCTGTGTGGTAGATGCTATTATTACCCCTATTTTACAGAAGGGGAAACTGAGGCAGACAGAGGTTAAGCAAGAGGGTCTTTGACCTACGGGGGGAACTGAGATTTCCTATGAAAAACTATCCCTTCAGATATACCAAGCATGTCTGGGAACAATGGAAGAACTCTAGAGTTCCACTTTATTTATAAAAGTACCTTTCCAACTTTGCCCTCATCTCCAAGGGAACATGATCCCATCAGCTTGGGGCTAGGGAATAAAGCATCCTGAAGCATAGAAGCTAAAGGCAATCCATGCTCCCACATCGCCTGCCTCGTTTATATCTCTTCCCAATGCCCTCATAAGTCTGGTTGGGAGAGGATTCAGCTGTTCTCTGCTCCACACCCCAACCCCGGCCCCTGCTCAGGCAGCTGGTGCTAGGGCAATCAGGGCTAGAACAATCGTGTGGTTGCTGCTCAGCACCCAGAGCCTCCTTCCTTTGCCTCCCTCCTCTGACAGCCTCAGGCCAGAGAGAGGGGTGCATCCCGGGAACAAAGAGGCCTCCCCAATCCCCACCCTAGGCTTGGACAGGCAGCGAGCTTTGGCTGTATCATCTCCCCATGTGGCTGGGAGGAAGCCTTAATCAAAAGGAACACTGCCCCCCCACCCAGAAGAGGCAAGCCTGACCCTATTTAACATTCAGGACAAGCCGTGCTGCAGCCAGCCAGCCGGACTTCCCTGAAGCCCCAGCAGCTGATTGGCCAGTCCCATCTCCTAGCGACCGACCGCAGGCCTCTCGGATGCAGGGGGAGGCGGGGTGGTCGTGTGAGATAAGCTGCTAAATGCTCTGTTTGTGCCCAACAACGTGCTAATGCCAAACAGGGCAGATAGAATTCTTCAGAAATGCACCTTTTCATGTGGCAGTGCCCTGCTCGGGGAGCCTCGGCAAGGTGCTGATGTTGACAGAGAGCTACTCTGGACGCCTGAACGCTACAATATAAAGTCATTTGTCAGAATAGGACATTGCAGACCTCTCTGTTCCCTTCAGCCCATCCTCACTAGTCAAACAGATAGTCGGCCTCGTTTTCTCTTTATCCCAGACTAAGCCCTCCACCAGGGTCTTGCTCACATCACCACCATCCCTCCACTCCAGGCCAGACTTTGTTCCATCCATCATGAAACTAAGCAATCAATGAGCATTTATTAAATGCATACTTTGTCCCAGGCACTGGGGCTACAAGGACAGAAATGAAACATCCACTGATCTCAAAGAGCTTGCATTCGATATGAGTATATACAAGATTAATACAAGGTAATGGGGGGAGGGGACATGGGACAGCACCAGCATCTAAGGGATCAGGTAAGGCTGCATATAAAATGGGGGCACTTGATCTGAGCCATGAAGGAAAACTAAGCTCCCAAAGGGGGAAAAAGTTAGTAGGAGATGCCTTGCAGGCATGGGACATAGCAAGTCCGAGAACCCAGAGATGTGAAATCATGTGGTATGTGGAAGAATAATAGATTAAGAGCTGACAGTGGCCTTAGAGGTAACCTCCTCATTTTACAGATGAGGAACCTTAGTTCAAGAGGGGTTAAGTAGCTTCCCAAAGGACAAGCAGAGAAATAGGGTTCAGACTTATGTCCCTTGACCCCATATCTAGCATTTTTTCCACTAGACCTTGTATCTGCTTTCTTTCGTCCTCTATTTCTCCTTCACTATAGGCCCCTAGACTCTTGCCTGCAAAATCTCCTTTTCTAAAAAACAAAATAATAACTTTTCCCTTGACCTAGCCACAATCTCAAATTGCCCTCTATGTCTCCTGCCCTTCAGTATTAAACCAATTATTTACATTCACCAGCTTTATTTCCTCATTCCCTCATTTTTCCATCCCTCTCCAGTCTAGCCTCTGTTGTGCTCATCCTATTTAAATTCCTCTCCCCAAGGTCACTGATGACCTTTAATTGAAAAATTCAATGGTTCTTCTCAGTTGTCATCCTTCTTGACCTGTCTCCAACATCTGCTCCCTTCTCCTTGATTTGCTTCTTCTTCTTCCATGGCTTCTTCTTCTCTTCCATTTCTCTTGTCTATAACTATACTTTCTCAGTCACCTTAATCAATTCACCTTTCTCCTCCTGTACCCTGAATGTGAATGACTCCCAGTCTTTCTGTAAGACACCCTTTCCTCCTCTCCCTGTACTCCTTTCCTTGATGGATCTACCTAATCTAAGAGCTTTGATTATTAACTCTCTTAATCCCAGATCTCTATCTCCAGTCCAAGCTGCTACCCTGATATTCAGTGTCATATATTTCCTGTTAAATGTATATATCCATATGTCCATCAACTAACTGCCTGTTGGATATGTCCATCCAGATATTCCATTAGCACTTCAAACTCAACATGTCCAGAATTGAACTCATCCCCTTGACTCCACAACCTGACTCTTCTGTCATAACCAATTAGTAGCCAATACCCATACGTTTTTATCCAAAATATCTCTTACCTTCATCCTTTCTTCTCTACCCTCACTGCCATTAGACTAATACAGGCTCTTGTTTTATTTCACTAAGACTACTATAATAGCCTTCTAATTAGTCTTCCTGCATCTAGGATCTCCTTTCCCCAACCTTCTTTCACCAAATTGTCCATTTGCTCTTCCTAATACAGATGGGGGAAGCCCCAATAGCTGATTCAATCCTTGAATTGCATTCATAGAAGCATGACTCCTAGAATGAGGGAAGATGATAGTCTCACTGGGCTCTGCCCTGGTCCACATCTGTGATATCATGCTCTGGGAACCACATTCTTTAAAACTGACAAGCTGGAACACATCTAGAGGAGACTCAGATCCATTCAGGATTCTGTCAAATGAACAAGGAATACTTAGCCTCAAAAAGGAAGACAATAAGAGGACAGGGAGTCTTTGAATAATAGATAGACTGCCATGTGAAATAGGGATTAAACACATTTTACCTGAGAAAGGACAGACTCAAGAACAATAAATAGAAGTGGCAGAGAGACAGATGTAGGCTCAATGTAAGAAAACATTCCCTAAACATTAGAACTACCCAATGGCACAACAGAAAGAACATTGGAACTAGAGTCAGGATGACCTGAGTTCATATCTGGCCCCAGATATTTACTACCTGTATGATTGTGGGCAAGTCACTTAAGTTCTGTTTGCCTCCATTTCCCCAACTATAAAATGGAAACAAAAATAGTACCTTTCTCCCAGGGTTGCTGTGAAGGTCAAATGTGATAACATTTGTAAAAAGTGCTTAGCACAGCGCCTCGCACATAGTAAGTGTTATATAAACACTTATTGTCCCCTCCTCCCTCAAAATGTAGGACAGATTCTCAAGTAGGTGAGGAGTTCTTCATCACTGGAGATACTTAATCAGAAACTAGGTGACCACTTGTCAGGGATTAAATAGAAGGCACTTTTGTTTAAATATAGGTTAGATTGGATTTTGGGTGTGCCTCCTAACTCTGGGATTCTGTAATTCTGACAACTCTATGTATGATATTCTTTCACCCCCAAATCCTTAGTGGCCCCTCATATTGCAGAGGATTAAATATAAACTCCTTAGTCAGATACTTAAGGCCCTCTGCAATCAATCCCTAGGCTATCTTTCCAGCCTTGTTACACTCTGGTCTCCTTTCTACATTACACATTTCATTCAGACTAGAAAATTCCCCAGTTCATCCTTTGCTTCCCTTTTCATCATGCATTTGCACCAACTAGTCTTTTCCCCAAACTTACTCCTATCCCTGGAAAGTATTCTTTCTATAGCTCTACTTCTTGAAATCCTTCAAGATTCATCTCAGGTACCAGCTCTTTTATGAAGTCTTTTCCAATCTCCCCAGCTACACATGATCCCTCTATCCTCATCTTTTCCATAATATTTTGTTGAGAATCCACAGTCTTTCTTGTATAAGAAATATTTGTAAATGGTGTATCCAGTGCCTAGCACAGTATTTGGCATATAGTGGGCACTTAAATGTTTGTTGACTGCATCACTGAATTGACCTCATGTCTTTCATGCATTTCATTGACAAGGCCCTTGTCCATGGGTCCCATCTTACCAATAAGTACAAATCAAAAAACACCCTTGAACATTTAAGCAGACTCAAAGCTTAAGATAACTCGAAAATGTAGCATGGCATCCAAAAACGTGGACTTTGGACTTCATCAAGAAGAACTAAGGGGGAGACAAAGGAAGCAATAGTCTCTCCATATTCTCTCATGGTCAGGCTATGCCTGAAGTATGATGTTAACTCTTAGCAACAAGTTTAAAGAAGGATATTAGTAACTTGACCTACCTGCAGAGGAGGGTCAACAGGCTAGTGACAAGATATGAAAGCATGTCTTATATGAAGCAGTTAAAGGAACTGCAGACATTAAGGCTAGAAAAGAGAAAATGAAATTAGGGGAGGAGAGATGAGAATGTCATGAGGGTCTCAATATCTATCTTCAAATACTTTGGAGATTGTTATAATGGGAAGTGAAATTAGATATATTCTCGATCCCAGAAGACAGAACCAGAAAGAGTGGGCAAAAACAGCAAAGGGGCAGATTCCTGCCCAGTGTAAACAAAGAAAAACCTCATAACTGTTATGGTCCAAAGGTGGAATGGGCTGACTCAGCAGGTAACCAGCATAAATCATACCCAGTGAAAGTTGTCAAGTGGAACCTGCTTGAACAGTGGCATGAGGATATTGTAGGGAGGACTCCAGCTCAGACATGGCTTAGACTAAGTGACCTCATAAACCCTTGCCGACTCTGAGATTCCATGATTATTCAGTTTTATGAAAAGAGAGTATCTGTCCTTGAGTCCAGTCAGTTATTGAATGCCTTTTCTTCAGGATCTTCCATACTTATGACCCTCCCCCACCCCTGTCTCACTGCTCCCTGTGTTCTGAATAGATATATCCACATGAGTACTGGGAAGAGGACTCAGATTGTGGCATCAGGGAATTAAGGTTTGTTTTCTGATTACTCTCCATCTGAATGGGTGAGGCAAGAGGAAATCAGTTGAAAGTCAGCATAGGACAGAAAAAGCTAGACTTCAAATGAGGGAGACTGAGGTTCAAGTCCTGCTTGTGATATATGCTGGCTGTGTGACCCTGGGAAAGTCACTTGACCTTTTATTGTTTCAGACTGCTCTCTAAGAATCTTGTTGCAGAACAGGCTTATTGCTTCAGTAGACCTGGCATAAGAAGATGCCACTTCACTAGGAGCTAACTATACCAATGAAATCCCAAGTTCATGATAATAGTGATAATAGTGGTGGTAATCATATTAATAATACATTTTGTTGCACAGCAAAGGTTTAAATTAAATATAAGGAAGAACCCCCTGGGAGTGAAGTTTATTAATGGATGAGCAGGGATGTAAAAGTCCAGTTATATATATATATATATGCCTGCCATCTCCCATGCTAGACTGAGCTTCGAGACACTTTGAGGACAAGGGGATGGGGTGCCTTTCGGTCATACAGTAAAATGTCCTTACTCTGCCACAGACTTCCTAAGACCTGCAGCCTGACCCAAGCACTTCTCTCACCCCTTCTTTAAAAACACTTTCAAAGTGCTTTGAGTTTTTTACAGACAGGAGGGGCTTCTCTTTACTTCATACATCTCAGGTTTCAGGTGCTTCCGAGAAGATAGAGGGAAAAATCAGAAATCTCTTGTTGCCAGCAGAGTTGGGGATGGCTTTCACCAGGGATGAAGGGTGATCTTTGCCAGTGATAATGAAAATTTTCACAGAAGCTGCTGCTTTGAGAAAATTGAAAAAAAGATGACAAAATCCACAAGCTGGCCCTGAACTTATAAAAAGCTCTATAGGCAAGGCATAGTTTTTCTATCAAAACATCTCTACCAAACAAGGAAGGGATACTGGCCAGACTTTTTGTTCCGGGGAAGACAGAATCCCTCATTATCTTCATCAGCCAGTATTTATTAGGAATCTGAAACATAATACACTTAGCAGATTGGGTTGGGGGCACACAGACGAAGAAGATGTGGTTCCTCATTGTACAAAGTAACCAAAACATTGTATGATGACTGACTTTGACAGACTTAGCTCTTCTCAGCAATGCAAGGACCTAAGACAACTCCAAGAGAATCACAATGGAAAATGCTCTCCACATCCAGAAAATGAACTATGCTTGGGCAAATCACAACCCCAATTGCCTTATCTTCTGCCCCGCCCCCCAAATAAGGTGGCACAGTAAATAGAGCACCAGTCCTGGAGTCAGAAGGATCTGGCCTCAGATAACTGTACACTTACCAGTTGTGTGACCTTGGGCAAGTCACTTAACCCCAATTGCCTTGCCTTTCCTCCCCATCAAAAAAGGGGGAAGCTAGGTGGCATAGTAAATAGAGTACCAGTCCTGGAGTCAGGAGGATCTGAGTTCAAATTTGGCTTCAGACACTTGACACTTAGTAGCTATGTGGCCTTGGGCAAGACACTTAACCCCAATTGCCTTGCCTTCCCCCCTTCAAAAAAAAAAAAAACTATGGAGTCTGAATGCAGGTTGAAGCATATTATTTACTTGCTCTCTCTTTTTTGTTGTTGTTATTGTGTCTCCCATTGGTTCTAATTCTTCTTTACAATATAACTAATGTGAAAATATGTTTTTAAAAAAATGTGGATCCTGCCTTTGAGAAGTTTATCATATAGCTGGATAACCCTGAGCATAAAAAGATAATGAATAATAATGTAAGCACTAGTATTAAGGGAATAACATTTTCAGGTTTGCAAAGCACTTAGCTTTCGTGATCTCATTTAAGTCTTGCAACAACCCCCAGAGTTTCCAAAAGTATTATTATCCCCATTTCACAGATGAGAAAAATGATGTTCAGTGAGGTTAAGTAACCTTACAAGGATCACATAGTTAGTAAGTATCTGGGGAAGTATTCAGACTCAGCTTTCTCCTGACTCCAATCCCAATAGCCTTTCTGAAAAACCACACTGCTTCTCTACAAAGCTCTACGTGTGAGTGTATATTAAGTGTCGAAACGAATGTTTCAAACAGGAAATAATGTAAGATCTGGGGGCAGAACAGGGACAAAAAGAGGGGTCTGGGATAATATGGGAAAGTATTCTAGAAGAGGTAAGATTACCCACAAGGAAGGAAGTGAGATTCCAGGGAGACGGAACAGAGTGAGCAAAATATAAGGAAGGCAGAAATGAGGATCATCAATCAATAGGCGCTTCTTAAGTAATACAGTATGCCAGGCACTATGCTAATCACTGGAAATGCACAGGGAAAAAAAAGGTTTGGCATGTGTGTGTTCAGTGTATAATTCTGCCTCCTCAGCTCAAGTGCAGAGGACAGGGGATTCCCAGAATCCCCCATCCATCCCCTTGGGGTGTTCTCAATAATGGTGTCTTTCTAATCCCTTACTACTACCCAGAAGTAGAAAAAGAAACTCTGAGGACTGTTTCAAGGCTTAAATGAGATCATGAAGGCTAAGTGCTTTGCAAAAGGACTCCACCTAACTGGCCTGACTGAAGCAGAGTGTTCTAGTTGAAAAAGAGGAAGCAACAAGACTGGAAAAGAGAGTGGGTTGGAATTCTGGAGATCCTTGAATGCCAGGCTGAACTGTTTATACTTTCCACAGTAAACCAATGAGAAACTGAAGATTTTGAGGGGAGAAATAGGCAGGAAACATATTACAATGCCATGTTCAAAGAAAATAATCTGACCATGGTGGGCAGGATGGTTGGGAGGAGGGAAGAGACAGGAAGCTATTTTCTTGGACCTTGAACCTGAAAAATGGGGAGACAGAGAAAAAGAGAGAAATGAGAGAGAGGATAGAAATGTGTGTGAGAGAGAGACAGAGAGAGAGAGACAGAGAGAAAGAGAGAGAGAGAGAGAGAGAGAGAGAGAGAGAGAGAGAGAGAGAGAGAGAGAGAGAGAACGAGAACAAGTTATAACAAAAGACACATTCTCAACAAAAGAAAAGGGACAACAGCTACTCTGGACTTTCAGGGTTAGAGTTTTAATGTCTGGGAACCTAGATATCTACCAAGTGGTTCTTTCAAAACAGTCTTCTTTCTTCAATTCAAGTGTGAAAGACAAATTACCTGCTGAATTCCATATATCTTCTTAGCTGCTCCCACTAAGAGTGACACTGACCTCTAACTGCCTGCTGCCTGGCTACAGGGAAGAGTCCTAGAACACAATTCCCCCCCAACTACTGCCTTCCCTGTCTTCTGTTGAGTGTCACATAGACTCCAAACACTGGACATTTCCACTTTGTAGACTATAGATCACAAAACACAATCTCCAGGAGGCTCCCAGTTCTACAATATATCTCATCAGATAGTGCTAAAGTGTTTTATGTATATGCAGTGTATTCCCACCTACCCACCACCACAGAATGGAAGCTCTAGGTAGGAAAGGACTGCTTCCTTTTCTTTTTTAATTATCAAGCATTTCTTTTCATTCTCTCCACCTCACTGCCCAGTGAGAAAAAAAAGAAAAGTAAAACTCTTATAATATGCATAGTCAAACAAAATTAATCCCTACATAGTCCATTTCTCTCCCCCAAAAGGTAAATCTCATTCAGCCTATTGAGTCCATCAATTTTCTGTCAAAAGGCGGGTAGCAATCTTCATCATCAAAATTCTGGAATCATGCTTGGTCATTGGATTGATCAGAGATCTTAAGACTTTCAAAAATATTATTTTTACAACATTGTTATTATATAAATTGCCTGCCTGCATTCTGGCTCACTTCAATCGACATCAAGCTTACACTAGTTTTTCCAGGTTTCCCTGAATTTACCCCTTTAATGATTTCTTATCAGATAATAATATTCCTTTATATTCATATACCAAAACTTGTTCAGTCATTCCCCAATTTGCAGGTATTCCTTTAGTTGGTTTGCTTCAAAGTTTTATTTGGGGGTTAAATGAATGGCATTTCTTTTATTCTCTCACTGTGACTAATCCAATTCAATGAAACCAACTTTTATCAATTGCATATTATATTCAAGGCCTTGTGTTATACACTGGGAATATAAGGACCAAACTGGACATATCACCAACTAAGCAGGAAATCATTCTTATCCAGTCAACATCCCAGAGCTATTTTTCTGGATAGGAGGGCCCTGGGCCCTGCTAGCTCTATGGGCAAAGAAGCCTGGGGAATAATATAAGGTAAATGAATGGGTCAACTGCATCAGATGCATGAACTATGAACTTCTTCAAATAAATGGTCCCATCCCTACAAGGCAAAGAAAAGGCAGAAGCATGAAGAGCTTGGTCCTCAATTATCTCTCTCGTTTTCCTAAAAAGTCAGTAAATAATGGAAGCCCCAAACCTAAAATAAGTCTCAGGAGCCAAAACATCAAGGGTTCATTTGTCCATGGTCCTGAAGAGCAGGGAATTAGGGTCAAATCAGAGTAGCGAATGATACTTTGGATGGATGTGCATTTGGGTTTTGTTTCTTTGAGCTGTTGTAGGTTTAGTTTTTTTTTCTTTAATAGAACAGATGGCAAGAGTCCTAGAATTTTGGTTAATAAGAAAAAACTACAAAATTTCCTAATGCTAGTTTTCAAAATGTATTATGTTGGGGTCTTGAGTCAGCCCCCCACATCCACTCAGCTGTGAGGGAGATGGGTAGCAGACACTCTTGCCCCCCCCCCAACCCCGGGGACCGGAATACAGCAGCCTTCTTTGTGGCAGCTTTAATGTAGCATGAACACACTCGCCTCCGGCATTTCCGGGAATAACTGATCGGGGCTCTGGGAATGAAGCTGTGGGCGAGCCTGACTGCCACCCGCTGATCCTTTCCAACTCTAATGCCCACTAATTCCCCCTCGGGGACCTTTGAAAAAGCAAAGCAGTCCCAGGGTATCTGCATCTCAACGAGTGAGCACCTAACCATGAACCAACCTGGAGCAAACTCCATAGCATGTTCAGAGGCACAGCAAGCTGTTACAAGCTTGTGGGACCTTCCCTCTTATGCCTCCTGATTATGTAAGCATGGCTTCATTTGCACCCAGCTGAAGGGTGTTTCATCCCTGGGCCCTTTCAAATGCTGCTATGCATCACTGTTGCAGTAACGTTAAGGGTTTTCTGGTGGGCGATTCTATGCCCAAGCATGTACCAGCCTCTTCGGTTTCCTTATTCCATTTTGTCACCCTGCTGGTGCAAATCGTTCGCACTAGAGGACAATTGCCCTGGATATCGCAATTTGCCCCATCTGGTAAGCAGAGACTCTGGGAGTGAACTGAAGGTGGAAGGTATAATAGGATAGACCGATAATGAATAGAAGCCAAAGAATTGTTAGAAAGAGAAGTCTTTTATGTCACTCCTTGAAGAGTACTTCAAGATCACTTCAATTCCACCAGCATTTATTAAGCACCACCTACATTCTGAGAATCAGTACTAGGTATTAGGTGAAGCTAAGCAGCACAGAGGATAAGAGCGTTGATCTTGGAATCAGGAAGACTCATCTTCCCGAGTTCAAATCTGGCCTCAGACACTTACTGGCTCTGCCACCCTGCACAAGTCACTTAACCCTGTTTGCCTCAGTTTCCTCATCTGTAAAATTAGCTGGAAAAGGAAATGGCAAACCATTCTAGTAGCTTGGTCAAGAAAACCCCAAATAGGGTCATGAGGAGTTGAACATGACTGAATAGCAAATGAACAACAATGAGAAACAAGGCATAAAATCATAAAAATGAAACAAGCTCTCTACCCTCAGAGAGCTTTCCATCTTACTGGGATGAAACATTGTATAAACAGACAAAAACACATATAACAATTTGGAGAAGGGAAGAATTCTAATAACTTGGGAGAGGGAGCAGTCAGAAAAGACTTCACATAGAAGGTGGTACCTGAACTAGGTCTTTCAGAAAGCTAAGGATTTAGGAGATATGAGAGAGAGTGGCATGCATTCTAAGCATGCAGGGCAGCCTATTCAAAGGAACAGAAGCAGAAGAAGAAATTACAGTTTCAGAAGACAGCAAGGCCAGTTTGGCTTGAACATAGAATTCAAAACTTAAAGGAAGGAAGGTAGAGAATGTTTCCTTTCCCTTAGGCACTTCCAAGTCATTTATCCTGCCCCCTATATATAATTTATCCTGCCCCTTAAACAAACTGGTGCCACTCCTCAAAAAATCATCTTCCCCTTAATTTACTTAAAGCCAAAGTAATGCTATCTGCAGACTGGCTAAGCAGGAGAAATCTGGTATCTGTTAGCATATGATAATAAATGATGTCAATATGATTTCAAGCTTCAAAACTGTTCTACATGCATTATCTCATTATCTGGTAGGTAGAAGAAAGTATGAAAGGCATTATTAATCCCATTTTTCAGATGAGCAACCTGAGGCCCACTGAGGTTAAGTAACTTACCTATGGTATCACAGTTAGTAAGGAGGAAGTGGAAATAATTATTCTCTTACCAATTGATTTGATCCTCCCCACCCCTAACTCCCATTGATGTAGTCACAGAAGGTAGGAGGTTGATAACAAAGTATATAACTTCAAAGATGTTATCCTTTTACAGAGAATGAAAAGTTTCCCCTTGATTGAATTGGGAGAGCCTAAACATTGGCCAGGGGGAATAAAAGACCGTTCCTTGATTCTGTTAAAAGACGGATGAATGCTTAGAGAGTTGTTCAGTTTGACAGCCCAAGTCAGGAGCAGCTTTGTAGAATATGACCTTTGGTTCTATATCAGATGCCTGCAAGGAGGGAGGAGGGGATTTCTCTCCTTTTCCCCCTCACCACTAGCCATAGTGCTTGTAAGAATGAAACTTGGTTGAGAGGATCAAGACACATCCTCCAGGAAGACAAACAAAAAGGGATAATCACTTGAGGAAGGCAGCAGATTCAAGGAATGTGAGGTAGCTGCAGAGATGAAAATTGACCAAGGATTCAAGGAAGAACTAATCCTAGTTATCAAGAACTGAGCTGCTGAGATGACTCTACTAGGAAAGAAAGAACATTTGAGACTCTGGTATCAGAGACACAAGTTGCCTCTTGTCACTATTGTTGTATTCTGTTTGTGTGTTCTCTTCTCACAGACACTGCATTTGTAAGCAAGCCCCTGCCGAAGGTTTAGGAGACAAATGTTTTGCAGCTACTAGCCTTGTCATTCCATTTTAGTAAATACCTTTGCTTTGAGCTAATTCTGTCTACAGGAGAACTGTTAAAGGTGAGCACACCAACAGGGGCTATCATTATAGAACTATAGATACTCTTTGAACCTAAAAGTTTAAACTAAAGGAGTAAGAGTTGCCCTATTGGAAATCCAACTTAGAAACCAATGAATGCCAAACTGGGGACATTGATCCCTCTGTGAGGGATGCCACATAATCATCAGAGCAAGGATTTGAGCTCAGATCTTCCTGACTCTAAGTTTAGAACTCTATCCATCCCAGCATTCTTCCTCTAGAGACAGACTTGGGAAACATGGAACTGCAAATCAGAAGACCTGGGTTCTAGTCTTCTAACCACATACTAACCATGGAACTTCATAGTACAGTAGAGAGAATGTGGATTCTGGAGTCAAAGGACCTCAAAGTGCTGTGTCCAGTGGGTCTCAGCTCATCTAGGAAATGATGAAGTTGGACAACATGTTCTCAGGGTCATTTTGGCTTTAACATTCTGTGATGCTTTGCTTTCTACAAGTCACCATGTGGCTCTTAACTCCATCTGCTGAGCACAATGAGAGCATCAAAAACATGAAAAATAACCAAAAGCCTCTAGTTGATTTAATATTGAAAGAGTCACATCAGGAACACTTCTGAGGGGAGAAGGAAGTAATGTCTCCAGGCCAGGTAGCCCCAGCTTTGCACCAGCCATTGGTACCCTTCCCCATCCCAGCCCCTGCTTTGGGACAGGTTGGTGCAGCAGTTACTCAGAAATGCAGTGCTGCTCTGGTCTCGACCCCATGGCTTGGCTCATCGTTTCAATCAGTGGTACCCAACAGAGCCCTGATTACATATTTCATCTTATTGGAGAGCAAGGCAGGAAGGGGAAAATGAATAAGTATTAATGCCACCATTTCCAATCAGTATGTAGTACATGCCCGCCAAAGGCAACAAATCGACAAGCTGGTGATGTCCGTGTTGCAACCTCATTTTTTTTCTTACATCCCAAGCAGAGAAACTTCAGGCCCCTTGGCTTAGCAACACCCTCTCCAGAAAGCAAATCAGACTTCCAGCTGAGAATGTTGAGATAACAGAGTTAGAGTAACCTGAAAACACTCTGGGCAATGGGATCCTCCATGTGGCCTCTGCAACCTCCTTAACCTCAGCTTGAGGCAAGAGATAATTCGAATAGCCCCAGTTTCCTTCTAAACATCCAAAATCTGAAGAAGGAAATAAAAGGCATGGGGAAACACAGTCCTGAATTTCTTCCCCAATCATCTCCCTTTACAATTCTCAGTTTCCCCAAAACATATTTTCCACTTATATCATTTCTATTTTATTTATGTCTCTGTTCAAATTCTCCACACCCACCCCAATTAGAATGGAAGTTTCAGGAGGGCAAGAACTGTTTCATTTTTTGTCTTTGCATACCCAGAACCTCACAGAGTGCCAGACACATAGTAAGCCCTTAATGAATTGAATACTAGTGATCAAATCCCAGACCCCCCAAAATTTATAGCTGAGTTGATGAGTCAGCTGGTGAGTCTCCCCTAAATTGGGAGACAGTCTCTTGCCCCTGCTTGCCTGGTTCCTGAAGGAACTACAAGGTGGTTGCCAGATGGTCTGGTCACACCTTCCAGATAGAAGGCATCCCACTGCTGGCTGACCTGCTCACTTACTGCTATACAGCCCAGGAAGAACGAGAGTGTTGCCAAGCAAAGGCTGAGCAGGAAGGCCTTTGAGTAATTAGGCTCTGAGATCATTAAACATTGTTCCAGAGAAGTGGCTGACACTGGGCCAAGTCCTATCCCTTTCTCCCTGGGGCAGACTATTGATGTGGTTGTTTCATTTAAAAAATGTTGAGCACCTACCATGGGAAAAGCACTGAGCTAGGCATTGTGGGGAATGCAGAGATGAAGGAGACACAGCCCAGCCCTCATGGAGTTGAGTCCAGTCAGGTACACAAAATGTGAGCACAAAAAAGTGCCATCTCAGAGCTACTGGTCACATCATTGGGGGAGCTTGGTTTGAAATATGCTACCCCTCCTAACTGGTGGTGTGTTTTTGAGTGAGATCTTTCTCTGGGCTGGGATTCATTTTCCTTGATCATTATATGAGGGGAGAGGGAAAGGGTTGGATTAAATTATTTCTAAGGTTCTCCTTATAGCTTTAGAGCTCCTCTTCTTAGATATATCACACAAGTGTTTATTATTATTATTAATGCTATTATATACTAGTTACTACTATTAATTGTTATATTAACATATACTCAAATTAATATATACTCTAAAATGATGTCAACAAATACTAATTAAGTAGCATTGTTGGTTATAATTATTAATAATTACTAGTATAAATAATATTTAATTATAATAGTTAATAATAGTATAATTAATTATGGTTATTTGTTAATAATAGATGTTTAGTTAGTAATATTATAATTAGTCATAGTTGTTTGCTTTATGATTTGCAAAACATTTTCCTTATATTATCTCATTTAGACACCATAACAACCCTGTGAAATAGCCATGACATTATTAATCTCACTTTACAGATGAGGAAACTGAGGTAAAGAGGGGTTAAGTAACATGGACAGAGTGACATCTAGTAAGAGTCAGAAGCAGGACTCAAACTTGGGTTTTCCTAAGTGGAAGTCTAGAGCTTTATTTGCTTTACTACCTATACTAGGGCACGACACCAGTCCAGAGAAGTGAGTGATTCATAAGACATTAGATCCCAAGGGTAATTTAGGGACAATCACATCATTCCTCTACTCAAGAAACATAATTCACTTGCCCACTGCTTCTAGGATAAAACAAAAATTCCTCAGTTTGGCATTGAAATCCTTCATGATCTGAGTCCAACCTGGCCTTCTAGACTCGTTGCACATTACGCTCCATATGAACTCTCTTTTCCCACCAAATTGACCTTCTTGGTGGCCCCTACAAAATGTCATGTCATGTCCTGCCCCTCATGCTTTTCCTTGGGCTGTGTCTCATTGCCACGATGCCCTCTCTCCTCACCACTGCCTCTTAGAACCCCCTAGCTCCCTTAAAATTTAACGTGATTCCCCCAATTCTTAGGCTCTCCTCTTTTATGTTTATTTTATATAAACATTGTACTTATTTACACAGGTCTTTGTATTTCCAGAACTTTACATATGATATACACTGAATAAATTTTTCTTGTTGAATTGACCAATATAATTCAACATTCTCCTCCATTTTGCAGATGAGGAAACCAAGACCTAGATATATACTCAAGGAACCTGAGTATATATCTAGAACTGCTCTGTAGCAGAGCTAAACCTTGAACACAAGCCTACATGACACTAAGACCAATGTTTTTTTTGCCACAATCAGGGAAGACTTTGGAGTAGAAATGTACCATAACATATTGATTTGACTTCTTTTTATGAAGGTACATTATTAATCTGTAACATTTACATTAAACTATGTTGAATATAAATATTATAACTTCAATTTTATTAAAATTAAATTTTATAATGCATGGGGGAAAAGAAATGTACTACCATCCTTCCAGGCTCCCAGGCTCATAACTACCACTTTATCCCAGACTCCTCACTCTTTCTTATCCCTCATAGCCAATCAGGTCCCATATTTTCCCATACTTTCCTCTTGTATCCAATGCCTTCTATCTACTCATGTAAAAGTATTACCACTTCAGTTCAGGCATGATTGTCTTTTGCTTAAATTCTTGAAATAGCCCTATTGCTTGACATGAGAGGCAGCAAAGGACTGCCCAGCATGGTTTGCCTGTATCAAAGAAGGCACTGTGCCCTATGAGCAAAGCAGAATTGCAGAAGCTCAAAAAGAAACTAGATGCACAATTTTAGAGACATCTCCATTCCAAATGTTCACATAGGCTATTTGTGCCTGATCTTTTGAGTCTTCTGGCTTGTATGGGTCTGATCAGCCACAGTCAGACTGTACATTGACTCCAACATAGTGATGTCATTTTGGTCCTTTTTGAGAATGAAGGACAACAACCAACCAATGAGTCTCCCCTCTCAAGTCTCTCCTCACATCAAGCCACCCTCAACACTAGTGCCAAAATGATTTTCCTTAAGAAAAGATCTGACCATGTAACTCTCCTACTCAACAAACTCTATGGATTCCCCTGGATATCCCCTCTAGGATAAAATATAATAAATTGCCTCAATGGGCTTTTAAAGCCCATCACAGCATGTCTCCAACCAACCTTTGTAGGTTCATCGTATTATTTTGTTCCCCCTCTCCCTCTAAAATCCAGCCAAATTGACCATCTATCTATTCATCACACACAAGACTCCATCTGCTGTCTCCCTACCTCCTCACCCCAATGCCTAGAATGCACTCCCTCTTCATCTCAGCCTTACAGAATCCCTCTTCCTTCCAAATGCAGTTCAAATATTACCTCCTACGTGAAGTTGTACCTGTCCCTTCAAGTACTTCCCCTCTCTATCTACCTTCTATTTCTTTGCATTAATTCAATTTTTATTTGTCCTGCATATATTTACATTGTTGTTCTTGTTCAGTCATTTTAGTCATGTCCAATTCTTTGTGACCTCATTTGAGCTTTTCTTGGAAAAGATATTGGAGTACATTTCCATTCCTTCTGCAGCTCATTTTACATATGAGGAAACTGAGGCAAACAGGGTTAAATGACTTTCCTAGAGTCGCACAGCTAGGATGTGTCTGAAGACAGATTTGAACTCACAAAGATGAGTCTTCTGACTCCAGGCCTGGTATTCTATGCATTGTACCACCTGTCTGCCTTTCATATATACTTATATGTTTTTTTCTGTCTTTCCTTATTAGAATATAAGTTCCTTGAGGATATTGCTTCAAAGTTTTTTCTTCCTCTTTCCACCACCTAGTATCGTGACTGGTACATGGTAGACATTTAATAAATACTAATTAATCAACTGATATAGAATTTGAGCTAAACTTTGCGAGACAAGTAGATATAAGTGTGTCAGATTGGGGAAAAAAAAGAAAAAAATGAAAGTGGTAGTAGTGGTGACAATGACTCACTATAATGGAGGTTCCTGTTATTGAGAATGGTTGGGGAATGTTTACAGTGGGCCAAAAAAAAAAAAACCCTACCTATGGTTACAACACTAGTAATCTCATTCAGACTAAGTCACTGACATCCCAAGGTAACTTTCCACTTGTGTAGGCAGTGTTGTTCCACCTGAAGACAGGGGACAATGGCCTTAATGCCCAGTGAATCTAACGGCATGATGCTTCTCTAAAAACAACCATCTGGAGTATTTCCCACCTGAAATAAATGGGACAATTTTCACACCAAATCCCAAGGTTCAAATCTCTTCAATTATATCCAGCTGAGATGCTGAGAATTGGTGTCACACAGAACATACTGATTTCATCATATAGCCAACTTGTTGGTTCCCCTGGAGTCAGCAATGCAGTTTTAAGAAGCATTCAAATATTTGTATTTCTCTTGTCAAGTCGATGTTGACTATGCCTCAGCATTAAACAACCCAAGAAGTAATAATAATTGACATTTGTGCAACACTTTAATAAAATTTATGAGGTTCTTTATATATAGTATTTCAGTATTTTATATATAGTTGTGATCCTCACAACAACTTTGAAATATAGGTGCTACAGGTAATATTGTGCCCATTGAACAGATGAGGAAGCTCAGGAAAAAACAGGTGAAGTGACTTTTAGGTCATGAAGTTAGTGACAATGCCAAGACTTAAATACAGGTTCAGTATTCTTTTTACGATACCATACTCATCTCAACCTATAATTTTTCTTTTACTAAGTCATCCTCTGAAGTATCCCAGTATAGGCCCTCTTTACTACCCATTTGTATTATGTCATAGATGGGAAGATAGGATCATAGAAAAATGTCACAAAGGGGCATTTTGGGGGCTATATAATCCAATCCCCTCCTTTTATGGATGAAGAAACCAAACTCCAAAGAACATTTAGTGAATTAAATAAGGACACACAGGAAGTCACTCAAAGAGACAGGATTTGAATCCATGTCTTCTGAATGTCAACAAGTTTCTAACAAGATTTCGCAACTTTACTTTCTCTCTCTCTCTCCTCTGTATACCACTGCTGAAACAATCTTCCTTCTATGAAGATTTCGAAATGCCTCTGCTCAAGAATCAATGGTTCTCAGTCATTTACTGGACCAAATCCCAACTCTTTTGCTTCATTGTCAGAGCCCTACTCAATCTGGCACCACTGTAGCTTTCCCTGATTTATCTCAGAACTGCTGCCTTCTCTACCCTTGATTCTGAAGGCTCACAGGACTCCTCTTTGGCCACATGCTTCACCAGGCCATCTCCATAGTTTTTCTCCTGCTATCTCCTATGTCTGGAGCACTTTCTCATCTCCCCTGTGTATGCCTGTTGAATTCCCATCCATCCCTTAAGATTCAGTTCAGATGCCTCACTTCCTCCCTGACCCTTCTTGTCAAGAATTACCTCTATTCAAGGCCATCGAATAGAGCTTTACCTGAACTTCTCTTACATACTTAGACCATAATGTGATTCATCATAATTATCTATGTTTGCTTTTTCTCCTGCTATTAAACCAGAAGTGCCATGAGGGCAGCAAATTTGCTAATTTAGCTAAATATGCATCATCCTCTAGCATGGTGCTCCGCATGTAATAGGTGCTTGATTAACGTTCATTGAGTGAATGAATATCCAAGGAAACCATTCCCCAAGGCTGAGGACCAAATCTATTTCTAGGCTTTAAGAATAACTGTATTCAGATGAGGCCCATAGCTCAGTGCTGCTTTTCACACACATTACTTCACATTTTCAGCCGGAAAAAAGGGAGGATTTATGCCTGAAAGCTGCTTGGGGACAGCTAAGTCTGGGAGAAACATTAGGAAGTTCTCTAACCATGTCTAAATAGCATCACCCTGGGGAACAATGCCCATAGTGGAGAGAGAGAGATCAGTTCTCCATCTACTCCCACCACCTTCCCATTGAAGAGTAATGAGTCATGGGGACCTTGTGGGGCTGACGACTTGGGGAGGGACTACTATGGAGAGCTATCCATCATCTGGAAAATGCAAAGCCTCCCCCAAGGGCTTATCCCTATGCAGAATAATAAATAATCACTGAAATTCATATTGTTCGATTCCTCACAGTCACCCCAGAAGGTGAAAAGGGTCCCCATTCTACAGATAAATAAAGTGAGGTGAAAGCATTAGCCCATCTTTCTTTCATTTCCTAATGCCTGCCATACTACTCCCCTCCCCAAAGAACTCTCCCTCGTACAATTAGGCAAAACAAATCTATACACTGCCCACTGCCTCTCTAGAAATGATTCTTTAAAACTGAGTAAATGGGTTTCAAAAAACCTTTATTAAGTGGGTACTATGAGCACAGGTTTCTGCTAAGCAGTGGGAATAGAAAGGGAGAAGAATGGCAATGTTGATCTCCAGGAGTTCACATTCTAATAAAAGGAAAATTCAAGTTGTACCATCCTTGATAGAACCATTCTTTAAAAAGGACCAGCATCTACACTAGCCCTTGGATATGTATACTTTGTAGAATCTATAGCAGAGTTCGACACAGTTCTTACCCTCCAGGATTTCACAGTCTAAGACAGACAATAAAAAATGGAAAACAAAAGATACACAAATAGTCGAATAAATGTTGAATAAGTAGATGATTCATTCAGATGACTCATGTACTAAATTCAGGGCCAAACATAGAGGTAAGTGGATATTTCCAGGTGATGGATTTAAGGAAGTCTAAGAAAATGCTCAAGGGAACCCTCAGTCTCTACTCCAGTTTAGTCACCCTTCGAGACCCAAGTAAAGGCCCTCCATAAAGTCTCTTCTGACTATTCCAAACAAGAGGCATGTACAGTCAGCACCATGACATTAGACTAAATCATCAGCTGTCTCATGGTTTTTTTTCTTGGCTTCATGTTATTTCTGCTGCCACCTGATTCAGTGGAGATTCCAGCTTGTTATATGGCTCCATGGCATTTCCTTGTGCCTGACTCAGGGAAGGTGAGGTTGAAATCTCATCACTCTTCAGAAGACTATATGTGACACATTCCTGCTGACATTCAGAACAGCTAGTGTACCGTGGGTGAAGAACAAAGCATTCATCATCAGACACAGGCAACATGTTGATTTGTTCTGCTAAACTATACTAGGGTAGAGTCTATCAAGTAGAGAAGGGTGGCGGTCATTCAGAAGTAAAAGGAAAGACTTTATTGGCTCTTTGCAAGATTTAACACTGTTGACCACCCTGTCTTCTAGGATACTCTTTCCTCTCTGGGTTTTCAGGACATTTGTCTCTTTAAATTCTCCTACCTGTCTTACCAAGCCTTTTCAGTTTTCCTTGCTGATTCATTATCTACATTTCACTCCCAAAACATGAGTGTACTCCAAGTCTGTGTCCTATGGCTTTCTCTATTCTCTCTGTACATTGTCTTATTTGGTGACCTTATTAGCCCCAAGGGCTTAACTATATTTTCCATGCAGAAGACTACGTGTGTGTACATATGTATGTATATATGTATGTGTGTATATACACATACATGCATGCATATGTGTGTGCTTGTGGTGTGTATGTGTGTTTATGTGTGTTTGTATGTGTGTGCACATATGTGTGTATACATGTGTGTGTTAAAATCCTAATCTCGGGGCAGCTAGGTGGCGCAGTGAGTAGAGCGTTGGCCCTGGAGTCAGAAGGACCTGAGTTCGGATCCGGCCTCAGACACTTAACACACACACAAACAACCTAGCCATGTGACCTTGGGCAAGTTACTTAACCCCAATTGCCCTCCAAAAAAAAGGCAAAAAAAAAATCCTAATCTCTCCCCAGAGCTTTAATTATTCCCCTCTTACTACTTATTAGATAATTCAAAGTGGATTATGTTATAGTGACCTAAAATTCAATGTGTCCAAAATTGAACTCTATCTCTCCCACTACCCCCAGGCAAGAAAAGAAACACACTCTGTTTCAGAACTTCCCTATTTCTACCAAGGACATCAGCAACCTCCCAGGCAACTAGTTAATACCTCACTCTTCCTCATCCCACACATCTAATCAAGTGCCAACTCTTGACATCATTACTGCTGCAACATCCCTTGCATCTGTTAAATAATTAAGTCAGTACGTTGAGTTCCTTTTGTCTTAACCAAGGCATTTGTGTTTTTTGTGTACATAAAGGGAGAATCAGACTGTGGACACCAAAACAAGTCTCATAGTCAAAATCTCCTCTGAAATGGAGTATGGTTGAAAAATGTATAGTCTTACAAATATGTTAAGGAGAAAAAGAAAAAATGGGACCCAGAAATGCTGGAACAGGAAGTCTAGAGCTGGGAGATTAAAGGAGATAGTATGCTTAGGGAGACATCATTACTGAGTTGTGACTGGAACATTATAAGAATGAGTTACTATAAACTAAGCAAATGACTTCCATTGCCCTGCCTAGAGACAGCACTCATTCCCAAGGGAACTGATTTTCCCAGTTTCTTGATGTTAGCAATACCTAGTCTATCCACAGGCCTTTGCAGTGATGTCAAATTCTCTAGAAGCATGAAAAAATATATAGGTCTTGGGTACTGCCTTTATCCATTTGTCTATCTGCCTCTTCCCCCCCCCCTTCCCTTCACTGTTTCACTTTATCTGTCTCTTTCTGTCTCTGTCTCTAAATCTCTCCCTGTCTTTGTGTGTGTGTCTGTATATGTCTGTCTCTGTCTCTGTCTTTCTGACTCTCTTTCTCTCTCTCTCTGCTCCCCCATCAACTGATCTCCTTACCTCAAATGCCTCCCCTCTTTACCCTCCATACAAGGTGATTTTCCTAAAGTGCAGGTCTGACCAAATCAGTCCCCTATTTAATAAATGTCAAAAGCTCCAACCCCTTGGTACCTTTCCAACCTTATTATACATTATTCTTCTTCCCACTCTGTGGTCCAGTCAACATGACCTCCTTGCTATTTCTTACATCTCTATCTCTATTTTGAACTGGTTTTCTCCCGTGCATGCAATGCACTCTTACCTCACCTGTGCTTCTTAGAATAGCTCATTCCCTTCAAAATTCTGATTGTGATAGCTACTAAACATAGCCTTTCCTGATACCCCCAGTTCCTAATTATCCCCCCACCAGAAATATTAATTTGCATTTATTTTGTGTGTCATAGTTGAATGAGACCTAATTTTAAAACCAGTGAGACCTGGATTAGAGTTCTTCAATATACTAGCTGCATAACCCAGAGAAGTCACTTAACCTCTCAATGCTCTAGACTATGGGTGGGGCACCTGAAGCTTCAAGGTCACATGTGGCCCTCTAGGTCCTCAAGTGCAGTTTTTTGACTGAATCCAAACTTTGCAGAACAAATCCCCTTAAAAAAGAGATTTGTTCTGAAAAACTTGGACTCATTCAAAAGTCTCTATCCAAGGACATAGAAGGCCATGTTGCCTCCAGGCCTCTGCTCTGGACAACTGTCTGAGAGTATAAATTGCAGATAAGGTGCCAACATGCATTGCTACAGGAGTTTTCACACCCCAGAATTCCCTATACCACTGAAATCACATTATACTGTGTATGTATCTATTTACCTACCCATGTGGCTTTGTATGCATGTATGTATCTATAACCTATCTATAAGGTGTTCTGGAAGTACTCACACCTCTGGTATCCACCTTTGGATATATGGTAGATCTCACCTGTGGCTCTAAGAAGTTGTAGCATGTGAAGCAGACATACCACAGTAAAACCATCTTGGCAGACAGACTAATCCAGATTGAGAATAACCAACAAAGCCATTGGTGAGTTAGGCGATAACAACTCCAAGCATGTAAATACTTCCCCCGTGGAATAGTAGATGAGAACAATGAGAAGGCAGCTGAAGCATGCATTGTGGAGTATGTAGAGCTTGGTCAGACAGTGAAGATACCAAGATTACCCACTGCATCCAGGGCCAACACCAGCTGTCCTAACTTTTGTCCTGTAACTAGACCTCAATGACTCTGGAAGAGAGAATGAGGCTGATGACTTTGTACAAGTCTGCCTCACTTAAATCCAATTCACTCAAAAGTCAAGATATCATCCTGTGATGCCATTGGTCCTCTTCAAAACAAAGGACAAATGACACATCTACCTACCATCTATCTATCATCTACCTACCTACTTATCTACCTTATCTATCTGCATATATGCATGTGTTTGTGTATAGATATACATATATGTGTCATGTGTATATGCATGTGCATGGAGAGAATTATTGTTTCGTTTTTGTCTATGTCACCTCAGTGCCTAGCACAGTGGCATACAGTAGGCATTTGATACATTCTTGTTGATTGATTCACAAAGAAGTTTTTTAAAAGAGCATCAATGAAACATTTTCAAAAATAATCAACTTCATCATGACTCACTCTTCTAGGAAATACAAACAATCATCTAGTCCCAGAGAGACTGTGCATTTTCCTAGCAGAGGCACCATGCCTTCTGCTACTCCTCTGTGGCCATACCTGGCACAGGACTGGGGAATTTGGCATTAATTGTATTCACATTATTAGCATCTAGTACAGTACCTGGTACAAAGTAGATGTTCAAGAATTCCTTGTTGATTAAACATTATAATTAGTCAAGGTATGAAGGAAGTGAAACATCAGGAGATAATTTGAGTAACAATATAACTGAAAGGGCAGCTAAGCAATGCAATGAACACAGCACAGGGCCTAGAGTCAGAAAGATCTCAGTTCAAATCCAGTCTTAGATACTTACTAAGCTGTGTGACTTTGGGCAAGTCACGTAACCCTGTTTGCCTCAGTTTTCTCATCTGTAAAATAAGTTGTAAAAGGAAATGGCATACCAGCCCAATATCCAAGAAAATGGGGACATGAAGAGTCAGACATGACTGAACAATAAAAACAAAAGATACCTGAGAGTAAAAAACAACTTAACCAAGGCTTAGGATGTAGTAGATTGTAGTAGGAGTAGTAGAAATGTAGTAGAGACTGTAAACCTTGGAGACAAGACAAATCCCAACAAGAAACAACCCCATAGGGGGCGGCTAGGTGGCGCAGTGAGTAGAGTGTCAGCCCTGGAGTCAGAAGGACCTGTCCTGAGTTCGGATCCAGCCTCAGACACTTAATGCACACACAAATAAAAACCTAGCCATGTGGCCTTGGGCAAGTTACTTAACCCCAATTGCCCTCCAAAAAAGCAAAAAAAAAAGAAAAGAAAGAAACAAGCCCATAGAACCTATACCCCTCCAATGGCAACAGACACCACCATCCCCAATCCCCAAGCTGGGAGACAAATGCCACTGCTTCTATGAGCTCAGCAGGTTTTCATGCACTAATTAGGAGACTAAAAAGGTCACTGGCAGATAATACAAAGAGAATTAATATACAATGTCCTTGCCGTTTTCTTTGATTTAACTATGTGTACACTGCCAGGAGGAGATTTAATGCTGTGCATTTTATTCACATTACCTTTGTCAAACATCTCTTATACAAAAAAAAGTATTAATCCCAAAATGAGATTATTCCTATCAGGAGCAAACTGAAGAACTGATACATATATTGAAATTCCATAAAATCCAACATGGAAAAGGGTGGGGGACAACAGTGTTTCCTTGGTGTCCTTAAAGTGGAAAAGACCAAGAAAAGTGCCTCCAGATCATTGAGGAGGCATTATGGAAATGTCTGGAAGTAGATGTTATAGATAGGTGATAATCTACAAGAGTAAAAGGAATATCCACATTGATGAGATAAGATGAGAAAGCCTCCACAGAGGCAGTGTGAAATACTGTCATGCTCTATTTGAAGTCTGGAAGGCCTGGGTTCAAATCCTTCCTCTGATACCTCCTAGCTATGTGATGACAAGCAAATCACTTCCTAGATGGGAATCAAATCACAGGTCAGGGAATCAGATATCAAAGCTAATTACATATTTCTTCTGTGTTTTATAGAAGTGCTACACTAATGTCCCCAATGGGTAAAGCTCTTCTGAGAAAAGGAATCTGTGCTCTGGAAAAAAAAAAATCAAAGTTCTAGACAAAAAAGGGAGACCAAGGGGGAAAAAAAGGAAATGATGCCATAACAGCCAAGTGACCAAGGCGTTACTTTGTAGAAGTAGACAAAATAATTACAAAATTCATCCAGAGGAACAAAAGGTTAAGAACTCAAGGGAAATAATGAAAAAGTAGGAATGAAGGGGCCACAGAATTACCTGTTCTCAAACTGTACTATAAAATAGTAATCATCAAAACCATTTGTTGGAAAAGTAGTTTGATGGGAGAATCAGGCAAGATCCAGAAGCAATAAAACACAGTAGCCTAGTGTTCCATAAACCAACCTGAGGAGTAAAGACATTTCAACAGAACATTTAGAAAAAAATGTGTATTATACCTTATGCCATGGACCACAACATGACCCAAATAGATACATATCTTCTATGTAATTTTTTGAACATTAAAATGGAAGTCTCCTTCTGACCTTTCAACAGAAAAGTGTTTGACCATAGGTCAGATATTGTCAGTGTGTTCATTTCTTTTCCATGGCTGTATTTATTTGTTACAAGGAACAATTCAATTAGAGGGATGGCAATCCCATGGGAAATTTTTTTAAAGAATATAACATCAATAAAATATTTTTAAAAGAGAGAAGGGGACATGTAGGCATAACAGATTCATAGAATCTCAGTGTTAAAAGATTTTAGTCTAATCAATATCTCAAATGGTCATGCGGTCTCTTATTAAAGAATTTTAATGACTGGGAACTCACTCTCTCTTGAGGCAGGTTATTCCACTATAAGGTATGAATTGTTAAGAAGGGATTCTTTTTATCCAGCCTAAATTTCTCTCTTTATAATTTCTAATAACAATAATAATATGAACCCACATTGCTATAGTTGGTTAAGGTCTGCCAAGCTCTACTGGCTTCCTTCAAATCTCAGCTAAAATCTGATCTCCTACACAAAGCCTCTCCCAATCCCTCTTCATTCTAATGCCTTCTTTCCCTTGTCTATTTCCAATTTATCCTGTATTCAGCTTGCTTGTACAGTTGTTTGCATGTGGTTTCCTCTATTAGACTGTGAGATCTTCAAGAGCAGTGATTGTCTTTTGTATTTCATATCATCCCCATGGTTAGCAATGGTACATTGTAGGGTCTTAATGTTATTGACAGACTGACTGACATACATAATTTCACCTGATACTTACAACTATGTGAAATAGTCACTATTATTGTCCCCATTCTACAGATGATAACACTAAGGCACTAAGAGATTAAATAAAATAACACAGTAAAGTGAGAAGAGAATAAAATTTGGGAGTCAGAGAACATGGATTCAAATGCAGTCTGTAGTTATCTGTGTGTCCTGGGGTGAGTGGCTCAACCTCTGTGCACTTCTGTTTAATCATCCATAAAATCAAGAGGGTTGCACTAATTGATCTCAAAGAATCCTTCTATCTCTAATTCTATTATCTTTTTATATTTAAAACATTGGCTAATGAAATTTCCTGAACTAAATGTTAAAATAGCTAAGATACAACCACAGACACAAGGCTAGATAGAGGTAAGAGGAGTGAAAGTCACTTTAGACAGGCACACAGAGTTAAACCAGTTCCATAGTACTGGAGAAATACGTATATTCCCACCCAGTTTCCCATCAGATCTGATTCGATTCAATTTTACAAAGCATAGCACTAAATTTGGATGCTAGAGATCTCGGTTTAAAACTGTCTCTGTTACCTCTTCCTGAGTTTGTGACCTTGGGGAAGTCAACTTCTCTAGGACTCAGCTTTCTCATCTGCAAAATTAGGTTACATTGGATGTTCTCTAAGACCCCGTTCTAGTTCTAGTTATATGATATTAATCATAGCATCTTATCTTTGGAGCTAGGAGGTACTTTAGAGGAAAACTAGTTTGACTTCTTCATTTTACAGATGAGGAAACTGAGGACTAGAGAGCCTAATTTGCATAAGATCACATGGCTAGGAATGTCTGAGCTCCTGATGATCCAAGCATCTCCTCCATCACAGAATCTAGTACTGGTTTAGATAATACATGGTCCTTGCCTTCAGGAAGTACACAGTCTAGAAGTAGATTGTTGAGTGCAACAGGCATGGGATATATTAATTTAAAGAGGAATCATGGAGGAAACCTACCTGTCCTAGAGGCATAAACAGTAAACAGCTCATTCCATCTCTAGAAACTAAAATTTTATTGGTTCAACTTCCAGCTCCATTTAGCTCCCTGAAGCACATCAGCCTTAAATGGACCCATGAGAGAAACAAGCCCATGAAAAGGTTTTTGTTTTCCATTCCCCACCCCCAAGCATCTGCAGGATCCAAGCTGCATTTGTAGCCTAGGCAGAATCACAGAATTTTAGTCTGAAGGGACTGGAGCAAACAAGTACCACAACCCCTACCCAATGGGAATTTTCTATAATATACCTAAAGAATAATCGCCAGCCTCTGCTTGAAGACTTCCAAGAAGGAGGAGATCCTATCCCCAGCTTCCAGGAAGAAAATGATAGACTGACATTTATATAATTCTTTAAAGACTGCAGTGTATATGTGTGTATGCACACATGTGTGCATGTGTGTATATATACATATGTATTCTCATTTGAGCCTCAAAACAACCCTGACATATAAGTTCCACAAATAATGTGATAAGCATTTTCTAGATGAGGAAATTGAAATTTTGAAAGATTAAGTGACTTGCCTATGGTTACATAGCTAGGAAGTGAGAGAAGCAGAGTTTGAATCCAGGACACTAGGTTCAACATTCTAATCCTTACACCATGCTGCCTCTGATGCAAATATATGCACAATGATTAACAAAGTACGTTGCATAACTTTTTTTTGCAGACGAGGAAAGTGAGTCCTAAACAGATTGACTTCCCTAAGGTCACAAAGTTAGTAAGTAGCAGCAGAGAAGTTTTAAACCTAAATCTCCAGCATCCAATACTTCCAATGACCTTGATACAAGCAGCAACTAGCAAAATTCTGGGAGTTCTAAAGGACATGTATGTTCCTAGCAGAATAATTTGAAGCTGGAGTTTGAGTGGGGAACATGAGAATAATCCTCTCCTTACCTCCAGCTACTTGGAAGAGTGATTAAACTAAGCTTGATAGAATTCTAAAGGCTTAAAATAGATCTGGAATCCCTACACCCACACTCCCAGCACTCAGTCTCAATCTACACCCACCCAACTGCTGCCAGTTATTTTTCCACAACTCCTCAGTTCTCAGAATTGAGAGCTGTCCATAGTTCTGACCAAGAAGGTGGTGTGGCAGCCTTCAGAGGTCAGACCCAGGTGCCAAATCAAGTTTCCCATGGTCTGGAGATTGGTACTAGCTATGTGACCCTTGGCAAGTCACTTAACCCCATTTGTCTCCTTTCCTCATTTGTAAAATGAGCCAGAGAAGGAAACGGCAAACCACTCCAGTATTTTTGCCAAAAAAACCCTAAATGAGGGTCACCAAGAGTTGGACACAATTGAAAACAACTGAACAACAACAAAAGACCTCAGGAGCTCTTAGGGAGATAGCCAATTGGATTCATGCTGTGGCCTGGTCCTACTTGGGGGGAGGAGGCATTTCATTTCACTCCCCCATTAACCTAGGTGAAGGGGAGGGAAACTCCTTTGTCCAGACTGAGGCATGGGCTAGCTAGTTCACAAAGTCTGTTTTTAGTACTCAGTACATTCCATTCACTATCCTTCTTTTACTCCTGGGGCCTTCCTCTCCATCCTGTGCCTCACTTCCCACAGGCCTTTGTTGTCATGTAGGTGACATGCTATTAGCATGGCATAGTAAAGGGAAATCTGGATTTGAAGCCGGAAGACCTCAGTTCAAATCCTCCCTCTTTCATTTACTATTCATATGAACTAAGGAAGTTGTTCATCTCTCATCTTTATTTTCCTTATTTATAAAATGAGTGGGCTTAACTAAATGAATTCTAAGATCTCCTAAGCCCTAAATCTATGATCCTAAGAACTAACTCATTTGAGTTAAGGTGATAATAATTTAGCATAGAATTCCTCCCAGAGCCATGTTAATAAGGCATCCTTCAAGATCCAACAGAAAGTGTAGGATATTGCACTAATGTCAGAGTTATTTGATATGTTGGTTAGTTTTATCAATTTGGGGGTTTTTCCTTCTTTAAAAGTTTTTGTTGTGAGAGATGGCTCTCTGAGAGAAAGGAAAGATGGGGAAATGTGGGAGATCTAAAATGAAAGTGACCAATAAAAATTTATTTTAGACAAAAAGAACCAACAGAAGAAAGCTATTATGATGGAATTTAAGATAACATGACAATTGGAACAGAGACTTAATGATGTTCCTCAGATCTCTCTGCTCATGTGGGGTAATTCTGAATGCTCCAAACTGGAGTGAGGGCAGCCAGTACCCTGCGTGAAGGGTAGAGGGGGTGAAAGGAGAAACAATAAGCATTTTGACCCACTCAGGAAGGTCAGATGAGCCAGAATCAGGATGTTCAGAAAAACAGTAAGCTGCCCTCTGTACCCTGGAATGATTGTGCTTGGATTGAATGACAGGTAATTGTTATGCTATTTTAATCTACAGGGAGAGGAAATAGCATTTGTATCTGGTCTATTCAACCTTAAGAGACATGCCTTTGTGAGGAGGACCCCTGCCAACTTTCCAACCCCCATCCAGGCCACTCTCCCTGTTGTCAGATCTTCCCAGTGTACGTGTTTGTCGGTAGGGGGAGGAAGGGAAGGAACAGAAGGAGGACATTCCACTTGTGGAAAGTTCTCATTGGACAGGAGATTGGGGATGTTTTCCCTAACATCATGGTTTAATTTACCTCTTTGTAGCTTCAAATCATCATTCCTAGTTGTATGCTCCATTCTTTGGGCTAAACAGAACAATCCTAAACCTTTTTTCCACATACAGATCAGAACAAGAAGGATTCACCTTAGAGAAGCAAAGTTCAGGCCCTAAATTAGGTTTCCATCCCCTCTTTGACAGGCAATATGATCTGTAATCCAGATCCATTGGTGTGGTCAATGTTCATATAAGGCCCAGCCCATCACTTCCCAGAAGGAAGCAGTTGTATCATGGAAAGCACTACCTTTGTGGGTAGGGTAGGAAGAAAAAGGAACAAACATATATTCAGTGCTCTGGCCAACAACAGGTCCCAGCCCAAGTCTCACTGTGTCATTGTTTGGGTCCTGATGGCTCAGAGTGAGTGTAAGTAGCAACTGTCTCTGTTTTGGCCAGAAACCCTGAGGGTCTTCCCCCTCCCAGACTGATTTATTGTTTTGTTTTTGAAGAGGCGAAAGAGGCTATTCTTTGCCTCATTTCTTACCTAGTCTTAATCACTGAATGGGCATTGCTGCAGACAAACTGAGACCTTGGAAAGACATTAGCTTAAAAAGGCCAAAGTCCCCCACTACATCTGGGGCCATCTCCAGTGGTTCTAATCTATATCTTGCCACTGACCCTGATGGCTCTGGAACAAAGTAGGAGGCTGGTGACTCTGCACAGCCCTTTCTCACTTAAATCCAACTCACTGACAAGTCATAACATCTCTTCAAGAACAAAGAACTAACAACATTACATGCCAGGCACTGTGCTAAATGCTTTACAAATATGGCCTCATTTGATCCTCACAATGATCCAGGCAGGTAGGTGCTATCATTATCAATCCCATTTTATGATTGAGGAAATTTAGGCAGAGAAGCATTAAAGTGACATGTCCAGCATCACAGAGCAGTATCTGAAGCTGGAATTGAACTTAGGTCTTCCTGATTCCAGGTCCAGAGCTCTATTCACTGTGTCACCCAGCTATGTCAAAGGACTCCAAGTAGATTTGGAATCCACTAAATCACCCATATCTATGTGTCTAATAACATATAAATTACAACTCTAAAAATATCTTCCTTAATCTACACATTGGCAGTTGAGTTTTTCACAAACATGTAACTTTTTTGAATTTCCTTATTAAAATTGACTCCTTATTTTTAACGTCTTGAGATCAATTGAGGTACAAATTTTGTCATTCAGTGAATAGTCTATCCCTCTTAACCTTAACCTAGCCTTCATTCAAATCAAAGCTGAGTATAAAACCTTGTGACATAAAGGTCTATAACAGACCTCCATTCAGGTTGACATCACCCAATTAAATAACACTCTTTGGGTCCAGTCATTCTAATAGGTATCACTCAACCTCACCCTGCAGGCTATTAACACAGCCCTTTCCCTCTTTTGTCCATAAAGATAGTATGAGACATTTGGCCAAATGCCTTGATGAATCCCAAATATACTACTGACATGGTTGATTGGTGGTTGTTGTCCTTCATTCTTGAAGAGGGACCAAAATGACATCACTATACTAAAGTCAAGTTTCAATGTGTCCAACTGTGGCTAATCAGACCAATATGAGCTCAGAATGCTCTACCACAGGTCGGGCACAAACCATCTGTGTAAACATTTGGGGTAGTGTAGCAGCAAGCACCCCAACATCTCCAGGGTGGCTGCCAACACAGGTTCTTATATATGCTTTTCTAAAGGAAAGCAACTCAAAATGTGTTAACAAGATTACTTTAATCAATCAAACATAAGTCGTTTACCTAGTTCAGGGGGAAAAGGTCAGCACCCCGAACTTCAGAGTATACAGACAGAAGTTACAAGACAGAGAAACAGATCAAGCAGACAGGCTTCCAAACTGTCCAACCATTACATCCATACCAAATCACTGTTACCAGAGAGGGAAGCATCAACATCTGGGTTTTCAAAGCTGGGGGAGGGCTTTCAATGGCTGCCCAGAGTCTCATCTGGACAAATCACACAACACTTCTCAAAGTGAGCCCCAAAGCAAAGCCTCCAATCAGGGCTTATATAGCCTTCTCCTGGCTCAGAGAATGTAACCACCTTCTTGACCCACTGCCCAATCACACAGCATCAAGGTGTGGGCATTCCTGAAAAACAAGCCTCCCACCACAGGCTCCAAGTGCTCTTAACCTAGGGGCAGGGAAGATCTTTAAATTTTACATTCCTATACCAGGTAGATACTGTAAATTTGCACATCCTGCATTTCCTTTGAGTTGTTTCAATTCTACTTTGCTCATAGAGCATAGCACCTTCTCTGATGTGCTAAGGCATGCCTTAGCATTCCACTGATCTACCAGGTGAATAACCCTGTCAGATAAGAAAATGAGGTTAGTCTGGAATGACTTATTCTTAGTGAACCTGCTCTTCATGTTTTCACATTCACCTGACCATGAGATAACCCCTCAGTAAACCATAATCAGTCTTACTGAGCCAGAACTGGAAGTGGGTATGATCAATGAGTAAGTAGCTCCCTTTGGAATGGTTTCTAACAGACTCTCATCTTCTCATTGTCAGGTGAGCAGTCCCACATCATCTGCCCTGGTCATCCTGGATTTCAGGAATAAGTCCCATGACTACACCAGTCTTCCTCTTATTCCAAGGCATCATTGAAAGGTTGTCCCTCAGCCCAGTGAAGTAGGATGGGGGCCCTATAATGGACAAGCTGGGAAATCTCTAGGGATCTTTGCAAAGATCCTGGTAGCCCCCAAGGAAGCCCTACAAACTCACATTATTGTTCAGGAACAGTAGCAGCCTAAGACTGTCTGCCAGCTCTTGTCAGCTATGTCTCCCAGGATCATAGGAACATAATACTGAGAGTTGGAAAGGCCCTTAGAGATTATCTAATACATACCAGAAAACCAAGCTGTATTTAGAGACAAAGAGCCTGAGTATGAATCCAGACTCTAATGCTGCCAATGTGACCTTGGGGCCTCACTTTCCTTTCCTGAAGCATAATTGACTAGAAGAGATGACCTTTATGCTGCCTTTCATTTCAAAATTCATGATCCCATGATATAGCCCAGTCTTACAAATAAGGAAACAGAGAGGTCCAGAAAAGTGGCCTGAGATCACCTTGGTACCAAGTCAATCAAAGCTGGGGCTCAAACACAGACCTCTTAACTCTAAGCTCCTTTTATGGTACCACACTGTCTCCAAGAATCCCAGAATCTGCATGTTGGAAGGCATCTCATTTTCTAGTTCAATCTCAAGCTGAACAAAATACCACCTCTCTTCCAGTGTGCCTCACTCACTGCCTCCTTAAAAGAGCTCCTTCCACATTTGGACAGCTCCAATTGTTAATAAGCTTTTCTTTCTATTGTGCATAAGTCTGCCTCTCTGTAGCTCCCACCCATTGCTCCTAGTTCTCCATTTTGGAATTAAGCAGAACAAACCTCAACCATTTAAATCAGGGGTTCTTGAACTTTTGTATCATGAACCCCTTTAGCAGTCAGGTGAAACCTATGGACCCTATCTCAGAATAATAGTTTTAAAAACATAAAACAGAATACACTGGAATGCAAAGGAAAACAAATATATTGAAATAAAAATGCATTTTTGTCCATCCAAATTTGTAGACTCCATGAAATCTATCCAGAACCCTTTTAAGGGTCTGGGGAATCCCAGGCTAAGAATCCTTGCAGTGTAAGGCATGTGTACTTGAAATCTTTTCTTTTCCAGGCTAGACTTCCCCAATCCCTTGAACCTTTCCAGCATCTAGGGGCCTCTGTTCATTTCCATTAAGTAAGACTCTAAAAGAGTTACAGGGTTCTAAAAGCCTTAGATTTTAGCAGTCGAGATGTTGATAGCAATAGCTAAAAACTGATGTTTATATACCACTTTAAGGTTTGCAAAATGCTTTTCATATATTACCTCATTTAATTCTCATAACAACTTCGTTATTAGGCCCATTTGACAGATGAGTGAGATGATATGATTTACCCAGGGTCATGCAGAGGTGACCTAAGTCTACATCAGGATTCAAACACAGGTCTTTTTTACCCCAGTCCAGAGTTCTATCCACTATGCCACCTAGTTGCTTCTAACTTAGGGCTGGAAGAGGCCTCTGAGGTCATCTAATTTAATCCCCTCATTTTACAAGTGAGGAAACTGAGGCCTAAGGAGTTTGGTTGCCCAAGATTGTGCAGTTAGCATGAGAGGATAGATTTGAACACAGATCTTCTGACTTCCCAGCCAGTGGTCATTTTACTACTTCCCTTTGGGAAATGGTTCAGAATATTAAACCAAACTCCTTGTGGAGAATCAAAGAAAATCTTAGGCCTCAGAAAATAACTGGCAGGAAAGAATACAAGATGTAGAAAACAACAGAAGTCTTACAGTCTGATGAAGAAGAATGAGAAGAATAAAGAGAAAACTGACTACCTGAACAAGTAAAGGGAAAAAACAACAGTTTCCATAATTTTTTGCATTTTCCTTGGTGAGGGGACCATTTCCCTAAAAAAAAAAAAAAAAAGCTAAAGTTACAAACCAACCAGGCTTTCTCATGCCTGGCGATTCCCATTTTGAACAGGTGCTGTGATAACATGCTCAAAGACCAAGAATCCAGATCACACAGATTTGATTCTCAGCACCACAAAATCTAAAGGGAAATCGGGTTGTAGGGAAGGTGTGCCAAACTGAGTGTGGGTCATTATGAGCCAAAGGGAAGGAAGGCAGCTCTGAACAAACCCTGCTTCACAGGTAAGCTCTGGAAGATCAAAGCAAGGCCCATAGAATTCAGGGCCATGCTAGTCTTGAAGGAGAATTAATAGGGAAGGGAATTGAGTATAGGAACTTGAGACCTAGGTGGGTTCCACCTAGGAACTTGCCTTCTACTCCCTGGGATATCTTGTGTTCAAGATGCCTCAGAAACAGTCTTCTAAGTAATAGCAAAAGCAATAATCCTGGCAGCAATATTTCTATGAGATTTTAAGAAGTACAAAATTCTTCCTAACAACCCTGAGGTATGTTATGCAAGCATTAGCCCAAATTCACAGATGGGAGAACTGAGGCTGAGACTAGCACTGACTCATCCAAGATCACACTGATACTTTTGGACTGACGATTCAAAAAGTAGCTGTGTTTCTTGATTCAATTAAATTCCACAAAGATATGAGTGATCCATGAATTCCCTTGGATATAAAAATGATGGATGGAAAGCTGGGATACAGCTGCCATTCCTGCTGAACAGTGAGACTATACCATTACATTGGATGGATCCTTTCCAAAAATCATTTATTTGTGGAGTCCTACACTTGTGACGCCTCTCCCCTCCTCCCAAACCTGCATTTTCAAATCCTACCAACTCCTTAACACTTAGCTCAAATAGCATCTTCTCCATGACACCTGGACTAAGCCTCACCAAATTGGTAATGAATTTTCCAAACTCAGGCTTCACATATTTATTTTATTTGCACCCCTCTAATGTTCCTACCTTGTTCTACTTTATATTTTATCTCTTTGTGTATATAGATTGTCCCTCTGCCAGAATATCAGCCCAATGAGGACTGGTACTTTAGTTATAGTGCAGGGGTTGGCACTGGGTAAATTATTTCATTGATATAGAAAACTCTGGGATGGAGATACTTCCTTTACCAATACAAGGCAGCACCTTCTCTCCAACTTATATCTTGTAGAGTTCCCTAAGGCACTTAGTACTTAAGTGACTTGCCCAGATTCAAATAGCCAGTAAGTGGCAGAAGCAGTCCTTGTACCCAGGCCTTAGTAGCTCTGAGACCAAACTCTTGATCTGCTACAGTATTGTTGCCTTTTCATTTATAGTATTTATAATAGGCAATAAAATGGTCATTGAATTTAAATGAATCAAGAAACATGGGTAGTTTCTGAATTGTCTTCCCCAAAGGAACAATGTCACATTCCCTTTCGGGGCCACAATTTCACCAACTACAAAATGAGTAAGTTAGACCAGTTAGTCTCCATGGAGCCTCCTGACTCTGGCATGTTTATGTTCCCAGTTCTCATATGCCTTCCATATCCAACATAGCTATGTTCTAAGGTCCTTTCCCTCTCTTACATTCTATATTCCACATCATGAGAGCCCACATTCTGTCTCCTAAGGCTCTTTCTGCTCTGATGTTCTGTGTTCTAAAAATCTGTGGACCATCGGCAACACCCACATGGTCTCTCCACCATGATATTAGAACAACAGAGCTTGCCACAGGTCCATCATATGCCAGGAGCTGCAACCCCACAGGCCCAAACCGCAAACTGAAATCTGCTAACTCAATGATGAGACTGTGGAGCTGGGACGCACTTGCACAAGTTCAGCACAAGCAAGAGGAGCTTTTAAGAAGCTACAGCGTAAAAACAACCATGAGGCTCATAGACAAACTGCTTGATCGATGCAGGGAGGCATACAGTCCTCGGATATAGCAAACAAAGGAAGATCAGTCTCGAGGTCTCTCTGTTCTATGAAGAGCCTGTCTTGTGAAAGCATCTGTGTTTCATCCACATGTTCATTGTGTTCTCCTCCCTTGTATCCTCTTCCATTGAGAACAAGAATGGGAGGGACCCAGGTGATTGAAGCATTCATCCTGTACATTGGTATCTGTTCCCAGCAAGAACCCACAGCTTCAGGGGCTCTGAGGGGAAGAAGCCACCATGGGCCTGTGAATATCAACTTCTGTTTAATAGCTCACATTTATGTACCCTTTTCTGATTTGTAAAATGCTTTCCATATATTATCCAAATTGAGCCTCATAATAACCCTGTGTGGAAGATGTTATAATTATTTCCATTTTAGGGAAGGGGGAAGGGAATAAGCATTTGTTAAGTGCCTACTATGTGCCAAGACTTTACAGTTAGTATCTCATTTGATCCTCACAAGCCTGGGGAGGTAGGTGCTATTATCTCTATTATGATCAGTGACCCACAGGGGTTAGAGGTCATGAACCAGGGAAGAGCTGAGTTCAAATCCTTCCTCAGAAACTTAACAGGGTCACAGTGTAACCTAGGGTAAATCAAGTAACCCCACAGCCTCAGTTTCCTCATCTGTAAAATGGGGATACTATTGGCACCTACTTCCTAAGATAGTTGTCAGGATTGAATGATATAATATCTATAAAACATTTTGCAAGCCTTGAGGGGCTCTGTAAATGAAAGTTATCATTATTATTAATTATTAGCACAATTAAAGTTTGAAAAGTAGTTAGCAAGTGAAGAAAGGAGCCTTGAAGCAGCTAAATCCAAGGACAGAAATGGTCTGCTGTCTAGCATACTTGCCAGCCTCAGAAAAGACTCAGCAAGGGCCCAAAGCATGGGAGAATGCTTCCATCAGGGACCAGGTTTAAGTTCCAGGGAATAGGAGCTGTAGGCCAGTTCTGTGGAAAGGAAACTTCAGCCTGGTTCATATGTAAATTCAGAATCTTTCACAGTCAGTAAATTTTCTTTGAGGAAACTGAAATAAACCTAACCATTTCCAGAGGTCACCAATGTAATTAATTACAGTGAAGATTTTAAAGAGTTCCAAGGAATGAAAGGCTCCATATCTCACTAATGCAATTATCCCAGACGCAGCAGCTGCTTCTACAGGGAGCAGCTGCCTACCTGGTGATACTATCACTCTTCATTTCCTTCAGGGAGACTCAGCTCAACCAACAGGTTCTGGTGATTTTGTCTAGTCAGTCAGTCAGCCAGTCAACATGCAAGGACATGTACAGAGTAAGAGGCAAGATAGCAGAATGGCTACAAAGATGAATGTGAACCATCCTACCCCACAGAAAGCTGAGTATCTCACTGTGGAGCTGACAGCCAAAAATAACAGGTTAAAAGGCAATAAAGAGGGACCCACAAAGTATGTAACAAATGCCAAATGAGCAGTTGTGAAGTATCCATTCCTAATGTGGGTTAGTGGGAAAAGTGTTGAATTTGGAGTCAGAAGTCCTGGGTTCAAATCCCATTCCTGGTTCTTAGTAGTAGTAGCTATTAGTACTAGTAGCATAGTTGTAGCTATTACTTAGCCGCTGCATACTTAGTTACTACTATAGTTACTATGGACAAGTTGTTTAATCCCTCTAAAAACTGCAAAGTACCCTATTAATATCAATTGTCGTTATTCCTGGGTAGCCTTTTGGACAGCTCTAAAACTCACATGCCCTTCTACAGACTCTAGATAGGACAGGGACCAAGCTTGCCCTGTTTGAGTTAGCTTCTCAACCATCTAGTTGTCTTTACTTGCTCTTTACTTATCACCAGGTCAAGGTATTGGGGCACCAAAGGGGTAAGCCTTCCTACTGTTCTGCTGCTAAAACCATAACTGATCCCAACATTTCCAAGAAGTGGTACTCCAGCCTTCAATTTAACATTCCCAATGACAGGAAAATCACTACCTACTAAAGCAATCCATTCCATCTTTGGATAGTTCTGATTATTAGGGAGCTTTCCTTTCTGTTGAGCTGTCTTTCTGCAACTTCTATCCACAATTTCTAGCTCATCTTTGTCTCTCTCAAACTGTCCACCAGGTTATACAGTGTATAGAGCTCTGGACTTGGAGGCAGGAAGATCTGAGTTCAAATCTGCTTCACTTACTAGATATGTGACCCTGAGCAAGACAGTTTGACTCTGCCTCAATTTCTTCCATTGTACAATGGAAATAATAGTATCTATCCCCTAGTCATGAGGATAAAATGAAATGTTTGTAAATCACTTTGCAAACTTTAAAGCATTACATAATGCTGCTGCTACTGCTGAGGGTGGTGATGATGCTGCTGCTGGTGGTGGCAGCAGAAGCAAAGGTCTTATCGATCTGAATTTAATTGACGGAATTCAACCACACCTGGAAAATTACAAAATCAGTGCTTTCCTGAGCTGGCTACAACAAGGGATTCTATTTGTTTTTATTGTACCATATCTTAACCCTGACACAGAAATTTCATTTATCATAAAATTAATAATTTTGTGTTGTGAGAAATAGAATAACTTGGCATTAAAAGTTTATGTATTTCTCACATACATCAAAATATTCATAGCAGCCTTTTGGGGGAAGTCAAGAACTAGAAACAAAATACACGCTTGTTGACTGAGGAATGGCCAAACAAATTGTGGTATATGGATGCAATGGAATATTGCTGTGCTATAAGAAATGATGAATGTGATGATGAGAGACATGTGGAAAGACTCATGAACTGATGGAAAGTGAAATAAGAAGAATGAGGAAAGCAATATGAATAATGACTATAACAATGGAAATGGAACCAACAACAACAAACCAACTGAAACAGAATGCTGCAAATTTATAATGACCAGGGTTGGCCCCTAAGAAAAGACAGGACGTGGCACCTTCCCCTGCTTCTTTGCAGGTGGGAGACTAGGTGTGGAACACTGCATATAATGTCAGACATGTTCAATACCTTGGCCAGTTTTGCTAAACTGTTTCTCCTTTTTTTTTAATTTCTCATTATAAGGGATGGTTTTCTGGGAGAGGGAGGTAATAATGATCCTTTGGGAAAACATAGGTGATTTTTTTTTTAAAAAATCAGTAAACATGTTATTTTTTTAATGTACATTTTACAAAATCATTTAAAATCTACCTTTGCACCTCTCCTGAATTTTGTGACTTAGCTGACTGCCTACCTTTCTTTCCCCAGTGTGATTTCTGCCTCTTAGGAGAATATTTCCCTGGTTTGGGGGAGCTCAGCAATAGTCATCTGAACATGGAGAAAGAGATGGAATCAGTGACTGGAGACAGGAAAATGATGGGGTCAAATGAACATTGGACCCAATTCCTATACCTCTGCTTCAGAGCTGTTAATGTGCGCTGATGCCAGGAAAGGCAGCATCTTCTGAGAAGTTGGAAAGAAATAGGGGTTGGGTTGAAGGTATAGCTGGGGGCAAATGCATGAAGGACCTTATCCAGAAACTAACCACATGAAAAGGCCAGATCTATAGTCTGATTGAAGGAAGTCAGAGTTGTATAGTACAGACAATTGTGCAGGCTTTTAGTCATTATTTTTCATTTTGAGTCAGAAAAGGAAATCTGCTTATGATTCATCAGTATAGGACCTATGATTTCATCAGTATAGGCAACTCGTAGGGTATAAACTCCTTCCTTCTCCTCCCCCCCCAAAAAAAAAATCCTTTCCAGCTCTGAAAGTACAATCAAATCAATAATCTGGTAGCCACGCTATTAGAAATAATATGGGAGTTATTTCCTTTTTGATTTCCATATCTAAAACACCACCCCCTGCCAATAGTGCCCTGTGTTTTGTCCCCTCCTATTAGAATATGTTATTTAAGAATACTTAGAATTAATAATCTTCTATTTGTTTATTCATGTTAGGGGAAAAATCTTTCCTAATGATCACAGTTGCCTCATTGAATAATGTACTGCTATAGGGGATGGTGAATTATCATCAATGAAGACTACAAGTCTCCATGAGGTCTAGCGCATCCTTGGTCAGTGATATTGTAGAAGAGAATCCCACATGGCAAAAAGAAATTGTAAACTGATGAAGTGCCCATCAATTGGGGAATGGTAGAACAAGTTAGGGTAAATAAATGTGATGGAATACTATGATGATGAAAGGGATGGTTTCAGAGAAACCTGGGAAGACTTGTATGAACTGATACAAAGTGAAGTAAGCAAAACCAAGAGAAGTTATGCACTAATAACATCATAAAAACATAAAACTTTAAATGGCTTAATCTCTAATCAACCCAACAACCATCCACAATTCCAGAGGACTCCTGGTGAAATATGCTACCTGTCAGAGTACAGATTGATATGCCTTTGCAGGGAGAGTATGGTCTTGCAGGATTTTTTTTTGTTTGTTTTACTATTCATGTTTTTGATGGAGACTTTGCTTTTTCTTTCTATCTTAATAGAGGAAGGGAGATAGATTTTTGTTTACAAAAAAAATTAATTTAATTTTAAAGAGAATTCCATCTTGCTTAGATTCTAAATTCTCATTCAGTTATTTCTGAGATCAAATCAATAGGCAGTTATTGCTAAAAAGCAGTTTGATAGAAACTAGATTGAGACTAACATCTTACACCATATAGCACAGCTAATTGCAATTGGATACATGACATAGCTATAAAAGGACATATAATTTTAAATATTTAGGGGGAAAAAGGAAGGACTACCTTTCACAACTATATCCAGGGAGAAAATTTTTACATAAACAAGGCATGGAGAAGATTATAAAAGCTATAATGGACAAGACAACAAGCACTACAATTACATAAAAGTGAGGAGCTTCTGTATAAGCAAAATAAATACAAATCAAAATGACAAAGGAAACAACTGGGGAAAATCTTCACAGCAAACTTCTCTGCTCACAGTCAAATATCCAGGAAATACAGCAAAAAATAACAAGAGCTATTCCCCCAAAATATAAGTGATCAAAGGATACAAACAGGCAACTCCCAAATGAAGAAATACAACCTTTCAGGAACATAAAAATGTTTCATGGAACTCAAAAGTTATTTTAAAAGAATGCTAAAATTGTTTTTACATTTAAATGAGAAAATACCATAAAACATTATTTTAAAATGTTTTAGTGAAAAATGTTCAAATCATTAATATACAAATTATATATCTCTAAGGGGTCCTCTCACATCCACTGAATTAGCAAAGAGGGCAAAAACAAAAAATTCAGTTAGTTGGAGCAGCTAGGTGGTGCAGTGAGTAAGAATGCTGGCCCCAGAGTTGTGACAACTATGTAATCCAGGATCAGATCCGGCCTCAGAAAATGAGCACCCACACATAAAAAATAACTCGCTGTGTAACCTTGAGCAAGTTACTTAACCCAGTTTGCTTTTAAAAAAATTCAGTTAGTCAATAAACACTTAGTAAGCACTTGCTATGTGCCAGGTACTACACTAAGTACTAGGAATGTTGTTGATCAGTCATTTTCAGTAGGGTCTGACTCTTCATGACTAATTGGGGTTTTCTTGGCAAACATACTGTAGTAGTTTGCCATTTCCTTCTCCAGCTCATTTGACAGAGGAGGAAACTGAGGCAAATAGGGTTAAATCATTTGCCCAGGGTAACATAGCTACTAAGTGTCTAGATCTAGATTTGAATTCAGGTCTTCCTGACTCTGTCCAGCACTCTATCCACTGAGCCACTTAGCTGCCCAATTACTAGTAATACAAATATGAAAAAAGAAATACTGTGTCTTCCCACAAGAAGCTTATGGTCTAATGGGGGAGGCACACAAAAGGAAGTTAAAAACCTGAAGACTGAGGTGAGAGATCTCTAAGCATGAAGCATAATGGATGCATGGTCTAGACTTCCTCTCCTTAAATGTAGGTTTTAGCATTTATGACCCCCTCCCTCCAATTAGAAGGGCAGAGGGTACTAATGACATGTGAATATCAAGCCTGATTGGATCTTGCTTTGATTTCCCAATGATGAGGCTCCTGGGGGGCAAAATGAAGTTCAAAGAAGTCTTTAAAAGTGCAGAGAAATTGTTATAGAAGTTGTGGATGGACAGACACACCAATGCATTATTGGATAAGCTCTGAGTTGGTTCAATCATTTGAAAAAAAAATTTGAAACTGCATGCAAAAAGTTACTAAACTGTTCATACCCATTTGACCCAGACATATTACTATCAGACATATGGTGCCAAGGGAGTCAAGGAGAAAGAGAAAGGACATACATTATATAGCAACAATTTTGTGATAAACAAAAAGCAGGGAAGAAACATTGATACCCATCAGTTGGGATTTTGCTGGACAACCATATGTGAAGGTAATGGAATTTTCTCATGCCATAAGAAATGATGAATATGACAGATTCAGAGAAATGTTGAAAGGCCCATATTAAATGATGTAGAGTAAAATGAGCAGAATTGGCGGGAAAAAAAAAACTAATTCAACGACCACAATAATAACACAAGAGAAAACAACTTCGAAAGACCTTAGAACTCTGACCCTTTAAGCAACAACCAGTCATGACTTAAAAATATTGATGATAAAACATTTTTTCCACATCTTCACAGAGACATGACAGACTAGAGATACCAAATGACACATGACTTCTCAGATATGACTGATGTATTGATTTTTATTTTATTTGTCTATTCATATTTGTTAAAAGGAATAACTTCTACCTGAGAGGGAATGGATACATACATGGGAGGAAAACATCAATAACATCTTTTTTAATGTATAAATTAAAAAAAAATTCAGAAGGAGCACAAATAGAATAATTTTGTTATTATTGAATATGTTTTTTAAAACTATGTAGCAAAAAATCAATGTATTGCATAATCTTTTCTCTTTGAATATTGAAATATACATATATTGAATATTGAAATGGTTATATGCATTGTATATTGTATATTGAAATGGTTATGTGTTAATGAATAAGTTTATAATCAAATTCAAAAAATTTTAAACCAGGAATTTATCAATCATTTATTATGTTCAAGTAGTATGCTAAGCTCTGGGAATATACAAGAAAGGCAATAATAGACCTTCCTCTCAAGGAAATAATAGTCTAATGGAGGAAAACAACATATAAAATGTGAGAAGCATAAGGTCTATGCAGAGTAAATAAAGGTCATCTAAGAGGAGAGGCTTCAGTCTGGAATCCAGGAAAGGCCTCTTGCAGAGGAAGCAAATGACTTGAGAGCTTTAAATACTAGAGAATTTTACATTTCATCCTGGAGATAATAGGGAGTCAATGGAGTTCATTGAAGAAGGAGGTGACATGATCAGCCCCAGCAATTAGGAAAATCACTTTGGAAGCTGAGTAGAAGATAGATTGGAATAAATGGAGAGGCGAGGCAGTGAAATCCAACAGGAGGCTATTGCAATAGTCTGGGCCTATAGTGAGGGCTATGTGGGTAGGGGCAAATATAAGAGATTCTATAGAAATAGAAATGCCATGATTTGACAATCAATTGGCTGTGTGAGATGAGTAAGAGTGAGAAGTCAAGAATGACACATGTTATAAGCCTGTGTGACTTGGAGGAGGGTGGTACCCTTGACAGAAACAGAAAAGTTCAAAGGAAGGGAGGGGTTTTTTTTGGCCGGGGGGGGGGGGGAGGTGGAGACAATGAGCTCTGTTTTGGAGATGGTGAGTCTTAGATGCCTCCCTTACATCCTGCCCAAAACATCCAATAGGCAAATGATAATAAGGGACTGACGCTCAGGAAAGAGACTAGGGATGGATATATAGATTTCAAAGTCATCTGCACCGAAAAATAATTCAACTCATGTGAGCTGACAGGTTCATCAAGCAAGAGCACATATAGAAGAAACAGCTGAGGACCCACTACACCCACAGTTGGTGGGCATGACATGCATTCAGATCCAGCAAAGGGGATTGAGGAGTGAGCAGTTAGCTAAAAAAAAACAAGAGCTCAGAGCAAAAAAAAAAAAGAAGAAGCTCACAGAAGATAGATAGTCTGGGGGAGGAGTGGAGAGGGGGAGTGGAGGAGGGAACAGGGTTTCAATTACCAGATGTGGAAACCTCAAGAAAGATGAAAATTGAGAACGGGTCATTGATAACTTTGGAGGATACAGTTTCTGGCTGAGTGACAATGTCAGTGCCAGCATATCAACCCCACTAGACAGGGAATATCAATGGAGAAGCCACCAAGAATCTCAACCAACTTCTCACCTAGACCCAGCAAGCAGTGCTGAGAGGATGAAAGAGAAGCTGCCTCCTGGGCCGGATGAAAGTCGGATGGTACCCAGGCTGGCTCCAGTCCAATTTGTCAACTTTGACAGCTCTGGGGCTTGGGGAGAGATTCAGGGAAGTAACCTTATTAAGACCTTTTGGAACATCCTTAGCTCCATGGAACGTGGAACACAAATGCATTAATGCTCCCAGTGCCTGTGTCATTGGGGACCTCGGAGGCTTAATTCTTAAACAATGTTTATAATTGTAAAGCTTGGGGAGTAGCGTGGATGAGCTGCATTCAAAGAGCACAGACTATTATTACCCAAACCACACCTTTTAAGCTCTCCCCATCACGACATTAATTCACGTAATTTTCCTGTCTCCTCTTTAATTATATGGGGTCTAGGAGGCTGAAAGCTAAACTGCTGTGTGTGTGTGTGTGTGTGTGTGTGTGTGTGTGTGTGTGTGTCTTTTATCATAAAACTTTATCTGGTAAATGCATCCTCACTGCACACTCAGAGTCACTGTACTTGGAAAATGCTCCTTAGTCTGGGCTGATTGTTGGGCCCTGGTGCGGCTCGCCTGCATGATCTAACACTCTCAGTGGGATGTCCTCTTCCCTCGAAGGACTGTTCTCTACCAAACTCTTCCTTCTGCGTGTGAATGACTGAAAGAGGGAAAGGGAAGGATGCAAGTCTTTCACTATAACCAACTGCCCCCAAATCACTAGCTATTTAATATAATCACTATGCATTAAAACATTAGACAATTGGGAGGTAAATTCACCAATGGCATGGGATAGGGTATTTTTTAAGAGCTGGGAAGGATTGTAGGAGTCACCTAGTCTAACTGTCCACTCCTTTGCCCCCACACCCATTTTACACATTAGGAAACCAAGAAACAGGATTTGAATCCTCATCTTCTGATGACAATGCTAGGCCTCAATGCCTTCCACTGGACCATGCCAGTGCTACTCTTACAGCTTTTAAAATAGCAAAGTTCTCCAAAATCCATTTTTTCCAATCATTTTTCATAACTAGTGTTTATTTCTCTGTATCATTTCAGCAATGGGATTTGATCTCAGGGTTCACAATGGAATGTGTTCTTTCATTGGGAAAGTAAAGATTAAAAGGAGACAGTTGTCCCTCTGTTCCCCCTAATTTGTAGTTTGGTACAGAGAGAAGAGAGCCTTGGGTGCTGCCACGGGCAAAGGTCTCTGGGTGGACCTCCCTTTCAGAAGGAGCAGCTGTCCAGGGAAGGCAGGATAACCAGTCATTTTCCTGATGGACTATACTGGCCCTGTACAATGACTCAACAATATCCTGGAAAACAAGTGGCATGGAGTGGAGTTAGGGAGCAACATGTCCACAAAGCTGACCAAGGAACGGGCCTCAGAAATGCCCACTGCTGCTCTGCCTCAGCCCCCAAACCAGGCCCTGGAAATGATGACTCCTCCTGCCTGGTTTGCTCCCTTCATCATCTGCTTCTCCCTTCTCCTCACTGACTCCCCTCGCCCTCTCACACCCATGACCTTGATGTGTATGCCCTATTTCTTCTTGATTCCTAATTCCCATCACATATAATCCCCTCACCCAATAACCCCCATCACCTCTATGACTCCCTCACCCCCATAGCTGCTGTCACTCAATTTTTCCCAGGTCCCTCCCCTCCACTTCCCTCTCCTAATAAAACTTCCTTCCATTCTACTATTTGGGCATTTCCTGAACCTCTCCTAAACTGATTAAAAATCACACTGTTTGCATCTTTTAATTATCCAGAGAGAATGAGGAGCTCTTTATATAAGTGCTGCTGATTGCTGAGCAATTGCTGGCCACCCCCACAGAGGCTATGGGGACTGCCCTCCCAGCACCAGCCATGGGGCTACATGAGCTCACATCTTTCAAGCCTCTCTGCCCAGGGATCCAAGTCAATCTGCCTGATTCCCTGGCTTACAGGGTGTCTACAGAAAGGACCACAACACAGCTGCCTCCTATTTGGACTAATGAGGAGGTTGGGAAGGGAAGTCTGGGAAGAAGAAGAAGGTGCCGGCCTCAGCAGGGAGCTCCTCAGGTATATGGAGAAGGCAGGGCTAAGGCCCCAGTTTAAGAGACAGCAGATCTGAGAGAAATATCTAAGCCTAGCCTACCTACCTCTTTGACCCTGATTTTTAATTCTCTGTGTATTTATTCTAAAGAATAGGCCCTTGACCTCTGTATACCCTTGTACCTTGCCTCTTGAATATGGGAGGGGGGAGGGGAGGGGAATAGGGGGGGAGAGAGAGAGAGAGAGAGAGAGAGAGAGAGAGAGAGAGAGAGAGAGAGAGAGAGAGAGAGAGAGAGAGAGAGAGAGAGAGAGAGAAAGAGAAATATCTCTCATCTGGCAGGGACATTAAGAGATCAAATACCCATCGGGTCAAACCCAAATAAAAACAGTCACTGCAGAAGTCACATTGACTTAGAAAAACACAAACTCACATCTCTATGTTGTATTATATTCTTACTTGTTTTGTTAAACATTTTCAAATTTTATTTTCATCTGGTTTTGGCCCCACTGAAGAGTTTTGGGGGCCCCATGTTGCCTGCAGGCCTGAGCGTTTCATCTTTAGCTATAATTGGAAGTCTACAGCCAGCCTAGGGATCATCCAGTTACCACTTTAAAATCCCCAGTTTGGGGAAAACCAAAGGCACCTGAGACAGCACACTCCCATAGGGAACATTGTTAGGAACTTCATTTTTTTTCTCCTGCCATCAAGCCTAAAGATCTACTTGTCCATGCTCCCACCCTCTGGGACCGAGCAGGACAGGGCTGATCCCTACGGCCCTTCAAATCTTCGGACTTAGTAATCATGATCATCATATATATTCTGTCCTCTAGTCTACACATCCCCAGACATAGGGGAACAGTTATAGTGACTGATATGTGTATAGCATATTGCTGATCCACTTCTTATCTCACTTTATATTTATATTTAACTCATATCTTTAGCTTCAACTGTGGGCATTTTTATACCCATTTTGCAGTTGAAATTCAGCAAAGTTCTATGATTTGCCCATATTCACATAAACAGTAGGCCAAGAGTAAAGCTAAGGTCTCTTCTGCCTCAAAACTGACACACTTTTATAGCTCATTGGCCTGAATCTCCATCATTGTCTAAGCCCAGACTGAGAACTCTTGAGATCTCTCAACTGGGCATTAAACTTATACCATCATCCCATGCTAGCTTCCTGGGTTTACCTTTCCCTGACTACCTCAAAGCCTGCCACCATCTTAGAGGACACACAGCTTCCTTGCACTCTGAGCTCCCATCTTGACCCCATTCCTCCAATAGACATGGTGGGATAACATAGAAAAGAAACTCTGTTTGGATTATAGGTAGAATAAGGAATTATGTGAATGGCTATCACAGACATTTGTTTGTTTAAAAAAAGTAGATGTTTATGTTGACAGTTCAAGACCAGGTCATTGCACCTGGAAATTATAGAAGGGCTGTCCTTAAGAAACACAGACTTAGTGATCAATAGAGATTACACAATGAAATGATAGGAATTATAGACTGCAAAATTTAGTACCTACCAAAAACCCAGCAAAGCAAAATCAATTATATATCAGAAGCCTTCATGGACTGACAGATGACAAATCTCCCACAAACAAATACAGACTCAAAGCTTCCTATAAACCATAGTGGAACTACATTCATCCAAGTACACAGTGATGAATAGGTACTTAAGCTCTACATTTCTAATGGATGCCACCATGCCACATACTCAATCCCCAATTCTCATGGAACAAAAAGCTTTCAAAATATAGAGACCTATGAGAGGAAATGAAAATCATGTAGGTATTGGAAAGGATTTATATTGTTCCCATCATCCTGTCTGCTACTGGAGCTGTATACCAAGGATGTTGTTGGAGAGCCTACAGAGGATGAGCTTAAAGCCTAAGCCTTTGATTCAATTGTAAAAAGTGGTTATTTTAATCCATCTCTGTAAAAGTCCATAGAATATTAAATATAAAAGAATAGTTGTCAGGCAGTCACTTATCCCAGGACCTTTTCAATCTGGACCCCATCAAAAAGATACTAATTTTAATAATGATGAGGATGATGATGACCAACATTTACATAATGCTTTAAGGTTTGCAAAGAGCTTCGCATACATTATCTCATTTGAGCCTCAAAACAGCTCTGTGATGTTGGTAATTCTGTGGTCCACATTTTATAATAGAGAAGTGCAGGGTAAGCTCATAATCTCATGGAATGGAAATCTACTCCCCCACTAAACTTCCCTGTAATTTGCTAGACCTAAACACTCTTTCCTGGCCACCACTCCTTTGTGTATGTTGTCTCCCTCATTAGAATATAAGCTTCCTGAGAACAGGAACCATCTTTTTTCAAGTATTTTTATCCCCAGCTTTTAGCACCAGGCTAGGCACAAAGTGCTTGGAAAAGTCATTCATTCTTTCTTTCTTCCTTTTTCAAGTATGTCTGCATTTATTCATTCATTCTTTTTCATGCATGGCTGCATTCATTCATTCTTTTAAATGCATGCCTATACTAATCCATTCTTTCTTTGGCCTCATTTATTCATTCTCTCTTTCATTCATTCTTTCAAACTGGAAAGGTAATGGATTTGGAGGGAGGAGGGAAAGGCCCAGGTTCAAGTCCCAGTTCTGCCACCTTCTACCTGCATAACCTTGGGTCAGTCACCTACCCTCACTAGGCTGCAGTTTTCTCATCTGTAAAAGGAGGGGGTTGGACTAGATGTCTTCCAAGGGCCCTTTCAGATCTAAATCTATGATCCTGTATCTATTTATGTCTATCTATATCCACCCAAATTTTTCTATCTATAAATACATATGGAGAAATCTATCAATAGCTATAGATATAGATGACGTAGATGTGACTCTCTAGGGGCATTTCCCTGAGAGTATAGCTAATGTCCATCTACCCTATATAGAAGAATACAGCATCTTTCTTTTTTTTTCCCTTTAGGTGGTATTTCTGCAGTAAAAAGCACCAAAGACCAGGAAATAGAACAGAGAAATCCTTTACTTGCCTCGGAGCCATTTCCCTGTTTAATACTCGATCTTTTCGACCACAAATCTCATCAGCTTGGGCACTTGCTTCACTGGCATAAATTACAACCACCTAAGCTTTCTCATACTATGTGATTCCTAACTGTGTTTTTTGATAAATCCTGCCCAGAGGATCTACCTAATGCTGGGGAAGCCTTCATCTGTTTTTGGCCCAGGTACAAAAGAAGTGAACTATTTCCACGATGCTCAGCCCTATATTAATAATCATAACTGTCTAGTCCCTTGGAAAACTTGACTAATTTATATACCACACACATATGGAGCTACTGTATTTCAGAGTTGTAGAAACTGTGTTTACTCCCCTCTCTGTGCCTATGCTTAGATTCTGTCCCTTACCTAAAATGGACCCCACCCACCTCTAGACAGCAATGGTGGAGTAGATTGGGTGACAGGTCTGGAGACAGAGGAACTGTGGGTGTTGTATAGACAAAAAGAGACAACTTCTACAAACCTTGAAGGGCTATATAAATGCACTTTGCAAACTTTAGCTATATAAATGTGAGTTCTTACTATTTTTGTTATTATCAAAAAGACTTAAATTATGCAGATCCATGCTCATCTCTAAGTTGGTTATTAATAATTATCCAAAAAAGGCATTATCGTGTGTCCATATTTCACCAATGCCTGAGATCATAGGACTTTTAAGCTGAAAGGAAACATAAATTGAATTCAAATTCCTCTTTTTTAGAGATGAGTAAACTGAGGCCCAAGGAAGTAAAATTACCTCTCTGGCTTCTGGGCTCATAAAGTCATCTGGTTTTTCATCCACTCAGTAATACAATACACATACCCCTCCATATGTGTCACTGAGAGTAGAGTTAATGTCTTGTACCTTAGGGGATCCGGCAAAGGTCAACTCTGAACTCCCTCCCACACCCAATATAGTTCCAAGCGGATGTAGAAAAGAGGTCATCTGTTCTTTTTGGTTGATAATCCAAGAAGATTAATGTGAACATTTTTCAAATCACATCACTACACATACCCCTAAGCACAAGACGCCAACTGCAGCTTTTCTCCTGGCATCCATTCAAAGAGTCATCAATCATTAGAGCTCTAAGGGACCTGGATGCCATCAGGTTCAACTTCCTTATTTTACAGAAAAGAAACTGAGGGACAGAAAGATCAGAATGTACACTAGGTCACTCAGGAAATCAATGGAAAAGAGCCAGAACTCAAGCCCAGGTCTCCTGACTCCTGATCCAATAGACTTGTTACTCTCTCATTTATTTATTCATTTATTAAATAATCATCAATTAAGCTCCTACTGTGTACAAAGGACTGGTCAGATAAAAAAGATTATGATCTGGCATTCCATTCAACAAACATTAAAGGCCTATTATGTGCCAAGCACTGTACTCTGTGCTAGAGATATAGATAAAAAGAGCCCCTACCCTCAAGCCCCTACCCATGCACAGTTGTTGAGTCATTTTTCAGATGTTTCTGATTTTTTGTGACCCCATGTGGGATTATCTTGGCAAAGATACTAAAGTAGTTTGTCATTTCCTTCTCCAATTCATTTTACAGATGAGGAAACTGAGGCAAACAAGGTCAAGTAACTTGCCCAATACCATATAGCTAAGTATGTGTCTGAGGCTGAATTTACACCCAGGTCTTCCTGACTCAAGGCCCACTGCTCTGCCCATTGCTTACAAGTACAACGTGCATTAAATGAGATAACAGGGATAAAGTGTTTCCCAGGTCTTAAAGTGTTACATGAACTGCCAGGCTATGATAAAGATGACGATGGTCATGATGACGCTATGAGTTGCCCAAAGTATATCAAACCTTAATTTTAAAAAACCTCCCTCCCTTTGCCTCTTTCCAAAGTCCCACCAGGTAGTCTTCCTTGAGCCCTCAGTATGTAACAAAGGTGACCTCAGTTTCCCTTTATCACTCTCATAGCATTTCGGTATCTAAATTTCTCATGTGTTTATCATGTAATAATGTGTCAAATGAGATAACAGCACCTACTCCAGAGGATCATCGTGAGATGCAAATGAAATAGCCTTCCAAAGTGGTAAGTCATTAAAATCATCCTATAAATATGTAGTTATTAGTTATTATTGTATTACAACCAGCATTATACAGTACTATGTAAGTACGTAATTATTCATTATTATTATTGTATGATGGCTAGAGCTATCTAGGTATATGACTCTTAGCAGTTCTGATTGTTGTTGCATTATAGCTAACTATTAATTCCCCTCCCCCCCTAGATTTTTAAGCCCCAAAATAGTGGGGAGCATGTCTCATCTGAACTTTATACAGCTTAATAAGTGTTTATTATATTAATAGTATCTCTAGTATCTGGCTCCTACTACAAGACCCAAATGAGATGAAGTATTGAAAGGATTTTGAAAATTTGCCTGAACTGGGAATCAAAAGACCAAGTCTGAGTCTGATTCTACCACTAACTTGTTCTGTGACATTGTACAAGTCAACTGCACTTCAATTTCTTTTTCTCATCGTTCAGTCATTTTCATCCATGTCTGACTCACCATGACTTCATTCGGGGTTTTCTGGGCAAAGATACTGGAGCAATTTGCCATTTCCTTCTCTAGCCCATTTTACAGATGAGGACACTGAGGCAAACAGGACTAAGAGAGTTGTCCAGAGTCACAGAGCTAATAAGTGTATGAGGTCACATTTGAACTCAGGTCTTCCTGACTCCGAACCTGGCACTCTGTGCACTAGGGGCCCCCTCACTGCCTAAAGTATTGATTTAAGGCATCTCATGAGTTACATGTGCTCTATCCACTTCACCACCTACTGCCTCTGGATTTCAGTTTCCTTGTCTGTAAAAATGAAGACTTTGACTATTTTTAGCTCTAAAATTCTATGATAATATTTTGTTATGTTCTATGATATAAATTATAAAGCTAAGTGCTTTATAATTATTATTTCATCTGATAATTATTCCCATTTTCCAGATGAGGAAACTGAAGCAAAGAAGAATTAAATGACTTGCCCAGGAGCACACAGTCAGAAAGTTTCTGAGGCTGGATGTGAACTCAGGTTGTCTTGATGACAGCCCCAGAGCCCTAGCCACTATACCTCCAGTTGCCTCTAGAGTCAAACCACTTGGTTTGGGATCCTAGTTCTGTCACTTATACCCTGTGTGACCTTGGGAAAGTTACTCCACATGTCTGGCCTCAGTTTCTATATTTGTAAAATGAGGGAACTTAATGAACTCTAAGGTAATCTTGGGCTAGAAATAGATCCATTGACCTGATGATGGAGTGATGTCACTGGGCTCAATCTGCTGGAAATAAGCAAGCTTCTGGTCTAAGGGTTAAGGTTGATGGGGAACCTAATCAGGGGCCTTTCCAAAAACCAGGGGGGAAAAGCCCAAAGTCAATTAATATCTGACTTTTTCTTAGCAATGCAAATAGTAAACAATGGCCCCGCCTTATATTAGCCCCGTGCATGGCACATAGTAAGTGATAAACAAATTCTTGTTGATTAATTGGTTAGGAGGAATTTAGAGGGTGGTAAGCTTTGTGGGCATAGCATGATGGGCAAAGAGGTAGACATCAGGCTATTTGGTGCCTCTAGGCTGGGTACACAAAGTCTGCTAGATGTGTCAATAGACATGGATGGATCATTTTCTCAATGACAACGAGACTTAGCTAAATTCCATAACTAATGAGTCTGGTGGTTGGCTTAATCTATCCATGCTCAGGTTTTAGCCACTTAGCTCCCATATTGCTTAATGCCTCGCCATGGGTGCCTGGAGACTAATAGCTCCCTTGTCTCCCTCATTCTGGATCTATAAAGACCTTGTTTGTGTTCCTGTAGGCTGTGGTGATACATCACCATCTATTATTGAAGGCCTTCTACCACTCAGGGGCATGGGAGTATTTATGCTAGACTTGGAATCAGGAGACATCTGCATTCAAATTTCTGTCCTGACACACACTGCCAATTATTTATTTCGCCTCAGTTTCCTCATCTGTAACATAGAGACACCAAAACCTGCAACAGCTATGTCACAGAGATGTCATGAGGAAAGTCCTTTATGAACCTAAATATGCTACTTAAATGTGAACCACTACTATTCCGCACTGGGAGAAAGCATCACATGTTAACGATTGATAGCAGTCATTTATTGGGGTACATTCAGTTTTGCAAAGCACTTTATTTCTATTATCTCATTTGAAAGTCACCATAACCCTGCTAGGAAAGTACAGCTAATTCCTGATTAGTGCAGATAACAAAACTCATGCAAATAAAGAATCCCATGAAGCACATGTATTCCCACTATTCAAAGTTCTAATTATTTTAGATATGGTCATTGATTCCAACCCAATGGATGTATTCAGTGTAAATTTGGACTGCATTATTATCATGTATTATTATCCCCATTTTATAGATGGGGAAACCAAGATTCAAACCAAGAAAAGGGAGGTGATTTGTTCATGGTCATGTATCTAGTAAATGCCAGGGGCAAGATTTGAACCTAAGTCTCTCTTGACTCCAAGTCCACCAACCAACTGCTGTCCTATTGAAACACAATGATAACTGGAAGGGATTTTCAAAGTCATCTAGTACAATTGTCCATGCCATTTTATAGCTGAAGAATATATGGGCCATGAGTATTATCCATGGTCAAGTAACTGGACTTTTTAGGCTGGAGAAGAGAAGACTTAGAGACAGAAAACTGCTGTCTCCAAGTATCTATGAGTCTGTCATATGGAAAAGAGATTCAGGTGGTTCCTTCTTGTTTCTACTGAGGGTAAAGAACTAGGGATAATGAGGGGAAATTGCAAGGGGGAAAGATTTTGGCCTCATCTCAGAAAAAACTTTCTAACAATCAGAGCTATCCCAAAACAAACTGGGTGAGTGTTCCATTTTGATAGGCTTTCCATCAGAGGCCTTGCTGACCACTTGTAGGAATGTCTTCTTGTTCAGGTGTGGGTGCAGTTTGATAATTATCATGGGGGTAACAGAATGTGTACCAAGGCAAAAGTCTGGGATTTTAATTTTGGCCGCTTCACAGAAACAGTCTTCAGACTTCAAAGGGACCTTAAGAGTTATATCATCCAACCCTTATCTTTTCCATAATAGCCATGAGAAACACCACATGTCAAGTATTCATATAAATCGAAAACTCCAATAGATTCAGTTTATGAAGGAGAAACTCCGTTTGGTCTCACACTTTGCTTCTTTATGCCTTAGTTTCCTCAGATCTTTCAACTCAAAGCCAGGTACTACTGCCTCCAAGAGTTTTTCCTGATCTCTCAAGTTGCTATTATTCTTCCCCCATCCCCTGAAAACACCTTGTTTTTATGTTTTTAACTTGTTTGAATGTACCTTTTATCCTTGAGACAGGGTATAAATTCCTTGAAGGCAGGGGCTGCTTTAGTTATCTTTGTATCTCTAGTAATAGGTTCATAATAGATACATTAGAAATTCTTGTTGATAAGAAGCCTAGAAGGTTGTGGGTATGTGGAGATCTTCATTGCTGTCAGATATACACAACTCTTCATGATCCCATTTGGGGTTTTCTTGGCAAAGACACTAGAGCAGTTTGCTTTTTCCTTCTTTAGTTCATTTTACAGATGAAGAAACTAAGGCAAATGGGGTTAAGTGACTTGCCCATGGTCACACAGCTAATAAGTGTCTGAGGCTCAACTGAACTCAGAGAGATGAGTCTTCTAACTCCAGGCCAGGAACTCTAGGGAGTAGGACCCTGTAATATCTGTTGTCTCCATACTCATAATCTATAAGATGGTTCTCCATACAAATTGTATATCAAGGAATGAATAAATATTTGTTAAATGCCAATTATGAATACCAGTCTCAACAATCTTGATTTTAACTCAGGTCTTCTTTACTTTATGTCCTTCATCCTATCTATCCATGGCACCACCTAGCTGCCCTGAGATCATTAGATACTCAATAAATAGATACTTCAATTGAATTAAATTGAGTTGAATTGGTTCTGGAAAAAATGAAAGACTTTGATTAGATGGTGCCTAAAATGTCTTTCAGCTCCAAACCCTTTGATCATTAAGATTAAATGGTCTCTAAATCTAGTGCTTCTATGGTGCTCTCTTACAGGTTTGAATCTAAATGATTCTCTGAACTCAGTCTTTGAAGATTGGACCATATAAAGTTATAAAAAGTTAAATTTAGTCTATATTTTAGTTTAATTTTACTTTCTCACATTAGCTTCAATAGGAGCATTTATTTGGATCAAATCCCATCCCATGATTCAATTTCATTCAACAATCTTGTTTATGCCATTGTATACAAGGCATGGTACATGGGAGTAAGGAAGATGTGAAAGTTAAAAATGACATAGTTCAACTAAAAATAAACAAATTAATAAAAAATGACATAGTTCTTGACATCAAGAAGTTTAGATTCTATTTCATAACTAAAACATTTCAGTTGATATACTTCATACAAAAAAACACATACTGGAATGATCTTTGAGCAACCAGTTACTTCAAGAAGTTAGAACAATAATAGACTGTGTAGGCTTTCCATCAATTAAAGTTTAGTAGAAAGTCTTTGAGAATTATGGCCAAAAAAATATCTGTCACCCAAGGTCAAGCTAATGAAGATCCTTTCTGAACTTGTCAAGGTTGGTCCTTGGATAACAAACACGTAGGGTATTATAAAGCACAACAGCTTTTCCAGCTTGGGCAAGATCTACCAAATTTTGCCCTCTTCTGGAATACTCTTCAAGAACCCAGTGTCACTATGATGTAATGAAGATCCATGAAAATGGCATTTTAACACGTTAAATAGTTAACAGTCAAAGAGATTAATTTTTATCTGGTTACTTAAATAGAGAGATAGGAAGGTGTAGTGAATAAAGAGCCACCCTTGAGGCAAAGACAACCTGCATTCAAGACCAGCCTCTGACACATAGTATTTGATCTTGGGTCTCTTATTGTTCTAGGCAACTCTAGAACGATAAATTTCAGAGAAGATGCTGTAGAGGGAGTCTCCCCACCCAAGAGTGCACTATACCCATGAAATTACAAGTCCAGTCCCTATCCCTATCCCAATTAACTAGGTAAAAAAACTCCCTGTAAAAGAAATGTGTTCATTCAAGTGATACAGTAATGGCACTAGCCTCTGATGGAGAGGATTTGGGTCCAGTCCCACTTCTGCTGCTTTCTACCTATGAGACATTGGGGGAGTGACTTATACTCTCTGGGCCTCAGATTCTTCCTCCAGACCAGATGACCTCTATGATTCTGTTTAGCCAGATGCATGATTCTTTTCCAATTTCAGCCTGTTTAGAGCAATCATGAAATTCAAGCACAATGTAATGACAATATTTCTAGAAAGGTGATTTAGATCTTGTTGTTTTCATAAATTTGGGTTTTGTGCCAGGGTTAATTCCCCAAGTTACTTTAAAAAAGGCATCAGCTCTGGGCAATTGGCTGGAGACAGGTCATAAACTACTGGAAGGTATGATTTGCTAACTGGAAAGGGCCTCAAATGTCATCAAATCCAACTTATGCCCAAAGCACTGATGCTTTGGGCATCACCTCTGGGCTTGGCTCCACCATGCCAAACACTCATCAGTGAATCTTTGGGATACCAAACAAAGATAGGATTCACAGTGAACAAGTCATTCTTCCACTTGCAAGAGTCCATTACTTTGGTGAAAAGATCAATGAATTAAGAATCCTGGGCTCCAGTCCTGGCTGTACTACTGACTAGCCAGAAACCTTGGACAAGTCACTGCCACAGTGTTGTGCAGGGGAAAGAGTTAATTTCTGAAGTCAGATGACCTGATTTCAAATTCTGGTTTTCCTATTTGCTACCTATGTGATCTAGGGCAAGTAAAATCCTCTCTTTCAGTCTCTGAAAATCCACTGAAAAACTAGGGATTTAGACTTGATAACAACAAAAATAATAACATTTGTATAGTACTTTAAGATTTGCAAAGTGTTTTGAATAGATTATTTCCTTGGATGACAACCCTATATGGTAAATGTCATTATTACCATTTTTCAGAGGAGGAAATTGAGGCTGGGAGATTTTAAGTGAATTGCTCAGGACCACACAGTCAATAAGTGTCCAGAGCAAGATTTAACTCAGGTCTTCCTAGTGCCAAGTCCAGCACCGTATCCACTAAACACTGCCAACATGTCCCTTCCAACTCTAAATCTATGTTTTTTCTCTGATTCTCAGCTACAGTCCTTCTATGGATGCCCTGTAAAATGAAGGGGTTGGACTAAATGTCCCTAAGGTCCCTTCCAGATCCACAGTACTATTATTTGAGTCCAAAGACCTCAAGTTTTTCATCTATAGACTGGGAGACTTGAGATCAGTGATTTCTAAGGCGCCATTCAGTCCTGACATTCTAATTCTAACCTGCAAAGGTCTCCAGACAAAGGGATTTGAATGTGAGGAAGGAGACAGCATAGCAGAAGAGAAATGGAGAATATTCTATGTCTGCTTGAAGGTTTCCCCCTCCCTCCGTAAGGCGCAGTGAGAGCATCATCAGACCCAGACACAGGCTGTAGTAACCAACTCCTATCTTTCCCATAATCTGCCTTCCTTGTAGCAGTTTGGGGTGGGGACAAGACTACAATTTATTTTATTTTACTTTTTTTATGAAATGGCTGCATTTTGATGAACTAGGCTAAGCGAATACTTTGCATATGAATGGAGATGATTATCCTGACAATTTCTCTGCTGTTTAGCAGAACTTAGAGCTCCACTCCCCTCCCCAGGTAAAAAAGTGGGAGCAGCCACATTTCTGAGGAGCCTCTGGTAGAGAACAGAACTCTTTAAAAGCTGCATTTATTATTAATGCTCAGCATTGATAAATATCTTCATTTAAAATTCTGAACTTGGAGGAAATCTTTAGATTTTTTTTTCAGGATAACTAGCAGGATGGCTCCATCCAGGCCCCAAAAGGAGCTTGCTATCTCTGACTCTGTCAAGGGAAGGAGATTAGACAGTTTAAGTGGTACGGAAAATAGTACCACTTAAAGAGAAAATTGTGTGTGTGTACATGAGAGCAGGGAGATAAGAGAAAGTAGCAGAGGGAGGGAGGGGAAGAGAAGGAGAGAGAGAGAGAGAGAGAGAGAGAGAGAGAGAGAGAGAGAGAGGGGAAAGAGAGCACTCAAATACCCTAGGACCACTCCCTAGAGGTTTGGATCCTCCCTCTGATAGGAAGAAACAATGGAATAAGGGTTGAAGGACTTGTGTATAAGTTCTGCCTTAAACCTTTACTAGCTGTGTGGCCCTGAATAAGTCAATGAACCTCTCTGAGCCTCAGCTCCCCCATCTATAAAATGAGAGGGATGGACTTGGTGACCTCTACAATCCCTCCCAGCTAAACAGCTGCTTGGGTGACCTGAATAAGCAGACAGCTGAATGGTACAGTGGACAGAACACTGAACCTGGAGACAGAAGACCTGAGTTCAAATCTAGCCTCAGGCACTAGCTAAGTAACCCTGGATAAGTCATTTTATCACTGCCTGCTTCATTGTCTTCATCTATTAAATAGGGAATTAGAAGGACACTAACCTCCCAGAATGGTTGTAAGGATCAAATGAGATCATTTTTGGAAGGTTATGTGCAAACTTCAAAGTGCTAGCTATTATTATAGTTACTGTTGTTATTGATTTGCCAGATTGAGTTGAATGGTTTTGTTAAGAATAATTTCTAGAGGTGACAGATTTCCTCTAATCTGGTTTTACCTACTAATTGACATCTCCATGTTCCTGAAATTGGAAAGAACCAACTTCCCCCTTAGCACTTCCCTATCGATTGGTTGTCTCCTCAGACTCTGGCCTCAGAAAGAGAAAGATCAACATTGAGTCAGAAGCAGAGCTCCCCACACAACTCAATTCCATCATCCTCTGACCAGTTTTCCCATTTGATTTCAGGTAAGAATGAACAAAAAGACTGTGAGAGGGCCATGAGTAAACATGTGCTATGTGGGAATGAGAAGGAGCCTGGCCTGTGGACAGGTATACATGGCCATGGAATCAGGAAAACCTGGGGTCAAGCCTGCTTCTGCCATATTCTGGTTCTATGAAGAACTGCAAGTTACTTAACCTCCCAATGCCACCTGGGCAAATTTCTAAGACCACACATTACAGAGAGGGTGATGATCTGTAATGATGGTAAGTTTTTTCACCTAGAAGTGGCCAATACTGAAGAAATCACGGATCCAAGCTCTCTATAGGGAACACTATGCTAAGCCATTTGAGAGGGGAGAAACAAGGATTAACAGGGATCAACAGAATATAAGCACCTTGAGGACAGGAATGGTTCTTCTTGTCTTTCTATTCTCAGTACCTAGGACAAAGTCTGGTATTCAATGGTCACTTGATACATGTGTATCATTTGATTAATTGAATCCTGGTGGGTTAAAAAGCTTATGAGATCTTAGGTCACATTAAGAGAGGTCAAATCTCCAGAACAAGGGGAGGGATAGTTTTGATCAATCTGTGGATGGAGTATTGTGTTTAGTTCTCATCACCACATTTTTAAAAAGACATCAGTAAATTGGAATGTGGAATTAGTGGTTCAGTAGATAGGGTACTGGGCCTGGAGTCAGGAAGATCTGAGTTGAAATCCAGCCTCAGACACTTATTAGCTGTATGACTCTGGAAAGGCACTTAAAATCTGTTTGCTTCAGTTTCCTCATCTGTAAAATGATCTGGAGAAGGAAATGGCAAACCACTCCAATGTCTTTGTCAAGAAAACCTCATATAGGATCAAGAAGAGTCAGACAGAACTGAACAACAACAAACTGGAGTATGGATGGGGAGGTGACTTCCAAATGGGTCCTATGAAAGTAAACTAAAGAAACTGGTCGATTTAACCTAGAAAGAAAAGATATAGGGGCAGCCAGGTGGCACAGTGAGTAGAGCACTGATCCTGGAGTCGGGAGGACCTGAGTTCAAACCTGGCCTCAGACACTTAACACTTAACTAGCTGTGTGACCTTGGGCAAGTCACTTAACCCCAATCATCCTGTCTTCCACCTCCAAAAAAAAGAAAGAGAAGACATAGGGGAGGACACTTTAGAAGTCTTAAAATATTTGAAAGGTTGGAATGTAGAAAAGAAATTGTATTGATTTTAATTAATCCTGGAGGTCAGATCTAGAAGTAAGGAATGATAGTAACAGAAACACATCTTCACAAGATGTAAAAAAAGAATTCCCTAACAACTATTGCTGTCCTAAATAATAACTGAAATTAACACAGGTCTTTAAGGTTGTACTGATTGTCTCCATGGTCCTTTCCAAATTGGAGGTGCTGTGTAGAAGTCTGCAAAATTATATATACATATATATGTACATATGCATATGTGTATACAAGCATATATATGCATGTGTCTATGAACACATATTATATATTATGTATATGTATGTATGTGTATCTTTGCAGCATCATTGCAAACCTGTAGGATGAGTATTTACAAGTATATTGGCTCCATTTTACAGATGAGAAAACTGGGGGTCAAGGAGCTTAAATAACTCATCCATAGAGATGAGGCTATTTTTAATAGAATTGCAAGACTGGAAGATTGGGGAAATGTAAAAAAAGAAATACACAGATTTCAGCAAAGGTTTTTTTTACATCACAGATGGAATTTGAACCCAGGTCTCCCCTGATCTTAAGGCCAATGCTCTTTCCACCATGCCTCTAACTTAAGAGCTTCCCCTCATCTCTTCAGGCAATCACTTGTTAAAGATATTGGAGAAAAGAGTCTTTTTCAGGACTAGGTTTGTTAGGGTCCTTTCCAGTTTTCTGATTCTGTAAAAGAATGGTTCCTGACCTGCAGAAGATTCTTGTCAAATAAGGCAACTTAATGTCCTGTAAAATGGACATAACCACTTATTACTCTCAGAATGAAATCAAGAGAAGTCTTTGCAATGAAAGTCATCTATCTCCCCTTCCAAAATATACAGTCAAATATCTAAATGTACTCAGGAATCAGAACCTTTAACAATTGACTTGACTGTTTGGAAATAACTTATGAAGATGTAATGTTGAAACAACAAATTAAAATTTTATGGAGTCTTTTCTTTTGCTCCATAAATCCATTAAAAAGTAAGTTTCTTGTGGGGGGGGGGGGGTTATGAAAAAAACCTTTTCTCCAAACAACCAAAGGAGCTTGCAGTGGGCCTGATGAACCAGTCAGTTTGTTCCTTCCATGGTGTAAATCTTTAATTTCATTTGCTGCCCCTGTTACTCTGACCCCAACAGTATTCCATAAATATTTAGGCAGCTCTCCCTCAGCTTGTTTTCAGCTTCAGAATGCTAATGCCAGGCTGAAGGAGGGGGAGAAATAATGTCTCTGGATTGGAGCTAGCCCTCTGCCCATCAACCGTCCATTGTGTTGGCAAGAAATAAAACAGTCATTAGGTAGACCCAGGGAACCATCGGATTGTTAATGAGTTGGGATGCAGTCCTCGGAAAATCACCAATCTCTTTACCTGAATATACATTAATGTTGTAACAACCAGCAAAATCAATAGTGATATAAAAGCCTCAGGCAGGGGAGAGGGAGAAACATCCCGACTGACATGCATACAGATAGACTTCCCAATAAAAGAACCAGACCAGCATGGGGCTCACTCACTTCCCTGAGCTTCCACAACACTTACTGCCTATAACAGTCAGCACTTAGTAAACACTGCCTTGTAACACCTCTGCTTCTGGTTGTCTTGTTTTATATTCGACTTCCTTATACATAGAAGGGTAGTCTGCCCAATGGTTTTTTTAAGCTCCATGAGGGCAGGGACTATGTCATTCTACAGAGATGTCACAAAAATTCAGAATCAAGAGCTATCTAGTTGAGCCCTGACCTAAATAGGGATACCCTCCACCACATCCCTGACCAACAATCAATCAACCTCTGCTTTAAGGAGAAACTCAAAAAAATGAGATAATACATTCCACTTTTTGGCATCTCCCATTGATAGTCCTTCACAACTCAGTTCCATCCTCTCATGGGCTTGCTTCAATGTGCCACAGTCTTTGTCCTAAAATAAGGTGCTTGGGGGCAGCTAGGTGGCACAGTAAATAGAGTAAGCCCTGAAGTCAGGAGGACCTGACTTCAAATCCAGCCTCAGACACTTGACACTTAACCAGCTGTGTGACCTTGGGCAAGTCACTTAAACCCAAATGCCTTACCTTCCCCCTAAAAAATAGGTTCCCAGAGTCAGTGAGATGCCTCAGATTCAGTCTGCCCTGAGCAGAATAGAGCAGGACTATTACTTACTCCCTTATTCTTGACATGGTATACCAATGAATGCAGTTGAGGCTTGGACTAGCAACCATGGCTATTCTGTATTGTTGATATAATGTGCTTGCAGTCCACTAAAACTCTCTGATCTTTTCTGAGCAAAATGCTGTCTAATCATGCCTCCTCTGCTTTGTACTTTGGAAATGGATTTTTTTAAAGAAAAATGGAAATGTGAAACTTTATATTTATCCCTTTTTGATAGGTAGATAGGAAGATTGAAGACTGATGAAGGTAGGTAGACAGATAGATGATAGATAGGTGGATAAATAGATAACTACTAGGTAGATAGATATAAGAGATAAGTAAATGATAGATAGATAGATAGATAGATAGATAGATAGATAGAACAATAATAGGAGGAGAGAGACGGCTGGGGTGGGGGGAAGGGAGAGAGATTTATCAAGCATCTACTATGTTCCACAAACTATGCTAAACGTTTAGGACACAAATACAAGCAAAATAGTAGATGACCCAAAGGAGTTTATATTCCAGTTGGGAAAAACAACAAAAAAAAGGGGGATTCTGGGTGAAGATTGAATCAGTCTTTTACTTTTGTTTCAATTTGTAGAGATCTTCTTGGATTCTGTATCCAATCATCCCTTTGAACCAAGAAATGGACAAATGTCTAATATCAGTCACGCCTGATGGTGACCCACAAACTGCAATGAATTTCCTAGGCTGGCTTTTCACAAGCCATTCCACTAGCCAGTAGTGAACGTTACTTTCTATCCCAAGACTCCAGTCCAGAAAGATGGCAGCTCCAACAATAGAAATAGGAAATGTGTAGGGAAGGGAGGTTAAGAGAAAAAGTGAGAAGTTCAGGGTAAATGACCAAATTAAATATTTGTAATGTGCTTACGCCCTGGCACATAGTAGGCAATTAATACATATTTGTCCTCACCCTCCTACCCTAGAACTGTGGTATAATGCCAATAGCACCAGAATTAGAATGAAAAGATGTGGATTCAAATTGTAGTTCTGATAGTTATGTCCTCTGTAACTTTGGGCAACTTACTTCACTTCCTAGGGCCTCAGTTTCCTCAACTGTAAAATAAAGGGGTTGGGCTCAAGTATCACTAAGTCCCTTCTGTCTCTAAATCCCATACACCTATGTTGAGTTTGAGGTGCTAGAAGGTTAGGAAGACCTAAGGGGAAGTCAGAAATATGGAACTAGAATTTAGGGAAGGGATTTGGGGTTGAATATATAGATTTGGATGCCATCTGAATAAAAGTGAAAACCATGGGAATAGGAGAAATCTCTAAGGGAAAGAGCATAAAGAGAATAACAGAGGCCACAGTGATCTCTTCCTCCTCTGCACTCACTGTAATATCTAACAACTTAAAAACATCTATCTCCTAAGACAGCCCATCCCACTCTTGGAAAAGAGATAGTATGGTAAGATGGAAGAAGTACTAATAGCAATCAAAAGTTCAAATCCCACCACTGAAGCTTTCCACCAATGTGACCTTAGAAAATTCTCTGGGAAGTTGAGAAGCAAGGCAAGAAAAGTCCATCCAACATGCTACTAGGTTTCTTGATATACAGTGAGTGCTAATAGGGCACATAGACCATTCTTTGCTTATCCTGTCACTCTAAATGCATGATGGACACACCTTTTCTGATCACACATTTCCTTCATAATATTCTCTTTGCCTCTTCTTCTATGTAATTCTTCCTATAGAATATACTGCAGCTTACACTCATCACATATGTTTCATTATGGTCCTTGGGTCACCCACAATGTTAACTCTTCCAAAACTGTGGCATTCCATGGTCTGTGTCCATAAAGCAGCATCAGAAGAATATCGGTGCTAAAAAGAAGGTCTTTGGTCACAATATTCCACCTCCTTCTCCATAACATTTTACAAATTGGTTTATAAATTATAAAATCACTTTGTTCTTAATGCCACATCTCTCTGCTTGGCAAGGAGATCAAAGGTTCTATGACTGAGACAGTTTCAAAACTCTTTTGGCCTCCTTGTTGTGGCAAGTGATTCCTTAATCATATACTTAGAAAATAATGACAGCCTCAGGCTACATCCTTTCTCTTATCCACTTTCCATTTGGGGGCATTAATAGCTTATTTAAATAGGTCATGCTGAAATTGTTTTAAATACACATCATGTCTTCCTCTCATTTGTATTCTGTCTTTTCATTTGGTATTGATTTTTATCTTTGCTCTAAGTTGATGGTTGATGCACAGATAGCTGATTCAGAAATCACTCCCACATTAGTAAACCAGTTGTTTCCTGTCTGTTATACTATAATCAATTTCGTTTTTTGTGTATTAGTGCTGCCTTGTCCAATGCTTCCCAACTCTCTTGTTGGAGAAAGCATTTCATGGTATAATTAAATTAAGGTGAACAAAAATTTATTAAGTTTCTATGATATTCAATATACTGTGGTAAGTACTTGAAAACAGACAAAAAATCATAAGCAGTTCCTGCCTCCAAACAGCTAATATTTTCTATTCTGAAATCGTGGCTGAACTTGAATTCAGGAAGACTTGTGTTTAAATTCTGTTTCTGAGTGATAATGGGCAAGTCACATAACCTCACTGAGTTTCAATTTCTTTATCTGTAAACGTGAGTAAAAATCCTTGTACCGGGTTGTTGTGAGGCTTAGATGAGATAACATATATGAAATGCACTGTAATCTTTAAAGGACTATATAACTACCAGTTCTAATTATTAAAAACCTGTAGACGTGAGACTTCTGGGTAGTCTACAAGCCTACAAACTGTTACTTTTCTTCTTTATTCTTCTCTTTACCACAAAATTAGCCTTTCTTGAGGTTTTCCTGATATATGGTAGAGACATGTTTGCCCTTTTCTTTAGTTACTGCTCTCTTAAAACCATCCTGAGCAGAATAAAAGGAAACTCAACTTATCTCCTATCATCTTGCCCCATATTTACATGGCACACACATTAAGCGTGTCATGTTTCCTCACCCAAAAAAATCATTCAAAAGTCTTCCCACTAACAAACATCAATGTCAAGGGAACAGTTCTTTTGAATTATCCCTTTAGGCTGAATTCATTCCACATCCTTCAGAAGAAACCAATCAATGTACAGCCCTAACACATGGTCACAATGACCATGTGTACTGGGAAAACTCAGCTACCACTTCCAGGAAAGACTCTCATGCTCTAACAAAGTGCTAGGCCCTGAAGACAATGGCACTGAGAGAATCACAACAGCAGCTAGGTGAGGATTGGCAGATGAGGTCTGGTCTGATCAGCCAAGAAGTCTGGGAAACCTACCTGAAGCCTGGCTCCCAATCAATGGGCTGTGCATTCCTATGCTTCTAATCCTATTCTCCTGGATGGTACACACACACACACACACACACACACACACACACACACACACACACACACACACACACTTTGTCTCTGTCTCTCTGTCTCTGCCTGTCTCTGTATCTCTCCTCTCTATTTCTGTTTCTCTGTGTCTCTGTCTCTGCCTATGTCTCAGCCTTTGCCTCTCTGTCTCTATTTTCTGTCTGTGTGTCTCTTTTTGTGCCTCTCTCTCTCTCTCTCTCTCTCTCTCTCTCTCTCTCTCTCTCTCTCTCTCTCTCTCTCTCTCCCTTTCTCTGTGTGTGTGTGTCTCCCCCCACCCCCACCCCCCGCTCTCTCCCCAGTCTCTGTTTCTGTGTGTCTTTCTCTTTGTCTCTCTCTGTCTCTTTTTCTCTGTCTGTGTGTGTGTGTGTCTCAACATCAAAGAATGTCAGAGATGTAATGGAGCTAAGGAACCATTGAGTACAACCCATTCCCAACCCAGAATCCTCCATACAGTATCTCTGATAACTGACTAGCCAGTGTTGCCTTAAAGTACATATTGATAAACAAACAGGATAGCAGAGACATGTGCATACACCAAAGTCCCCAGACACATTCTCTCTCAAACCTTCCCCTGTGCTGCTCCTGCCTAGGATCTCTTGGAGCTCCTGAAGTACCACTTGTCTGAAGCACTCAACAAGCCCTTCTTTGCCTCCTTTGCATTGTCATTTAGCAATACAAATTTAGAGTAACAAGTGCATTTCTAGGTACATTATAGAAAAGGCACAGCTAAGCAGGACAATGTGCAGAAAGAAAGTAACCAAGAATGGCAAGGAAATTAGAAAGCATGTAATCTATGGATCAGTTGAAAGAATTGGGAATAGTTTCCCTGGAAAAAAAGGAGAAATGGAAGAAGGAGAAAAGACATGATACCTAGACTCCAATCTTACACAAGGCCCTTGCTAGGCTCTGTTCATTAAAAGATTTAAAGAAACATAGTCCTTGACCTCAAGGGTCTTACATTCTACCAAGACAATAGAACATGTAAGCAAAGAGGTAGTTACAGAATGATTTAAGGAGAGAGAGAAGGTTCCTTTAGTCAGATAAGATAACTAAACCTTATAATATGATTTGGAGAAGTACGAATTTCAAAACTTCTTCCTTTTTAAAAACAGGCTATCAAACTCTAAACATGCAATTAAGGGTGCATAGTTAAATGTCTACATGTCCATAATGAATTTACATCAAGTAAAACTGGGATTCCGAATCTAAAAATAAATATGAAATTATTATTGTAAAAGCGTGCCTACAATTTCAGCAACTACACATATTATCACCCAAATGAGATGCAATTTAAAAATGAAATACTTGATATAAAATAAAATTAAGCATTTTGTGGCTGTGGTATTAATATTTCCCATGAGAAGTGAGGGAGAGGTAATAGATTTTCCTAAATATTGTTTTCCTCTCCTCCTTGGGCTATTACCTACTAAAAGAAAGGGAAAGTCTTAAGTACTTCTTAACCGTCTGTTCTATAGGCACCAGACAAGGTCACAAACATTAATTAAGCTCTCACTGTATTCCAGGCATTGTAATAAAAACTGCAATACAAGCAGAAAGAATGAGAGTATCTTCCCTTAAGGAATTTCTCTTCTAATGGAAGATGGGGACAATATAATACATAAAACACTGAACCAAGAGAGAGGAGAAGGTAGTCCAGCGAGAATCAGCAGGACCACTAGAGGAAGGATTGGATTTTACTAAAATCCCTCTACCAATACAGGGCAACATCTTATATGAAACTAAAGGTCTAAAAGAATTGCTAAGTGCTGAAAGTTTAAGTAGTTTGCCCAGGGTCAAATAGCCAAAACACATCAGAGCCCCAGCTCTTCCTGGCTTTGAGGCTAGCTTTCTAGCCACTAGGCTGCACTGCCCCCTCCAGTTTTATGATCTGGCTCTAAAAATTTGCTAATCATCTTAAATCAGAATAGTTTCATAAATAGACAATGTATACAGGACGTCCCTAAAATCTTAGTGCAGTTCTAAGGCCCTGAAGCTTAGAAATTGAACTAAAATTGAACTAAGACTTTTGGAGCAACCTGTACTGTCTGACCTTGATAAAATATCTTTTTCCAACCCTTCTAGAGTTTCCACATAGCTTAGGAATGCAGTAATGTATTTAACTGACAAGTCAAGCATTCTTCTAGAAAACAAATTGACTACAGAACACCCTTCCTTTTCTCCAGAGCCACAAAGGCTCCAACCAGGCAGCATTCAAGAGAAGTTATTTTACTTTGGAGCTACTCCTAACAAAACTGGTTACTGAACCCTTCAGACATGTAGCTCTTGAATGCCAAGGTTCTCTAATCCTGTAACCCCTCCTCCTGGTGAGAGGCTTTTCTGGAGGCTTTTAGTTATATCTCCCGTGAGGTGGACATCCATTTTTCTTAGTGGCAGAATGTGAATTCTTTTCAGAGCTTTTAATCTTCTACTTCCTTTCAATGCCATCACTTTCTTTCAAGGACTTCACTGCATTATATCCCTGGACATGATCATCACATGTGCTTTTTGATGACCTGTCCCTCCATTAAAAAGAGAAAGCAGAGATTGGACTACATTTCAGCACCCTTTCTTCAATGGTGCTACCATAGTCTCCCTTTAGAGTATCAAAACCATGGGTTGGATTGGATGAGCCAAAGCCACTATTTGCATGGAAAATAGCTATCCCCTGGGATTTACTAATAGAAAGAAAAACGCATGTGAAGTTGATGCTACTCTGTTTAGTCTTCATCAACAAAATATTAAAAGGTTCTTGGAAAGTCCTGGAAACCATGACATTAGGTAAAACAGAAGACCTCATGTGAAGGCTAGATGACCATTTGTTGGGAATGATATAAAGCAAACTCCAGCACAAAAAGGCATTGAGCTACATGGTTTCAGGGATCCCTTTCAGCTCTGGGATGCTATGATTACATACTTCAAACTATAAATTCTCTAAGTCCAGAGATTGCTGAGTGTTTCTTCAGATGTCACATGGTGCATAGCATTATGCTAAGCATACAGCAGACCTCAATACAGATCTGCTACAACATAAGCTTCTGGAGGGCAAGGACTCTTTCATTTCTGCCTTCACATCCATGGTGCCCAGTACTTAGCAGGCATTTAATAAATGATTGATGAATTGAATTCATTGGATTGAATTTGGCCTGAATGGCTTCCTATTGGCTCTCAAATAAAATGCAGATTTTTCTGTTTGGCACTGAAAGACCTCCACAATTTGACTCCCAACTACGTTTCTAATCTCAGGGCACATCATACATCACACATCCTTGTTTCAAGCTGACGTGCTAAAAGTTCCCCACGTAATGACATTCTACTTCTGTGCTTTTGCACATAGGCCTTCTTATCTGGAATGTCTTCCTCTGTCTCTTAGAATTCCTAGATTCCTTTAAGGAACAGTTCACATGCTACCTTCTTTCTACAGAAGTCCTTTTCTGAATCCCCCAGTTACCTGAACCATCTCTCTTGAAAGCACTTGTATCATTTCGTCTAAATTTTGTGTCTAGTTAGTTCCATATATAGTTCCACTAGTCTCCACAATGCAAGCTATTTGAGGACAGTGACAATTTCTTTCTTCTTTTTCTTTTCTTTTTCTTTTCTTTTTCTTCTTTTTGTCTTTGAATCCCCAGTGCTTAATACAACCTTATTAAGTACCTGGTACATATTTTTTTTGCTTTTTGGAGGGGGGAAGGCAGGGCAATTGGGGTTAAGGGGCTTGCCCAAAGTCACAGGGCTAGTAAGTGTTAAGTGTCTGAGGCCGAATTTGAACTCAGGTCCTCCTGACTCCAGGGCCAATGCTCTATTCATTGTGCCACCTAGCCACCCCTAATATGTATTTATTGATTTGAGGGTTGTTTGACTGATAAATCCACCCTGGTTTTCCCCTTTAGAAGCCTCAGGCCAAGGAAGACTGTGCCATGAACTCCCCCAGGAATAAGGAGGTGGGGAAAATCACCAAAGTGTGTGTGTGACCCCTCTCAGCTGCTCCCATGATACGTCCTCCCTGTGACTTTCAATCTCCCTGAGATTGTAGTAGCCTTTAAAATTCAATTAAATGAAGTGAAATTTGTTGTCTCAGAGAATGCTGTCCTTGGCAATGGTGTCGGCAGTTCCTCATGTGGGTTTTTGGGAGATGTTTTTTTTAGGAATCCCAAAGTGCTACAGAAAGGCAGATTGAGCAAACGATGACAATATCACCATTATAGCTGCTGTCCTCAGCACTGTCATGATACGCCTCTTTGGGGCGATGCGCCTCATATAAAGAGTCTCGCAGTACCGGGAGATCAATGCGCCTCATATAAAGAGTCTCACAGTACCGGGAGATGCAATCCATGTGGCTTCTTTTATAAGTAACCAAACAAGGGATAAATGATCTGCCCACTGGCTTGTTGGCACCAGGAGCCAAGTAGCACTGGGATCTACCCCGTTCCATGAACATGTAGGGAAATGTACCTGCGCAGAAAGGGGGCTTCTCAGAACTATAGGGCAGGCACGCTCACTGAATCCTAGCATTTTAGAGCCAGAGGGGACTCAAAGGTCATCCAGCCTAGCCCATAACTGAACAAAACCCCCTTACAGCAGACCCCAAAAGCATCCACCTAGCTGTTACTTAAAGACCTCCAATAAAAAGGAAACCCACTATTGCCCAAAGAGCCACATCCTGTGGTTGGGGTAGGGTTTTAGGGAAACACTACCCTAAAAAGGAGGAAACCTGGTCACCTTTACATGCTATATAAGCTTCCAGCAGAGGGTCAGATTAATAGCCCTAGAAGTGGAAATGATCTCATAGGACATCTAGTACAATCCTCTCATTTGAAAAATAAGGAAACTGGGGCGGCTAGGTGGCACGGTGAGTAGAGCGTTGGCCCTGGAGTCAGAAGGATCTGAGTTCGGATCCGGCCTCAGACACTCACACACAAATAAAAACCTAGCCGTGTGACTTTGGGCAAGTTGCTTAACCCCAATTGCCTTCCAAAACGCAAAAGGCAAAAGGCAAAAAAAAAGAAAAAAAAAGAAAAATAAGGAAACTGAGGTCTAAGGTAGTAAGGTGATTTACTTGAGATCACACAAGTATTAAGCATAAGAGGTCAGGTTTGAGCTAAATTCCTCTGACTCCAGAGCCAGAACTCTCTCCCCTCTATCACTCCTTCTTGCTCTTGGTTGATCCCTTACATTTGTATAATGCTTCCAATTTCTTTTTAATAGTTTATTATTTTAATTATATCCATCATATTTTTATTTTTTGACAGAGTCAATATCTTTTATTTCCTATCCCCATCTACAACACACAACTTTTGAACTGAATTATTTAAGGCTCTGTTTCTATTCAAATACAAATGTTGTGTTGAAGAACGTAGCAACAAATATTTCCATTTTAGTATAAATGAGTCACAGATCATTTCTGAGGCCAAAATATGATAAGGAGAGAGTGATTCCTTGGTCTAAGGAAGGGAGCAGCAGGGAAAAGAAATACAAAGCTGGGAAATCCAATGACAAACTTTCCCTACCTTAAATAACCTCACTACTTCCTTCAGGCTCATTGACTCAGAAGCTAAGGGTAACTAGTCAAAATAGGCAAAGTCCCAGCAATGCTATTATCCTGATTTTAAAGGCATACTTGCTTCTTCAGATAATAGAATAATTAAATAATGATCCTAATCATTATTAATCTCTAGAGGTTCTTCTCAATCTCTCCCTTGCACTACAGACCATCTATGTGACCTTGGGAAAGTCACTCACCTTAAGTACAGTTTCTTCAAAAATAAAGTGGTGGATTGCTCTTGGTTTTATATATTTGCATTAACTCCTTATATAGCTTCAAGGGTAGCAAAGCACTTTACAGTTGTGTTGTGTTTTCTTTTGTTTCATTTTCTCTTTCTTAATTTATTTTTAGTTTTCAACATTCACTTCCACAAGATTTTGAGTTCCAAATTTTCTCTCCATCTCTCCCCACCTACACCCCATGGCAAGTTTGCTCATTTTCCCAGCTAATTACCTGACTTTTTAGTTCTTTGTTAAGGTAGGATTCTGCTTCCATTGTGGAAGGTGTACTATTCCAAGGGTTTTTGTGCAGCTGTTTTCAGGGATATTTCTAGGGACCTGTATTTTTTTTCAGTTCTTCCAAGATTGTGTGATCAGGGGAGAGGTGTTTACTCCTCTCCTGGTCTGTGGGTAACCACAAGCACTCTTTTCTGACTTGGAACTGTGAGAAGGATTCTCTCTCCACTGCCACCACAAGTACCACCACTCCAGTACTTCTCCTCACCCCAGAACTGTGACCCAGATTGAAGCACTGGCAAAGCAAGAGAATCCTGCCTCAGCACCAGCAAAGAGATCCCTGCAATCCCCCTCTGATCAGTCACTCAATCTCCCCACCCTCTGTGGGTTGAGAGCTCCAGAAGTAGCCACTGCCACTGCTGCAGCCTCTGCTGCCACCCTGGGCCTGGGACTGGACCATACTTTTCTCTCACCCAGGTCTGACAGACCTTTCCTACTGACCTTCTAAATTGTCTTAGATATTTGTGGGTTAAGAAATCTGGAAACCACCACAGCTGTCAGTGATTCAGTGCAATGAGGTCTGCTCCAGGTTTGCTAGGGCCAGAGAGGTTCACAATAGAATGTGCTCTTCTCTCAGAATGGTGCAACAGACCTTTCCTGTCGACCTTCCAGGTTTTCTTGAGCTGGAAATTTCTTTCACTGTCATTTTGTGGGTTCTGCTGCTCTAGAAATTGTTTAGAGTTATTTTTACAGGTATTTTGAGGGGTTTAGGGGAGAGCTCAAGCAAGTCCCTGCTTTTACTCCACCATCTTGGCTTCACCTCCATATATTTATTAATTTATCTCTCCCACTATCCTCCACCTCCATTGAGAACTTTAAAATTAAAAACTGAAAAATAAATCCCTCAACATATAGCTATAATAGTCTGGCAAAATAAATTCCCATATTGGTCATATCTGAAAATGTATTTCTCTTTCTGCAATGCTTTGAATTTCTCAAAGCACTTTCATGTGCATTACCTCCTTCAGTTCTCACCCCATCTCTGAAAAGTAGGCAGGAAAAGCTGGATTATCCCCATTTGACAGATGATTAAACAGAGCCTTAGAAGGGTTCAGTGAATTATAAGCAACTCATTCCACAAGTTAGTCACAGAGTCTCTTAAAAGAACCTGACTCTTAACTTTCATTTCTGGGCTTTCTCTGTTCACTACTCTGTAGACAGTATGGCACACTTGAAAGAACCACTGAAACTATATGTACAAAAGACAGGTTCAAGTCTTGTCCCTGCTACTTGCTAGCTGAATAGCATTGAAGAAGTCACCTCATCTCTCTAAATCACAAAATCTTCATTTATGAAATGGGCTAATGATGTTTATCTTATCAGCCTCTCAAAGCTGTTCTAAAGAAAATGTTTTGTAAACCTTATAGTGTTATTAAAATGTGAACATGCATTACTTCTTTCCATTTTTTTCTCCTGACACTTTTCTACATTAATCCTTCAACAAGACTGGTTTCCTCACTTCCTCCAAGTCTGCCTTTTTCATTCCTATTCTACAATTTTATTCCACATGGAATAACCTTCCTCTCTTGATTTTCATTTCTGGAAATCATGTCTATCCTTCAAAGTTCAATCTAATTCATCGAGCATTTATCAAGTGCCTAACAATATGAGAAAACACATGGGTTCTGGGATTAAAAGACAAAGTCCTGTAGGACATTAGATTTGGGGGAAGGGTGCACAAAGAGAGATACAGATTGTACACATAAGAATTCTGTAAGAATTTGGTGAAGGACAAAGCATTTATAACTGGGAGTGAGGAAAGGATTCCCTGGGAACTGTCCCCAGTGCTGAACCTTGAAGGAAGTTAAGAATTCCAAGAGGCAGGAGTGAATTCTAGTCATGAGAGACACAGACTGTGAAAAGGTACAGTGGCTGAAGATAGAATGCCAAATCTGGGGACTAGGAAATTCACCAGTTTTACTGGAATGGAAAGTGCATGAAGTAAAGTGTTGCAAGACAGATAAACGAATTTATGAAAAGCTCTAGACGACAAGCAGGAGAGTGTACATTTCATCCTACAATACAAAGGAAGCCAAAGAAAGCTCTTGAGCAAGAGAGTGACACGGTTAGACTTTTTCTTTTATGATATCAAATCTTTAAATATCACCTTTACCATGAAGCTACAAGTGCTACAGGTGCCTACTCTCCATCCATCCAGCCCCCCTTTAATCTCTGAAGTCCCAAAGTATGTCATTTATGTTCTTAAGAGCACTTAACAGATACTGTACAGCCTGGTACTAAGGTCATTTGTGACTCTGTCATTTCCTCTACTATATTATTAACTCTTAGACCTATACAATAGAGATTATGTCATATAGGCCCTTTGTGTCCCTACTACAGTCACAGCCATTAGTGGTTAGGACCAAGGTCAGGAAAGGATTTGGAAAAACATAAACCAGATGAAGTATTTCAAGGAAATTCTCTAAGGGTCATGGAAATCCCTTTGAATATCTCCAAGTACTATTCAGATTCAGATGTTTACATCAGAAAATATTTGTCATTGGTTGTCTAAGGATACGGTCCACTGAATCAACCAATTAATCATGCCACCTCACTTAAAAGTAATTACCTTTGCTGGATCCACCTCCAGATCATGCCCTCTTAAACATAGGCATCCCTCAGAGTTCTGTCCTGGGTCTTTTTCTCTTCTTTCTCTATACCACTTCACTTGGTGTTCTCATCAGCTCCCATCATCTTAAATACCATATATATGCTGATGATTCTCACATCTGTTTATCCTGCCCTAGTCTCTCTCCTGACCTCCAATCTTGCAACTCCAACTGCCTTTCAGACATCTCAAACTGAATGTCCAGTAGATATCTTAATACTTTTCCCCCTAAACCCTACCTCCTCCTGCTTTCCCTATTATGATAGAGGGCCATAGCATCTTCCCATTCTCTCAAGTTCATAACCTAGGAATCATCTTGGATTCCTCAGTACCTCTCACTTCCCATATCTGGTTTGTTGCCAAAGTCTGTAGATTTCACCTTCATATTATCTCTTGAATAAGCCCCCTTCTCTCTTCTGACACTGCCACCACTCTAATGCAAGTGCTCTGCTTGGCATTCAAAAACCTCCATAACCTAGCCCCCTCCTACCTTTCCAATCTTCTTCAATGTTACTCCACAACATATACCCTTTGACCCAGTGACACTGACTTCCTGGCTAATGCACAAGCAAGACACTTTATTTCTTGGCTCCAGGGATGGGTACTCTCTCTGATTGTTTCCCATGCCTAGAATGCTCTCCCTCCTTCACTCCAACTATTGACCTGCCTGGCTTCCTTTAAATCCCAACCAAAATCCTACTTTCTACAGGAAGCCTTCGCTAAGCCCTCTTAACTCCAGGATCTTCCCTTTGTTCATTATTTCCTACTTATCCTGTATCCAGCTTTGTTTGTGTAGATTTGTTTTCATGGTGTCTCTCCCATTAAATTTTAAGCTCTTCAAAAACAGGGATTGACTTTAGCTCTTTCTGTATCCTTAGCACTTAGTACAGTGCCTGAAACACAGTAGGCACTTAATAAATGGATGTTTGATTGTCAAATAAAAACATTTCCTGTGGGTCAATGAATTAAAGTAATGAGTTAGGTGTGAGTAAGAGCTAGAACGTCTGCTCAATCAATCAAAGGCATTTCAACCTGGAACATGAGGTGTGTTCTGATTGGTTGAGGAACCTACTATGGGCTTGTATAAAACCAGGAAACTGGTTTGGAATCAAGCGTTTGAATGTAAGTGCTTCATGGTAAATACTTCATGGTAAAAGTCAGTCCAGTCAAGATCCTAAGAAAAAAATAACTTACCTAGCCATGTGACCTTGGGCAGGTTACTTAACCCCAATTGCCCTCCAAAAAGCAAAAAAAAAAAAAAAAAGAAAGAAAGAAAGAAAGAAAAAAGAAAAAAAATAACTTGAGGGAAGGAGAGAAGATGTTCTCTGAGGTCCCACCTAGCTCTAAATCTATGAATCTCTGACCTATACTTCCCCCCACCATTAGTAATGATTTTTACCCTCTGACCTCACAAAGCATTTAGCCATGTCCAAAATACATCAAGTGATTTGAGTGTCTAGTATAGGTATCCACATTTATATCTTCTTCCCATCCCCCCACTAACACAATCGAATCAGCATTTATTAAGTTCCCAATATTTACAAGGCAACATTTTAAGGCTATGAACTTGATATATGAAGACAACATGGGAAAAAATCCTTTCCTTCAAAGAGCATTTAGTATATAGGGGAATACAACATGTAAACAGATAAGTTGATAATTTGAGGAAGGAGTGAAAATTAAGGGGAAATCAGGAAAGACTTCCTGTAGGAAGTGGTATAAGAGCTGAGCCTCAAATAATTGACCCAAATAACTAGTCTATAAGCATCAGGAGAACAGAAACCACATCTAATGAGCACTTTGTAGCTACCTCTCCCTCTCTACCACACAGTCCTCTGCACATAATAGGTAATTAAATAATATTAGCTGAACTAATGTGAATTGGAGTCTTCCTCTAACACCATCTTTGCACAATAATCTGATCAAGGGGGAGTCACTTCAAATTGTTAACTTAAACTTCAGGCAGATTTTGTATGGCTATTTCCACTTTTGGGGTTCAATTAATTATGACAATATCAATAGATCTTTAATTTTCTCATCAGTGAGTAATGGGAATGAGGTTGTATTTTACAATATAATTAATTAGCAATGAGCTTTCAAGTACAAGTTGTTATCCGAAGACCTGCTGGGATGAACTACTTCTCTGCAGGCATTGATGAGTTCCCACCAGAGGAGAACAGCAATAGTATCTACTCCCTGCTGGGGGGTTGGGGGTGAAGTGAGGCATACAAGGGCAGAAAAGCTCTGACACCATATCCCTACCCTCACCTCTTACCCATACCACCCTCCAAGTATGTTGGCTTTCACTGAGGATAGAGGATAGATGGAGCCTTAAACATCTTCTGCAAACAGAATCTTGATAATATTCTCCTCTTTGGGGGAAAAAAAAACTAAGTTAACATATCATAGAAGGAAGAGCACTGAAGAGGATTCCAGAAGACCTGAGTTCAAATCCTCATTTGCCTGCTTTCTATCTTTGTGACCTTGGGCAAGCCACCACCTCTCTGAACTTCAATTTCCTTTATCTATAAAATGAAGGACTGCACTCAAGGTCAAGATAAATCAACAGTGTGACCAAGTGGCCCTTGTGATCTTAGACTTAATATTAAAAAAACAGCATTGAGAATGAGAAAGGTGAAAAATTCAGCTATACCATTCTGGAAAGCAATTTGGAGCCATACGTGCAAACCTACTAAACAACGTATACCTTTGACCCAGAGATACTACTACTAGATTTAAATCCCCAAAGAATTCAAAGAGAAAAGGTACCAAGGCATGCATACATATTGAGAATAATAATAACAATAATATAATAATAGCATTTATAAAGTTCTTACAATGTGCCAGGCAGTGAGCTAAGCACAATTATCTCATTTAATCCTTGTAAGTGCTATTATGATCGCCATTTTATAGGTGAGGAAAATGAAGCAAACAGAAGTCAAGTGAGCTTATTTTAAATAACTAGCAAGTGTCTGGGGTTAAATTTGAAATCAAGTCTTCCTGACTCCGGGCCTGGTGTTATATCCACCAAGATTCCTAGCAGCACTTTTGTTATAACAGAGAACAGGAAATTAAGAGGGTGCTCATCAATTGAGAAATGGCTAAGCAAATCATGGTATGTACATATTGTGGAATACTATTGTACTGTAGGAAATTAATAGGTTCGGAAACACCTGAGAGGTCTTGTGCAAACTGAGGCACAGTGAAATGAGCAGAAGCAGAAGAACAATTTATCCAATGATGACATTATAAAGACAAACAATTCTGAAAGACTCAAGACCTCTGACTAACCTCAATCTCAGAGGACTAAAGATGCTTCTCCCCTCTTGACCTAGAAATACAAAATGAGATATACCTTTTTGGACATGACCAAGGTATAGACTTGCTTTGCTTGACAATGCTTATTGATTACAGAAGAGACTTAGTGGGTGCTTTGAGGGGGAGGGGAACTGGAAGTTGATAAGAAAAAATAATTAGAGTATCAATGAAACATTTTAAAGAGCACAGAAAAGAACAGAAAGAGGTTAAGAGTGACAGCTTTAGAACTAACATGATGAATATGTGAAAGAAAGAGAAAGAAAGAGAGAGGGAGGAAGGAAAGGAAGGAAGGAAGGAAGGAAGGAAAGAAGGAAGGAAGGAAGGAAGGAAGGAAAAGAAAGAAAGAAAAAGAAAGGAAGGAAGGAAGAGAAAGAAAGAAAAAGAAAGGAAGGAAGGAAAGAAGGAAGAAAAAGAAAAATGGAGGCAATGGATTTCACAATTCCATATAAAACCTTCCTTTTCTATTCTTGTATATGGAACTTCTTATATTCATTGGTGTTTGTCAAGTGTAGCATGAAAAATATTTTAAATGTAAATAATATTAGAATATATTATATATAATACAATATATCATAATATAATAATAATATAAATAAGTCGTGCTGTTCTCTGCCTGGATCAGCTGACAACTTGAATGTTGTGCTTGGTGTCAAGAGGAAGAGCTGTCACCAACACAGGGCAACTGAGGTTTTATTCAAAAGCATCAAGATATGTGTGTTGAGGGAAGAGGAGAGTGAAGGAAGGACTTCTTCCTCCCTGGGAGACATGCTTATTCCATATATTAGACCACAGTTATTACACCTTTCTGAATTGTCCTTTGTTGAGAGTCATATTTGCCCACAGGATATCACCATGCTATTGTCAATAGTTAAAGCTGTTACTCACAACAGCTCCCTCTCTATAATGCTTAAAGACCTACAAAGAGTTTTCTTCACAACACCCCCTGAGAGTTTGATCATGAAAGAATTATTTCCAACATCTTACAGATGAAGAAACTGATGGTCAGAGAGGTAGGATGATTTGTCCATAGTCTCAAGGTTCAAGGTATGAGTTGGAAGCCAAATATCCTAACTCCAAGACAATTTCTTTCTCAACTATATTACACTGGAAGATTCCTTTCTGATCAACCAATCAAAAATAAATCACCGATCAGTCACCAATTTATTAAGTACCTTCTATGGATGTGCTAGGCACTGGGCTTGGTTCTAGGGATACAAAGAAAGAATGAAACAATCTTTCTTCTCAAGGGGTTTACATTCTATCAAGGGAAATAAGTACATAAATACATAGAGAGTAAATATTAAGGAGAAAAATAAAAAATAAATACAAGGTTGTTTGGGAGGAGGGGCACTAGCTTTTGGGGAAATCAGGAAAGGCTTCACATAGAAGGTGGTGATTAACAGCCCTATAATGACATGACCTTGCCTTTACTGTTGGTACAGACCATAAATTTCATTAACTGGCTACAAAATGCATGTGTGGGACTGTACTAGGAGGCTGTGAAAGGTTTTGTATGGATACTGCTGTGGGATGGGCAGGATGGAGGCTAGAAAATGACTCATCAATTTGGGAGTAGGGAAGTGGGTGGAGTGGACAGTTAGCCTGTCTGCTAGAAGAGTGAAATGCTTAATTGGATTCAGATGGTGTCAGCCTTGCAAATAGGCTGAAGAAAAAATGGTGCACACGAAAACCAGATTTTAGTGAGAAGAGAAAGAAAGGGGTGGACTTGGAAATGGTAGATGAGGGTGAGTGGGTTTCAGGGCAATTACTGTCCTACTTGGGTCATTCCCCACAGAGAGACTCAGCCTCCATGTTAATAATTCCATACAATCATATAATTGGAAACTTACGGCTCCTTGGACCCCTGGAAGAGACCTTAGGAGTCATTCTCATTTTACAGATGAGGAAACTGAGGCCCAAAGAAGTGACTTGTCCAAGATCACACAAGTAACAAATAGAAAAATTGTCTGACTCCAGATCCTGCACACACTCTCTACAAAATCACTCAAAAACAGCCAACAGTTAGATTTCCTTTGCACTTTATAGAGCACTTTATGCAGACTTTCTTCTCCAATTTTAATCCTCCACTTACTGGTGGCCTCCCTCTTTTCCCTCCAAATGATCTTGAATTTTTTGTTGTTACATGTGTATATACACACATGTACACTTTTGTTTACACGTATGCAGATGTAGACACATGTACACACGTGTAGATATATTATATCTTGTTGTTCAGTGGTTTCCAGTTGTGTCTGACTTTTCATGACCCTTTGGGCTTTTCGTAGCAGAGATACTGGAAGGACTTGCCATTTCCTGCTCCAGATTATTTTATAGATGAGGAAAGTGAGGCAAACAGAGTTAGGTGACTTGCCCAGGGTCGCACATCTAGGAAGTGTCTGAGGCCAAACTTGAACTAAGAAAAAGAAAAACGAATCTTCCTAAGTCTAAGCCCAGCACTCTATCCACTGTGCCACCTAACTGCCCCATATTTCTTTATGCATATATATATATAGTGTAATATGTGTGTATACACATACATACCATACATACATGCAGACACATACACACACACTGGAGCCAGCTCAAACCAGCTTGCCACGGCTGATTGTTGAAAAGTGTTTATATCTCATAAATTATCAACGGCTATAAATCTGGACCTAATTAATTGTTTTCTTGATTGTCTAGATGAGAAAGTGATGAGAAAATGTCAGGAAAAGTATATAATGCATACCGTTTTTAGTGTCAATTGTTAAATATTTACTTATTATATAGAAGTGGGAACTGGGGCACAGAGACATTAAGTGACCTGTTCATGGTAACAAAACTAAGAAGTATCTGAGGCAATATTTGAACTGTGGTCATATGGACTGTATGTCTTTTATCTAGCCCATAGGAGATGCATGATAAATATTTGCTGAATGAAGGCACAATACACACAATACAAAATCCCTCTGAGAATGGTAGCTAAAGTAGTGGAATCTTATTTTGTAGGTGAGACACAGAAAGACTGATCTTTTCCCAAATCACGTGGCTATTGAGTGACCCAGCTGGGCTGGAACATATCTGAGCCCAAATCCATTGTTTTTAGTGCTACACAGGAAAGGGGGCTCTTTTGCCAGGAAGCTGTGCCCAATATCTCAGGGAAAATGAGAGTGCTCTGGGATATAGTGACACACTCTAAGAGTTACTTTGCATAGGAAACTTTCTCTGGAGCCCTGGGCAATCTCCCTCCTCCTCCTTTTCATGACTCATCTCTTTCTCAGGTGAAATTAAAGGAAAAGGAAAGATATGTGCCCATACCTCAGCTAGGTAAATCTGGCACCAAGGTGGCACAAAGGACAGAGAGATGGACATGGAGTCAGGAAATTCCAACACTACCCTAGCCACTTACTAACTTGATGTAAATTTCAGTTTCTTCATTGAAAACCATTCTAGTCATCATCCCTAGTACTTACAAGACTGCCTGGCACACAGTAGGGGCATAATAAATGCTAGCTGTCTGACCCAACCACAAAAGGATGATAATACAAACACTTCCTTTGTGGGGTTGTCATGATGTTCAGATGAGCTCATGCTGGGTGTCCCAAAAGTTACAGGGGCAATTTTAAGATTTAACAGCTTAAGATTGCACTGAGATTTTGGGGACACCATTAGTCATTATTGCTGTCATTATTATTATCTGAAAGTAGGGCTTTGAGTCTCTTCAAGGATTATTGGTAGCAGTAAAGAGGAGACTGGGACTCATCTACAAGTGCTGGTATCTTCCTAAGGATATGTCTTTGTAACATTGTCCCCAGAGAGGAAGAAGTGACCCAACCCCTCCCCCCTTCCCCAGGCAGCCCTCAATGGCAAGAGCTTCATCAATGGAATTCACTTGTCTGGGAAACAGCTCTTGTCTGATTTCTGACCCTGGTCTGGCTTCTGCTTCGCCCCCGCCCCAGCCCTGGGTCTCCTGAGAGATGCTTCTAGTCCTTACATGCACTCAGCCTCTGTCAGTTTAATAACTTGCTTCCCTCCAGTCCCTTCCTCCATCCTGTCCCCAGCTTGGACTCCTGGTCCACCTGCTCAGGCACAGCTGGCTGACCAGATGTTCTTCCCACTCACCTCATCCTTATCTTGGTCTGGATTTATTGGTTCGGATTTTCTGCTACCAATAACCTAGAAAATCCATCACCTGCTCCAGCCACTGTTCAGGATCAATTTTGCTGGGGACCAAACATCACTCTTTACCTGCTGATCCAGTTCTGGGTCATTGGGCTGACTTTTCTATCAATCAGCTGAACCCCTTTCAGGTCAAAAGTATATGTCATGGGGGAATAGTCGAGGTGAGTGGAAGCTGGGGGAAGGAGTATAAAGGGAACTCAGGGGCATGCTATGGGTGACCCTCTCCTCCTTGAGGGTCTATGAAAAATGCAGCTTCCTGGGGAACAAGGGATCTGTGACACAGGAATCTGATCTGTAGGTCAAGTCAACAAGCATTTAGTAAGTATTTATTTATGTTAGTGTGCTGGGCACTGAGGATAAATAAAATCAAAAGAACGGTCTCTGGTTCCTTCCCATTCTTGATCTCCAAGGTCACATGGGATTTGGAACTGGAAAAAAACCTTAGAGATCATCTTGTGAGATTTCTGCATTTTACAGATGACAAACTGAGGCCCGAAGAGGTCACACAGTTAGAAAAGCAGAGATGGGAGTCCTTTGATTCCAGACCTAGTGATCTCTCCCCTCCACCATGGCTATCCCTCTGCTTCCTATAAGCCTATAAATAGAATGGAAAGTCATAGAATCAAAGATTTAGAACAAGAAAGGATGAGAAGCATGATCTAATTCAATCCCCTCATTTTACAGATGAGAAAAGGGAGGCCCAGAATGGGTGAGTGACTTGCTCAAAGTCATACAAGAAATAATAAATGGCAGAGGCAGAATTCAGACCCAGATTCTCCAAGACTAGCATTCTTTCCATTGCCCCATGATGCCAAATAAAGGAGAATGAATGAGCAAGGGCTGACTAGGGCTGAATTACCTATGATCTTTCTTTAGTCATGTGGGTCAATCTATTCTATCAAAATCGCCCTAAAATGAAAATAATTGCCTTTACAAGTCTTATCTAACTGAAGTTTTACCCAAAGTAGCTTCAATAGGGAAGGAGAGCAACCAAGCCCACATACTAACAACCCCAACATTTTTCCGACCAATGTTTCTCCAATTTTTTCCAACTCCTGCTTCACCAAGGATACTAGCATCATCTGGAACTGGGCATTCTCAACATCCCATCTCTTCCTCTGGCCTGAATGTCTAAGGCTGGGGAGGCTTCCCCCTCTGCCTGGCCCTGCTCCCCACCTTTTCCCCTAACTTTAGCTTTGGATCAGTGTCCTTGAAGTCTCCATCCCCTTTCTACAGAGCTCTGTCCCTTTCTACCACCTGAGGACATCTTTTGTGCCACCTGCCCCATGCTCACAAGTTTCCAATTTTAGCTCTTCCTCCCCTTCTCCCAAGCAAAGGACAGGCCAGTGGCAGGTGGGGAAAGGAAGACAGTCAATGGTGAAGTTGATTGGAAGTGGGCAGGCCATGGAACTATCCCTATCTCAATGTCAACATTAATGTGTCCCCTTCTTTTCCTCCCCCCACCAGAAGGCAAGGACATCACCTATTCCCTGGAATCCCTTGACACTTTCAAGTAATAAATCAAGGAAAGTAAGTGTAGCAAAGTCTGCCAGTGCCATATAATGGAAACCATGCCACACTGGAAGCCCCAGCTCTGTCACTGGCTAGCTATGTGACCTTGGACACATAATTTTATTTCTCTGAGCCTCATTTTTCTCTTCTGAAAATGAAAGGGGTTGGAATATATAGTCCCTAAGGTCCTTCCAGCTCTGTTTACCTGGTTGGTGTGAATGGAAAACTAATTGTATTCTCTAAAGTCAAGAGTCACCTGGGGATGCTGGATAAAGTCAAAAGTTCTCTGGGGATCATGGATAAAGCCAGAAATCATGCTGATACTGAATAAAATCAGTAGTCTCTTGGGGATGCTGAATAAAGAAAGAAATCTTGGGATCCTGGGTAAAGTTAGTAATCACTTGGGGATGCTGTATAAATTCAAAAGTTAGAGATCTTTAATAAATCCAGGAATCACAATGGGATCCTGAATAAAGTCAGTAATCACTTGAGCTTGCTAGATAAGGTAGAGTTCTCTGGGAATCCTGGATAAAGTTAGTAGTCATTTGGGAATGCTGAATAATGTCAAGAGTTATCTAGGGATACTGGATAAAGCCAGGTATCATGTTGAGATCATAGATAAAGTCAACAGTCACTTGGAGATGCTGGGTAAAGCCAGAAATCACCTGGAGATCCTGGAATCATGTTGGGAGCCTATATTAGTCACTTGGGAATATTGGCTAAAACCAGGAATCCCTTGGGGATGCTGGTGTATCAAGAGTTATCTAGGGGGCAGCTAGGTTGTGTAGTGAGTAAGAGCACTGGCCCTGGAGTTGGGAGGACCCAGGATTGGTTCCAGACTCAGTTACTACATAACTAGCCGTGTAACCTTGAGCAAGTTATTTAACTCCAAGTGTTTAAAAAAAAAAAAAGACTTATCTAGGTACACTGGGAAAAGGCAAGAATCATCTGAGAATCCTAGACTTCCAAAGACAATATAGTGCTTCAGGGACTCAGTAAATGACAGTAACTGGAATTTGCAGTAACTAAGATTTCTATTCACTATCTTACTTGATCCTCAAGTAAGGAGATGACCAGCGAGGATATGGTCAGCCTTCATTTTAGAGATGAGGACACTGCGGCACCACGATGGCTACAAGACTGGTTCAGGATCCCCCAGCCAGCAAGCGGCACAGCTGCAATCTTGACTCCCAAATCGGTTCCCCTCCCCACCTCTCCACAACTCCTACAGTGGCTACTCTAGAAGTTCCAAACTTCCTTCTAGCAGCAAAGACAAGAGTCAGTAGAAAAGTAATTGGCTGATAGGAGCCATAATGATTTAGATGCTCTAGCCTATATTTCTTTAACTGATATAGATTAAATAGGATGGCTTCCCCGCTCGAGGAACCTGATTTTGTGTGGTTCAAAATGTGCTCAGACAACGTGCCATTATGCTAAGCGGTACAATATTGCCTTGGTTGCATCTCGCTTTCTTCATAAATCATCTCTGGCAGAACCCAAGCGAGACGGAGCCTAAACACACACATTTAGCAGGGAGGGTGGGCAGAGGGGTGGGAGGCTGTTTAGAGAGAACAGTACATGGATTTCTTCTCCCTTCCAGGCCCCATTTCCCCTCTTGGATCTCGGAGCCAGGATGATGGGCATTCCCAGAAGCAGTACTGACGTGCTTCATTTCAAGAAGCTTATTTCCAGGAGCCAGTGCCAGATAACACTTGAATATCCTCAGAGATGTAAATTATGTGGGTTGAACTAATGAGCTATATATGTATCTTTCATCCCCTAATTAACTGTGGTTTAATGAATTTCTCAATACATTGCTGCTGGAATAGCCGCCCAGCTCCAAAGACTTTTTTTTCCTTTCCGTTTCAGGTAAATATTTAAACACCCCGAATTAAAGAGAGCACTAGGGGCCCAAAATTGGAGTCTTGGTTCTCTCTAACATAATTAGGCCCCTGTCTCATTGATTCAATGTTTCCTTTCTTTTTATTTTTAATTCTCCTCTCCAGGCAGCGTTGGAGGGGAATCCCAGGAGCTACAGCCCCTGAGCCCCACTCATGACCTGCAGAGAACTCAGGTGATTCCAGGTTGCTCCCTCTGTCCTTCGGCAACCATCCCAGCTTTTCTGCAGAACTTTGTCCAGTGATGGAGAAGGGAAATCATGACCCCCTTCCTCCCTCCAACAACAGTGACCATCTCACTGACCACACCCCAGAAAATGTAAGAGAAAAGTGCCACTAAGAGGTATCTGCCCCCTCTGGATGGCTTCAGGACTCAGGAAAACAGAAGAGTATCGATCCCACCACCCAAGAATCTTTCCCACGAGTCTGAACGCAGCCTTGTCTCTTCCATCCAGGAACATGGCCAACACATCTTCCCCTCTAGATAGTCAACTAATCGCATTAAGGTGTTAATGACTGATAATTCCAGGAATTATTCCTCCCCTGGGGATTTTTGTTTTAATAAGAGGAAATGCATGATGGAGAAGCTACCAAGACCTACAGGAATAAATCCCTGATGTTAGAATTCCAGGCATTGTGTTTGTCTAGGCCTTATTGTATGCAGGGATGAAAAACAGCAGAGATGTTGGTGTGAAGAAATAGCTCCTACATATATAAGAAGAGGGAGACAAAAAACTAGGCATGCCGATTAGCCCTGCTATTAGCTATGTGTTTGCTGTCTCAGCTGGTTTCCTCATTTTCTGCTCTCTGGATGCCCCAAAAAGAAATGCTGACACATTTCATATCCCCATTACAACTACTTCTTGTCTGTCTGGACTTCTTTGTTAATAATCACAGTGTGTCTTAGTGAATAGAGAAACCTCCTGGGACAAAGGAAGATCTGCGTTCGAGTCCCAACTTTGACTAAGTCTCTCAATCTTTCAGTGAACCAGGCAACCCTCTAAAACATAATTGTGTCAGATTCTAATTGAATAGCAAGTGGCCATCTGTATCGGTAGGGGGCATTTCCTCACTGGGATCTCTTTGACTTCTGATGACCTCTGAGGTTCCCTCCTGTTCTGAAGACTATAATCCTACTAGATGCTCCACACAGACCCTGGCAGGCCCTCCTGAAGGCCCTCCTCTGGTCACAACCGTGGACTGATGGGAAGAAAACCATTTAAGAGAGCGATGGGGAAGAAAGAGAAATGTCAGGAGACCTCTCTGGCTCTACAATTCTATGATTCTATGATTGAACACAGTTCACAGCTAAAAAGGCCACGTGGGGTTAATGCATTTGACCGGAGAGCACAATTCAAATCTGAAAACCCAGAGCAGAGGTTGTTAGGACTTCTGCTGAGAGTCTGTATTTTCAACCCTTTCTCTCCTCTTTTTTTAAATACTAGCTCTCTCCTGATTCAGCTTAGGGCTAGGTCTGGCAATAAGACTGTTAAGGGGAAGGGAGAGGAGGGGAGGGAAGAAAAGCAGTATCCTTCCCATCCCCACCTCCACCCATCACTGGGCTAGACTCCCATTCACATTGCTTCTTCCTTCCCATCAGCTCTGCAGTTTCCCTCCAAGGCTAAGACATCTCTAAAATTGAGGACTGTGTGAGAAAAGCAGATTAGTTTCCCTTCTTGTCACCCTCACTTCCCCTCTGCTGCCTTCCCTAACTCTAGCAGCTCTATCTGGGGAAAGGGGTATTTGACATTTGAGTTAAACACCAGGAAAAAGGTCTTAGTATCTGACACCCATTAAGAAAAAGAACTACCAGACATCTGAGGTTGCCAGCCAGTTAGCATTCAGCAACAACCCTGCAAACTCAATACGTCCAAAACCAAACTCAAGTTACAGAACTTTGGAGCTAAGAAGACATTCAAAGATGGGCTCTCTTACTTTGAAGATAAGAAGGCTGAAACCCAGAGAAATTAAGGGACTTGACTAAGGCCACACAGTCAATTGAGTCAAAGCTAGACCCATTCAATCAACTGAAGAATTATAGACCTAGAACTGGCGAAGACACTCAGAGGACATCTTGTCCAAGTTCTTCATTTGACAGATGAGGAAACCCAACAAGCATCTATTAAGCACCCACTGTATCCCAGGCATGGTAGTAGCTCAAGCATATATAAGAACTTCAAGCTTCTCACTTCTCATACAGTTTTTTTTCTCCTATAAAATGTCTCCCTCGGGTTCAACATTCCTCTTTTGTCCCAAACTCAGATCATCTATAAAATGTCATTATAAGACATCCAGCTTCAAAATGTAAGAAGTCTTCCCTTTTTGTCATCCATAATTAAATTGTTCTCAAGTCTTGTTGATTCTTCCTTTAATAAATGCCTTTCTCTCTATCCATTCCCTCTTCCATCACCGAGGACCTAGTTCAGACACTCATCTACTTCCTGAAAGGCTTTCATGGTCATTTAGTTGGTCTCCAAGTATCCAATGTCACTCTGATCCAACCTTTACTGCCTACCATACCCAGGCTAATCTGAGAAGCAGTATGGCTCAGTGGAAAGAGCTCTAACTCTGGAGTCAGAAAAATTAGGCTCAAACTCCACCTTTGCCATTTGCTATCTGTGTGACCTTGAGCAAGACACTTAATAACCCCCCCAGCCACAATTTCCTTATTTGCAAAATGAGGGCATTTGTCCAGATGGCCTCTGAGAGTCCTTCCAGTTCAAGATCTATGATACTTTTGTTTTATAACATAAAGCTTTATTTCTATTATATACTAAATTTAAATGGATTTATTATAACCTATAATGGTCCCCTATTACCTGTCACCTTGATTCCAAACCTGGCATTCAAACCCCCTACTATCTAGTAATGCTTTATCTCTCACAAATCTCCAACCTACACACTCTGTACCAGCCAGACCTTTTCTTTATCTTTCTGTTCACCTCAAAAGCCATTTTCCCTGCTACCTTATCTCAAAGCTTTGTTTTTATTCCCCCAACCTATTATGGCCTGGCCTCTGCATTCCAGAAGTGGATAGAGTGCTGAACATGGAGTCAGAAAGACCTCAGTTCAGATCCTACCTCTGACACTTGCTAGCACTGTGACCAGGGGCAAGTCACTAAACCTTTCCGAACCTCAGTTTCCTCACCTGCAAAGTAGAGACAATAATATAGTAACGCCCCCTCCCTAGGTTGTTGTGGCACTCAAACAGATGATATTTTCGAGGGAATTCACAAAATTTAAAGTGCTATGTACATGTAAGTCATTCTCATTATCCAAATCCTCCCCCAGCCTATGTCCAGAGGAGTTCGAGTGGTTGCAAAGCATCATGGCAGAAATGTAATCAAGAGGAGACAGAAAACTGGATTGGACAAGAACCTCAATAAGGTTGAAGGAAAAGTGTCCATATTTTTCTGCTAGTGTAAAATGCAATCAAAAATCCATGTATGGGGAAGGAGGATACATGATTTTTTAAATAGTTATAATTATTGAAACAAATCTACTAGCTTGACATCTGTGCTAATGAGTCATACAGCAAAGGAGGTAGGTAAGTGGAGGGGGAGTGGCCCTAGGGTCCTACTATTTTCCATGTGCTGACTAATTAGATGAAATCATTTCCTGCTAACAATCCCAGGCAGGCACACTCCATGATCAGACAAATCACATTTGGTCCATGGGCTGCATGTTCAACTAGGGAATGAATGCTCTGGTTGGAGGCAAGGGCTTAGGACAGGAACAGCTGGGTTGGGAAATAGAAGCTCCAAATTTCTGAGTTGGAAGGGACCCTAGTGACCATTTAGTCCAACCTATACCTCTCCTCTAACCCATGGCCATCCTGGCTGTTTGAAGACTTCTAGTAAGAGGGCAGCCCACTACACTTTGGGGTAGCTATGATTGTTAACAAGTTTCCCCTTCTTTGCTGCTGAAATCTGGAGTCTGAAACCATCTAATATGCCCCCTTCTCCAGAGTATGGGTCATGAGTCACTGTTTCCCATGCAGAGGTGAAGAACCTTCAGCCTCAAGGCCACATGTGGCCCTCTAGATCCTCAAGAGTGACCCTTTAACTGAATCCAAACTTCATAGAATTCAAAGGGACACTCTTGAGGACCTAGAGGTGGTCTTGAGGCTGCAGGTTCCCCTCTTCTGTCACAGAATTTCTGGGATTTGATCCAACCACAGAGAAGTCTTCAATGATATTCTAATTGCATCTGACCTCACCCACATTGGGACCAAGCACAAGTCTATATAATGAACTCAAGTTCAAGTTTATATAATGCCCTTCTTCATCAATTTCTAACCTTGCTTCCTAGCCTTTGAGTCCTGCTGTGTTGGTTCTAAGCTGTTAATTCTATGTCTCTTGTTTCTCACTTGCACTTGGTACATGAACTGTACTTTTTAAAATCTAGATCAATGATTTCACTGACATAGGGAACTACAATGAGCAAACACCCTCAACTGAGACAGTCTCCAAATATTCTGAAATGTATAGTCTTTTCATTACATAAAATTTATTTTTAATTTGACTTTTTAATCTGAACTTAAGAAATAAAACAAGAATTTCCACAACAAAGTAGAAAAGAATAAAAGAAGGCTGCACATGAAACTGCAAATCTTTTAGTACCTCATGCTTTTCCTTTTAAATATAAAATGAAGTTATCATGGAACTTTCTTTTTCTCCCTCCCTCTCCCCTCCTATCCTATGAATACCATTAGACACAAATATGTATTATATATGTAAATCCATACTATACATTCTTCTATTGATCAATTCTTTCTCTGGATACAGATAGCATCTTACTTCATAGGTCCTTTGCAGTTAATGTGGGTATTTATAATAATCAAAATTACTTGGTAGCTCAAAGTTTATTTTAAAACAATATTGATGTTACTGTATACAATGTTCTCTTGGTTCTGCCCCTTTTGCTCTTCATTATTTCATGCAAGTATTTCTATTTTTTCTAAAAACTTCAAACTCATCATTTCTTATAGCACAGCACAAAATGTATGGTCTTAAAGAATTGCTTGATGCATGAAGAAATTGAGTGACTTGCCTACAGTCACATAATGAGTATGTGTTCGAAATGAGTGTGGGCTGCAGGTCTTCCTGACTCCAAGAGAGGTGCTCCATCTTCCATGTCACACCAACTGTCAAGTCTGTCTGGTCCCCTGTTTTGAAATTTCATATCGAATGCTTATGTGACAAAGTTCCCATCTTGGTGAACTGTCTCAAATCTTAGGAAGTAGCACAGTAAAATTGGAATTACAGGTCTCACAGTCCTAGACATGAGTTCTAGTACCTTGCACCTTCTTCAATGGGGCATGTCATTTCATCTAACTAGGCCTCAGTTTCCTCATCTGTAAAATGAAGGGGTTGAACTATATGATGACTAAGGACCCTTCCACTGGTAATGTTTTATGATTGGGTGATTTTCCTTACTGTCTGATGTGGATCATTTTATGGACTAGACTAGAACAAGAGTTCATAACCTTTTTATGACATGGATGCCTTTGGCAGTTTGGTTAAGCCTATTTTTATGAAATAATGGACTTTCTGAAATTCATAATTTAAGGAAATGATTCAGGACAAGGCTAGTGAAAATAAAGATATGTTCTTCCCACTAAAATTCACAGAACCCTTGAGAATCTATGGACCCCAAGCTAAAAACCACTAAACTAGAAGAACCAACTCCAAGTTAGATCCAACAAAATCTAGATCTGTGACCCTATGACCATGGAATGTCCCCTCTCAATCAATGAAAAAATATCTTTTAGTAAGTTGTCTACTATGTTCTAGGCACTGGTCTAGGCACTGGAGATACAAAGACAAAAATGAACCTGTCTCTGTCCTCAAGGAACTAGCTTACATTCTCTATAATAAAAGTCCTCAAGGAGCTTACATTCTCTATAATAAAAGTCCTTTGGTGAAATCTTCCTCCAAAGACTCACAGATAGTAACCTCAGACTCTTGACCTCAAGTTTTCTTTTCAAGGCTAAGCCAGAAGCATAAAAGCTCTAGTTGGTCTCATCACACTGGCAGGTTTGCAGGAATAGGTCCAACAATGTCTTTGTATATCTGCTGTCTGAGTTCAGAGGGGTCATCATCAGAAGATTGGCCATTGGGTGATGAATTTGTGCAGCTATAAAAAGTCACAACAACCATCTATTAAGTCACGGAAAGCTTGTGATTTTCTCCAGTGGAGGGTGGATTCACACTGATGAAGTCACAGATTCCTGAAGTATTCTAATAAAAAGTTTCTATCTGTGTGTAGAGAAGAGGGCAAAGATCTTCCCAGTTCTTTTCCTCTGTCATCAAGTAGCAGTTGTCTTTTAAGTTCCTTTGCCTCAAAAACAACCAAAAACAAAAACAAAAAAACCAACCACCTCCAGGACTCTCCCCCTTTTCAAACTCTCAAGCTATCTAACCAAAAAGAGAAGTTCACAAAACCATTTAGAGCTGGGGTTCCTAACTCATTCTGTGTTTGTTATGGACCTTTCTGGCAATCTGTTGCCCCATTCTCAGAATATGCCTAAAAGAAAATGTAAAGGATTGCAAAAGGAAACCTATTGTATGAAATGAAGTTACCAACGTATTTTTTGGGCCAAGTTCATAGACCCCATGTTAAGAACCAGAACCTTCCCTGGCACTTGAGTGCTAGGCACATGGTTGGACTTGATAAATGCTTGTTGAATGATAAAAAAGAATCATAACCTTACAGGAAGAAAGAAATGTTGTTAAAAGGTGTATGACTCCTCCTTCTTTTCCCTGGTGAGTTCTGGGTATTTTTTTCCACTTATCAATTCACAATTGGTTTTTCAGATCTCAGTTGAAACTGTGTTTTCAACATACTTACTGTAACAAAATTCCACTTCTACCAATTGAGATACCATAATAATCAATCAGCAAGCATTTGTTATCATAAAGTAGAGATAGAACAGTACAGGTTAGTTTGCTATAATGGAATTTCACTTAGAGAACCAGCAGCATCTCTAAGAAGATAACTTGCTCTTGTAAGCTCAGGAAAACATGAGGTTGGCCCAGAACAAGATGGCAATCTCCAGCCTCCCTCCATCTACCATGAGAGTAGTACCTTCTCCAGCTGGTTAGATCCTGATTTTCTCCCTTGAGCTAATGTGAAGCTTCCCTCTTGGACCCCACTAGGCTAGCCAGTACCTCCTATTTGTCATGATAGAGACACTGTATCCAAGGATCCGCCCTCTAGCTGATCTGCCCTTTGAGTGTTTTGCATTATAAATAAATTTTTAATCCCTATTGGATTCCTGGTGGCAGAGAGCACTGTCAGCCCAGCTCAGACCGCCTTCTACTTGATGCAGGCATTTTCTAAGCTACTTTGCTTGCATATTAAAATCCTTTCTAATATCCCTACAACCTGTTTTCCAAATCACTGGTTCCCATTTTTCATGCCTTTGACAATGACAAGGCAGTCCCAATAAAGCTAGCTTTCAGGCTGAAAAGAGCTTTCTAATTAAGCCTTTATCTACCATGTGTCACCTTCAAACCACCACTTCCCCTCATGGCCCCAGAAGAGAACAACATGGCTTCCACTGGAGAGAACTAGGCACCAAGCATCCCACCCTCACCTCTCTAGACCCAACTCCCTGTGTCTCTAGTGCTCCAGCCCTGTCACTCAAAAAGTACTCTGAATTTAAGAGGCAGGCTTGATGAGAGTCCTTTGGAAGGCCTGGCCTAATAGCTAGACCACCTGACTGGTTTTCACTGCCCAGCTGTGTCAAGGCCCACCTGACCTCCAGGCAGGTATCTCCAGTTGTTTCTCTGCTCCCAAAATGTTTCTACATGCCCCCTATGCACAAGCAATCCTACCATTCAGATGCCTCCTTTGGGGTTGATCACTGTACTCTCCAGATTCCTAGAGATGGAAAGTCATATGTGCAGTCCCTCATTTCTCATTTTTAGCTCAAGCACCACATCCTACATGAGATCTAGACTGATTCCTATGGGTTCTAGTAGTTCTCACCCCAAAAAATGACTGTTTGTTTCGGTAGGTATACATATTTGTATTTAATTATCTGTGTTCAAGCTATTGATTTCCACGAGAACTGTAGACTGCTTGAGAGCAGAACTACCCTCTACTCACTTCTCCCATTTTCTTTTCTTCCAATACCATAGGGAGAAAGGCCTCTGGACAAGTCTTTTTACCTTTTTTGGTTAATGTTCTCAGCTCCCTCATGGTGTCCCCTGCTCCTTATGTCATTTCTTTCTAATCCATTCCACAAATCTATTTTAAGTACCTACTATGTGCCAGATACTTTTCTGTGGTGATAGAATTCTAGATCCAGAGCTGAAAATTACCTCGTAAATCATTCTTTTATTTTTATAGATAAGGAAAATGAGGTTGGGGTGGCTAGGTGGTGCAGTGAATAGAGCACTGGCCCTGGAGTCAGGAAGACCTGAGTTCAAATGTGGCCTCAGACACTTAACACTTACTAGCCGTGTGACCTTGGGCAAGTCACTTAATCCCAACTGTCCTGCCTTCCCCCCTCCAAAAAAGAAAAGAAAAAGAAAGAAACTGAGGTCCAGTGAGGTTACGTGTTTTATTTGCCCAAGTAGATGCATCAGGGGTGAGATATGAATCCAGGATCTCTAACTTCAGAGCCAGGACTATTTCTACCATACCAAGATGCCTCCATTGCTCTGTGTTTGTCTTTGCAATCCCAGTGTCCAACGCAGTGCCTGATGCTTTATAAATGCCAGTCCTATAAGAAGCCCACACTGTATGTGGGGTCAGAGCACCTGACTCTGTCACAAACTGTCTGTGTGACTTTGAGCAAGTCATTTAACTTCCCTAGTTATCCGTTTTCCCATCTGAAAAATGAGGAGATCGAAATAAATCATCTCCCAAGTCTCTTTGAGCCCTTAATGTATATTTCTATGCAGCACAGTGCCTGGCACACAAGAGATAACAGGAGGGGACTGAATAGCTTAACTCATCCTAAGCTAGAAAAGTTAAGTGACTTAACCAACCAGAGGCCCTTCACTCTATTGCATCAAAAAAGAAGAAAGTAAAGGTGGTCCCAAAAGCAAACCTCATCAGCTTTCCAGGCCTGGTTAGTTTCATCAATACTGTCGAGATTGGCCATGTGTTACCTAGCCCAGGAACAGCACACAGTCCCTGCCTAATGGGCCTTTCAGCAAAAAGGATAACCAACCTGAAAGCCAAAGCCTTGTTTCTGTCAAAACCTGTCTATACCTGAGATGCCAAATGGAATTCCACATGAAGACTACCTGACTATGGCCATCCAAGAAACCATTCCAAATGCTCTACTGACCCCCCAAGCCATCAAACAGGAATGAAATCATTTGGAATCAAGGACCAAGGAGCCTTGATGCTGGAGGGTGGGGGAGGGGAGGGGAGGATCTTCAGAACAGGGTAAACACTCATCCACCTGGAATGGTTTAGGCCCAGATGGCCTTTCTAGTTTTCAAATTCAAGGTTTCAACTCATTTTCACTCAGCTTTATTCAGTTTGGTTTTTTTTTTTTAATTTTCTCTTTTATCATCCATTGTATAAGTTTCTCTGTCAGAAGAGGTCAGATCGAGTATCAGATGGCCTGGGCTTAAATCTTGGATCCAACATTTCCTACTTTGATGACCCTGGGGAGGTCACAGCTTTTCTAGACTAAGGGCTGTCTTTTATAAAAATAAGGGAATTGAACTAGGTGACCTTCCAAGTGCCCTCATAGCTCTAAATCAATTTTCCTTTAAGTAACCTTTCAAAAGATAAACTAGACAAAGGATTGAATTTCTTCTTTTTTATAGAAAAAAATTTCGAAATAAAAAAGCCAGCAGACTTCATTCTTTTCTATGTGGGAGGGAGAGAGGGAGGGAGGGAAAGAAGGAGGGGGAGAGAGGGAGGGAGAGAGAAGGAGAGAGAGGGAGGGAGAGAGAGAGAGAGAGAGAGAGAGAGAGAGAGAGAGAGATTGACTCTTCATGAGCCCTGTCTGTCCAATGTTTCACAAGTGAATTCAAGGAGAGGTCTCAATTGGGTTAGAATCCCTTCCCTATCAGTGGTTTTGTGGCTGGCCCATACTATTCTATGCCACCTTTTGTACTTATTATCTATATATTTTATACACACATACATATAATTTATATATATATATATGTATAAATTCCAAAAGAGATATTTGTTAAAGTTTTATCACATTATTTTTTGAAATCATGATTAATTAGGTTCAACAAATATAGTTTTAATTAGATAGAGTGCCCAAAGTGGCTTTTGTAAAGTAAAGCCTTTCTTATACTCTGAAACTGAGGTCTGAATTTTTTAAAAATAATTTAATAACTATATTTTAATATAATTAATTGGCTTCCTTTTTAATCCTAAGAACTTTACCTTACGCTTTTAAAATATTATTCTGGCTTTGCCAGACTGCCAGAGGGGGACCTGAGTCACACACAAAAAGCTAAGTACCCTTAGTCTAAATAGATAGATAAATAGATAAGATAAATGGATGATGTACACACATTCACCACATAATCATAAATATACCACAATACACAGTCAATATATATAATATAATATACTCATATACATATATGCATATATTCAAATATGCATATACATACAGACAGAAAAATAATTGTGCAATATGTATGTGTGTGGGAGTAAGGGTATAAATTGGAGACTTCTTTATGCTGAAAGCTCCCATCTAGGTGATTCCCTCCACCAAGGCATATCAGCAGTTCTTCTGTGGCAGAGTTTGAGAATGCTGCCTAGGGCATTATGGCGGTAAATGACTTGCCCAGGGTCACAAGTCAGTATGAAGCAGATCCAGGACCCCAAGACCAGCCCCCATCCACAAAGCTACGTAGCCCCTCACATGCACATGCACATATATACTTGGGGAAATCTAGGTCATGTCATCAACTTAATAGTATTGAGAATAGTCATAGGTCTGGGAATGGATGCTCTGAGGCAAATACTGTCAGCCACCAAGCTGTATATCTCCAATAGGTCATCAATTCTGTTCATGACCTGGAGCTCTGAAATCGTCCCTGGCCCAATTTCCCAGTCACGATTCACTGCAGTCTGTTCAGCAGTTCTCCCATCTCTCTGGGGCTGGGGCTGGGGCTGGGACTGGGACTGGGGCTAGACCCAGCAGAAATGAATTGGGTATCAAGGATCAGCAGATGGAAAACACTGAACACCACACCCAAGGTTACAGTCTTATCATGGACAACCAAAAGGGGAAAAAAAGTGTGTTCCTCTCCCTGGCCTTGCGATGTGGAATGTATTTTCCAATAACCATCTTCAAATGTAAAAGTCAAAGCAAGTCTGGAAGGCTGCCAGAGACCCTCAATCAAGAGGCTAGTTTTCATTATCGTTAAAAAGCATCAGTGAGGTGCTGAAGAGTGAACAATGAAAGCAAAACCAACCCTTTGCACCTGCCTTTAAATCTCACCCCCATCCACGGTCTTATCTTATCTTAACAATGTCTCTCTGAGATGCCTAGATTGTCAGAGATGGAAAAGAGCTTAGAGATAACTGAGTCCAACACCCTGATTTTACAGATGATCAAGCTGAGACCCAGAGAGGGAGTCTGACTTTCTCATGCTAGCACAAGTAGAGAAAGTAGAGGCAGAGAGGTGATTCAAACTCGGGTCTCTCAACACCCAAGCCAATGCTTTTTCTATACCAATCATGACACTTCTCAAGTTCCAGACATCTTGTATTCCCAAATGAACTGGGGGCATTTCTGCAGGCTGACCTGTCAATACATGGGCTGAACGAAATGATTCTGATCCGTTCCAGCTCTAAACCAAGGGTCCTGTGGTCCTGGGTCAAAAACCAAACTCAATATCTTCCAGCCCAAAGGGGAAGGGCACCAGGAGAAGTGTGTTTATCACCATCTACTTCATACTGTACTTGCCTGTGTAACCTAGCTTCAAACTGGCAGTGACAGGAGGTCAGGGACCAGGCCTTTCTCATCTCCATATCTCACTGAACATCCCACTGGGCATTGTCAACCATGCATTAATAACACATTGCAGACAGTGTTATGGATTCTCATCTGTAGGATGGAAATAACAGTACCTACAGTACTACCTTCAGGGCCTCCTCCTTGCTAGGGTAATGACTGCTTTTACCCTTCCCCCATTGTGCTAACACTTAGTAAGTGCTTAGTAAATATTGACTAGAGTGAGATTAAGTAACACGGGGATTTCAGATTTCGAGCTACAAGGGACTTACAAAGCCTTTTCGTCCAACCCCCTCATTTTATAGATGAGGAAACTGAGGCAGAAAGGTTAAGTGATTTATTAGACTAGCTAGCAAGGCTGTGGTAGGATTTGAATTCAGGTTTTCCTGATTCCAAGTCAAGCATTCTACCCCCTACGCCGTCTAGTTGCTATTCCACATACTTTTAAATAATAAATGCTGGTTATTTTTAAATGTTCATTCAATTTGGCATAAGAATAAGATGGGAAATTTGAAGTAAGAAACATTCAGAAGGTGGGAAATGAGGAGAATTTGAACATCTCTGTGACAAGTCCATTGACTGATCCCTTCACTTAGAGCTGAGATACCCAAACCATCCTGGAGAAATTAGAATTACTGTAGACATTTTTAGGAGGTGGCAGTAATTCCAAAATTACACCTCCATACCTCAAAAGCCATTCTACTCCAAACCTTTCCACTACCAGATTAATCTGGTAAAATCCAGTGTAAAAAATGCTGGTTCTGTAGTCAGACACTGACTTCCTCTGTGACTTTAGTGAAGTCACTTATATTACCTCAGCCTCTGTGTCCTCTTCTGTAAAATGGGATTTGGACCACATGACCTTTAGGGTCCCCCTCCAGCTCCAGGTGTATGACCCTATGCTATGCTGATTATGTTACTATTTCCCACCCAAAAGTTTTCAGTGACTCCATATTGCCAATACCACAAATGTCCAAACTCCTTGGTCATCTTTCAACATCCTTCACAATTTGATCCAAACCTCCATTTCCAGCCTTAACTCCCCTGACTTTCTAATATTTATTCTCTATTTCTACTAGGCTGGTCTATTCACTGTTCCCAAAAACGTGATATAAAAAAGTTCCCTTACCCTCTACTCCCATCTTCTGTATTTCCAGTCTTCAGCCCATGCTCTACTTTGTGTCCCCATGATCCACTGTCTGAATGAAGCGTCCCAGGTCTCCCACATCTAACATTTTATCAGCCCGGTACCAGTGCTGAGCACTGAAGGAGAACCTATTTGGGAGGGCCCATAATAACTATAAGCTAAGTAACTTTTCAGAACCAAAGATCTGATCTCTCCCCTCTCTCTCTTTTCCTCTCCCCTGGTCTCCTATAAAAATTTATCGATTCTAATTGTAAAGTTCTCCTAATTATAAAGACCCCTAATTAGAAAGTTCTGAGAATTCAAAGACAAAATTAGCAAATCAGACGGACCTCACCTTCAAGGAGATCAAATTTCTACCTTCCTGTCTTTTGCCTCAGGTATTCCCCACTCCTCCATAACTTTAGCCAAGCTTTGGAGCCCAGCCCAAATGTCATGTCTCCAGAAAGCACAGTCTGACCACCCTGGGTCAGAGTGAGTGCTCACCCTCTGAAGATCCAACAACACATATTTCTGTAGGTCTTCCATCAGCACCCATCTCATCTGGTCTTGTGACAGTCACCTTCCCAAACGCAGTGAAAGCTCTTCAAAGACAGCTACTATCTATGTGATGGCCCAGAGGTGAAGGAGACAAAGCTCAGGGACAGTGAATAGAGCATCAGCCCTGGATTCAGGAAAACATGAGTTCAAATCCAGCCTCAGAAACTTAACACTTACTATCCATGTGACGTTGGGCAAGTAACTTAACCCCAATTGCCCTGCACTCCCCACTTCCAAAAAAAAAACTGTATTTAGAGGACCTGGGTTTAAATATCGACAGTCATTTACTACCTGTTTGACCTGAGGGAAGGCATGCAGCCTCTCCATGCCTAAGTTTCCTCACCTGTAAAATGAGTAAGTCCTCTAAGGCCCCTTCCTGCTGAATCTATAATGCTATGATCCTCAGGTAAGGTCATCACAAGAGCTCAAGGTCTGAACATGAACTCCAGTCATTTATTCCAGTTGCAAAGTTACCCTCCCAGGGAAGTGTGAATAATACAACTGGGCACTTGATTTGGCTTAGTTGTATTTGACACCAATACCATTTTGTCATGTGCTTTATCCTGATCAATAGAAGTCCCAGGGTGGGAGGGGGTGGGAGACCAGGAAATACATGTGTCCCTTAAGGAGCTCCCAACAGAGGATTTCAGTTGTTCCAGATTAAAGATTATCAACACTGCTCACCTCTGTTGCTGAGCCAAAGGACCCCAGCTCATGCTTAATGGAATCCTTGGTTGGAAGGCTGTTTTCACAGGGTTTGTGTTCTCTGGAGAATATCCCCAGCCTCGGAGGTGCCTCTGGTCTAATGTGAGGTATTGGCAAACAGCCTGAATTATCTCTGCGGTGATTTCATGCTGAATTTGCGGCGGTTCAAGCAGAGCCATAAATGTAAAGGAGAAATGCTTCTCTGGGTATTCGCCACATCTTTCATCCCAAAATAAGTGGTAATCATATTTGTAATATGTTTACTGACAGAACCTAGGGCTCTGGGCAGATAAGTCTTTCATGACACAAAAATACTTAACTAAGATGGAAAATGGCATTACTCATGTTAAATTCAAAATGAGCATTTTGTCCCAGATTGCTGGGAAAAACAGTAAATGTCATTAGCTATCTGAGGTTACAATGAAATTTGCGAAGGGTTATCCTCTGGTAATTACATTTACTGTAGCTATAGAAACAAGTAGCACAGAATCTGCTAGAAATGACAACTCCATCTCCACCAGCCCCCTCCCCCACCTCAAAAATAACCCTCTTGTCTTCATCTCCCCCATGTTTACTCAGCACAGTACCTAACACACAGTAGGTGCTCAATAAATGCTTGTTGACTCGACTCATATCTCTGGGTCAGCTCTTCAATATACCCCAGAGGTTGGCCAAGTCTGTGGTCCACCCACCCATCTTTCTTGCCCACATTTGGGCAAGAATCCCAATGATTCTCAGATTTGATGGAAATATGTAACTGTCATATTTGGGTTGCAGGTTTCTTCCTTCCTTCCATCCTTTTTTTTATTATTAAAAATGAGAAAACCCATCCAGAGATGAGAAGTCGCTTACTTCTGCTTTTGCTCTGCATGTCTGACAGGGAAGTTATGGCTGATTGTGTCACTGGGATACAGATACATTATTTATGGAGCACTTTATATTTTGCAAAGTGCTTTTTGATTGTTTTCATTTACTATTCCTCACAGTGATCATGAGAGGAAGCTTAATACTCTTCCCTGAAGGCCAGCAAGAAATGCTAGGCTGATAAGAGGCCCATCATGGTCAATCCAGAGCTTTCAGCTGTCTTGGCAACTTGTTTGAATTAGAGTATGATCGTTGGGACTTGTTTCCTTTCTAAGAGCAGGAAAGAGTGACTGGACTAAGGAGTGGGAGGTTTGTCTGTGCGAAATCTCAAACATAATTAGGGAAAGTCTAAGGCTGAGCCTCAAAGTTTTATCTGATGATACCACCATTAGCTACAGAGGAAGTCAACACCCCCATTCACCCATCACATGTGTGAATCAACACCCTCACTCTGCCACTGAAGAGGCACCAGTACTCAATCACCACCTGGGAGTCAGCTCATTGCAACTGGGTTCTCACTGCAGCAAGGCAATCCTTCTACTCCTGCCCAATAATCATCCCATATTCTACAAAACCATTCCAAGCCTTCTCTTCTCTCCTTGCCTAAATACTCCCTTCTGACTGCCTTCCTTCAGCCTCCTAGCTGAGGTCTTTACCTAATACTTTGCTGAAAAAAATGGAATCCATCTGCCAAAAGGTCATCTTACAGCCCAATAGTTCCTCATCTCCTCACCTCTCTGGTGATGTGGCTCTTCTTAACTAGGGCATTTTTTTTACATGGACCCACCCCCTTCTATCTTCTGCAGCAGGTTGACCCCTTATTTTCCCTTTTATCCCTCTTTCACGCCTAATCTTCAAGGTCTCAGCATCTACTTGTTCCTTCCTTGGTGCCTACAAACACACCAAAGTCTCCATTAAAAAAAAAAAAAAACTTTTCTAGATCCCAGTATCCCTGCTGACTATCATCCCACATCTCTTTCCCCTTAACTGGACCTGAGACTGAGTGGTATAAGAAATCCACAGATGAGAACACTCCCTCTTTCAAAACATGTAGGCTTAGTTTCCCAGTCTGTAAAAACGAGATAACGAGATAACGATATATGTAGTATTTAACCTCACAAGGTAGTAGCGAGCAGCAAATGAGAAAAAATACATAAAGCACTTTGTATTCCTTAAAGTGCTATAAAAATGTCAATGGTTAATGTACTTCCCACCTCCAGGGGCCATTGTGAGGAAGTGCTTTGTAAAGCCTGTAGCGGCAGGTAAATCTGAGCTGGTATAATCACTGCATAGACAGCTTGGAAAAGTGGACAGAGTGCCAGGTTGAGAGTCAGGAGGAAGGGATTGGCTATTTGTCTCTGACATTTTATATGATCCTCTAATTGAGGGCGTCACAACTTTTCTGAGCTTCATACAGCTTCCTACAGTTCATCTATTGAGGTCGAAGACAAGCTGAAAAAGCAGATCTTTTATGGATACACATATTACCACTACCATCACCAACACTGCCATCACCAACAACATCAAAACCCTGGCTAGACTGTGGAAACTATATTCAGTAAGCAACCCAATCCAAAGTATCAATCCTTTAATCACTTTCTGACCATAAGATTAGTATACAATGGATACTAATTGTTATAGAATTGGAGGTAGGATCTTGTCCACCACTCCTGATCTGTTATATGTGTCTCATGCAAGTAATCTTTGTTTACCAATCAGTATAACTTGCCATACTTCTTACACTGGACAAGTACCTTAATAGCCATCTAATTAGTTAATCTTCATCATTAACATCATCATTTCACTTTGTAAAGGTCAAAAGTTTTTTTTCCTCTCTTTACATCATGGTTAGAGTTATATTTTTTCATGTCATATAATGTCTGTAACTTCCAGGTCCCATCAAACTCTTTATTGTCTCTGACAGTCCAAGGAGATTTTTCTTTGGTGGTTCTCTAATGCTCACCAGACAAAATTAAAACTCACCTACTTGGCAGTCAAACCCTTTTCCATCTCAGACAACCCTTCCTTTCTACAATTCTTTTCTATTCCTTTACTCCCTGAACTCATTTTGCATTTTCTTCATTATGTGTATCCATACTCTGCCATTCCCTGTACCTGGAATGTCCTCTCTCCTCATGAATCAATGAATTGATAGGTGGGTGGATAGAAAAACAGTTATTAAGTGCTTAGTATGTACCAAGCATTGCTAATACAAATACAAGCAAGAAAGACAGTTCTAAGACCTCAAGGACTTTGCACTCCATTGGGAGAGACAACACTTGAGTAGGAAAGTCATCGATTGGGGTGGCTAGGTGGTGCAGTGAATAGAGCATAGTCCTGGAGTCAGAAGGACCTGAGTTCAAATCCTGGCCTCAGACACTTAACACTTGCTAACCGTGTGACCTTGGGCAAGTCACTTAACCCCAATTGCCCTGCCCTCCCCCTTGTAAAAAGAAAAAAAAGGAAAGGCATCGATGGGTGAGGGTCTAGGGTGGGAGTTATAGAGTCACAGGAGTGTGAGTTAAAGGTTGATACAGGTGAGAGTCACAGGGTGACTAGGTGGGTTTCTGGGCTCTGTATGGAGATAGAGGAGGAGTTTGGACCTAGAGGCAGCAAGGCATGAAAGAAGCTATAAAGTGGAATGCTGGATGAATGGAGACCAGAAGGTGATAAGGAGAAAGCTCTTCAAACTTCCCTTCTGAAGTGCTGCCCATCCTTCAAACCCCAACTCAAGGTCAATCTTTTATTAGAATTCTTCCTTAACCTCTTCTATGGGACATTCCCCCTGGACCTCACATGCATGCACTTGATTTTATATTTCTCTCATGCACTTAAACTATAGCATTACATTTCATAGTGATCTGCATGTCCTATTCCTCTACTGAACTGCAAGCTCCATGAGGGCAGGGACTCTCTCGTGTTTGAACTTTGTACCAGCCATCTTCCCCTAGCATAGTGCTTAGTACACAGCAGCATTGAATTGGTGCTAGTTGGATACTGAATGCTTCTAAAGGCCATACCCTGAGAAGTCCTGTTTATGAGATGTTCCCCATAATGAAGAATAAGAATAAATCCAGTTTAGAGTTCTGGAAATTGAAGACAGAGGAGGAAGAGATTGACTGGGGGCCCATAAACCAGCTGAGCCCATGACATCTTTCCAGATCAGGCTTGATTACACATTAAGCAAATTAACTCAGGAAATGAATCCCAACATTCATTCCAAAGAAGCCTTGATTTTCTGGTGCCTCTTCAGTGGAGAGGGCTTTAAGGATGAGATTGACAAGCATTTCTGCTTAGGGGCCATCCTCCTTCTGATGACAGTACCTGGGCATGACTGACAAGGAAAGGAACTAGAGCAGATAGACCAGGAAGAAGATGAGAGTCACCCTGCCAAGAGACATGATCACAGACAATCTGAGTCACACATCAGCAGTGCCAAGGGGCAGTGGCAGACACCAGGTGAGCTGTCTGGAAGTAAGAAATCAGGACTGGTATCCGGGGGCAGGATGGAGACAATAGTCAGGAAAAAAAATAGCATTCATATTATGCTTTAAGGTTTGCAAAGCACTATTATTTCATTTAATCCTCACAACAACCCTGGGAGAAAGTTAATATCATTCCCATTTAACAGATGAGAAAACTATGTCTAGGAAATGTTAAGTGACTTTCCCGCTGCATCATCACTAAGTGTCTGAGATAAGATTCCAACTCTAGGAGGCGGCTAGGTGGTGCAGCGAGTAGAGCACCGGCCCTGGAGTCAAAAGGACCTGAGTTTGGATCCGGCCTCAGACACTTAACACACACACAAACAAAAACTTAGCTGTGTGACCTTGGGCAAGTTACTTAACCCCAATTGCCCTCAAAAAAAAAATTCCAACTCTAGTCTCCCTAACTCTAAATCCATTGCTCTATCCAACAGACACTTAGCTACATAAAAGGAAAAGAATTTGTTTTAATGTAGTTAAGGACCTCTCATTCCACAACCATAATCTTAGCTTCTGTACTGAGGATTCACCTGAAATGGGAGAGATGAAAGAAATGCAAACTTTGCTTAGATGGACAAGAAATACTGGGTAGTTTATCTTAAGTAGGTCTGTAATGGGAAAGAGAGAAGAATGGGAGCAGCTAACAGCCCTCTGGTCAGCCCTGGTTCCCTTGTCTCCCTCCTGAACCCAGCTCTCCACCTGAAATGACAACGAACTGCTTTTTCACCCCAGCGGCTCCATAAAGGGGCCAGCCCCCAGTCCCACGTGCACTATTCTGTGTTTCCCATTAGAATTATCATCATCATAGGACACATGAGAGAGTCCTAGACAGGAAGAGGGAAACTACAGAGAAAAACAGACTCAGAGAGAGACAGAGAAAGACTCTAGAGAAGACGTGAAATAGCAAAAGAGTTCTGAAGAAGATACCTTCCCCTGTTCCTTTGCGGAGGTGGGCATCCCTGGGAAAGAAATTAAATGCATGCGTGCATACATACATATAATATACACACACATATAAACAGAGAGGAAAAGAGAAAAACCTCAGTAAAACCAACTGATACAATGAAAAAAATCGGTATGATATATACACATATGCATATATACACATATATACATATTTAGTAAATGTGTATTATGTATTTATATGTAGACACATATATACATATTTAGTAAATGTGTATTATATGTATTTATATATAGATACATATATAGGGATATATATATATATATACAGATATATACACAAAGACCAACTATAATAACAATTTTTCCATTGTTTCCATTTGTTTTACAGATTTTTTTTCTCTTTTTCCTCTTTATTTTTTTTCTCTAAAATACATGCTTTGTTTTATAAAATGTCTCTCTGGAAAGGAAAAGAAGAAAAGTTATAAAGGGAAATCTAGGCAATATAAAAACAAAAGAATCTATTTTTCTTTAAAAAAAAAACAAAAAAGGAAAATGAGTCCTAGACGTGGAGTATAAGAACTCAGAAATTCTGCTTCTGCTGTCCAATAACTGTGTGGCCTGGGGTGAGCTGCTGCCCCACTGGGGAGTTTGGGTTCATTCGTTCTATCATTTATTCATCACACACTTATTCCTACATACACACTTGCTCAACAAGCCTTTTTTAGGCCCTCCCATGTGTTCAGCCGTGTGCTACACCCTGTGGGGGGCCTGGAGAATAGAGAAGCAGAAAGGAGGGTCCTTGTCTTCGAGATGCCTGCGACCTAGTTGGGAAAACATGACATGTACAAATAACAGAAACAGGGAGCTGGAGCACATGGAGGAACAGTGGCTGGGCTTGGGGGTGGGGAGAGAGGAGGCCTTTGGGAGGCAGTGTTCCCCAAGGGCTGGGGGATGGAGAGTTCTACACTGGAACAAAGGCGAGAACCTTGGTGCCATCACAGAATGGAAAATCACTGTGCAATGTAGCATCCTGCGCCTTTGACTGAGGATATAGGCAGCCTGACATCCCTGAAGGCAAAACCTCCCATCTCCCTGAAGAGACTCCCTGTTTCCTGGCAGTCATGCTCTGTGTTCAAGTCTGCCAGCAGCCAAGGCAGACAGGGCCTTCTCTCTGAGTCTTCACTTTGTATTTTCTGTTCCAGGCTTTCATTTGGAACCAAACAAAAAAACCTGCAGGTGGGAGATGGATGTTGGCAGGAGATGGGGCTGCTGCCTGGGGAACCGGCTCTGTACCTCAATAACACATGTTTTTAAAATGAAGGAAATTTCCCCCATCGCTGAGGCTTCGAATGATTTTTCTAGGCCCTGGCCAGGGTTTCCAGAATCTAAGTTAGTCCTAATTTCATGTTCATTCAAAGGGTGGAATTCTGGGGCATCAGTAATGCCCAGGGCAGTCGGCAAGACATACTATAGTATATCTGTCCATGTTTACATTAGGCCTGCCATTTTATTTAACAAACTCTAGTAACATGATGATTGTAGAGCAAAGACAAAGCTTAGACAAGATACTGCCTTGGGCCTCTTGGAACTTATAGTCAAGCAGATAATGAGTTTCATGGCTACCATAGAGGGCCTTTGTGGCACAGCAGATAGAGCCAAGAAGCCCTGAGTTCAAGGCTATTTAGCTACGTGACCCTAAGTGAGTCACTTAACCTCTCCAGGCTCCTGGAATCTCCATGACTCATAAATGGCTGGGAGGTACTCATCTGTATTGGTGGAGAGAATTTCCTCCTTCAGGAGTTCCTAATAGCAATAAAATCACAGGCCCTTTTCCAAGAACTTTTTTCTTCAGTGTAGAAAACATTACTCTTGCTACAAATCTGAGGCTCTCCAAGTACTGTTACCCTTCCTGCCCACCCCCACCCTCCAGCCTTTCACAAAGAAAGAAACCCAGATGCTGGTCCAAACATGCAGTTTGAGAGCTGGGAACCTTTGGCCTCCAAATACGGGACTTTCTCCACTACAGGCACTGCCTCTTTAAAAAGCATTTCATGTGTTTAGCGTAAACAGTTATCCCTTCCTTATCATGACTTTCCACATTGCAGTTTTGATATATTTCAGGTCAGCACAAGAAACTACCGCCAACCTGTGGGCATCTGCCGGTCCACAACTCCCACCTCTTACTGCTAGGGGCATAACTCGGAATACTCACCTCCTCCTCCTCCAGGCTTTAAATTTTTATATGTATTTTGTGTTTCTTTTATTTCTTTTCCATATAGTATTTTTACTTAACATTGACCTATGTATAGCCTGTGACTAAATACTTACCTCAAATTTTACAATAAGGTCCTATAAACATACCATAAAAGAAAAAGATGAGGGTGGGGAGGACACACTCCCCTAACCCCTTTGATATGGAAAGGATAATTGTACTACCTCTCCCCCTCCCCCCACCCCATCATGCTGGATACGCAGAGCTGAATAATCTGAGCCCTATGGTCTTTAGCCTCCTCCTTCACCTCTGGAACTCGTGATCCAGAACTCTTACTGGGCAGGTATATTTTGTCAAGGAACCTGGTCATCTTTTCATGCTTGGACCATTTATTATCCCAACTAGATAATGAGATCCCGGGGAAGCTACCATATATCATATTTTCCTATATGCCCCACAGGTCTAACATGGGAATTCACATTACTTTGAGGCTACCTCACCTCCACCTCCCCTTCCCAGCTAAATCATTTCAAAATTATCCATAATCAATGTATATTGTTATGGAAAGAACACTGGGTTCAAGAGGCCTGGATGTGATTCACAATTCTGCTCCTAAATTACTGTGTGACCTTTGGCAACTTAATACCCTCTCTGGGTCTCGGTTTCCCCACTAAAAAAGAAGGGGGAGAGAGGGGGGAGGGGAGGAGGGAGAGAGAAAGGGGAAAGAGAGAGAAAAAGAGAGAGAGAGAGAAAAGGGAAGGAAGAAGAGAGAAGAGAAAAAGGTTGAAAGGTTTAAACCAGATGCCTGTAATTAGGTTTCTTCAGTATCTAATAATTTATAAATCCAGTTCTGGGTAATTTAAATCCCTCCCTCTCCCTTTACTTTTCTTCAGGCCCTTGAAATCTGGCATCTGTTTACATCATTCTTAGAAGTTAACCTTTTATCTTTGACCTAGTGATGTCACTTCTAGGCCTATACCCAAAAGAGATCAAAGGAAGAGGAAAAGGCCCCATGAGTACAAAAATATTTGCAGCAGCCCTTTTCACAGTGACAGAGAGCTGGAAATGAAGGGAGTAACCATCCTTTGGGGAACTGCTGAACATGTTATGGTATATGAATATGAATGCAATGAAATAATGGAGATATAACAAATAACTGTTTCAGAGAAACCTGGGAGACTTCCATGAACTGATGCAGAGTGAAGTGAGCAGAATCCATTATTTGTACAACAGCAACAAATATTGTGAAGACAAAGGCTTAAGAACTCTGATCCACACAGTGGTCAGACAGTTCCCAAAGACTGATGACAAAGCATGTAACCTGATAGAGGGTGAATAGACTCATGGAGATACAGAATGAGACAACCATTTTTAGGCATGGTCAATGTAGAAATTTCTCTGACTTGAGGATGCATATTTCTTACTCAGTTTTTTTTTCCTTTTTTGATGACAGAAGTAAGAATGAGTGAAAAGAAATGTGTTAATTGAAATAAAACAAAGTAATTAAAGATAAATTACTTTTTGAAAGTTCCTAATGACCTCTTAATCACTAGATCCAATGGCTTTTTCTCTGCCTTCATGTCTCTCTGCAACATTTGACACTGTTGAATATCCCTCTTGTCTTCCCTTGGTTTCTGAAATGTCATGCCCTCCTTATATCCCTCTCACCTGTATGACCAGTCCTTCTCTATCACCTTTATCCCCCCCTTTCCTTTTCCTGACTCCCCAAGTCTCTCAGCCTTTTTGTGTTCTCTCTATATACTCTCTTTCATCCACCTTCTACCACCTTCAGAAAGATGCCCAAATCTATCTCCAACACCAATAACTCCAATATCTCTGCAAAGATTCAGAGCTAACCCTCCAACTATTTTCTGGACCCAGAATCACAGGATTTAGAGATTACTTAGTAACACTCTCTCTGCCAATGAAAGAAGAAACTGAGGCCCAGAAAGATGAAGTAATTTGAGGGAAGCAATTAGTTGAAAGCATAGCTCAGGTGCCAACCCCTAACTCAAGGCCCTTCCTAATTCCTTCAGTTAAGAGTATCCTATCTCCTTCTTAAAATTTCTTTGTACCACTGTGTTCATATATCCCCCCGATATGCACATCTCTCTCCCCCATCACCAGTCAATGTGAGCTCCTTGAGGGCAGGGACTATCTCATGTTTGTCTCATACCCCCAGTGTCTCACCTATAAAAGGTGTTTGATAAATGCTTGTCTAATTGAATTACATAGGACTCGAATATTTAGCAGAGTCAGTTTTAGAGCCCAGGGCCTCCACCTCCAAATTCACTGCCCCCTTCATTCAGCGGGGCTGCTCCCACCTGGGTGCACTGGCATCATCTCAAACTGATGGCAATGTTTCCTGTGGGCATTTTCCTCCCAAAGTATCTCCCTCTGATTTCTCTTTCTCTCACTGATGCCTCTATTTCCCTCATCACTCATTTCTAAAAGCCCATCTCTCCCCTCTCCCTCACTTCTCACATACAATCAGTTGCCAAGCCCTAGTCACTATGTTTCCATAATATTTCTTGTATCTATCCTCTCTTCTCTCTATTTCAATGACCTTCAGCTCTGAGTCTCATTCCCATCCACCTGGATTATGGAAAATGCTTCCTGACAGGTCTTTCTACATCTAGTCTTTCCACAGTAGATGGGCTAATCTTCTTTATACCTAGCTCTAATTAGAAGTCCTCTCCCTCCTGCTACTTACTGAACAAAACTCAAATCTTTTGGGCTGGTGTAATGCTAATGGAATTTGAAGATCTTCCCTACCCCTTAATGGACCTCAAGTGGAACCCAACAGGAGGGGCTTGATTGGGGGGAGGCTTGTTTTCGGGAAGGTCCGCACCTTTTATTACTTTGTAATTAGGCAGTGGGTCATGAAGGTTGTGATGTCCTCTGGCCCTGAAAAAGGGTATATATTCTCTGACATGAGGTTTTGCTTTGGGGCTCACTTATGGGAAGAGTTGTGTGATTTGGCCAGATGAGACTCTGGGTAGCTGTTGAGCCCCCCAGCTTTGAAAACCCAGATATTGGTTCTTTTCTCTCTGGTAACTAGCTATGTATATATGTAATGGTCAGACAGCTAAAAGCCTGTCTGTTGGTCTGTTAAATTGTGTTATTTTTATCTGTCTGTAATTTTTGTCTGCTTGTAATTTCTGTTTGTATTTTCTGAGGTTCAGGGTGCTGACTTTTTTCCCTTAACTAAGTGAATGAGATATGTGTGTGTTTAATTAAAGATTTTTGACCCCTTTAAAGTTGCTTTCTTTTAGTAAAGCAGATCAAAGATCCTATGCTAGCAGGCATCCAGGGTATTATAGGGTGTTTGCTGTTACAGACAGTATGCAAGACCTTTCCCAACCTAGCATGATGCCTCTTTCCCAGATGTACCTCATATTCCTTTCAGAATATGTTAGACTCTGCCAAAATGTACCATTCATTATCACTTTTCCACTTTCCAGTTTTTTCTAACCTCCATGCCTTTGCATGCCCAGAATTCCCTTCCACCCAACCTCCTCATTCCTACCATCCCTTCCTTGTGAAACACTACTCTTCTCTCAGTGCCTAGCCTCAGTTTCCTTTTCTGTAAAATAAGGGGTTAGACTAAAATCATCTCCATGGTCCTTTCTGGCTCTGATTTTCTATGATGTAGTCTGTGACCCCTCCCAGTTCTGCCATACTATGAGCTATATTACTAGTCCCTTTACAAGTTAAGCAGTCTTTGTTCTATCCTCCAAGGTCCCTTTCAGTTCTTATATTCTATGTTCTCAGCTCCCTTACAAGACTAACTCTTTTTTGCTCTATATTTTATATTCCCTCCCCATTCTAACATCCTACATTTGTGGTTTTTGCTCGGTCATTTCAGTTATGTGTGACTCTTCATGACCCCATTTGGGGTTTTCTTGGCAGATACTGGAGTGATTTGCCATTTCCTTCTCCAACTTATTTTACAGATAAGGAAACTGAGGCAGACAGGGTTACATGATTTGTCCATAGCTAGAATATATCTGAGGCCAGATTTGAACTCACAAAGATAAGTCTTCCTTACTCCAGGCCTGGCACTCTATGCACTACGGTGGGAACCTGGCTGCCCCAACATTCTATATACAAAAGTCTACACCAGTGCCATAAGGTCCCTTTCAGCTCTCACATGACACAGTCTATGTTCTCTTACAGAACTCCCATTCTGGGTTCTGTTTCCTCCCAGTTCTCCCTAACAGGCTTGACATACTACAACCTGGAAGGCCGTTTTCTGTCCTCCCATCTGCCTGATAGGCAGGTATCTGTGTATAATGTGCAAACGTGCAGGGATGCACCACCATGCTCAGAACAAAGACAGCCCTCATCTCCAAACACTAGTTGTTCTGTACATAGCCAAGAAAAGAGCCTTGGGGGGCAGAGGCCAGTTTGGAGGGCTGCTGAAAGCACAAGAGCATGGATACTCCTTTGGGGAAAAGGAATATATGTTGTTTATCCCTGCTCGATGCCCTGATTCAGAGGGCACCCAAGGCAGTGATATAATGGCTTCTCAAGGAAAAGGAGCTGGTTTTCTGCCTTAAATTTAGCTCAGGGCTAAAGCTTAGCTTTCTATACTAACATTCTGGCCCTGCTGGGGCTCAGTGGGATATACTGGCATATGAGAAGGGGGAGGTAGGAGGACAGGCATGAGGAAGAAGAAGGCCCTGTTTTCTCAGAGGCCCCTGCTCCTAGCCCTTGCAGCACAAACAGGGTTGGTCCAGCCCACAGAAGCTACCGGAAGCAGCAAAAATGTCTCATTCCCCCTTCCAAGGTATTATCTCACTGGGCCTTAGAGTCTGGTTGCCAGCCACTTTACAACATAATCTGGTTCACAGCATCTCTTCCTTGGGCCCCTTCCCCCAAAACTTCCTTCTTTCTAGTACTTCCCCCCAAGAGTTGAATGCCCAGTTGGGATGCTAAACCTTTTTCCCCACTACATCCCATTTTAATGTTTATCTTATAATTCCTAACCAAAATCTTTTGGAATAAGAGCTGCTTTTACTGATTTTAATAGATACCTCTTACCCATGCATGCAAGCGCACATGCACATACACACACACACACACACACACACACACACACCCACACACACACACACACACACAAAAAGCTAGGTGGTGCAGTGGATAGAGTACAGGCCTAGGAGTCAGAAGGACCTGAGTTCAAGTCTGACCTCAGACACTTACTAACTGTGTGATCTTCGGAAAGTCACTTAACCTCAATTGAATTAAAAAAAAAAAACACTCAGAAGAGAGTGGGTTTCCATCACTTCATTACACCAGAAGCTGGAAGACCACTCTTCCCACTTACTGGTTCTCCCCTTTTTTAGCCCCCTTTCCTTCAAAACTGAGTCATGCTGGATTCTAAGAAGTAGATGTATGGGAGGAAAATGACCACCCCTCCCAGATCACTGAGAGGAGACATCAATTTGGTAGAAAATATCCTTACTTTGCAAGTAAAAAGAAGCACTTGCAACAATTTCTTTTGCTATTCTGGGTTCCATTTTTTGCAGCTTTGAGGCAGCGCAGTGTATTATAAGGGATCTCACTGTCACTGGTTGCCATCATGCCAAAAACCCATTTATTTATCCAGTGATCTGACATTATACCTCCTGAATTTCATCTGTAGCAATAAATGTAAGTTATATCACACATACACACACACACACACACACACACACACACACACACACACACACACACACTGTGTATTTGTCAGTTACCTTTGACATCATCATTGTGGTGCTAATGCCTCAAACACATCCGCTATGGAATATGGAGTGAGGCATCTTCATATGGGGACAATAGTGTTTGGCCGTTGTCCTCATTTCTCGAGGACCAAAATTACATCATTACAATAGAGTCGAGCTTCAATGTGTCCGACTATGACTGATCAGACTCGAGATGAGCTTGGAAGGCTCTACCACAGGTCGGGCACAAATAGGGCAAACATTTGGGGCGGGTTCTCCAAATTTGGGCATCTTACATTCCTTTTGAGCTCCTTCAGTTCTGCTTTGCTCATACAGCACAGCACCTTCTCTGACGGGGGCATGCCATGCTGAGGGTCCTGTGCCAGGGTCTCTCAGGTCACACAATCTATCCCAAAGTTCTTGAGAGAGACCTTGAGAGTGTCCTTGTATTGCTTCCCCTGACTACCATGTGAGTGCTGCCCTTGGGTACCTATTAGTTGGGTACCCCAGGGCAAGTCACCTGGCCACTCTCAGCCTCTGTTTCCTCATCCACAAAATGGGGATGAAAATTACACCTGCTTCACCCAGCTGTTCTGAGTCTCAAATGAGACCAGGCACAAAGAGACATGGAAGAGCTGACAGTGACAGGTAAATGTCAGTTATTGTCGTTTTTATTCTTAGTATTATAATTACAGCTTCTCCACCAGACTATGGCTAATGACAGAACCAAATATTTGAATCAAGGCAAAGGCCCTCTCTTTCCTCAATGCACACTTGACAGAGGAACAGCTGCCCTTTAATGGTGACTGACAGTCTTTTTAAATTCCCTTTCGCTAAAAGGAAAGCTTTACAAGTTACCCAGTATTGACTTTTACAGAGGGAAAAGGGATAGATTCGACAATGATGTAAACAGAGAAAAAAAGGATTTTTCAAATTAGGAGCAAGTCAGTCCACTCGCTGAAGCTCTAGGCCCCGGATTTCATTAGGAAAACCAGTGAGAGGAGCAGATAGACGAGGAAGGGATGAGCTCCAGGGCTTTCTGTCTGAGGCCCTGGGTCACCATGACTTCTGCCCAAACTCCATCTCCTCAGTCCTTTGGAGAGGAGCACGGCTCAGATGGGATGCCTACCTGACCCCACAATCATCCCTCAGCAAGAGCTGGCTCACGAGGAAGGAGAATTCCAGCGCAGCCGTGCCTTTTTCTTGTATTATTTTAGCCACAGATGTATCACCATTATAGTTAGCATTTACAAAGGGATTTAAGGTTTGTAAAGCACTTTAAAAATATTACCTTGTTTCATCCTCATGACAACTCTGGGAGGAAGGTGGTATCACTTTCCATTTTACCAATGAAGAAACTGAAGCAGACAAAAGGTAAGTGACTTTCCCAGGGTCAACAACTAGTAAGAGTCTGAGGATGGATTTGAATTGAGACTTTCCTGACTTTGGGTGCTCCAGCTGTCTCACTACCTTGGCACTCATGGAACATCTACTAAATTCCCCGTTCTGAATGAGTATTGTGGGAGAAACAGAGACGTAAGACACTGAAGAAAATATAATGAGAAGAGAGAAGCCAGGCAGCATCATATCATAGGAGGATCTGTTGAAGGAGCTGGGGAGGAGAGGAGATGAAAAGACATGGGTGTGGGATGTGGCAGCTCCCACCCCCCAACAGCAGAGTGATGGGCTCTAGCTGCAGAAGCAGACAGATTTTTAGAACATAATCAAATTATGACCTTACTATGCAAAGGTGGGGAACTTTTTTTCTTTTCAAGTGGGGTAAGGACAAATGGAAGAAAAAGAAAACAGATTTTTCTTCATTAAAAAAGGAAATTAAACTTTAAAACATTCTAAATCCAGAAGATCATAGATACATAGATGAAGGAACCTTAGGAAAGCATGAACTCTAACCTCCTTCTTTTACAAATGAGGAAACTGAGGTACCAGTAATTTCATAGGATCACAGATTAGGTCTAAGAGGGTCCAGGGACTTTGTTTCATAGAGGAGACAATTGAGACACAAAGAATGTAAATGACTGGTCTGAGGTCACAGAGTGATTGCACATGTCTGAGATAGAATTTGAACTCAGCTCTTTCTGGCTCCCAATATAGTGTGTTCTATCCACTATAACATATTTGCTCTAGGGCAGCACAGATCAGTTTTGACTAGAAGGTATAATCAGGGGACACTTCTTGGAGGAGGCATGATTAGACCAGGGGATTGAAATATTTGGACAAGCAGAAAACAGAGAAGCAGGCATCTCTGAGCCAGGATCACAACCTGAGCAAAGACACAAAAGAAACAGGTGTTTGTTTGACCTGTTTAAGGGACAGTGGGCAGACCAACCTGACAGAGTAGAGGCTTTATGGCGGGCACCTGTGGGCAACAAGGCTGGAAAGGCAATTAAGGGTCAGATTGTGCTAGGCCTTGAAGATCAGGCCTGTGGGTTTGAACTTTGTGCCATCTACAAAGGGAAGGCTTTCAGGTAGGTGACTGACATTACAAAAGGGCCTGGATGGGGTCTGAGAGTGACTTTTAATTTCCTCTCTCTACAGCCTAACAGTTTCTACTGATTGTTGCCATAGATGTCAAGACTGTTCTGTCAAGCTCCAATCTTTGGCCCACTCCCACCTCTGTCCTTCTTGTACATTGCTGCCAAATTAATTGTCCCCCCGCATCACTTTAATCCTGTTTCATCTTGTCTCTTCCTGCTGAAAAGACCAATGGCTTCCCCACTGGTTGCAGAAGGAGACACAAGACAAGTTTGAAAGGAGCAGGGAAAGTTGCCAGAGAGTTCTTCTGCCCATTAGATCAAGTCAAAATCGCTTAGGTGAGAATCCAAGGGCCTCCATAACCTACTACCAACTCCTTCCCACTCCTATCTCCCACTCCTCTCCCTTACATTTGTACATACTCTGTACTTTAACCAATCTTGTCTATTTAATGTCTCCTGAAATGTAAACAGACCCAGCACCTTACTTTCATCCATTCCATTCCCCTCACCTAGAATGCCTTCTTCTTTTTGTCTCCTCTAGCCAAATGCTATCCATCCTCCAGAGCACCAATCAAGTTTCCCCAGTCACTTGACTTTGGAGTGCAAGGGCTCCCAGGCAAGTCAGGAGCCAATTCTCCCAACTCTATCCAGCTCCTCCCTTCTTTACTTGATATGCACTCACCCACTTCCCAAAGTTGTTTGGGGGTTGGCCTTTTCTGTATTTCTCTACCATCCCCACCATCAAGTCCTGCTTCCCTTCAGATACCCTTTCCATTGTTCTTTCCTTTAGTGGACTCAAGGCCCTGATTCTTTGTGATTTTTCATTTTAAAAAATTCCAATGAATTACAGAAATGAAGTAAATTTTTTTTAAAAACTTATAAAGCCCAAAATTGCCAGTTCCACAGCTGTGGAGCCTTAGTCTAAGATGTCCTTAATCTAGCCATACTCATAGACACAAAGGAGGATAGGGCTTTCAGGTGGGGGGGAAAGGAAGTGAACAAAGATCAGAAGGTAGGAAAGAAGTGTGACATGTTTAGGAAAGGCCAAGTTGACTAACTTGCATAGAGCATAGGTTAAGTGGAGGGTAGATAATCAGAGAAAAGGCTGCAGAGATCGTTTGGGGAAGACTGTGAAAGGCTTGAATGCCAGGCTAAGAAATTTGAATTTTATCACATAGGCCGAACAGCTTTATAGGTTAACCTGCCCTGCTTGCATTTAACCAGCCTCTCCACCTGCCCCTACCATATGGTCGGCTGACATGTTGGCCCTGGAGGTGATCTGGCATATGTTTCTTCCAACTCCAGCCCCTACCCCATCCTTAGTTTTCTTACTCAATTCAACTTGACATTCATTTGTTAAATATCTCTTCTGTGTACCATGTTATGGGAAATGCTGAGGACACAAAGACAAAATTGAAAATGTACCTGACCTCAAGAAGCTTATATTCTACAGGGGCAGACAACATGTAAAAAGACTAGTAAAGACAAGATAATCTGAGGGTGAAGAGAATACTAGTGACTAGAGCGTAGCATCTGTGCTGATCCTGAAGGGAAGCTGGGGTTGTAAGTGATGGAGGTGAGGAAGGAGTATATTTCCCGGCATGGGAAAGAGCCTGGGAAAAGACTTGGAGGCAGAAGATGGGATAGCTACTTTGAGGAGAAGTAAACAGCCCAACTTGGCTGACATATAGAATGCTTAAAGGGAATTAATGTAAAATAAGTCTGGAGTGGTGGGAGAGAATCCAACTTTGAAGGGATTTAAATGCTGCTATGCACAACTATTACGTGGTAAAGACATTAGAAAGGCACCAAGTGCCATGAGAGTTCTGAAGGAGAAGGTTCTCACATGAAGGCTCCATGGAAAGAGCATTTGATTGGTGCCTTCAAACATGAGTAGTAGTTGAATAGCTGCAAAGGTAGAGACGCCTTCTAGGCACAGAGCACTTGGTTAAGGGAGCAGAGTGTGTCTGGGCAACAGAAAACAGCCCAGATGGACTGGAACATGAACAGAAGGAGAGCTAGAAAAGTATGAATGCCACTAGGTTGGGGAGAGGGGAAGTGATCACTTCAGGAATGAGTACTTTACTCAAGATGGGCCAGGGATTAACAAGGCCAGGTCCATTTGCAAACTTCTTTTGGTAGTGGTAGGAAAGCTAGACTGGAACAGAGAAAGGGGAGATAAGCTGAAACTTCAGCACTTTAAAAAATACCATTGAAACAAGACTCTTCAAAGGGAGTTAGCCAACAGATTGGGGTGGGGAAAGTCATTGCCAGACCTCCATGACAAAATGAAAGACATGGAATGATTCAGAAGGACAGCACCTTGCTCCTGACTCCAGTTAATAGTCACACCCACATCAGAGCCAACAAGAGGGCATCAGCTAGACAAGGGGAAAAGAGCATGCATCATATGACACTATTCAAAAGGACCAAACAAGCTTTCTGTTTTCCTTCAAGATCAACGGAGACTTACCTATTTGCACCTGAAAGAGGAAATCAACATTATGAAGCAATAAAAGGATGTTCTTGGTCATACATCAAACAAATCCATCTTCTCAGACAGTTAATTTTCATTTTGCACTTTTTTCTGGTGACAACACCCATAATGACCCTGGAGGATCTGTGAAGTCATTGATCAGTGACACTGCCTTCCCAGCCTCCTTCACTACCAGACACCCAAACTGGCAAGGCACCTGCTCTTTGTTCATCTGGCTCTCCCACCCTCTCCCCACCCTGCAGAAATTGCAAAGTGGTCCTGAGAGAAGCCAGGCCAGGTACCCTCCTAATGTCCTTAGAAGCCAGTCCGCCACAAAAGAGGGCAAAGTCTCACCAAAAGCATTGACCGCAACATGCCTGATTGGAGGTGGGGGACAAGGAAGGGAGAGTTCTCTGAACAAAGTATCTCAGAGAGCCTGGGATGTGATTCAGCCACTGAGCTCTGATTAGAAGACCACTCTTTCTGATTAGAAAGAGCACAAGCAATTTGGAAACCCATTAGCTAGCAAAGTATGGCCCCCTAGAAAGAATACAAGATGTGGAGACAGAGACCCTGGATTCAAATCCTGGCTCCCTCCCTTATTGCCTGTGCGACCTTGGGCAACTCACTACATCTCTGTGGTTCAGTTTTCTCATCAGTAAAATGGGAGAGAAGGAATGATCTCTGGTGTCTCTTCAAACTCTCAGGCTAGTATCCTAGATATGAGTCTAACTGTGATTGAGAAATCTGATCAGAGGCAAATTCACATGCCTTGAGCCAAAAGTTCAAATGTGCTTAATACATCATCATTGACCACCTCAAATGAATGATCTGCCCTGTCCTCCCAATACCCCATCCAAAGATCCTCAAAATACATTACCACTAATCTCAAAAATATGCTGTCATTGACTTCTGAATGTATACATCCTTACTCCCCCAGATAAGCCCTCATTGACACCCCAAATACATCATCACTCAGTCCTCAATGTACCACCCATTGACCCTGCCACGATATGCTGTGATTGGTGATCCAAATGAACCACCACTGACCATTCTAATACCTAACTTTTGATGCCTCCTAGATTCCATTTCTGAGCCCACAGATCCATCATCACTGACTTGGGAAATGGGCCCCCATGATATGGTACAGTGGAAATGGGACTAGATTTGAAGTCAGACTGCCAGGGTTTGAATATGTGTGATATTGGTTAAGTCACTGGACATCCCTGAGCCTCTAAAATGAGGGAGAGGGGCTCAGACTAAGCTCCTTTCCAGTAATAAATCCTATCCACTCCTCCACTGACATTCTTCCAGATCATTCCTATTGCTTTCCGTAATTCTTTGTTTAATAGTTCCAGCAGGGTGTTTTTCTCTCTCCACCATTTTCAGCTTCTTAGCCCTTTTGATTATATCAACAAGGATCCAGAAAAACATTCCTCACGGTTTTCATGAGATGTGTGCATTAGAACTAGATCCTACTGGCTTGAGACATCAATCGTTAAATTTTCAGTTGACTATTTGCATCTCAGAAATCAGCAAGTGCTACAAATCAGACTTAATTTGCTGTTATGTTTTCTAGACTTAAGAAAGTGGTGGAGAACATGTGAATAATTCAGATTAAACTTAAAAGTTTATCATGTACATTTTTTCCAAAGAGCTGGTTGTTACTCACTTACCAGTGCACCCCTGGATAAACACACCCCATCCTCCTCCTCTAAAAGGGTTTATTATTCTTGGATCATCACATTGGTCTAGAAATGCAAATTCTGTTTTCGAGCCCTCTCTGAGATTGCCTTCCATTTATACTGTACATATCTTGTATGTACATAGTTGTTCATGTGTTATTTCCCCTGTTAGAATTGAGATCCTTGAGGACAGTGAAAACTTATTTGCCTTTTTTTTTTCACAACTCCAGTACTTAGCCCAGTGCTTTACATGAAATAGTCATTAATAAATGTTTATTGACTGATAATGCATATAACCAGCTTTAATTTTCATTCTTCCCCAGAACCTCTTTTCTCTTTCATAATCTTTATCTTCAATTGGAAGAATTAACAACAACAACAACAAAACCTACCCTCTATGCCTTCTACTTCTTCAGACAACTGCAATTCCTTCCAGAGCTCCAGAATTTGATATGTGCATTCAGGAATCCTCGGAAGAGGGTAGAAGGTGCCAGATTTACTAATTCTTGTCAGGATCTCCATTATATCCTAGAGGCAGGAAGACAGCACACAGAACCCTTCCCAATTCATCAGGCTAAGTCTGTTCAGCTGCCTCCTTCACAAGGCATCTCATCCTCCTGAAGCCAGTGATCCCTCCTTTTGCATCCAAGGGAATTCTCCTCAATATTCCATAAAGCATTAGTTCCTACTCCATTCTCAGAAGGCTTAGACCCATCCACTGAAGCCAGAACTTCATCCATATTCTATAACACTAACATTTCAAGGTTTCTTTTCCTCCCCTTTCTCCTCTGTGACATGTTCTCATACCCACCAACTTGTTGAAACTATTTACTCATCTGCTTCCTTTTTATTTCTGCCTCCCCAGGTTCTTTTCACACCTGATTCCCTTCTTGGGTCATTTCTTCCATCCTATCTGGGAACTCTTCATCCTTTCTAATACACCAAAAAGTAGAGAGGTATTCTTCAAACACATTAACTTTTTCATCTAGCAGGGAGAACCATTTGCCTTTGACACATACATAGTTGGTGATTGCCTTGGGCAGGAAGACAAATATAACCCAATCCTGTATATCCCTTCAATCTGACTAGGTCTTCAGCTTAGTCTGAAAAGGAGACATTGGGAAACGGATCAACTAGAAGGGGGTAGAGGTGGCTTGGGTCTAAAATCATACCTGTCCAAATGCAATAGAGTAACACCTGTGGATTTCCAAAATGGAAATAAAGAATGCAGGCCATGATGCATTGATCCAGCTCAAACTTGGGAAACAGACCAGAATAGTTGGCACAGAATCTCCCTGGGGCTCTCCTCTCTCTTGTCTTTCCTCCTCCCCCATTATTAATTCTCTAACACATTTCAGAGTAAAACACAGTGTCATGGGAGAGACCCCCTTCACTTCTCATCACATTCATGGGATCATGCAGCACATCTCCCTTAAAAGATTCTGTTACACACACCATTAATGACTCTTCTGCAAGGTTCCTTCTTCAAGACATTAATCACTAAACTAGTCCATGCAATCATTTTTTTATTTCATCTGTAAGCTATATTTTTCCACTCAGATGCCTTCAGTAGCTGGTTTTTCACTTGTGATAAAACTCAGACTTTTCTGTCTACTGAGCACTCAGTTCATACAGAAAGTTGCCCCACAGCCAGGCTGGCCTGAGGGTTGCATCACTACATTTATTAGACATTAATTTAGCAGCAAGATTTTCAACCATCCCCATGCTTTTCTTTCCCAAGAAGCAGTGGGTATGGAAAGTTTGGATTCATAGGGCCTGGATTCAGATCTCTGCCCTGACACTTACTATGTGTGTGACCTTGGGCAAGAGTTCATCCTCTTGGGCCTCAGTTTTCTCACCTATAAAATGGGGGGACTAAACACAATGGTTCCTGCTCTAACCCTGGATCTGTAATCCTCTGATCTCTCTGGACATCAGTTTCTTCATCTGTAATAGAAGGAACTTGGACTCCATGACCTCTGAAGTCCCTTCCAATTCTAAATCTATTCATCTTTTTGGCACTTTCTCCTTTATAGGGTCATGTAGTGGGGAAGGATCTCTGATGTCAACAGCAGACTACCTGTCCCCTCCCCATCCAGAATTGTCTCTGATCCCAACAGGTTCTTATCACTTCCCTTCCAAATGTTTCCTTCCTAGAGGCACACTGAGCCAACAGTCAGGAGGACCTGAGTTCAAATCCAGCCTCAGACACTATCTGTGTGACCCTAGACAAGTCTCTGTCTGCCTCAGTTTCCTCATAATCATAATATGTACCCTCCTTTTGCATCCAAGTGGGAACACTTTCCCACCTCCTTTTGCATCCAAGTGGGAACACTTTCCCACTTGGATGCAATAGTACCTACCTTCCAGGGTTGTTGTAAGGATTGAATGGGGTATTTGTAAAGTGTTTAGCACAGTGCCTGGCCCATAGTAAGCACTTAATAAATGCTTGTTTCCTTATTTCACCCCTTATTTCACTTATTTCAGTCACACAGTCATATTTCCTTCCTCCACTCTACTCCCCCAAATCATATTCCTCCCCTTCAAAACTCTACTCAAAATTTACCTCTCCTGATGTATTCTGGGTTCATTTCCAATAGATTTAATCTCTCTGACCACTCTAGTTTCCCCTTCTGGGTCTACCTAAAATGTCTGTTTATAGCTCTGTTCAACCCCATTAAGAAAGACTTTAAGCATCCTGAAGGCATTTTCCCACCAAGGTTGGGTGTCTCAGGACACTGGACAGTCCATACCAGCCAACCAGGAGAATGCCTTTGTTTTACCTTTTCCTCTTGGAAAGTCATTTCCCCTCTATACCCAAGGAAAACAATATAGGTATTTTATACTTCCAAAGTCGAACTAGTCCTTAATACTCAGAGCAAGCCAATGAAGGCCAAATGAGAAGAGGAAAAACAAGCGGGGTAAGAATTCCCCAAACTCAGGTAATTATTGCCCCATGGTGATCACAGTTCAAAGAGGCCCACAGGTCCTTGAAAACCACCAGTCTACAAAACAGATTCTCCCTGGCCCTTTTTTCTTTTACCAGGATGATCTCACAGCTTTTAATCTTTCTATAATGGAGTCAGAATTAGATTTTTCTGTTTGACTCTGCAACTAACACAGCCTCTAATAACTATTATCTCTTCTTGTAAACATCTGGAGAACAGCAGTCTCCAGATCCAGCCCCTATCCTGGCCACATCAATCATTTAATATAGAATGTTGGATGATGAAGAGACCTTAGGAATCAGACTTCTCCTTTGATCCAGTGGTTCCATGACTGAGATTATGTCCTAAGGAGTTTACTAGTAAGAAAAGAATGACTAACCTGAATAGAAATATGCCCAGTGGCGCTGTTTGTATTAGGGGAAAAAATAGAAGCAAAACTGGGTGTCTGACAATTGGAGAATGCTTGAAAAGACCATAGCACATGAATGTAATAGAATATTATTGCACCATAAGAAAGGACAAATTTGAAGAATTCAAAGATAAATGGGAAGACTTATTTGAAGAGATGTAGAGTGGAGAAAGCAGAACAAAAAAACTAATGCACGCTGCCAATATAAATGAAGATAATACTAACAGCAACAAAATCATATTAAATTCACAAGTAACACTTCTACCCAAGCGGGGGGTGGTTTTCCTGAGGGACAGCCTTGTGACTGAATGCTAAATGTGCAGAATGAGACACAGCTCCTGATTGGTTAGGAGATTACTAAGCCCAGCTGTGTACCTGAATGAAGGGAGGGAGGACACTTTGGGAGAGGAGTTAGAGGGAGCCAAATAAGGACTGTTGGATAGAGGACTGAAGATCTCCCCAAGTTGCAGACCTGTGGAGAATGCAGCCCTCATCATGTCATCGATTTCCAATGCTTGCCACACTTGAGACTATCAAAAGCAGACTACCCCCCCATCCAGAATGTTCTGTCCTTAATTAACTGAAGTTTTGGGTTTTGTTTCCATTTTTGCTTTGCTCCCAAGTCTAAGTGTTTATTTTATTATTCTGGCTCATTCTATCATCTACAGAGATCTGTATAATTTCTCTGATTTCTGTTTACTGTTTACCTTGGTTTACTAGCTATTTCTGGTGGTCCTTGGCGTAATTAGAGTTCAATAAGGGGGAGGTTAGGGGCGGCTAGGTGGCGCAGTGAATAGAGCGCCGGACCTGGAATCAGAAGGACCTGAGTTCGGAGCCGGCCTCTGACACTTAATCCACACAAACAAAAACCTAGCCGTGTAACCTTGGGCAAGTTACTTAACCCCAATTGCCCTAAAGGGGCGGCTAGGTGGCGCAGTGAGTAAGAGTGCTGGCCTTGGAGTTGGGATGACCCGAGATCAGATCCGGCCTCAGAAAATGAGCACCCACACATAAATAATGACTAGCCGTGTAACCTTGAGCAAGTTACTTAACCCCAATTGCTTTAAAAAAAAATAAAAAAAAAAATAAGGGGGAGGTTAATTGGTGAGAGACAGCCAAGTATAGTGGCCTTCACTATGAATTTATCTTCCTCCTAGACTACAGATAGTGGAAGTGTGATAGATAGACATAATCCTAGACCAATAAGCTTCTTGGAGACAAGTGGGTGAAGGAGTAAGTACCCAATCATGATCCTCCTCCTACTCCCCACCAATGTAGAGATCAAAGTCTTACTTAGAAACAGGGTGGACCAGATCACAGACAGTACTAGGCCATGCCATGCATAAGTCAGCCATGTTTATACTATAAAGCCAATACAAATACCTTATACACTGAAAATAATTTCAACAAGCTGGATAGTTTGGATAATACCAGTTTAAGATAGTATTTGGAGGATAATGGGTAAAGAGCTGGCCTCAGAGTCAGGGAAATCTGGTTCAAACTCTGCCCCTAATCCATCTTGGCTGTGTGACCCTGAGCAAGGGGAGACCTTTGATTCCCAGTTCTCTAAAGCTAAGATTCAGACATGTATTGATAGAGGGAATATGATCATTGGGAGTTCCCCGTGATAGTGAAATAGCAATTCCTGTCCAGTCCACAAAAGTAAGCAAAGGAAGAGGGATTTGACAGAAAGAATGATGCACTTAGGTTTAAAGGATCCTGGTGTTGTCCCCTGCTACCTAAGTGCCCTTAGGCAAGTCATTTTCCCTGAGCCTCAGTTTACCCATCCATAAAATGAAAAAGTTGGACTAGATAATTACTAAGCTCCCTTACAGCTCCAAGTCTGCGAATAAATGAATGAAAAAGCCCTTATTGGGTGCCTGCTTCGTGCCTAGCTCTGTGCTAAGAGATAGGGATACAAAGGGGAGACAATCCCTACTCTCAAGAGTTCACCTTCTAATAGGGGGAAACAACCCATAGAGAGTTGCATCTGGCTACAGGCCAGATAAAGTCCATTAGAGTATCATGCTAGAGCAAGCGGTAATGCATCTTCTTCAGCATCATCTCCTCTGATAAAAACCTATCCACGTCTGATGTTGAACCATTCGATAGTGTGAGGGCTGGCTCCCAGTCTCTGATTCTAAGTACCTACACGCACATATACGTTTCAGTCGTGATTCAAATCAGAAATGTGCACACAAATACTCATCTACAATACTTCTTTTGTTTGTTTTCCTTCTTTCATTTTCTTATGATGTCTTGGCAATGTATGTGAATACTTGAACTTCTCATTTTCAATTAAAGTTAAAAAATAAAACTTTTTTTTAACAGGAAATAGGCCCAAAAGAGCCTACTTGGGGCAGTTAGATGGCATAGTGGATAGAGCACCAGGCCCAGAATCAGAAAGACCTGAGTTCAAATCCAACTAAGACACTTCCTACCTATGTGACCCTGGGCAAGTCACTTAACCCTATTTGCCTCAGCTTCCTCATTTGTAAAATGAGCTGGAGAGGAAAATGGCAAATTATTGCAGTATCTTTGCTAAGAAAACCCTAGATGGGGTCACAAAGAGTCGGATACAACTGAAACAACTGAAGATAGGTCCCAAAAGATACAATTCTTTGTCCTGGGCCACACAGCTAAGCAAGGGTAAAGTCTGGACTACCACCTGGACCTTCTGGCTCTCAGGTCAGTGTTTTTGCACTGCCTGTACAGCACTACCTTTCTTGTACCATCATACACTGGCTGGCACCTTCTGGTTGGGTCATCCCATGACCCACCCTGTTTTAATATTCATAGCCCATACTTATAGAGCACTTGGTATTATAGAATCCGAGTTGGGAGGGACTTTAGATGCTGTCAAGCCCAATCTCATTTTTACAAATGAGGAAACTGAGACCCATTGAGGTTAAGTGACTTTCCCATTCTCACAGCTAGTAGGTGTCAGAGGAGGGTGTGAACCCCGGTCAAGCACTGCTCCCCCATGAAACAATCCTGTGAGGTAGTTAGTCATTATCCCTTTTACAGATGAGGAAGCTGGAGCTTTGAGAGGTTAGCAAACTTACTCTATGTCATACAGCTGAGAAGCATCAGATCTGAGACTGAGCCACGTTCCCTAATTCCCCATCTAGTGTTCTTCCTACCACATCACACTGAATTGATTCCCTCCCCTTTGCCATCCACCATCTCTCTCAGGGAGCCTCACTATTACCCGGGGAATAGATTTGTTCTGCACATTAGTAGGAAGGCTTCTTTCTGTGATCATTTCCATCACTCACTCCCCCTGTGAGTCCTCTGGGGTGCTGGCTTCAGTGGCCCAGACAGATAGCCTCCAATTCCCCGGTGTGGTCTGTTTACATTGCAGATTGCCTTATTTTCAGTCTTTCCTGGGGAAATACACTGAGCACTGGCTCCTGTCCCCAAGGTCAGGGCTGCTCAGAGATGTTCTGATACAGAGCAGAGCTCCCCTCTGGGCACAAAATAAATTGGCATCATTTGAGGAAAGCTGGGAAACGATCTTGTGGAAAAGGAATCAATTACCCCGCCATTGTTATTCTGGCTTGTGTTCTCTTGTGGGTTGACTTTTCATTCCCTCCCACCTCTCTTGGAGCCAAACCTGTTGCTTGGGGAAAGTAGTGAGGGCCAGACTGCCCCACGTGACTCAGAGCGGGTGAGCCTCAGACCGAGGCAGAGTGAGTCTCCCTGGCAACTGAGCAGCTTTTGTTCTTGGGAGAAGGAGGCTGATTCATCCTTTGGATGTAAAATGTATATTCAGAGAGATTGTCAGAGCTGGAAAGGACCTGGGAAATGATCTGGTCCAACCCCCTCATTTTACCACAAAGAAAACTGAGGGTTAGACAGGGGAAGGAATTGGACCAAGGTCACAAACTTAATAAGTGTCAGAACCAGGACCCAAATCCAGGTGCTTGACATCTGTCATCATAGGGAAGGAATATTAGCCTTCAAGGATGAATTGGGAAGATGTTATAAGATACTTGCCATTTATAATTTTACAAAAGTCAGAAAAGAACAGGTAGAGTTCACAGCCTGAGATGCATCTAGGAGAAGGTAACCTGTGCTTTACTCAGGGGTGCCAGCATCTTTGGGGGCACACTTCCTTCAGGTGACCCATGCCTCCAGGACCTCATGCCATACCCCTCCATTCTCTAACAGCCCTCATTACCCCACAGCACAACCCTCCTGATCCTGCTAGACAGGTCTCTCCATACTTTGCCCAGAATACCATGTTCATTCCTGTTTCTCCATCTCTGTCTACACTCTCCCTCCCCCCAGCATGTCTTCCAACTCCTCTCTGTCTTTCTAAACTCGAGTCATCCTTCAGGGTCCAGTGTAAATCCTCCCCACTCCAATGAAGCCTTCCTGATAACTCTAGCCCACACAGATGCCAAAGGTATGTTCTCACCTTTGCCAGCTATATATTTACAGGATAAGCACTTTATTACATTCTCTTTATCACATATACATGCACCATTTGTTATAGGTACGAATCTTGCCTCCACCTATAAGTTATAAGCTCCTAAAGCAAACCTAGGGATTGCCTTTCCTTTCTTTGCCTCCCCCATTCCAGTCCTCCTCCCCAGTGAAGTGCAGGTCCTCACCCCCTTTCCCCTGGAATCCAGCCTCCTAACTGGTCTCTTTACCTCTAGAATCTCCCCTCACCAAGCCATCTACCACACAGCTGCCAAGATGATGTTCTTGTAACACCTCTTCCCAAGAAGGCTCAGTAACTCCCTGCCACCTCTAAGAGAAAGCCCAAATTACTCTGTTTATTACTTCAAGCATTTCCCAAATGGGCTCCAATATTTGTTTTAAAATGTATCTCTCATTATTCCCCTATGTACTTTCCATTCTAGCCAAACATGTCATACATATATTTCCTGCCCTGTCTTTATGTCTTTGCCCAGACTGTTCCCATGCCTAGAATGTTGTACCTCCCCTCCACTGCTAAGAATGCCTAACTCCCTTCTAGGATCAACTCAAGAACAACTTCCTTTGTTAGGACCTTTCCTCAATGTCCAGCTCTTAATCCCCAACCTTAGACTTCACTAGCTAAAATTATTTTGATTTGGGAGCCATTTTCTATCTGGATATATGTGAATAAAATTCAAACTCCTTGAGGGCAAAAACTATTCTCATATTTGTTTTTCGATCCCTTATTAAGTCTCTAGTAGATATTTAACAAATAAATGCTCATTTAATTGATTAGAATAATAGACATAATAAACACTTAGGATCCTAGAACCACAAGATTCAGAGCCATGATGGATTTTAGAGATATCATCTACCTGCTTTGTCTTATATGTAAGAGACCACTGCCCAGAGAGGGAGAGAGTCACTGGAACAGGAAAGGTAAGAGGTGAGCCAGAATACTAGACCAGATCTCTTCCCAAATCCAGAGATTTGTATCACACAGAATTGAAACTAAAAGAAAATTACTCAGATCCTTCACTAGACCACTGCCCAGTTTGCAGGAGGGCATGCCCAATCTCTTTTAGGGCAGAGTGCCCTAAGTATGGCAGAATTAGTTCAAATAACCAATGCCCCACTCCCCAAACAAAGAGAATGGGTAGCCGATGGACACAAGGCAAATGGCTCCTATTAGGAATTCCTTTCGTGCATAGTTAGGACCAGATAACCACTAAGGTCCTTTCAGTTCTCAAATTCAGTGATCTCCCATAGTGCTCTGAGATACCATGAGGTCTCCATGGGGATACTGTGGCATCAGTGATGTCTAACTCCTGCCTGCTTTCCAATACAAACTGCACTTGCTTCTGTTGCCCTGCCAGGTTTTAGCTCCACAGAAGGAGATGCCTCTCCAAGGATAAGCTCATCACTTCTAAACTCATGCTGCTAACTAGAGCCTTGATTGACAGCACCTCCCTCAGCTTCCTCTTCCTTATGATTGGAGGGCTGTAGAGCAAAGTACCAACTCCTCCCAATGCCTTCCTTTATAGTGAGTAGAAATTAGACTCAACTGACTCTACTTCATCTCTGCTGCCTTTCCTTGTTCCACGAATAAGACACCTCCTGGAGCCCCTTCTTCCCCCTCCTTGCACTTTCCTGTCCCCTTTTTTATGTTGTTCCCCCACTCAGATTACAAGCTCTTTGAGGACAGGGACTATTTCTTTTTATTAATTGTACCCTCATCACAGTGCCTGGAACATAGTAAGCACTTAATAAATGCTTATTGGATTGGACCTTGTAATGGAAATGCAGATTTGAAGATCTTCCCTAGCCCTAGGCCCTTTGATTGGCTTTAAGAGACTCTGAAAACCTCCCTTGATTTGAAAATGTACTCTGCCTCCTAATAGGCTGAATGTGGTCACATGGAGCCTGTGGTAGGAGGCTTGGTTTTCAGGAATGACCACACCTTGATGCTGTGTGATTGGACAGTGGGTAAAGAGGGTGGTTACATTCTCTGAGCCAGGAGAAGACTATATAAACCCTGATGAAAGGCTTTGCTTTGGGACTCACTTTGAGAAGTGTTGTGTGATTTGACCAGATGAGACTCTGGGAAGCCATTGTTGAGAGCCCCCCGGCTTTGAAAACCCAGATGTTGATGCTTCCCTCTCTGGTAACTGTGATTTGGTATTGATATAATGGTTGGACAGTTTGGAAGCCTGTCTATTTGATCTGTAAGTTCTGTAACTCTGAAGTTTGGGTGCTGACCTTTTTCCCCTGAACTAGGTAATGTATGTTTGTTTGATTAAAGTAAGCTTGTTAACCCATTTTGAGTTGCTTTCCTTTTGAAAAGCAGATCTAAGAACCTGTGTTGGCAGCCACTCTGGGGATGCTGGGGTGCTTGCTGCTACAGACCTGAATCCCCCTTTGAAGAGACTGAGCTCAACCTTAACCTAGGGATATGCTGACGGACCTTGTACCTATCTCACTCCCCTATGATCATCAAGAATTCTCACACTTGGGGTGGCTAGGTGGCACAGTGAATAGAGCACTGACTCTGGAGTCAGAAGGACCTGAGTTCAAATCTGGCCTCAGACATAACACAAAAACTAGCCCTGTGACTTTGGGCAAGTCACTTAACTCCAATTGCCCTACCTTCCCCCCTCCAAAAAGAAAAAGGAAAAAAAAAGAATTCTCACACTTGAACCTCTCCCATTCTATTCTGATCTTGACTCTCCATTTCCTCTTGGTTCCAATCCTAGTTGCCCCCTCCCAACCCTTCTGACCCAGTCCCTGCCTTCCTCCTTTTCTCCATTCTGTATCCCTCTTTTGTTTGGTACTTTCTATGCTATGCCTCTATTGAATCCTTCTTTCCCCTCCCCTCTCCCAACCATTATTCAGCTCCCTTTCCCAAGATTCAGATTAGCTGTCAGCCTTAGAGCATAGATGAGCACACCCTCCTTGTCCCTACCAAGCCAAGGAGGTGGTTGAATGTCCCGCCAGCCAGTGATGGGCTGTGACAGATGATATATTCGCCCCTGACTGCACACAATAAACTTGGAGGCCAGGCAGGTTCCCAGTTTGGCTTTCTCCCTGGGTTTGCCTTAGCCAACAGTTTTTCCATTCCATTTCCTCTTGCTCTTATCATCTCCCACTGCTCACAGTTCTGACAAACTTTCTTTCTTCCTTGATGGCAATGGTCCGACCTTGTCAAGGATCCCAACTTATGCTACCTCCCATTTCCTAGTTCCTTTTTTATCTTCTTTGCCCTTCTTGGGCTATCCTTCAGAGAGCATTCCAAAGTCCTCCTGCTTGAAGGAGAAAGATGGTTTTAGTGGACTCTGGTTATCCCTTCTGAGCCTGGGAATTCTTTGATGTCAATAAGTACTCGTCCCTCTCTGCCAATATGTAAGGGGATAATGTCAAAATAGGGCTTAGTGACATGTAGGATCATATTTAGAGAGAATGGGAAGAAGATCAGGAATTGCTTCTAGGGTGGGAAGGAGGTCTCTCAACCTTGAAACTAGCTTTAAATAAGAGTCAAACATATACAGGAAAGTGAGATACAAGGACTAACAAAAACACTAACTGTAGAACCATGCTGGCATATGATTAACCTACTGGGGGAACCTCAGCAGGAAGGACCAGTAGTACCCAAAGCAACCTTCATGGAGACAAGGACTCAGGGACCTGACAAGGAAGAGGCTCTTGGGTCAGGCAAAAATATTAGCTGTTCTGGATGGGGGAAATGAAAGATGTAGCCCTAAAAGAAAGCTCTGAGCCCTGCATAAGGTTCGTCCTCACAGCATTGGATTCACCATAGATCCAAGGAAAAGGGAGAGACTAGAAGGAGAAAAGGATGTAGAAAGAGAAAGTACAAAAAGAAAGATGGAGAAAAGTAGCAATGAAGGAAGAAATCAGATATCAGATGAGGAAAAAAAGAGGCAGGAGGCCAAAGGGAAAAGAGGGAAGGGGATGGAAGGAGAGGCAAAAAAATGAATAGGTGAAGTTTCCTCTCCTGAAGAATGACCAGAGACCTACACTGATTGGACCCTCATCAGTGTAGACAGAAATAGAGCTAATCATCTGTAATCATTACCCTCTTGGATGATGGTACAGCTCATCCGAACCTGAAGCTGGCTGTCCTGATCTGAAACTTTAAACATTTCCAGCAATCAGAGGAGATGGTCCTGGAGGGAGAGAAAGGAGTCTCCAGACATTGTCACGTGACTGATTCAGACACTATGACAAAGGATCTCCTTTTGAGAATCAAAGCATTTGAACAGTATGGGTTTGCCTATCCAAGACTAGAAGCCAAGGAGACAGTCCCAGGATCACGAAGCCAGAGGGACCTTTGTAGGTCATCATGTCCAATGTCTGCATTTTACAGGTGAAGTGCAAGAAGATTAAGTGACTTGCCCAGGAATAGTCAGTCAGTCAATAACAACAGAACAAATTCTACTGTGGCAAACACTGGGGACACAAATAAAGGCAAAAGTACAGTCCTTGTCCTCAAAGAGCTTACATTCTAATGAGACATTCTAAACAAGGGAGAAAGGATTCAAACCCAGGTCTTCCCAAGTCGAAGGCCACCACTGTAACACTTCTTATAGTACTGAGTTAAGTCTTACAAAGAACCAATGACTCGTTCAAGGACATTTATCAAATCCCAAATAAAAAGAATCCCTGGAGCTCCCCTTAGGCCTCATATCTGGCCTTGGGCTCAGCCCCCATTTCAGCAAGTGAGCTTGAGGGCCTGGAGCCTCTCTCTCTGCCCAGCTTTCCCATTCATTGAGAATCCCCTCTCTTCCTTAGCTATGCACATTGCCTACATGCTCCTTGAGAGGGGCCACAGGCCCAGGGTATGCCAACCTGGGGCATTTCTGGTGGGACTGGCAGTGTTTCAAGGTGGCATTTTCTCATCCCTCAGAAGAGAGGAACAAAAGCGCAAGGGATTGTGGGAGCAGCCGTTTCCCAAGCTTCCAATTCCGGAGCAGCACAATTCAGTACATTTCAAGGGGAATTTTATAGAGTGCAACAAACTGGTACAGGTCTACTCCCTGAATTAATGGCTCTGTGCTTAGTTGTGACTGAGAAAATCCAGGCTGGGCTGGGGGGAAATTGTAAGATTCATGACTCCTCATTTACCTTCTGTCCGTGCCCATTGATCTCCCTGGCACTTGTTCATAAAAACCCAACTCCAGACTGTTCAATGCTCTTTTGAAAGCTGTGCATTCAAAGCTGTGGGTAAAGACAATTTCACTCATAATAGAAGTCCATGGGAATGGGGAGGAGGGAAGGGGAAGGAGTGAGTCAGAATCTCTAGGCTGCCCCAGGAGCCTGCATCCTCTTGAGAGGAGTCATCCTCACCCTCACTCTCAGGCTGATGCTCAGAGAAGGATATGGCCAAGAGCATTAGCTGTCCCTGATGCATCTTCCCAAATGACCTGGGGAGAAGGCAGTACAGGAAGAAGGGAGGGAGGCACAGCCTGGGCAGCCTGCAGTCTCCATAAATGGCCACATAGATTGGATCCATAGGAGAAATTGTCACTGAGTAGCAATGAAAGAAGTCCAGTCTCCCTGCCTAGCCAAGGGGATAAGCTGAGACCTGAATTCAGCGAGTATCCAAGCCCTCATTTAGTCCAGCTGGGCAACTGGGCTGCACATGGTTGGAGAGTCAATAGCCATGTTCATTTCCAGCTCTGTGTCACAGACTAAGACTTATATTGATTCTTCCCCTTCTCCTATAGACAAACACTGGTCCCTATAGAGCAAGTCCATATCTGGGACTGCTCGGACCCAATTAGTAGGATGGGAAGCAAATAATTGGGTCTGGGTCCACGCTGAGCCAGTCCCAGATCACACAAAAGGTCTTTTTGTCTATACCATTGATCGGCAGGAGGCCATGGAGGCAGCAGGGAAAGCACTAGAATGGGGCTAATATCTGGTTATACATCCTAGCTTGGTCATTTACTACTTCTATGTCCTTAGGCAAGCTGTTTCACTGCTTTGAGCCTCAGTCTCTTCTTCTGTAACAGGGGAGGGGAACTGGAGCAGGTAAACTCTCTCATCTCTTTAAGCATTAAATCTAGGATCCCAAGAATAGATACTTGAGCTGCACCCACATTTTCTGTTGAATCCAATATTTTTATTGCTATTTTAACTTAATGGTCTTTAGACTGGCATGAAGAAAGGAAGGAAACAATCATTTATTAAGCCCCTGCTATGTACCAGATACTATGCTGATAACTTTATGAATATCATCTCCTTTGATTCTCATATCAGTCCTGGGAGATAGGACTATTTCTGTTGTTTGGTCATTTCAGTCATATCCAACTCATGATCCTATTTTCTTGGCAAAGATACTGGAGTGGTTTGCCATTTCCTTCTCCAGTTCATTTTACAGATGTCCTCATCTCAACTGTAACTGAGGTAAACAGAGTAAAGTGACTTGCCCAGAGTCACACATTCTCCATTTTAATGATCCCATTATTTTCCATTTCTCTTGGGAGAGGTTTTTGGTGCCTATAGCTCCTCTGCCAATTGTTGATTTGAAAGGACAGGGGAAGAAGGAAGGATTAAAAAGGGTCACTAATGAATGAGGGAGGGGATCACAATTTAGGAGGTTAACACAGAGTAGTGCTAATGAAACTTTAAAAAAATTCTCCTTTGCTTGTTCTAGCTTATTTTCTTTTGCTTTGCCTGTCAGCCTAGAAGGAAACTGTTTTTATACACTATCTTGGCTATGAAAAGAGAAATATAACACTCCTTCCACCTCTAAAAGTTGGGAAGAATTCTGGAAGCCCAAAAGGTTAGAAGAGTTGGTCAGCTCCCTGGTATTTCTCCCCCAAATACAAAACCGCAAGGCTGGCCACATCATTCTCCTGCTCAATAAATTCCCATGACTGCCTATTAACACAAGTAGTACCTAATAAATGCTTGCTGATGGATTAATGAATTGATTTTATGGGACAGAACTATCGAAAAACATGGGAAAGATCTCTGGGCTTCAACTTACAACCAAACAACTGCTTCTTTACCCAATATCCCTATCATCATTAGCATCTTCACCACCACCATCATCATCATGCTCTCTCCAGCACCAGAAGCAGCAGGAACATTCATCAGGCACCTACCATAAACAAAGAAGTGTACAGTCTAGGACTTGAAGCCTTGGACCTTCCTAGAACCCTATGAACAACCCAAATTAGACAATTATGAATGACATAGACAGATAATTCATTACATCAAACTGAATAATCATGGCAGGTGACCCTCACTCTCACCTCTCTTGTCTTTTGAAGAGGACCTCTTCTACTTGGAGAGAAGATTCCTTCTTTACAGAATAGTAGAGCTGGTTAGAGCAGTCTATAAGGAAATTGAAGACCAATACTATGCCCAATGAGAGGTATCAACCTCACTGCCAGAGCCCTACGTGGGTGAGTTATCCAAACCCTCTGCCCCAGGTTGCCTTTCCAATACACTGATGCATGTAAAAGTGCTTTGAGATGCCTAAATCATGTGGGGGTGGGTGGAACATTACACAAATACTAGTTATTTCATTGTTTAGCCTTAGACAATGAATTATATTTCATTCTTCGCCAAACAGTTGGAATGAAACTCGATCTAAGGTCTTGCAGACTCCAAGGCCATCTCTCTATCCCCTATGCCAGGAGTCTCACTGTCCTCATTTTTAATGAGAAAACTGAGACTTGGTGATGGTAAATTCCTTGCACAGAGTCACACAGTTATTAATTTGAGGGAGACCAGCTTTGAACCTAAGTCCTTCTGACTGCATGTCCACCATTCTACCCACTATATCACACTGCCTTGTAGGTACTCAATAACTGTGGGCTGTATATCATTATTATAATCCCCAGAGAGGATGGAACTTCTTGAGGACAAGGACTGTTTCACCATTTATCGCGGTAGCACAGTTTCTGTCACAGAGCAGACACTTAATAAATGCTTAATGGTTTACTATTTATTATTAGTCCATTTTGGAGTCCTCCAATATTTCTGTTGTTACTATCTTGCTGACTGCCTGGTACCAAAGAGGTAAGCCATTCAGAGTTTCTTGTACAGCCTTATGAGACTAGATCTCAGGGGACATTTACCAACAAGCCTTTGCCACAGCCCCAGGACATACTGACTCAGGGAATAGCAAACAAGGAATCAGGCCTGAAGGGAGCTATCTTCAGTGAGGGCTTTGTCTGAATCAATTTATCAAGGAAAACTAATGTAGAATGAGATGAAAAACACATCTGTCTGTCTATACGGTTCTTCCTCAATCCTACCATAGGGTTATTGGCAAGTGGTATGACTTTGGAAATCAGCAGGATAAGTGTCCAACTCCTCTGTGACCAAAGGAGGCAGCATTTTACATTGGGCTGTTCCCTGGCATGTGTCACACAGTCTTTCTCCTTCCTTGAAAAAAATGGCATTTATCTATTATGTACCAGGTGCCCAGGCCTGAGCTAGGCATAATGAAGGACAGACAGCAGGAGTAAAAAAGGAGATGGCAGCTTGTGGTGAAAAGGAAGTGGCCTAGGAGTCAGAAGACCTTGGCTCCAAGACCAGTTATAGCACTTAATGATATGTAGCCATGTATAAATGACATCATACCTCTGGATAGGCCTTAGTTTTCCCATCTGTAAAATGAGACAACTAGACAGCATAGATTATAAGATTATATTTTGTAAATTGATGGAACCCTAGAGGCCAACAAGTCTAGGCCCTTCATTTTACAGATGAGGAAACTGAGGTCCAGAGAAAATAAATGGCTTACTAAAGGCCATATGGGAAGAATGTGGGAAAGCCAAGATTTAGGCCCAGGTCATCTGACTCCAAATTCAGGACTCATTGATGTCTAAGGCGCTTTCAGCTCTCAAAGCCTCTGCTGTGCCATTGAAGGGGTTTAGAATCTTGTTGGGAAAGCAAGAGACAGAGAGAGAGAGAGATGATGATGATAGTGATTCGGATATATGTGCTATACATAGATGAAATGTATAGAGATATAGTTATCCATATCTATAATCTATGTAGCTCTATATATCTTGGTGTATATATATGTGTGTGTGTGTGTGTGTGTATACATATATATATGTATATATATCATATCTATCTATATCAAATCTATGTCCAGATAGATAGACAGACAGACAGATGAAAGAACAAAAGAAGCCTTCCTTCCCGTCAAGTGTCCCATGCACAAGCCTTGCTCATTCTTATGCCCTGACTCCCCACTGCTTGGAATGACCTCTATATCCCACTTCCTGATATCTGAAGAGTCCTGGACTAGGAGGCTTGAGTTTGAATCTCAATTCTGCCATCCCACAGCATAACCAAAATACTTCAGTCCTTATACTTTGAGAGAGATGAAGCCAGATGGATGGAATGAACTTTGGTTTCTAGTTACTTCAAGGACCTGGAATGGTATTAGAGGGAGTAAGCTTTCTACCAACACAAATCTCAACTACTCAAGAACTTATCAGGCAGATGGTCTTGGACAGACGCCATGGCCAAAAACTTTGTCGCTCATAGCTAAACTGATCATGAGCCTCTCTGACCTTAGCTAGGCTGTTCCTTGGGTGACAGGCACACAGGGTGCTACCAGGCCCATCCCCAAGGCTGAGCTGACTTGTGCAGGATCTGTCAGCTGTGTGTCTTCAAGAGCCCAGTCACCTACACACCAAGATGAAGCACTGGAACACAGGACTTTGTCTAAAAAAATTTTCATTCAAAGATATTCTTTTGGGGCGGCTAGGTGGCGCAGTGAGTAGAGCGTTGGCCCTGGAGTCAGAAGGACCTGAGTTCGGATCCAACCTCAGACACTTAATGCACACACAAACAAAAACCTAGCCGTGTGACCTTGGGCAAGTTACTTAATCCCAATTGCCCTCAAAAAAAAAAAAACAAGAAAAAAAAGATATTCTTTTTAGTTAAATAAGTAGCTAATTAGATTTTTAAATATCTTTGCCTTTTGGGAGAGCAAAGGGAACTTGTCAGTAGTCAGGAGTCAGTGGGATTGCACAAGATCCAGACACAGAAAACATAGGGTCAAGTCCCAGCTCTGTTCCTCCTACCTGTTTGGCCCTGGATAAGCCACTTCCTTCTGTGGACCTTAGTTTCCCTCTCTATAAAATGAAAGAATTGGAATAGATTGAAGGTTCCTAAGCTCGGATCTTTTAACTTAGGGTTTTTATAGAGAGATAGATCAAGGAATGGAAAGAGAAAAATGTAGATAGATGAGAAATAGATAAATATATATAGATGTAATTTGTTTCTTGTGTGATCCTATGTGTTTTCAACTTTATGTGTTTTCAACTTTATGCATTTAAAAACACTGTTGCTTTACCAAGGGGGCCCTTGATGGAAAGGTGAAGGACCCCCTGGGCTAAGTAATCTCTCTATGGTCCTGGTCAGCTTCCAACAGTCTGCAGTCTTTGTTCTAAGATTCCCTTCAGCCCTGAAATTGGAAGTTCTATATTCTATGACCCCACCCATCTCCAGTATTGTGTTCTAAGGTCCCTGCCAACTCTGGCCTTGCAGCTTCCATTGACCTTTCCATTCTCTGAGTACAGATAATGCCTATCATCAGAACCACATCATCTAGGACTTAATCATACCCTGTCTGATATGCTACTCTAATTGCTTCACATGGACAACCTTGACTTGTCAACTAGACCATTCTTCAATGGCAAAAGATGACAAAAACTATATTTCTTGGCACTTTCAGTATTGGTAACTATTCAGGATTGGTAACTCCTTTCCTCACAATAACCCTGTACATCAGGTATTGTAGGTATCATTTTCCCCATTTTTATAGATGAGAAAATGAGGCCCAGAGTGGTAATGTGACTTAGGTCTAGTAAATGACAGGGCTAGGATTTGATCACAGGCCTTCCTTGACTCAAAGCCTCTCTCATCAGGAGAAAGGAGTAGATAGCTGGATGCTGAAGGTTTTCTCCCACAGTGACCAGCAGAGTTGAGCAAATAGTATGTGTTTAATACATATTGCTTAATTCAACTTCCTTCCTTCTCCCTACCTTCCTTCTCCCAGAATCCCAGACTATCGTTGCTGGGGGGGACTCTAGAGCACATCACAACAACAACAAAGTAATAATAACAGCTTTAAGGTAAGTGCTATTATTTTACAGTTGAGGAAACTGAGGCCCACAGAGATTAAGATTAAGTGATTTGTCCTGGATCAAACTAGTAATTGCTTCAAACAGGAATCACACTTAGATCTTCCTTAAACTATTCATTCCTGAATAAAAATCCTTTCTCTAATATGCTAACATATGACCTTTACTTGAACATCTCCAGTAAGAGGGAACTCATTACCCACTGAGTGAATCCATTCAGCTGTTGGATAATTAAAGCCATTAGGAAGTCATCTTTTCAGGACATCAAGTCTAGTTTTGCCCTCTGGGTTCAACTAGAACAAGCTTCATCCCTCCTCCATAAGACAGCCCTTCAGATATTTGAAGATGACCATCGTGCTCTCACCTGCCTCCTTAGCTGTCTTTTCTCCACACTAAACATCCCACTTTCCTCTAACTGATCACCATTTGGCCTTGGTCAAGGCTCATCTTCATTTTGGTTGTACCCCTCTCCATGCTCTCTGGCTCCCACCTCCCCTGCTTCCTCCTTACCCTTCCCACTCCTACCCTATCTTCTTCCCTCTCTTTCATTTCCTGGCCATTTTCTTTTCTCTCTACTTTCTTCATTCTCCTCCTGCCCCTTCCCTACATTCCACTCCTAGGGATAGCCCTCTCCACTTCTTACAAACTCTCTCTGCCTATGGTAGGTCTAAGTGTACCTGAAGGATTGGGGCCTGTCACTTAGATCTCCAGACCACCCTTCCCATACAGCATCTCCACAGAAGTACCAGGAACAGTGGGACAAAGGGCTCCAGCTGGGGAATAAACCAACCTAAGCGAATGAATTTCCAAGCATCCTGGACACCATTTAATGCCAGCTCCCTGATTAGCACAGAGCAGATTCCCTCAAACTGGCTACTGCAAGGAAATGAGAAAGCACAGAGGAGCTGGACAGGGCGGCTCTGGGGAGCCTGCGACAGCAGCTCCCAAGAAGCCTAGGCCCGGCTCCTTTATCAAGGCTGACAGCTGCTCCCGGTCTGGACCTCCCTAGAGGGCCTTCCGGGCAGAAAGTGCTCCAGAGCCAGGCTAGACTGACAGTAATCCATGTCGGCTCTCCCTGCTGTGATGGACCCAACTCGGCCTTTGCCACAGTGAAAGGGGAGGTCCTAGACTTTGAGCCAGAGGATCTGGTTTTGAATCCTGTCTCTAACCTTAGACAAGTTCCTGACCTGTGTGTTCAGAGGCCTCAGCTGTAAAATGAAGGGGCTGAACCAGATGATCTCTAAGGATTCTTCCAGAGCTAAAATTCTTAAGTCCAATAACTCAGGATGCCCAGGTTTGCCTGTGCCTCCCAGGAGAGGAGACATACATGGGATCTAAGAAAGAAAGGGGAAAAGCATTTGTGAGAGACTGGGACAGAGATTTAGTAAAAGTAGGTTTCTTGAGTCAAAGACTTCATGGGCTCCAGGCCATAGTGAGGTTACCTGAAAGAGCACTGGATTTGGAGTCAGAAGACGCAAGTTCAGATCCCATCTGCTCCACTCGCTCTCTGTGTGACCCTTGGCACATCAGCCACCTTCTCTGCATCCATTTCCTCATCTAGAAAATGAAAGGACTAGGCCTGATGGTCTCCAACGTCCCTTACAGCTCTAAACCCAGTAATGATTTCTTTAAATATAGCTCGTAAAATCTGCAGAATGCTTTATATTATGACGTATTATCTCATTTGAGCACCACAACAGCCCTGGAAGAGAGGTACTGTTGGGAATATTATCATCCCTCTTTTGCAAATGAGTAAATTGAAGCTTAGAGAGATTAAGGATTTTACCAGGGATCACACAGTTTACAAGCAGCAGAATTCAAACCCAGGTCTTCTCGACTCCCGAGTTCATCATTCAATCTCCTGTGTCATTTGTCTCATATCACATTTCTATGATCCATGTCACATGGGGCTGATGCCCCAGAGTCTCACAAGAAGCAAAAATTGCTCTCTCCAGATCTGCAGCCCATGCACTAGCCCATCCAATTAGGAGACATGAGGGACCCACCATCTGTGGTGAATGGGGATACTACACTCTGTTGGACTTTTCTATCTATGAGCCACTGAAGGTCATTTTAGTAGACTTGAATGGCTGAGCAGTCTAAGTGGGTAACTTACTGGATGGGAGGGTTTTAGTGCATCAAGGAAAAAGACCCACTGAGGCAGCTGGGTGGTGTAATTGACAGAATGCTAGACTTGTAGTCTGGAAAACCTGAGTTCAAATCCTGCCCTAGACACTTATTAGCTGTGTGACTCCGGACAAGTCTATTAACTCAACTTCCCCATCTATTAATGGTGGAGCCTGGGCTCGTTGACCTCTAAGGTCCCTTCCAATGCCATATCTATATTTAAGTAACTATAATGGGCCCTGGATAAAGGAATGTTTCTCCCTAATTGGCTAATTAGCTCATTGCTAGGTCCAGAAGAAGACTTAACACATCAGCCTGAGTGGCCACACAGCTTCCACACTTTTCTGGTCCCAGGCAGGCTTAGGCTGGGATTTGACTTCTCCATATGATCTCACTGTCAAAGGTGCCTAAAAGGGGAGGAGGGAAGGAAGGTAAAAGTAACCTCCACCGAGGTTTGTCAGTCTCAAGGATTCCTCTCTCATCCACAGCCTTTCTCCTTCTGAAAGTCCACATTTACAGTCAGAGGCACTTTCCATCTCTAAATACTATGAACAACTCTACTCAATTGAATTCCTCACAAGCATGTACTAAGTACCTATTGGAAACTTGAAGTAGCTAGTTAGCACAACAGGTAGAGCTTTGAGCCTGAAGTCAGAAGGACCTGAGTTCAAATCCAGTCTCAGATACTTACTAGCTGTGTGACCCTGAACAGGTCATTTAACTTCTATTTGCCTCAGTTTCCCCATCTGTAAAACAAGGATAATAACACACCTACCCTTCCCCAGGGTTGTTGTTGAAGATGAAATGAGATAATATTTGTAAAGCACTTTAGCACAGTGTTTGGTACATAGTGGTGATATATAAATGTTAGTTACTGCTGTTGCTGCTGCTGCTATTACTACTGCTACTATGATTTTTTTTTGTCTTTATTAATTTATTTGTTTACTTTTAGTTTACAAGATTCAGTTCCATAATTCCTTGAGTTTCAAATTTTCTCTCCCTCCCCCCACCCATGACGGCATGCAATCAAGTATAGGATCTGCAAATTCTTCCACGTTAGACATTAGTCAGGTTATAAAGAAGGATTGTAACCAATGGAATAAACGGTGGGAAAGAGGAAGCAAAACCAAACAAGAAAAAGAAAACAATCAGGTGGTTTGCTTCAATCTGCATTCAAACTCTGTTCTTTCTAGTTCTTTCTCTGGATGTAGACATCTCTCTCCATCATGAATCTATTGGAGTTGACTTATGACCTTGCATTGCTGAGGAAAGTCCAGTCTATCGAAGTTGGTCATCACACATACATTGTGTCTGTAATTGTACAAATTTCTCCTGGTTCTGCTCTTCTCACTCAGCATCAGTTTGTATAAGCCTCTCCAGGTAAATATGAAGTCTATCTGCTCCTCATTTCTTATAACACAATAGTATTCCATTATGTTCATATACCACAACTTGTTTAGCCATTCTCCAATTGATGGGCACCCCTTTAATTTCCAATTCTTTGCCACCACAAAAAAAGCTACTATAAATATTTTTGTACATATGGGTCTTCCTCCCACTTCTATGATTTCTTTGGGATACAGCCCTAGAAGTGGTATTGCTGGATCAAAGGGTATGAAATTACTTATGGCCCTCTGGGCATAGTTCCAGATTGCTCTCCAGAATGGTGGTATCAGTTCACAACTCCACCAGCAATGAATTAGTGTTCCAATTTTTCCACATTCTCTCCAGCATTTGTCATTTTCCTGTTTTGTCATTTTAGCCAATCTGACTGGTGAGATGTGGTACCTCAGAGTTGTTTTGATTTGCATTTCTCTAATCAATAGTGATTTAGAGCATTTTTTCATATGCTTATAGATATCTTTAATTTCCTCCTCTGGAAACTACCTGTTCGTATCCTTTGACCATTTATCAATTGGGGAATGACTTGTATTCTTACAGATTTGACTCAATTCTCTGCATATTTTAGAAATGAGGCCTTTATCAGAGACATTGATTATAAAAATTCTTTGCCAATTTTCCATTTCCCTCATAATCTTGGTTACATTGGCTTTGTTTGTACAGAAGCTTTTCAATTTAATGTAATCAAAATTATCCATTTTGCATTTTATAATGCTCTCCAATTCTTGTTTGGTCATAAAGTCTTCCCCTCTCCACAGATCTGTCAGGTAAACTATTCCTTGCTTTCCCAGTTTGCTTACAGTATCAGCTTTTATACCTACATCATGCACCTTGATTAGACTTGATTAGATTTGATTTTAGTGTATGGTATTAGATAATGGTCTATGCCCATTTTACTGCTACTATTATTACTACTGCTGCTACTGTTGCTACAGTTGCTGCTGCTGGGGCTACTACTTATGCTTCTACTACTTACAGCTGCTGCAGCTATTACTGTTGCTACTACCTTTACTACTGCTACTCTATTACTACTGCTGCTGCTGCTGCTGCAGCAGCAGCAACAGGAAATTCCTACCCCAATGAAATCGAAGGGAAGGTTCAGCCTCCATATACCTATACATGCATACATACATATACATATACATACACATATGTATGATACTTTGCCAGGGGCTGGAGATCCAAACACAAAAATTAAAGCTCTTTTATCCTTCTGTCTACTGTCTACTGATGGGAATACCATCCCTCAGGACATCCCTTTCCTCCCTTGTCCCCTGCTTACTCCAGATCCTATCATTTGCACAGAAATCCTCACTTTTTTTTTTCAGAAATCTTTCCATTTCCCTGATCCTGGAACTAATTTCAGACAAAGACAATTCTAAGGAGGTTTCATTTATGGCTGGCATGTTTCTGAGCAGCTGATGGGTCTAGCATAAGAGAGATGAGACCAGGACAGTCTGAAAATCCCAAGAACATCTACACTTGGGATCCAACTTACCTTTTCTACCAACCCTCTTGTCTATTGGTCCATGTTGTTTTTCTCATCAAACACACCAGCTGAGAATAGTTGAGACACCAAACAGGTGAGTCATCCCACACTCTAGGGCACTAATGTCATGGGTTGAAAGGTTTCAAAATGACACTCTAGCAAGATGGGATTCTGGGAAAGCACCGGGATGTGGCAAAGACAAGAATGCCTGAGTAAACCATTGGAGGGAGCCCAGAGAAGAAATTTGGCTTCCCTGCATTTACGGTCTTTCAGTTATCTTTACTTTCATCTTTCAGACAAGAATAAGAATAGCAATTAATATTATTATTATTGTAAAGAATAGTTGGTGTGAATATGGTGCTTCAAGGTTTGCAAAGTATTCTCTGCTCACATGATCCCATTTTAGGCTCCCCAGAGCCCTTTCTGGTAGGACCCGATATGGTATGTAGCCAGATAAGGTGGCATAGGCCTTTAGTCTTTATTCATGGGGAGGCTAAGATGAGTGGATCCCTTGAACTCAAGAGCTCTGGACTACAGTGACATATGTCAGTTGGTCCACACTAAATCTAGCACTAATAAGATGAGCCCTTGACTTAGGGGTGGGGGACACTAGGCCACCTACAGAGGAGGAACCAGCCCAGGTAAGAATCAGACAGGTCAAAGCTCCTGTGTCCATGATCAGGCCTAGAAGAGGCCAAAGAACTTCCAGTGTGAGGGAGATAGAGAGACTAGTCTTTTAAAAAATATAAAAACTACAGTATTATCTGAATTTTACAGATGAGGAAACTGAGTCTTGGAGTACTTAAGTGGCTTTCCCATGGTCATACAGTTAGTGACTATCTGAGATAGGAGTGGAACCCACATCTCACCTGGCTCTATCTAACATTTTTCGCAGCATAAAATGCTAAATTTTAGTGGGAACAACTAGGTGTACAAGATTTGAAACAGGAAGATAAACATAAATTTATACCTTGGATGATAAATGCATACCTTGGAAGACTCTTAGAAATCTTCTAAGCTAACCCTCTCATTTTGCAGATAAGGAAATTGAGGCCCAGACAGGTTATACAAGCTATAAGAGTGATGACCATAATTTGAACTCAGGTTGTCTGAATCCAAAACAGTACTATTTCCTCTAGTATGGTGCAATGGAAAGGAAGGGACTGATGTCTTTTTCTAGAGTTAACTAAGGGAACTGACTCTAGAGGAATAAATGTCACCCATCCAAGAAGTTGACTTTACCCATCCAGCATCTGGCTCCCCAATTTCATTCATTTTAAAATCCTCACTAAAAATTCCATCCTTCCCCTCAGCAGGCCATCTGAATGTTTTGTTGGCCCCTGGTTTCACACAGACCCAAGATTTCTGCCTCAGTGTCTGTTTTTTACCCCATCTGAATCAGACAATGTGGGATTGGGCAAAAGCTCTGGAATTCAACTTGAATCTTATTAATGGTAGAGAGGTCTTTGGCAAATAACTTCTCTCTTATGATCTTCAGTTTCCTTGTTTGTTAAAAAGAGAGGATTGCATTAGATTATCCTAAAGTTCCCACTCAATTCTACATCCCAGCATCCTATGTCAGAAGCAGCATGCATCAATCAACAATGTTCCCAAAATACTCCCCATACTTCACAGCATCCCCTCCATTTCTTCACAGGCTTTCCTGTCAATTTTGTTTCTCAGTAGCCTGTGACATCGGATAGATCACCTCACCTTTCTGAGCCTCAATTCCCCTGCCTGTCAAATGGGGCTACCAACCTTTGCCTACTCAAGTGATTTCTGAAAGGGTCCTTGTGAGGCATGACCAGGTAACTCTTCTCTCTGAGAAGCTTCAATGACTCCCTATTACCTCTAAGCTAAGCTAGGTAGATTTAAGGCTGTGCACAATTGGGCTCCAGCCTGCATTTCCAGGCTCATTTCACTGTCCTCCCTTTCACACGTTCAATCTTTTGGCCAAATAGGACCAGTACATGATACGCTATCTCCTGTTTCCTCACCTGTACACAGGTTATCCCCTGCTCTTAGGATGCCCTCCTTCTGGAGCTCTGTGTCTGAACTCCTGTTTGTTTCTGTGCTTGGCTCAAGACCCACTTCATACACAAGGCATTTCCTAATCCTCCCCCAGCCCCCATCACCACCAGATAGAGATAGAGATAATTGTGTATGTGTATATGTAGATGCAGACATATATACATATATATGCGTGTATATACACATGTATGTGTGTGATTGCACATGTGTGTTGTGTATGTGTGTATATATATATTTTGTATTTACTTACCTGATTCATGCTGTTCTCCCCCAGTCGAATATAAGCTCCTTAAGGACAGGAACTCTTTGTATTCTCCTTTAAATCCTCAGAGTCTAGCCTTGTGCCTGGCACATAATAGTGTCTCATAAATGCTTGTCGATTAAATGAAAGGAGCATTGAGCAGATGTGAACTGTCTCTGAGATTACAGTTATTGTCTTAATGACAGATCCCCCTCTTGAGAGGAGGACAAGTATTGACCTGATTTGACAGCCAGACTTGCTGAGAAGTCAGAAGAATGGGGAAGGATGGTGGGAGCTCTTCACCTCACCCCGGAGGATGTCTGCAGAATAGGCTACTCAGTATGGGGCACTTCGATGAGGCCTTCATGGAGCTGGGGCCAAGAGGAAGATGTCGCCTTGGCTCCCTTTGCTGATTGGGGATGGGGCTTGATGGACCCTGAGTGGGGAGAGCTGAGCAGGAAGGAGGTCTGCAGGAGTCCGGGGAATGGCTGGAACAAGGCCTGGGGAAGGGCCTCTTGGCTGTCATTAGTCAGACGACCTACTGGGAGCCTGCCGAGTCCAATCAGCCAATGACTCACTTTCATCCCCCAGCCCCTCATGGAAATCAGCTGTTTGGGAACTGTCAAGTGGAATCCCGGCGGAATCAGAGGGCAGGTGAAACCCAGACTGACAAAGGATGTGCAACTGTTTGTGTCTGACCTACTAACTCTCTTTGCTTCTCCTAATTCCATAGCACTGGGACACATGTGTTCATTTGTCTGTTTGAGGGCAGGGACTGGTTTTCTTTTTGCCCTGGTAGCCCTGGCGTCTAGACAATGCCTGGCAACATAACCGATGCTTAATAAATGTTTGTTGGATTGAATTGACAAAAACAAATTGTTTAAGTTTGCATTTCCATTCCAGTTCAGTGGCCATGTGACCACAGATAGTCCCCCTAGCCTCCTGAGGCTCTTCATTTGTAAAATAGGAATAATCTGTAAAATAAAGATGGTAAGCTTTGTCTTATCAACCTGCTGGGGATGTTGTGAGAAAGAAAAAAGAAAATTAGAAAACCTTTGGAAAATGTCAATGCCCTTCCAAAATATGTTACTGTTATTTAAGTAATAAATACTATTAAGAATCACAATCTGAGGTCCGGAAAGAATTGAGTTCTTCAAGTCCAACCCCTTCATTTTACAAATTGAGAAGCAGGGCGGCTAGGTGGTGCAGTGAGTAGAGCACCGGCCCTGGAGTCAGAAGGACCTGAGTTCGGATCCGGCCTCAGACACTAACGCACACAAACAGAAACCTAGCCGTGTGACCTTGGGCAAGTTACTTAACCCCAATTGCCCTCCAAAAAGCAAAAAAACCAAAACAAAACAAAGCAAATTGAGAAGTTAAGGATGAGAAAGGTTAAATACCTCACATAGCAAGTAAGTCTATGAGATGGGATTTGAACTCAGGTCTTCTTGACTCCAGACCCAACCGTCTCTCCTTTGAGCTACAAAAAGGTCTCTATCTAATTAAAGAATAGCACCATGATCTAGTACAATGGGGCCTCTTAACCTGGCTGGTGTGGAGAGAGTGGGGGGACTCATGAACTTATAGAAATAGATACATGTTAATAACTATAGTTAATAATGATATTTAATGTTAAGTTATAGTTAATCACTACAGTTAATAAGTATTCTAATCTAATTGGCTTCCTTTTGTAATTCTATGTATTTTATTTTACGCATTTGAAAACATTATCCTGAGAACATTATCAGACCCAAAAGGGGCCATGACACAAAACAGGTTAAGGACCCCCGGTAGTGAAAAGAACCCTAAATGGAGATTCTGGGTACAAATGGAAAGAAGCAAAAAAATCCTATTTTAAGAGGAGTTTCTTAATATAATGATAATGATTTTTGTTGTTCAGTCATTGTCTGACTCTTCACGACCCCATTTGGGGCTTTCTTGACAAAGATACTAGAGTGGTTGTCATTTCCTTCTCATTTTACAGATGAGGAAACTGAGGCAAACAGAAAGTGACTTGCCCAGGGTCACACAGATAGTAATAACTGAGGCCAAATTTAAATTCATAAAGATGAATCTTCTTGACTTCAGGCCCAACATTCTATCTACTGTACCACCTAGCTACCCAATTAATAATAATAATAATACCTAGCATTATGAATATTTTAAAGTTCACAAAGCTTTACATTTCTTAATTTCATTTGCTTCTTAACAATAAACTCTGCACAAAATGTCGTGTACCATTGTGCCAGATGGGGAGCTCACCATCACTGAGGGGCTCCTGTTGTACTCCAGAAGATTTGTTATGGGATATGATGGAAGGCATTCTTCTTCAGGCAGTTTGGACTCAGCTGGACATTGAGGTCCCTCCCGACTCTGAGAAGCTGAAACCTTTGCTCTGTTCCCAACTTTGCCCCCATACTGGCCACAGCCCATCATTTAAACCTCAGTTGCCTGGCCTGTAAAATGGGAGCCAATAACTCCCAGGTGTTTCTCAAGGACCAAACACAACCACAGAGGTGAAGTCCCTCTGGCCTGACAAGTGCAAGGGGTCATTCCATTACTAATGAATGAACAGAAACTATGTGATTCAGTAGGTAAGGGAGTAAAATCCCTCCCAGCCCCACAGTGTGGCTCTCCCTTCAAAGCTGAGAAGGAGGCGTCAGACTTTGGGCTTTCTCCAACCCAGTGCCTTGCCCACCATCTTGGTATTCTTGCCTGGTACAGAACTTGTTCACACCTTTATACAGAACAGTCAGACACACCTAATAGTTATCTCCTAGCAAAAAGGAAAGTACCTAAGATTAATTGGGTATCCCCAGGCACTGCAACAGAGAAACATATTATAAAACAAATACGTACGAGTGAAAAATGAGAAGTAATTAACCTTTCGGGCTTGCTTGTCATGGATTTTTTTTCTTCTGCCTGCAACTGAGTCCCCAGAGTTGTTTCAGAGCTCCTTGGATCCTAGGATGAAGAACCTGAGCCCCTGGAATGTGTTGGAAAGGGAAGATTTGGCATGTCTCCTTCCCTCATCCAGGTCTGGACCCAGGTGCCATTGGCTGCCAAGACTTGAAGGCCAAAGGGAACCCAACTAGCTCCCATATTTCAGTCACCCTCAGGTTCTAAGTTCTCTTATACTCACCCCACCCCCATGACTCATAAAGTATGGGCTGGGCCCCTGGCCGTACTCTGTCCTAGGCACTTTAGGGGAGACAAAGAGCTCCAGCTCTCAAGAACTTCTCATTCTGCCTAGAGAAGGAAGACACAGATAAGCAGGCAGCAGAAAAACTGAATGCTCAAGTTTGTTGTTTGAGTTTGGAGGAAGGAGAAATGGCCCTAGGCTGAAGTAGCCAGGAGGGATGGGATTTGACAAATCTATGAAAAACCAATGGAACTAGGAAGTGGGGGATGCTGTATGTAAAATAAGGAGTCAGGAGATAGCCTAAATACAGGAAATACAGCTGGGCATAATGAAGAAAGAGAAAAGATGTCAAAAGAACTGAGATCAACCATGGGCAAGAGGCCTGAAAGGGGACTGATCAAAGGCAGGGAGGCAAAAAAAGAAATAAATATCCTCTGGAGGACTTAGGAGTTCAAGGACTTTGCTGGCTGGGTTCAGGTGTACGAGAACAAAGTTCCCAACAATCTTGCAAAGTAGATGATTTAAGTTTTATTGCCCCATTTTATAGATGAGGAAACTAAGGCAGCTCAGAAAGGCCACCGATCAAACTGATAGATCATGTCAGAGCTGGGACTTGAAACTCTGCTTGCTGACTCCCAATCCACTGCCCTATCCTGACTTAGTGCCTGGTCTTATTCTACTATTCTAAAGATGATAAAACCAATTGATATTATGGCTCATTAGGAACCAACGTCCTGTCCCTGGGAGCCTTCAGAGACAGGTCTGTCTGGAGCGCTTGATTTAGAAACATTGGACCAAAGATTTAGAGCTGAAAAGGACTTTAAGGACCATCTCTAAGGTCCCATCCAGCTCAAAATCTATGACCCTATAATCTCATCCAGCCCTGTGTTTTATGGCTTAGGAACCTGATGTCCAGAGCAATGAAATGCCTTGGTCAGGAGCTGGAGTTCATCCTCCTGGCTCTACAATGGCAGACATGCCAACTCCTTTTCTGAGGAACTGACCCTTTAAGAGACAGAGTAACCACAAAAGTTCCTTGAGCTCTAACGACCTATTTAATCATGTCTTTACACTGAGGGTTCTAAAGGGGCAAAATTTGAGCTGGGCCTAAAGGGTCTATAATAAACCAAGAAAAGAGCATTCTAGGAGGTGGCAATTGCCATGAGCAAAAGCAAGGAGTCAGGGATGAGCCTGAGGCCTTGAACCTCGCTGGTACTTAGTAACTGTCTGTAAGGGAGTTGGTTGAACAAACTGTGATATAAAAAGGAAAATAAGTAATAATGAAAATGAAGAATAAAAAAAAATAAAAGTTTTATGAAGCCTGCAGAACAAGAACACTATTTGCAATGACTACAACAATATAAATGAAAACAACAACTCAAAAGTATTAGCTGTCTGATTGGCGCATTAGATTGTAAGCTCCTTGAGGGCAGGGCTATCTTTTGCCTCATTTTGTATCTCCAGCTCTTGACACAGTGCCTGGCTCATAGTAAGCACTTAATAAATGTTTATTGATAGATTAATTGTAATGACCAATCTGAGGCCCAAATAATTGATGATGAAATACACCTTCCTACTCTCAAGGACTAAGACCAAGGAATGATGGGGATGGTATTGGAAAAGAGGGTTATATGTGTTGGTTTTCCTTAAATGTCTTTCCGTGCCTCAAGGGAGGGTTCAGTGTGGGGGAGAAGGAAGGAAGGAAGGAAGGAAGGAAGGAAGGAAGGAAGGAAGGAAGGAAGGAAGGAAGGAAGGAAGGAAGGAAGGAAGGAAGGAGGGAGGGAGAAAGAAAGAAAGAAAGAAAGAAGAAAGAAAGAAAGAAAGAAAGAAAGAAAGGAAGAAAGAAAGGAAGGAAGGAAGGAAGGAAGGAAGGAAGGAAGGAAGGAAGGAAGGAAGGAAGGAAGAAAGAAAGCTCCTTTAGAATCTAATATTCTTCCAAGCACATCTCCTCAATTCCAACCATTCTAGACTGTTCATTAGCCAGCATGCATGTCATGCCCATCTATATATGTTCACTTGGTACCAGACACAGTGATATGTTAAGAATAGGGATCCTCTCCCAGGATCTACTTTTCATATTCACCAATTCCAACTGAACATTCCATACACAGTTACTTAATTTGTTTAATTTAATCTAGTCTTTGACTACATGCACCAGTCTTTTCACTCTAATTAGCCTCTGCCTTCCTCCTTCCCTCATCAGAGTGCCTGGCACAGGACTAGGCACACCTAATTGTAAGCTCAAGCTGGACACAGAAACCCTTCCAGCCCCATTAGCATCTCTTGCAGAGCATATTTTTAGACTGAAGAGGGAAAGCTTGAAACAAAGCAAAAGCTGCCCAAATTAAGGTTTCTTCCTGATCCTTGGAAATGGAGTGATTACAGCCTGGACTCCCCACTGAATAAGATTGCCTCAGACCTCCAGGAAGACAAATTCTCCTGACAAGTTAATAGAGGGCCTGATTGAGTGTGAATAGCAGCAATCTGGGGCCCTCTTTGGACCTGGGTTCTTGGGAATAAGTTCACAGAGAGGTTCTGTCCCTGCCCTCATTCCCCCTCCCACCTTCCCATCATTAAAGTCTCCTCAGGAGGGGTCACAGAGAGCATTCTGGGAGCACCAGATGAACTCTGGAGTAGCAGGGGAAGCCAACATGGAAACTGAAGATCTTGCTTCACAGGCATCTTCCCAGGAGTCCACCCCTGTCCTCCTCCCAGCCGGCCTAGATCTGGTCCTGACTTTCTGGAGGTCTCTACTTATCACTGGGGGCTCCATAGTAACTCAGAGCAGAGAACAGAGGGTGCCTTGCAATCATTTCTCAGATGTTAGAGATCCACCTATGCACAAATGCCAATGGACCCACACAGATTTAAAATACAGAGAGAGAGTAGACCATCCAAGGGCATTCTCCTACAAAGCCAGCCGGCTTATCACTTGCTGGACAGGCCCTCGAGGTGTCTATAGTACTGGAAAAAAAAAACATACAAAGTACCTAATGATAATTCTAGCCTTAATTGTAGATTTGTATTCTTTCTCCTACAGCATCTAGCCTCAGGCCTTGCACAAAGGAAAACCGTGTTAATAAATAAATAAATGAAAAAAATTAAAGAATGAGTGAATATTACTTAGAATTTTCTTCTATGTGTAAATTCCATTTCTTTACAATGGAATAGAAGCTCTTAGAAGATAGGAACTATTACATGTTTGTCTTTATATCTTCAGTGCCTACTATTGTGCCTGGCACAGGGTACTGCTTAGTTCATTTTTATGGCATAAAATGGAATGCACATAAACAGTCACATAGAAGGTCCTTTCCTTATATTATATGTCCTTGGCACTTGCCTGGCAGACAGTAGGTATCTAATAAATGTTTGTTGTCTTTACCTTAAGAGTAGACAGAGAGCACCTGGAATCAAGAAGTTAGAATCCTACTTCAGACGCTTGCTAGCGGTCTGATCATGACACAGTCGATTACAAGATGGTAGCCTCTGATTTACTGATTGGTGATGGTGGTGGTGATGATGGTGGTGGTGATGGTAGTGGTGGTGATGATGATAGTAGCAGCTAACATTTGAAGAGCACTCCAAGCTTTGCAAAGTGCTTCATATGTTATCTCACTAGTAAGATGAGTCAGTTAGGTGGAAGATACCCAACCTTCTACTAGAGAGACATGGGTTCAAAGATTGCCTCTACCACATATTGGCTGTGTTGCCCAGTGACTTACTTCTCAGTTCCCCAAAGAGCCCTCTTAGGTCTAAGGTCTAAGATAACTCTCAGGTCTAAGATAACTCTAAAACTAGAAGTTACTGAAAACAAGCAGATCAGCATTGGCAGAAAGGCATTCTCTGTGGAAGCTCCCAACGTCAATGAAATAATAGGGCCAACTTTTTTTAAAGACATGGGGTTAATAATACTGCTACTACATACTCCACATGAATCTGGAAGGAAAATGCTTTTTAGTCCCCTGAGTGCTGTAGAAATGTAAGCTGATATTACTACATCAAGGAGCTATGACTTCCCTGGTATAGGTATTCACTATACTATCACTGATGACAGTCCAGTTGTAACTCTGTACATCATGGGATTGTGGACATAGAGCCAAAAGGGCTTTCTGAGACCATCCAGTCTGACTTCCTCATTTAGGAAGCTGAGTCCCAGAGAGCTGAAGTGACTCTATGCCCATAGTCAGATAGACAAGCAATAGCAGAACTTAGATTCCATCCTGGGACTCCTGATTCGATGACCAGCATTCTCTGCACTCTAAAATACAGGGGTTCATCCTAAACACTCCCTAAAAGCATATCAAAATACTGTCCAGAATTCTAAATGGTCAATTTTTCCTTCCTTTGGGTGAAGGGAAAGTTCTGAAACTGCTATTTCTCCCATGTCAGGAAGCCTTGCCATTTCCTGGAGTCCCTGGTTAGATTCAGCAGCCCCCAAGTCAGCAAGGAAACCCTTCTGCATCCTTCCCACCAGCCTGGCTCCCTGCTAATAAGTCTGTCTATGCCACACTATCATGAGACAAAAGAAAATTTGGGAAACTTACATTGGTCAATGAGACATGTTGAAAGTCGTGTTATGGGGCAAGTAGCAGAAAGCAATGATCTCTGGGAGCTAGGGATTATCAACCTTGCCTAACACAACACTCAACCAAGTGTAATTGTCCTCTTCTTAAAATCATTTTGCGTCACTTCTGTATGTATATATATTTGAACACATAGAGCGTGACCCCTGTAGGATGCATGTTCCTGAAGAACAGGGGCTGCAGTTTTCATCTCCGTGTCTCCAGGGCCTGGCCTACCACCTGGCACTTAGTAGAAATCAATGTTCTTTGGATTACAGTGGCCACTTTCTCTCTTGCTGCGTGTACCTCTTCCCAAACTCATAGGACCCTGGGCGGGCTTGAAGGGGCCTAAGTGCAGCAACAGCAGCAGCTAATGTCCCCTCAGCCATGCCATTTGTCTCTACTGCCGTTCATTTCTCACATCATGGCCACGACAGTCTCTCCATAAAGAATTTTACAAAGACGCAGAACCAGTGAGATGTAAACTGAAATGTCAATATTTTTGCCTAATGGGAAAGTGCTTAGCAGGATCTTAAATCTCAGTGTCTGAAAAGGGTTTAACCACATCTAGATGACAGCAGTGTGCTGTGTTTATATTTTTTTCATAATTAAAGACTACTTTGGAGGAACACTAAATATACTCAGTTTATAGAGAGCGATTCAATAGACTTCTAGCTTGCTTTCCTTGTATTAAGAGATACTGCCACTGCTGTAGCCAGCTATGTTGTTACATACTCATCAGCTCCCCTCCCAGACAAAAGGGCCCCCATGTGATTTCTCTATTTCTATTAAGGACTCTTTCATTTATTTTCAGTTGCCTTGGCTTAAAAGCCAAGCTGTAGTTGACTCCCAAACTCATTTCTTCTCAATTATCCAACCCCTTGATTTGTCAGAATGTCCTCCAAATTCATCCCATTCTCTATACTCCTACTGCCTTGACTCTAAATCAGGGCACTCAATCCATGCCTGCTCTACACTGCAATTAACTGGAAAGACTTGATCTTGAGTCAAAGGACCTGGGTTTCAATTCTACTTCTGTTGCTTATTGGCAACAAGAAGCAACTTCTGTTGCTTATTATGTGAGCTTGAGAAAAGAATTTTTCCTCTCTGGACCTCAGTTTCTCCCTCCATAAAATGAGAAGATTGGACTAAATTAGCTCTCACTCTAAAGACTGATCATAACTAGACTCCCTGTCCACAGTCTCTCCTTCATCCAGTTCACTCAAGTGCTACCATTAGACAACAGGTTCTTAAACTATTCTTGTGTATGGATCTCTTTGGCAGTCTAGGAGACTTAAAGCAAAGAAGGCCAGATCACTGTTTGCCTAGAGCATTGTAGAGGACATTATGGCTCAGGTTTAGTGACTTAACTGTTCTTCTACATGACTTCTGGCCCTTCTAGTCCCTAGATTTTGTCATCGTGTGACATAAAGAATTGATCAATGTCCTGTGATATGGATCCAGATCAATGACTCAAAGTCCTACTCAGTGTTTGATATATTCAATCAACATTTACTAAGGCATGAAGAACAGGTAAATCCCTAGCATCAAGAAGTCATCCACTAAGATTTAGAAGCAAGGAAGTACAGGACTAATAGAATAGGCACCTTCCATGTAGCCTCTTCCAATAGAATGCAAGACCCTTGAAGAAGGAGAAGTTTCATTGCTTATCTTCTTATCCCCAGCACCTGGCACAGTGCATGGCACATAGTAGGTGTTTAATAAATGCTAGTTGACTGATTGATTGAAAAACGGAGACTTCCACAGAATTCTAGAAATGTGGTCCCTATTGTCATCCTCAAGAATTAATTCAGTTCCTTTCCATTAAAAAAAATGCATTAAGTAACTTCTATATACAAGGCTCAGTGTCAGGTACTAAAAGGAAGAAGGCAGATCATGGAATTATCTCCCTTTTTCCTCCCTTAGTGACAAGTTTCCATCCACAGACCAGCTGACTCTTGTAATCACAAAGGTAGCAATAGCTCCCAAAATGGTAGAGTAAATATGACTTTTAGCAGAGTAAAAGATTCCAGGGTCACAAAAATCTTCAATGTCATCAGGAGACCTCAATTCTGACTATTATAAATTAGCTGGCACATCAGAGACCTTCAGCAAGATGACGACAGTACTATTTTATATTTGTATGTTTTATATTTGACAGCTTACAAAGTGCCTTCACATACGCATGTCTTGTTTTTGACAAGATCACTCCAAGATGGATAGGGTAGGAATTTCCATTACCATTTGACAGATGAGAACACTGAGGCTGAGACATATTAATTGCCTACAGTCACACCACTAGTTAATAGGAGGACCAGTGCTCAAACCCAAGTTTTCTACCTCCCCAAAGTCCAATAGTCTCTCCATTTTGTTTCACAAGCCCAGGATCTTAAAATCATGCAAAGGTTTACAAACAGTGAGACAAGACCCCCTGGGACTGAGAGGGCAGGGAGAACATCAAGGAGTTATTGCAAGAAATCCTGGAATCCATACATGCCCCCAAGCACCATTCTGATCTTTATTTAGTTCCAACAAAATATACAGCATGACTCAGTATAATAAATAAGCAAACATGCCTTCTGCAGACTGCATAAATCATATGCTTGACACATATGGGCATTACTATTTCTCAAATTCAAATTTTCTGAATCTATAGTGGCTTCTTGCCATCATGAACTTACTCAATCAGCGACACTAAATGTGAATTTTTTTGACATTCAAAGAGGTCCTTGTTTTTGTTGTTGATGATGCTATCTCCACATACTTAGTATATAACAGCACCTGACACATAGGATATGATTAATGAGTAATTGTTGATTTACAAGGGAAGTTGTCATGCTCAAAAGTTGGGGACCACTGGCATACTCCATGAAGCCATGGCAGACTAAGTTTACCTCTATGTAACACTATACAGTTTACAAGCAATTTGTATCACAGTGGCCCTAGGAATGGGTATTGCCATTCTTATTTTTGTCATTTTATAGAAGGGGAAACTGAGGCTCAAAGTGGTGAGCTCATTATCCCAAGGTCACATGGGGGTAAAAGTAGAAATTGAGACAGTCCTTCAATTCTCCTTGGAAAGAGGGTACTCCTCTGCACCAAAGAAAAAGCTCAGAGCACTTAGATGTAGCCAGGATTCAGAAGTTTTTTCTGGTCCTTGGGGAGCTCTTCTTGGCTCAACATCCTAAGGATTCCAATGACACAGACAGGTTTCTGAGACATCAGTAACAGGCCACACGCTCTGAGGTGCATTTGCAGTAGTGGGGATGAGCTGTACAAAACCATCCATACTCTCATGTGGTTGGTTCTCTTATGAACAAGAGCACAGGTTTTGGATTAGGAATCACTGAGTGGCCACAAAAAAATAAGACACTGAGGTGGGGTGATGTGATCGGTACCAGTACAGTCCTTCCACTGACTCAAGTTGTAACTCCTTTATGCCTTAATTGACCGCTTTATTTAGTTGCTATGGCTGAAAAGAAATTATCATCTCCTGGTAGCAAGTCCTGGCCAGTTTCTTCACACTCTGCCACACTGACCCTCATATGACAGATACATGGTCTGCTGCCAGGCACATACTTGAAGCCCTTCCAGCGCAACCCGACCTGTCTCTGCTCGTGCACCATAGACAGAGCCTTTGTGAGCCCAGGGTGGCTGCAGGGAAACAACGAAGCTTCAGAAGAATTCATCTGCTTGATAATAATAGAATCATGGAATCTCCAAGCTGAAAGGGCCCGCAGAGACCACCTGGTCCAAACTGACCCTGATTTAAAACTCTATAGTATCACCAACAGTGGTTGTCCAGCCTTTGCTTGATTACCTCTAGCAAGTGGCAGCCCCTTCTACATAGGGATGCTCTCATTCTTGGGGAGCTTTCCTTAAGCTCAAGCCCTATTCTGATACTCTACAATATCCAAGTGCTCCCTGGTTCTGCCCTTGGGGGCCAAGCAGAATAAGTCTACCCTTTTTTTCTACATGAGTACCTTTCAATTGCTCAAAAACTATTATCAGAACCCCCAGAGCCCTGCTCTTCTTCAGGTGAAAATTCTCTGCCTGACTTTGAAGTCTCTAAAAATAACAGATGTCATTTTGGTTGGGGGGAGTCCAAACCTGTGACTTCACTAGAACATGGAACTAGTAGGGAAGAAACTCTTTATCAATGCAAATCAACAAATTATCTGCAATGTATACACTCAGAGAACTCTGTGGGGCACCATGATCAGCCCAGGGTCACACAGATAGTATGTGTCACAGACAGGAAAGCAAATCTTTTTGATCTGGAGGCCAGCTCTCCATCCATTGTGTCAGGAAGCCACTGTAAATTTGTCTTAGAGCCCTAATAATAATGGTTGACATGTATATAGTGTTTTACAGTTTACAAAGCACTTTACATAAATTATCTCATTTGATCTTCATAAGTAGTCTGGGAGGGAGCTAGGACAGAGTGCAGTTAACTGACCTGCATAGAAATTAGCCCTGTGACCTGGGCCTGATTAGCTCTTTGCTCTAACCACTGGAAACTAAACAGCCATAGACCCAGGTGTGGATACTTGGCTGGTGCATACACACACACACACACACACACACACACACACACACACACACATCTTCTGTCTGATGACTGAATTGCTTCTTCCATTACAAATGTCTAACTCCTCTCCCAATAAGCACTGCTTCCCCCTAATCAGACTCTGCCTCACCAAATCACATTGGGATTTGAAGGATAAATTTCCCAACAGAGGATACTAAAAATTCAGTCTTTTAGAAGAAAGAGAAAGCAGCAGCCTTCATCAAGCCAGCCCTATCTTTCCCTGTTAAGAGAGAGCTACAAGCATCTCATCCCCCAGCCTTCGCAGCCTCCCTAGGGTAAGGGCCAGAGGAAGAAGGCACTGGATGCCTCCAAAGTCAGTGGTAAATAAAACAAAGCATGAAATACATTAAAAGCAGGAGCTGTTGTAATAGATCGTGCTGAAGGATTAAACATTCGGTAACTTTCCAGCCTAATGAAAGGCAGCAGTTCTCCATCTTAAAAAATCATGAGCTGCCTCATTTGGCATTTTTTTAAGTTTCTCAAGTTGGAGGGTAACAAACTGTTCTCAGACTTCACCCCAGAGGAAATATTTCCCAGGTGGAAATCAGAAAGCGGTAGTGAAACCTGACCCAGAAGCCAAGAAAAGATAAAGGAGGGTATTTGGGATCCTTCCATTGGAGGTAAAACAAGACCGAGAAAAAGGATGGTCTGGCCCTGATCCCATCAGGGCCTGGAGAGGGAGTGCCAGGACAATTAAAACTGGATGGATTTGGGTTATACAGGATTAGGCTTAATTAATCTAGGCAAGTTCAGGCTTCCATTTTGAAGAATGTAAGAGCTAAGAGGGACCAATATTATTATCTAATCTGAGCCTTTAGTTTTACACAGGAAGAAACTGAGGCTGGCAGGGCAAAGAGACTTTCTCAGGGATCCCATAGCTATACAAATGACTTGCCCAAAGTCACATAACTAACCAATACCTGAGAACCTAATAAGTGACCGCAGAACCCAGGTGTCCTGGCTCCTAGTCACTACTAGACTAGGCATGGAAGGGGAGCAAGCTTGCCTCAGCACATGCTCTCATCCTCCCAGAACACAAGAGCCCTTGTTTCCCACAATTCTCAACCATGAGAGATAGTCCTGGTGTGATAGAGAAAATCAGTCTCAGAGCCAGAAAGACGTGGGTTCCAGCGCTACCCCAACACATCCTAACTGTGTGACCCTGGACAAGTCACCTGCCTTCTCCTCATGCTCAGCAATTCTCTTAAGACTGTCCAATGTAGAGAAGGTGATGATTTACATCAGTAGAAAGAGGTTCCTCATCTCACTGCAATGAGATTACAGGTCTGTCCCCTATCCTGGTTCCAACCAGAGCCACAGTTGACAATGGTTTTTCCATTGTTTGCTTCCCCAGTGAGTATCTGAGCCTCCTTGATAATGCCTCGGGGAAGCTCTGCCTCAGGCCCATGGGAGTGGTGAGGGTCCTATGCCACACCCCACTCACCCCACTTTTCCAGAGATCGGCAGGGGCTTCCTTCTCAAAGTCAGGAAGCAAGAGTACAAGACGTTGGGCCCTGGGCTCAGGCCACAGCTTCTCCACTAACTCACTGTGTGTGGTCTTGAACAAGTCTCTTAGCTTCAGTCTCCTCCTTTGTGGGCTGAGAGAGCTGGAAGGGATCATCTTTCCTGCTCTGTTGTGATATTGTATGTATGCACACCTATGCTCCATAGCTAGGCATCACTATTATACTCTATGTCAAGCTCCACATCTATACAAATGGGAAGTCACCATCGCCAGACTTGGAGCAGCTAGGTGGCACAGTGACTAGAGCACCAGGTCTAGAGTCAGGAACACACATCTTCCTGAGTTCAAGTCTGCCCTCAGATGCTTATTATCTGTGTGACCCTGGGTAAGTCACTTAACATTGTTTGCCTCAGTTCCCTCATCTGTAAAATGAGCTGGAGAAGGAAATGGCAAACCCCTCCAGGATTTCTGCCAAGAAAACCCCAAATGGAGTCACAGAGAGGCAGATACACCCCAAGGAGTAAGATGAATGGGTGGAAAACACTTAACTCAATCAAGAGAACTGAGTTCTTGTCCCAATTATGACATGTCCTATCAATGTGACCTTAGACAAGTCACTTAACCCCTCTCAATCTCGATTTCCTCATCTGTGAAGTGGGCATGAAGATTCTGACAGGACCCACCTCAGAGGATTGCTGTGAGCTAAATTATGTGAAGAGCTATATTAATCCTCAATTATGATTAGGGTGCTCTGGAGCAAGCTCCCATGGGCTCATGATTGTTAAAGTTTTAGCATGAAAATTTATGTCTCAGAAATTAGTCAATGCTACAGATCCATGCTTAGTTTATTGTTAATTTTTATAAAGAAAGCAATGGAGAAAATATTATTAATACAGATGTTTTAAAGGGTCATGAATTTTCAGAGAGCCGGTTGTTAAACATTTCACAGCACACTTTTATCAGCCATTTCCAGGGCATATTAGACCCCAAAGAGCAGAATTAAAAGCAAAGGGTGAAAGTTACAGAAGCAGATTTGGTCTAATGTAAAGGAAAACTTTCCAATAATTGTTATGGTCCCATATTGAAATCTGCTGCCTGAGGGGGAGGCACAGGGGCCTCTATCCCCTCTACTGGAGGAGGATTCTCACTCAGGTAGAGATTGGACAAGTCTGCTTTTCCAGCCCATCCTGGTCTGAGGCTGGGATTCCAGCCCCTGTATTCAGTTAGTCAGGGTCAGCTCTCCAACCATCATCAGCTTTCTCCATTGTTCTGATCCCTCTGCCCACCATCTGCAGCACCAGAAGCCAGCACCAGCCAATATAGCGTGGGATGGAGGGTGAGTCAGGCCGACATTCTGAGCCCTCTGAGCAGGTGACGCACCTTCCCTCGCCTCCCTGTTCCCCTGGGCCTCTTCTGATCTCAAAGCACTCTGTACCTTTTTTATGCACTTGTCCCTTTCTAACTTGTAAGATACCCACTCCTGTGCAGGCTTTCTACCACTAAAGTCATCCTCAGGGCTGCCCCATGAGATAGAGGTGACCTGGGCTGTTGAAGGCTCACCCTGGGAACAGAATGCTCCAGGCATGTCCTGCCAAGCTAGAAAGCCTTCATGCATGAGCCCAGCTACCCCGTCTTTGTCTCTTGTCTGAGGACCAGCCTGACCAAGTGAGGAAAGGGGGCTCATTGCCAAAAGGATGAAAATAGGTTGATTGAGATGTTTAGCTACAATAGCTCCAGAGGCCCACTTCCTGAAGAACAGATATGATCAATATCCAGGGAAGGAAGCCCCATGCCAACAGTCACAGATACAGTGAAGTATCAAAGAAGAAACACATATCTTGTTCCCCCTTTGAGAGGGATCACTTGGAAGTGGGAGACCTTGGTTCAAGCCCTGTCTCTGATACTTAATGACATAGTGGTGTCATTCTGGTCCTCTTCAAGTTCATTGGACAAACAACAAACAATATTACCACAGCTTCAGCTTCTTCATCTGTACAATGAATATACTTCTACCTCCCTCATAAGGCTATTGTGGAAAGAGTTTGTACTCTCTAGAGCACCCTACTAAGAGAAAGGGGAGCTGACAATATTATTATTGACCGAGAGCTCTTTGAGGACCAGAACTAAGACCCAGCATGGTATACTTTCCAAATGATTATCTTAAATAAGATAACGTATGTAAAGCACTTGTCCACCTTTAAATGGCACATATTAAATATACTATACACATTACTATATACATTTCAATTGTCACATGCCATGAACTACAGCTTTCTATAGTCTGAAGAGTAAGCCTCTTGGCACTGGGCCATTGCCAGGCTTGACTTTGTCCTGCCACTGGACACCAATGATTCTTGAGGACAGAGTAAGGCTGATAACTTTGCGCAGTTCTGCCTCACTTAAATACAGTTCATGCCCAAGGACAGGGATCACCCTAGGGATGTCATTGCTCCTCTTCATGGACAAACAACAACAAGGCTTCCCTGCCTATTTCATGCTATGACCCTGGGCAATTCTCAACGTTTCAGGAAACTCCCCAAGACTGAAAGTTTCAGAATACATGCTGACCTGCATTGGTAGAAAGAATTTCATCACTGAGAACTCCCTATACCAATATGCAGAACAAAAAAAAAAAAAAAAAACCGTATCCATTTGTATGCACTAATTTATGAGGAAGCTGAAGTCCTAGAGGGCCTCTAGCAGGCCAAAACTGAACAGGAAACGGTGAGAGCAGCAGTGGCCCTGGCATTTGGGGCAGTTTTTGCCAGCCATTTGGGATCCTCTTGGGGGGAGTTATGAATGTCTGCTGAGTTTCTTATAAATCAGATTATCCTTCTACTGAGATTGACAGGCCTAGAGAAGAGAACCCTTCCGAATTGCAAATGAGGCTTTAATTGTCAGTGTGACCTTCTAGTGGCTCTGCGTGGAGCCCCCTCCCAGGGCCTCTCATAAAGCATAGCCAATCGCCCTCCCCCAAATCTCAGCAGACCTCCTCCCCAGATGTCCTCTGTATCCCACTCAGATTCCAGGGAGAAAGACAGCATCCCCAAGGATCCAGGCCCCTCGTGCTGCCCAGGGAAATGCCACTCGGCATGTCCCAATGTACTAGCAGCAGGTGGAGTCCCTGTGCCCTGCAGTACTCAGCCTAGTTCGAGAGCAGATGCTCCAGCATGCCTCCATGCTCCCCTTCTAAAGCAGACTGTCACCCAGCAAGGAGGCCACAGGCCTGGCTGATCCCCAGCCTTCCAGAAACAACATGTGCTGAGTAGGTGGTGGCATGTCTGCTAGATGGGCTGCCGTGTGCCAGGCCTGATGAATGGGAGGGAGGTGAGAAGGCTGAGACTCTGCTCTCTGAGATCAGCTGGAGGAGTGGGGAAAACAAGGCCTAGGAGAGACATGATGGCTTCTTTCAAGTATTTCAAGGTCATGGATCTAGGTCTGGAAAGGACCCCAGAGAACGTGGGGTCAATACCTTTCGTTTATAGATGAGGAAACTGAGGTCCAGAGAGGTTAAGCAACTTTCCCAAGGTCACAGATGGAATGATTGTCAGAGATGAGATCTGAATCCAGATCCTGTGATCTAGGAGTTAGTTGTCTTTCTACTGTATGATATGGAAATCAGACTAGTTTTATAGGAAAAAATTAGGAGTAATGGGTGGTTTCATAATAGGTGGTTTCATCTAAGTGAAAATTTTCTGACAATCAGACTTGTCCCAAAGTCAAATGACAATCCCCAGGAGGTACTGGGATCCCCCTCCCTAGAGATCTTTAAGAAGGGACCAGATGACTTTTCCAGTCAATCATAGAGGAGGTTCTTGATCACAGACTAATTAAATCAAAGGACTTCAGAAGCCCCTTAGAAAAATACAACCGATTGCCAAAATTCTAAGGGGTCTGATTTGCAGGGTCAGAGACCAATGTGGTTAACAGGAACCCTAGAATCATGCAAAGACTGTTAGAGCTTCTGGAGTCACACCAGAAGTGGATTCCCTTTGGGAAAGCACTGGATATTATTGGCTATGCCCTGTCTATCATTCAACCTTGAAAGTCTTGGGTCTTGGGTACATTCAAATTTGCTGAGAAATTCAAGATACTTGGTTCCATGTAATTAGTTCTTCAGTGAAAGTTTTGTGGATTTAATCTTCATTTGGAAGCATTTCTAATGCCAAGACCATCCAAAACATTAGAGTTTACTGGTGCACTCAAGGTTCAGAAGACCGTAGGACTGAGAATGGCGAAAGGACTTTAGAAATCACCGAGCTCAATCCCCTGACATTTGCAGATGAGGAAACTGATGTTGATGGGAATCAAATTACTTGCCAGCAAAGGTTCTACAGGCAGGTGCTCCAAATTTCAAATCCAATGCTCTTTTCACTGTGCCTTATTGGCTAATTTCTTCCTAAGATTCTCTGACTCAATGAACAGATCTAAGAAAGAAAATCATCCTTTAAGGTCAGACAGTGGCAAGAAAAAGAAAAAAATATTTCTTCATTTTGCAGGCCTCAGAAAACTTGCATGAAACCCAACTCGACCAGACTTCCCTAAAGCCAGCAAGAGGCTATGTGAGTTACTAGAAAGAATGTTGAACTTCAATCAGAAGACCTATGTTCAAATCCTGCCAGAGATGCTCATTAGCTGTGGGGCTCTGGGCAAATCACAAAAGCTCTCAGTCTCACTTTCCTCTTTTAAAATGGGGATAAAAATATTTGTTCTCTTGGGAGGAAAACCCCTTGCAAAATTTAGAGTCCAAAATAAATGTGATTTCTTTTTCTTACGTATCAAAATAAAAAGAGGAAAACCAACAGACATGACAAGAGAACAGATTTGCCAGCTTTCTGTAGCAATCCATTGTCATCAGTGCTAGTGAAATCACCATAATTACCCTCTAGTACCCAATGTGCTGGGTGAGGACATTAAAAAATGAACCTAAGATTAAGTCAGAAAGTAACTGGACCTGACCAAACACATAGAAAAGAAATTCATGCTGGAAGAGACATAATTTTGAAGGCACTCAGGCATCAATACATGTCAAAGGAAGAAAGAGTCTAAAAGGAAAAAAATACTATGCATGGTATTATTGACCCCCACCCACCCACAAAAGGCACCCAAGAAGATGGCAACAATTATCCAACCATCTGCCTTTTTTGTCTTCTTGATAAAATCTTTGTGAGATGTCTCTGCCCTAGGAGAAAGGAAGCAACTTTTCATAGATACTTTTCTTTAACAGATCACGTCCTTACAGTCTTAAAATTGACCAAGTATAAAGAATCTCTGATCCCACATTGGTGCTGCTGTTTGCCAATTATGAAAAAGTTTGTGATTTAGTGGAGCAAAGTAGAATCCAGAGGCCCTCTTTTTGCCAGGGGTCTCCATTGCAGATGTTGAGATCATATAAGATTCAATGATACTTGTAATCAAAAGGTCGCTGAATAATGCTGTGATTATTGGAGATAAAGCACTTTTATCAAAGGTGCTCACCAGTGTCGTGGCAGGCATCATGCACAAAGTCCAAATAGAAGTTCTCTGTATGAGGGGAGGCTAGGTGGCGCAGTGAGTAGAGCGCCAGCCCTGGAGTCAGAAGGACCTGAGTTCAGATCCCGCCTCAGACACTTAATGCACACAAACAAAAACCTAGCCGTGTAACCTTGGGCAAGTTACTTAACCCCAATTGCCCTCCAAAAAGCCAAAAAAAAAGTTCTCTGTATGTATGGTGAGTTTCTCCATATGGTTTTGTGTGCAGATGACACTGTGCCTCTTGCATTGGGGTTCTAAGCACAATAGGACCACTTCAGTAAGACCCCTGGACTATCAGATAAGACAGCCAACAATCCACACAGGAAAATAATTGGGTAAAGTCTGAATACTGCCTAGATTATGACATCCAGCTGGATGAGCAGCCCATTGAGTTAGTCTATTAGTACATATGCCTTGGATAGGCACTGTAGATAAACAATGAACTGGGCCCAGAGCTCAGTAGGTGGAGATTGGGCTGGATCCCATTTGTGCAATACTTTCAATGATCACAAGATAATTGCTGCCATTGAAGCCCATCATTTTAACCCTCCAATCACTACTCCCCCTCAGTACTCTCCAAATGATGCAATATGGCACAAAGTCATGAAACACCACAATCTCCAAAAATATATGAATATTGGATGTAGTAGCCCAAAGAGCAGTGGGAAAATGGGCTTATTTACATCCCTGTAAATTTTATCTTATTAGTTTAAGGACATTAGTTTGCCAAAATCTTTTTAGAACCCAGTTTCATCATCCAACATTCTAACTATCCATTTCACTGGAACACTTCACTAAAAACCTTCCTACAGGCTAACAGCTATCCATTAATCCCTACCCTTTGGTTGAGGTCATCCAACCAGTGTTCAATGCACCTGGCTGTACTATCACACAGCTCTATCTCTCTGTTTTGTCAGCAGGATATAATAGTCTTTATCGACTGCCTGGCTAAACCCCTGCTATATCATATCTGTGAAATGGTCTTCTTTACTATCAACCTAATTTGCCTGTCAAAAACAGAAATAATGTAAGTTTGGAATAAACAGACTATGATGAAACCATGTTGGCTCTTGGTGATTGCAGGTTCTTTTTCCAAATGGTCAGACCATCCCTTCAACAACCCTTTCTGGAGTTTATCCAGGAGTCAAAATCAAACTCACAGACCTATAGTTTGAAAAAATTTTATTTCTTGCTGAACAAGTTATAATTTATGAAAACTACTGAGCCATGATAAATGAAGGGGACAGTTTCAGAGAAAACTGAAAAGACTTGTACGTACTGATGCAAAGTGAAGTGAGAAGAAGCTGAAGCACAATTTATACAAAAATAACAATATCAGGCAAACGAACAACTTTGACAGACTTCAGAACTCTGATCAATGAAATGACCGACCACGATTTTAGAGTATTCATGATGAAGCATGTTACCCATCTCCTGAAAAAGAGCTGATAGAGTACAGGTTGATACATAGATTTTTTTGGACATGGTCAGTGCCGGAATTGATTCTGTTTGACTGTATATATATTTTTACAAAGGTTTTCTTAATTTTCAATGGGGGTGCAGGGAGATGAGAGGGAAAGAAGGTGAATTTGGGTTCACTGAAAAAGAAATTTGCCTTTTCTCTGTCCCCTACCTTTCCTTTAATGTGGATAAGCATCTATCAGTCAGCTATTTGAGTTAAAAGCTCCCACATTTAAGCACAAACAATTAATGGTATTGAGAGAATAAACTGATTACTAAGATGTGAATAAGAGAAATAACATAAGAACTGTCAGATGGGAGAGCAAGAAAGAGATAATAGGAAAAAAAGATTATGGATTATTGTGTTGACCAAGAAGGTGTTCGTGACTCAGCAGCATACTCAGAGCCAAATCTGTGTCTAGAGTGTAATTTGGGGATGGTGGCCTCTGAGCATGGCCCATTGTGGTCAACCTATCATCATGTCCATAGGGAGGAGGTTTTAAAAGAAACTGGCATTCATGTAGTGTTTTAATACATGCAGATCACTTTACCTCCCTAACCCTCATTTGGAGGCTAATTGACAATCCTGTACAAGTAGTACAGCTATTACCTTCCTCATCTTATAGGTAAGGAAACCGAGACTTTTCAAACTAAGTGTTGTCAAGATCAAGCAGCTACTCAATGTCAAAGGTCAGATTTGAACCAAGTTCTTTCTGTCTCTAGGTCCACTATAAAGTACTGCCTCTGTCTAAGGCTGGATCAAAGCCAGGGACTTTGCCTGCAGCACTGATCAGTGCAAGCCACAATATACAGCAATTCCAGTAGGTGGGAAGTGAGGAACTATCCGGAGTTGGCTTTGGCTTTGAACCAAATGTATGTGAGGCTGCATTGCTAAATTCTCTTATACATACTAAAAGGAATCCATGAATAATATGGGAAAAGAAAAGGGACACAGGACTTGGATGGAAGTAACAAGTGTTCAGTCATTGATTACAGCGACACCAGGGATCCCCAACATCGTCCCTTGTCAGCAACCACAGCAGGATGGACAGAAAGGTTTATCTCAGACAATGTGCTAAAAATGCAGAGAGAAACTCCACAGAGAAGCTGTCTTTAAGACTTAGCCAATAAAGCCAGGTTGTCATCTCCTTAGAAAACTGATATAGAAGGCTTGACAACAGGGAAAATTGCGAAAGAAGAGGATAAGGAAAAATAGAAGTATAAATTCTTCTTGATCATTCCTATTTTTTTAACTTCTACTTCTCTAAAGCTTCTCCCTTGTTTCTGGGAATCCCAGGTTTGCCTCAGTTTGCCCAGCTACAACGCTAGTTCAGCCCCTAATTGCCTCTCATCAAGACTATACTAAAGATGTCTAGCAAGTCTCCCTCCTCTAGGCTTTCCTTTCTCCAGTACAACGTTCATGCAACTGCCAGTCATCCCCTTTCTGCACAAATGTCCTCATGTTCCATACTTGAACCTTTCAGTAACTCCCCATTCCCTCTGGGAAGGCAGCGTAGTTTGATGGAAAGAAAAATTACATCCGAACACCTGAGCTCTGATCTTTGCTCTGATACTTACTAGTTTTGTAATTTTACCCTTCTAAACTTTAGTTTGCTCATCTGAAAAATGGGGATAATCTTCAATGCTACCTACTTAGAAGATCATTACAAGGGAAGTCTTTTGTATACCTCAGCACACTAAACAAATAAAAGTCATTTCTAATGAATAAAACATGCAGTCTTTAGCTTAACATTCAATCGCCTCCTAATTCTGCATCTATCAAAATTTCTAGCTAGCCTCCTGGCTATCTGAGATAAAGCATTCAGTCCATCCCCTTCCCACACGGTATATTCCAACTAAAGTGTCTCATTGAGCTCTGTCCTGGCTTTGGAGTTCTGAGCATGATGCCCCAGGCATGTGCGCGCGTGTGCACACACACACACACACACACACACACACACACACACACACACACATCAGACTGTTGGAATCCTTCCCTTAAGGCTGCCTCTTCTATTCTGCCTCCACTAATTTCCAAAACTGTAAGGAGACAGATTTAGGCCTGAGGAAAGGAAAAAATTTCCAAACAATAAGAGCTGTTCAAAAAGAAATGGGGCACCTTGAGAGATGTTGGTTCCCATCCCACTTCATGGAAGTCTTCAAAAAGAGGCAGATGACCACTCTGAAGCACTCCTTTCAACTCCTCCATCATACTCCCTACATCCAAGTACCTTTTTCCACCTCCCACAAATCTCCTTTTCAGTTTCCTTTTGTGTGTAGTTTTTCTCATCAGATTATAAATGCCACAAGGGCAAGAAAGTTTTTTTTGCATTTGTATTCCTAGTATTTCATATCTAGCACATTGGAGACCCTTAAAAAATGTTTAGTGACTGATGCTGCATAAGGAGCACTTTTCAGGTAAGAGTTGGACTTGATGGTCTCTAAGGTTCCCTCAAATACTATGGCTCCATAATTCTTGCAAGTGATAAATGATCTCAAATTTCTCATGCTACTCTAAAACTGCCCTTTTAATTTATATTATAACTTGTATTAAAGTTATTTTATGTATTTGTCTTCTCTTCTAACAAATAAAAGCCTCTTAAGATCAGGGAATGTGTGTATATAAATATAGAAATAATATATATTTATACACATACATGAGTAATATACTATATAATATATATGTAATATACTATCTAATATCTATTGTTGCTTGGTCATTTCAATTGAGTCCAATTCTTCATGATGCTAGTTAGGGTTTTAGGGCAAAAATACTAGAGTGACTTTGTCATTTCCTTCTCCAGATCATTTTTCAAATGAAGAAACTGAGAGAAACAGGGTTAAGTGGCTTGCCCAGGGTCACACAGCTAGTCAGTGTCTGAGACTGGATTTGAACTCTGTAAGATGAGCCTTCCCAACTTCAGACCCAGCACTCTATCCAGCTAGCCACACAATATGTGTATAAATATATAAAAATATATATTTAAATATATTCAATTAAATATCTAGTATATATTTAAAAGATTAAATTATTTGCAACCTTGCCTCAACTTGCCTTTCTAGATTTACTGCATATTAATCTCCTCCTTAACTCTATGGTCTAACCAAAATTACTTTCTTGCTTTCTTACTAACATGTACTATATCTTTTGTCTTCATGCTTTTGCACTAGCTGATACCCAGGCCTGGAATGCACTCTCTCCTCACCTCTGCCTCTTGGAATTTCTAGTTTCTTTCAAGATTCATCTTCTCCACAAGGCAGAATGACCTCCTCCCTTTTGTGTATGATTCCTTGCTGTATTAAAATGTAAGCTTCTCATGGGCAGGGACTGAGTCATTTTTCCATTGCAGCTCCAATGCCTGTAAATGCTTGCTGATTGTTTTTTGGCTGTTTCACAGTGCCAGAAACCAGACTTTCCAGATTCTTTATTATTAAAATTCAGAGAGGGAGGAATATATTCTCTGAGTGCATTTAACTTGGACTATGTGAGGGGTGGGGGACCCATTTGTAAATGTTTCCTGTCAAGTGACCAGAAGCTTTGGGGCAATGACAGCAGAGAGATCTTTTGAATAATGTTTACTTTTTTAGGGTGAATTGGAGTCTTCTAATGATTTTCAACACAATTTCTAATAAGAAACTTAGAACCCAGGAGGATAACATGTGAATGATCTTAGAAGTGTTAAGTACTATTAATTATTAGCAGTATTGAGAAACACAAGAGACCATTCCTAGAATCAGCAGCATTATTATTGACTGACAACAACTGAAAAAAAAAAATAGATCTATCTGTAATTTACCATCTCCTCCAGGGAGGAGTTGCTGCCCCTAGTGAGTCATATAGATTGAGAGCTGGGAAGGACTTCAAAAGTCATCCAATTCAATCCATTTGTTTTACAGATAAGGAGACTCAGGTCCAGAGAGGCTAAGTCAAGGTCACACAGGTAGGATTCAGACTGATGCCCTCCATCACCATATCCAGTACTCTGTCCATGGTACCACACTGCCCTTCCTTTAATTGAAGCTAAAGTCATAATGAACTGAGGCAGCCCAATACTCTCATGAATCACAGGATGGAGAAAATCTGCCAAAATGAAAAATGGCCCATCAGTCTGCCATTCATCAGCATTTGCTCCTTTGGAAGATCTCTCTCTAGCCTTCATCTTTGAGATTCCTACATACCATTAATCAGAGGTCCCTAACCTGGCATCCAGAAACATTTTTTAAGATATTTTGATGCTATGTTTCAATTTAATTGATTTCATTTGTAATCCAAATCCTTTAAAAGCAGTATTCTGAGAAAGGGTTCATAGGCTTCATCTTATGGCTTCACATTATGACACTCAAAAAGAGTAAATAACCCTAGGATTAATTAGAAGGAGAGAGCCACAATACTTCCAATGAGTTTGTGGAGTGAAGTGGAATAAACATTTCTTAAGCACCTACTATGTACTTAAAGTCTTAGAGATGAAAAACACCTTGGAACATTCATCCAACTGGCTCATTTCACAAGTTAGGAAATTGAAGTCCCAGAAGTAATTTGCCCAAGTACTTACGAGTAGTAATAATAAAAGCTAGCATGCACATTGTGCTTTAAGATTTTGTCAAGCATTTTAGAAAGATTATCTCATTTGATCCTCACAACAACCCTGGGAGGTAGATGCTATTATGATTTCCATTCTGGAGAAGAAGAAACTAAGTCTAAGAAAAATTAAATGACTTGTCCAGAGTCAGTGTCTGAGGCAGGGTCTAAACTTGGGTCCTTCTTGACTCAAAGTCAAAAGCTCTATTCACTGCATCACACAGCTATGTTTATAGTAAGAAGCAGTAGGGCCACATCTGAACTCCAATCCTCTGACCCAAATCCAGCACTCTCTACTACACAAGCTCAAGCTCTGTCACTTGCTACTGGTATAATCTTTATCTCTTATTTCCTCTCCAAATCCAAACCAATAAGATTGGACTCCATGACCCCTTTGAACTCTAAAAACCTATGTGCCTATGTCTAGTACATGGGAACTTCATTTCTCCAGCCAGACTTTTAACTTCTCAAAAGAAGAGATTGGGTCTTTTTCTCTTGTTTCTCTCACAGGGCTAAGGACATAGATAATGGTCAATCAATCATTTATTAAGCACCTACTGTGAGTCCATCCCTGTGCTGGAACACTGTATAAATGCTTGCTGAGTTGAATAAAGCATATCAAGGACACAGTCAGTGGGAGGCCAAGAAAGGGAAGGAAGCTGAGGAAAAGGGAAGGAGATTGCAAACAAAGTAATTTTGAATGTGGCCAGCCCTTTCTAGAGTGTTACAAATTCCAATCTTATTCTATGCTTCTCCCCATTACCACCTGGGAGGACCCCTCCGAAGTATAATAGTGCCCATCAGAGCAATAACGAATGTAAAGAAAATGGGGTTTGTCCAAGGTTGCAGACATGGAGGGGAGAGACAGGGTGTTCCTCCCAATGGAAACCTCCAGTCTTGTACCTTGAATCACAGTCATTCTGCAATCATTCCAAGAATACCATCCCCAAGTTTCCATCACTGTGACACTCCTCAAGAGCTCAGCTTCCCTCTTGACTCTCAAAAGTACAAGAATTAGATTTTTTGAGGGATGGTTGTCCCAGAACAATTATACCTACATCAGGTTGCCATTGTCCATCCCTTGCCTCACTCAACTGTTTTTAACCCAGTTCTGGTGCCTATCCATGCCCAAAAAGAGAAGAGCCATACAGACAAGGACAAGATTCTCACTACCATACATGTAAAGGCTTGAAGATACCTTTGAGATCTAGCCTGACTCCCTCACCTGCTAGATATGGAAACTGAGGGACAGAAAAGTGAAGGGGTTTACCCAATGACACACAACTAGTTAGCATCAGAGCCTGGACCAGAGCCAAGGTTCTCTGGTTCCAAGTCAAATGTCCTTTCTGCTCTTCCCCATTGCCTCACCTTTGATATCAACAACCACAGAGTGGTGAAGGTATCAATGACCTCAAAGGCAACCTCCATCCTCACATCACACTCCAGTCAAAAGCTTGTCCTCCTATAAAGAGCAAACAGTAACTCAGACCAAAGTATCATGTCTCACACCCTCTATCCCTCACCACAGGCTAACATCAATAAAGGCAAATCATGAGAATAGTTCACAAGGACTGAGACCAACATGGCAGAGGACAACTGCTCACACCTCTCTAGGCCATAAGAGTGTCCTATATATTCCAGGCCAGATTTCTTAGAACACCACAGGTAAGAGCCAACCAATATTTGACCTGACACCTCAGAACAACCTAGAAACCAAGGCCATAGAAGCCACTTTGGAGTTTGGTCCTCTGATATGCTATATGAGCAACAGTCACCCAAATCCACTGGGATTTGGAGAAAAATCAATCAATAAACATTAAGTGCTTACTATGTGTTAAGCATTCATTGTGTGCTAAGTGAAGATAAAAGGAGGCAAAAGACCCGTCCCTGTCCACAAGGAGATCACAAAATGATCTTAGTTGAAGGTAAAGCTTCCAGCTAATGCAGAAACAGACCAAGAGAAGGTCCTTGGAGGCCAAGCATAATCGTAGGCACATAGATTTAGAGCTAGAGAAACCTATGAAATTATACAGTGCAACTCCTTCATTTGACAGTTGAAGAAACTGAGACCCAAGTAGGTTAAGTGATTTAGCCAAGGTTGCACAGATGGTAAGTATCAGAGATGAGACCAGAACCCAGGTCCTCTGACTAGGCCCAGGTCAAATGCCCCTGTTGAATCTGGGGTAGAGACATAGAAATCATCCCTGCCTCTGTTAACAGATGAAGGGTCTCATGGCATATGAGGACCAGTTAAATGAACTAAAAATGTTTATCCCAGAGAAGACAAGCCTGAGGGGGAGGATGACAGCTGTCTTCCAGTATCTAAAGAGCTAAAACATGGAAGATAGAGTAGATAAATTCTGCTTGGCCCCAGAGGACATAGCCAAGCATATTAGGTGAGATAGCAACAAAGCAAATTTAGACTTGATATCGGGAAAATCTGCCTAACCATTTGTTGTTCAAAAGTGGAATGAGCTACCTCAGGAGACAGTGGGTTCCTTTCTCCTTGGAGCCCTTCAAGCAAAGGCTGGATGATTGCTTCTTAGAGAGGACTGCAAGCAGATTTTCATTCAGGTGTGGTTTGGACTAGTCAGGGGCTCCCGTTCCAAATTCTGGGATTCATTGAATCTATAATTACTAACTGTTCTGCAGTCATCCAACCCCTTCCTCAGCTCAGAAGCAAGGTTCTATTTGCATTTTTCACTCCAGGAAGGGGGAGTCAGATGTTGTAGGCCACAAACTCAGAAAGCAAGAGGAGGGGCAGAGAAAGCCTCCATCTCGACATATATCATATATATAATAGATACGGCACCAGGAGAGCCAGGTGAATCCATCATCCCCCCCAAAATTGCAGGGAATTGTTTGTCTGTTCATCTGCAAGCTCAATTCCTAGAGTTTGTCAGGCTTAATAGCAGCCGAGATGTATTGTATGTTGGAGAAAATGAATTTCAACATAAACCCACAGCATACAAGCAATATAAAAATTTCATTTGTGTTGCAGAATTTCATCTGTATAGTATGGCTCAATTCCAGGGGGAAGAAGCCAATAATACTGTGGTTTGTTTCTGAATTAATATTGACTCTTCTTGGAAAGTTTGTGTTTTGTGGGCAACATAGGTCCACTCTTGTCAGAAGTGGGAGGCACACGGTGGGTTCCACTACAGGCTACCACCACATGCCTCCAAGGCAAGTGTGGTATTAGCAATGCTAGACCTGGTCCTGCAGTCTGATTCTGCCTTCGCTTCATTATGACTTCCACCCATTGTGCCTGGTTATGTCCTCTGGGGTCAAGCAGAAACCTACCTACTTTGTTTTCCATGTGATGGTCTTTTAAATACCTAGAGACAACTCTCCTGTCTATTGGCTAAGCAGGAATTTCTTCAATTGGTCTACATTATCCATGTGAATTTGGACAATGTATTTAATATATAAAAAAGAGAGGGAAATATTAACAACTCTTATCAGCGTGATGTTCAACTCACATTCCAGAGGACTCAGGATCAAATATACTGCCACCTCCTGAAAGAAAGGTGATGGACTCTGGCTACAGACTGGGACATTATGTATACATATACATATATGTGTGTGCATATATGTGTATTAGATATGGCCCATGAAAAATTGTTTCACTTGACTATGGATATTTGTTATAAGGGTTTTAGTTCTTTATTTTTAGGGTGGTGGGGGAGGAGGAAGTAGGAGGGAGAGGTAGAATTTTTTTAATGAAAAATAATTTTTAATATTTTAATTTTTTTAGAAATGGGAGAAATCGGGGCGGCTAGGTGGCACAGTGAGTAGAGCGTTGGCCCTGGAGTCAGAAAGGACCTGAGTTCGGATCCAGCCTCAGACTTAACCCACACACAAACAAAAATCTAGCCGTGTGACCTTGGGCAAGTTACTTAACCCCAAATGCCCTCCAAAAAACAAAAAAAAAAAAGAAGTGGGAGAAATAGATTGCTTCTGGATGAAGTAGATTTCCCCTCATTTTAAGCCTTTAAGCAAAAGCTGGATGGCTGTTGATACTGTTGTAGAGAGGATTTTTTGCTCAGGAAAGGCTTAAACTATAATTATAGCTACTAACATTTATAAAGGTTGTCCCAAAAGTCTCAGTACAGCTTTAAATTTTGATGGTTGCATGAAGACTTTTGGGACAAGCCATAGAGCACTTTTAAATTTTCAAAGAATGGTACATATATTATCTCATTGGATCTTCCCAACAAGTCTGGAAGGTAGATGATGTTATTTCTATTATCCCCATTTTATAGATGAGAAAACTGAAATTGAGAAGTTGAATAACTAGCCCAGAAACCCACAACTATGTCCTGCCAGGGTATTCCTAGTTCCCTCTTAGCCTTTTCACTCTCTCCATAAGAGGCCCCCAATTGTCTTTATATTGATAAAAATAAGAAAAAGAAAAAAGAAAAATGTCAGACCATGGCACACCTGGGAAAGAAGATGTTAATATGGGAGTCAGCCTAGGAGGTCTCGGATTATTCCTTCTCCACTTGGATGGAGAGAACAGGAATGAGGCCTGTCCTCACAGAACAGAGAAGTGACATCTTGGCAGTGGGTGCTAAATATCATCCCCAGTCTTGAGCCCTAAAGGGCTGACTAGGCCAAATGAAACAGTGATCAATTCCAGCCACATAAGCAACCCATAGTCATGGTTAAATAACATTGAGACACAGAGTAAGGATATGGGTAGCAATACCGTAAGAGACTGTTCTTTAGAGACAGGTAGCCAGACATTCCAAATTATACAATGGAATCCTACCAGCTTCACTGATTGGTAAAATTGGCCTTAGCCCACCTTGGATGATGTGCTGAAGCCCCTAGAAGGAGATTTAACCCTTTGGTCCTGATGAATACCTCACTACTATCCAAGTTGCCGTCACTGCCGACCTGGACGTGCTCCCATAGAGTTCAACAAGACCTGGAGAGCTGTGCTCATCAATGCATTATGAGGCCTCGCTGCATTATCTACAAAAGGGGCTATTTTCCCCATTTGCCTCATTGACTCAATCTCAGTGAATCCTGACCTGGCATTTTGAGACCAGTGTGCACCTGGCCTGGAACAATCTCATTCTGCTATTCTACCTGAACAAAAGCTACAAAAGCAGAGGGGGCTGACTACTAGGTCAAGGATCTTAAATGCTACCAATTCAGTTTGAATGGGAGCCAGTAAAATGATTCAGTTGCTATGAGTCCATAGATCAGAAAATGTAGAGTTTAGCGGTTATTTCATCCAACATCCTCCCTTCACAGGAGAGGAAACTGAGGCCCAAGAAGAGGAAGTCACTTTCCCCAATAAGGAACAAAGCTGGGACTTGAATCTAAATCCAGCGTTCTCCAGGGTCAGGTATCCTCAAACCAAAGCTGTTCTTCCAAATGGTAGCCATCCAAATGAAATGGACTCTTTCTATGTGACCTGGATTCTACCTCCAGCTCTACAATAATGAGCTGCATGACCTAGGGTGAGTCACTTTCATTCTCTGCGTTCTAATTGTCTCATTTGTGGTCCTCATCATTACAAGAGCAAGCCTTCGAGGGTCACAAAGACTAAAGTTGAGCTGTGTAGCTCATATGAGCTGCCCAATCTCCCTGTGAGGCAGGCGCTATGGGAATTAGCAGTCTGACATTACAGATGAAGGAACTAAGAAAGGCTCAGAGAGCCTCACCCAGCGAATCAGAATCAGGGGCAGGATTCGAATCCCAGGTCTTCAACGTCCTGTCCTCCTCTCTGGAAGAGATTCAATCTGGAAGTAAAGCTTAGAGCAGCTTAGAAGGTTCCTTTCAACTCTGGGAAGAATTCTATGAGACTTTTGTTAGGCTCCCAAACAAGTGGGAAATGAGCATAATGAAGCCCCATTCAAAAGGCAATGAATTTAAGACCACCAGATTTCAAGTCTGCCTAAGGTCTTTAATCTATTTGGGAGGTGGTGTGATATAAGGAAGAGAGAGTCAACCTTTGAATCAGAAAGTCCCGGGTTCAAGTCTAAGCTCTAAAACATGATAGCTCTGTGACCGTGGGCAAATTACTTAACTTCTCTTTCTTCCCAAAACAACCATTTAAACCTGGGATCTATATAGGTGGAGGGATGTTTCATATCAGGAACTCCCCAAAGGAAACAATCACACGTCTATTTGTACTCCATTCCCCCCACCAAAAAAAATCAGATTAATTTCAGAGTTCTTCTTTGTTCCACTTCAAGGTTGACCTTGATTTTCCTTTTAGCCTTCAGATTTCTCATTGGCTCCATATGTGACTGGGGAGGGATGGAGGGGCTTCCAAGTCACATGTGCCCTTTGGCTGGCAGTAGGTTGGGGCCCAGTCACCTGGCTATCAGTGCCCTTTGCTGCTGCCCCAAGGGCCTCTCCTTGAACTCACATGGATGAGGCTGTTCCCAGGGGGGCCAGCTAGAGCCCAGGCAATGTCCTGCTCCCCCTCATCCTCCACTGATTAAACCAGAGCAGAGTCTCTCCCACTGCCAAGAGAACCACCTTGGGATTCTGAGCATAAAAGAAGTATCGTTGTGTTTGATTACTTTGCATCTCTGCAGAGTCATTTATATGTTAAAGACTTTTCTTTTATTGTTATTATTATTATAAATATTACATCTCTCACAAAATTCAGCAAAACAGTCCTGGCTCAGGCTCTGCTCGGCACCTCCACTTTCAGCAAAGCTGTATTTTACTGTGTTTTCCTGGGGCAGCAAATGGATTTACTCAGGAATAAGACCCAGCCTTCAGAGAGGAATACATGGGGACACTTTGAAGGAAGTGAGCAAGGATTAGGCAGCCATCTTTTAGGAGTGGGTTTATAACCTGCCATACTAAATAGATAACTACTGTCCTAGGACTTCTTTAGACATCCCGATCTATATCTTGCTGCTGGACCCAGATGGGTCCGGAAAAAAAAGTGAGGCTGGTGACTTTGCACAGCCCTGCCTCACTTAAATCCAATTCACTTGCAATTCATGGCATCACCTCCCTGATGGTTCTCTTCGAGAATGAAGGACAAACAACAGCTTAATGAGCCCAAAATTCAAATAGATAAAGTGATATTGTATGAGCTACAGGGGATCCCTGGGTTTCAGTGGTTGGTAGTGGAAGACTTCTGGCTGGGACCATTGCTATGTCTACACCTCATCCAGGGAAGTGAAGATGTGGCCAAAAGGGGCAGCGTGGCATCATGGATAGAGGCATCATGCCTTAGAGCAGAATCTGGGTTCAAGTTCATAACTGTGTGTTTAGCAGAGAATCTGGCATGTAACAAGTATTTAATAAATGTTTATTGGTGACCATAAACAAATCACTTATCCTTCTGGCATCTCCAGACAGCTCTCTAAGATTATGGATTACAGATGAATTGCCAATCTGCATTGGTAGAAAGTGTCCACAATGGCACTTCTCTAGATTGATGAAAACACAGTCAAACCAAAATGGTTTATCTGTAAAATGTAGAGGGAGCAGGGTACAGGAGAGAGAGTGCTGACCTTAGAGTCAGCAAGGCAGCTAGTTGGTGAAGTGGATACAGCACAGGCCTAAAATCAAGAGGATCTGACTCCAAATCCAGCCTCAGACAGTAACTGTGTGATCTTCAGCAAATCATTTAATCTTGTTCTACCAGTGTCCTCAACTATAAAATGGGTCTAATTACAGCAACAGTTATACCTCCCATAGTTGTTACAGGGAAGCTAGGTGGCATGGTGGATAGGGCACTGGGCTTGGAATAGGGAAGACCGATCTTCATAAGTTCAAATATAGACCTCAGACATGGTCTAGCTTTGTAACCCTGGACAAGTCACTTAAACCAGTTTGCCTCAGTTTCCTCATGTGTAAAATAAGCTAGAGAAGGTAATGGCAAATCATTTTAGTTTCTTTTCTAAGAAAACCCCAAATGGGGTCACAGAGAGTCAGATTTGAGTAAAACAACTGATAATAGTTATTATAAAGATCAAATGAGATAATATTTGCAAAGTACTTAGTACTTGGCACATAGTAGACTAGCTAGTAGTAGTAGTAGTAGTAGTAGTAGTAGTAGTAGTAGTAGTAGTAGTAGTAGTAGTAATAGTAGTAGTAGCAGTTAGACTTACCTCTCCTAGAAAACAAAGTCCACACCCTTAAAAAAGTTTTTTAAAAATCTAGATGAGAACACAAATCCTTGTGGTCACAGGCCACCTCTGCCACTTAATAATTGGACAAACTCCCTAGGACTTAGCTACTAAGTCAAAGACTGGATGCTATCTGCATTGGTGGAGGGAGTTCTCATGCTGGGTGTCCCAGGTATGAATGAAATCACGGATTCTTCATAGTTAATCTTGATCAAACAATTTGGTGATCATTTGGGTAAAGAATAAGAAGGGGGGGAATTGTCCATTATCAGCAAGAATAAGCCTGCCTCCTTACTCCCTAATTCCAAAAAGTAGACATACACAGTTCATGTTAGCTAAGCCCTATGGAACCCTGCTGGGAGACAAGTGCAGTAGGGGATGTTAATACCTGCTATTGGGAGGTATCCATGCATGAACCCCAGGGCTAATCATCTCTGAATTATGCACTGCTGAAAGCCGAGGTGCCTTTCTCCTCACAAAATCCACTTAATTAATAGTTTGCAGATGAAGCTTAGGATTCTGGGATTACTGGAGTCTCAAGGGTGAAACTTCTAACACCAGCCCTGCCTCTATCTCTTCTCACCTGGGTATGGAGGATCCAACTTCCTGATGGAAGATGGAAGCCAGAGAAGACATCTTCCATGCTCACCCTAGACCGTCTCCAAAGAAGAAAAGATAGAAGCAGTGATGCCAACACACTGGATCTGCCCTAGCCTCAGCCCCACAAAAAAAAAAAAAAGGCTTCTAGGGACTCTATCTATGGGGACATATGTCCTTCTTGCTTCCAAAATCATTTCATTGTTGGATGTTAGATTTAGTACTAGAAATTAGTTCAGAGGCCATAGTCTAATCCTCTTCTTTTATAGGTTAGAGACCCGAGATCCAGAGAGATTGAAGGAAGAAATGGGAAGTCAGGAAGGCCTGAAGTCAAGACCTGCCTCAGATATTTACTTTGAGCAAGTCTTTTAACTTCTCTCAGACTCAATTTCCTCCTCTATAAGATGGGGGTGATAATAGTATCTATCTCACTGGGTTATCAAATAAAATAATATGTGAAAAATGCTTCATAAACCTTAAAATGTTACCTAAATGTTGCTGTTCAGCCATTTTTCAGCCATGTCCAACTCTCTGCAATTTCATTTGGAATTATCTTACCAAAGATACTGAGGTGGTTTGCCATTTCCTTCTCCAGCTCATTTTACAGATAAGGAAACTGAGGCAAACAGGGGTAAGTGACTTGTCCAGGAACACATAGCTAGGAAGCAGCTAAGGCTGGATTTGAACTCAGGAAGATAAGTCTTCCTGACTCCAGGCCCAGCATTCTATCCACTATGGCGCCACCTAGCGTACCCTGTACCGTAATAATAGCACATTAGCTATTATTATTAAGAATATGAACTCAGGTCAATCAATGAGGATTTATGGAATGCCTACTAATAAGTAGTGACCCTTATGTAGTGAGTCAAAGCTTCCAAAGTATTTTACAAACAGCCCTGAGACAGCTAACCCCCACCAAATAATATAAGGTCCACAAGGGCAGGGGGCTGCCTCATTCTGTCTTTGTCTCATAAACACCTGCCTCATAGTAGGTGATTATTAAGTCTCAAGTGCTTGGCACATAGTAGGTGCCTAATAATTATTTGCTGATTATTAACCCCATCTCACTAATGAGGAAACTGTGGCACAGGGAAATTGATTTACACACCCAAGGTCAAACAAGTAATGAGTGACCGAGCCACGATTTGAATCAAGATCCTCAGACTCCAAATCCACCAGTCTTGCCATGCATCGGCCTCGACTTTAAGTCTTAGAGCCAGGGCAGCTAGGTGGTGCAGTGAATAGAGCACCCGTCCTGGAGTCAGGAGGATCTGAGTTCAAATCCAGCCTCAGACACTTAACACAAAAACTAGCCGTGTGACCTTGGGCAAGTCACTTAACCTCAATTGCCCTACCTTCTCCCCTCAAAAAAGAAAAAACCAAAAAACAAAGACTTTGAGCCACATCCTGTACACCATAATCTCAGTCTCACCAGGTGCCTTGGAATTAATCTGTTGTTGGTTCTTGTGCATCTATGTCATATTCCCAACCAAATTTTTTACTTTATTGGGGGCAGAGACTTTGGACAGTTGGGGCCTAGAAATAAACCTTTTCAAACAGGCCCTGCTTGTGCAAGAGAAGCACAGTCCATTCCTGCTAAGGGACGTTACTGACTTCCTGTTTAAGGTCATAAGTGGGGGAAAAAAACCTGAAATGAATTGGTTCCATCCATCTAACTCAGTCTCTGACACCCCTCGTTTCAAGTCATTTTAATTCCTGTTGTGCTAATGGGCTGTAGCTAAGAGCACAACTGTAGCATAAAACAAGATATAAAATTATACAGTATTATTCTTCCCTAGAGCATGCACTGGTGGTAAGTCTCTCTAGCTCCTCGGATAACTCTTTAAAGGAGGATGGAAGCTGTTTAGACTCCTAGTTAGACAGTACTGACCAGGTCCTGGAAAGTACTTACGAGATCACCTAATCCTACCACCTCATCTTACAGAGGGGGAAACTGAGGCCCAGACAGGGGAAGTGACTTGCCAACATCAGTAAGTAACAAGGGGCAGTACCTGAATTTGAAGTGAGGTCCTCCCAAATCTCATATTAAACTGCAAAATTTTGATGTCTATTTCACTCATTTAACAGACATTTGGGTATATGCTATGTACTGTAAAGATGAAACAAGGCATAGGCCTTGTCCCAAAGACCCTATAGTAGAGGGGGAAAATCTCTGTGTTGATAGCTACAGTCCAAAGCAAATGTTATGTGTATAAAAGAATGGCAGACAGCAGTCTTTGAGAGCTCAGAAGATGGAGAAACCCCTTCAGGTTGGGGGAATCAGGGAAAGCTTCCTGGGAAATTGCATTAGGTCTGGATCACATAGACAGGATTTTAATAGGTGGAGATGTCAGAATGGGCATTCTAGGCACAGGGAGCCATATGAGCAAAGGAATGGAAATAAGAAAGTACAGAATCATTAGAATAATTCAGATTTACAGGAACACATTTGGGGAATGCCCAATCTGGCTGCAGCTTTGGCACCCCTAAAGCAACAGGCAGGTATCTGCAACAGGAAGCCACTGATTCCTCCCCACTAGTCAGCTCCCCATCAATTCACCAGTCACCTGGTCAGGCTACTCCATGCTCAAAATTCTCTACCATCCAGAATAATTCAGGGGAATTTCCTCCACCCCACCAGGTGCCACTGAAGGGACTCCCATGTCACCCTGGATATCCGGTCACTACATCTTTTCTATTTGCCTATTTAACTTTCTTGGATCACACAGGTTCCACCTAACTGCAACACTTTGCACAAGGGCCTCATTGGGAATATGGGAGAAAGAACTATGGCCTCTGAACTCAATTATAGTTCTAAATCTAATGTCTCCCCAGTACCCAGGTCTTAGCTTTCTCTTTCTCCTGTTCCATGTTGCCTGTGGCTGAGCTCAGCAGGACTCATGAATGGTTCCCTTCTATTTTGCCTGACTGTCCTAAGGCAAGGTCCCCTGCAGGAGTAGAATGAAGGTTCTTTCCCCTGTTTCCCAAAAGCTGCACCCATTTTAAAAAGGATTTACTACAAAGGAAATAGACTTTAGTGTTCTTAATCTAATGGCCAGGAAACTGGGTTTTTTTAATATTTTCATAACTCCATATATGCTATATACTATATATATTATGTTATATAGAAAGATGGTATATAGATCTATAATATATAACTCTATATGTTATAATATAGCATATAGCTATATTATATGCTATATTATGTATATTATATATACAATATAATATGCAGAGAAATATAAACACATATACTATATATAATATGGTATCTATATACACTATATGTATACTGTACTATACATAATCTACATGTTATATCAATTCCAATATAATCAGTTTCCTTTGTGAACCTATGTGTATTAATTGATGCACTTAAAAACATTATTGTGTGAAGTATTCCATTATTCCACATTCCACAACAGATTGCCTAAGGGGTCCATGGGGGGTCAATGGGACAAAAAAAGGTTAAGAATCCCGGAAATAAGGCAGGAATCACAGAAGGCTGCATGGTGAGTAGATCTGACTGGGTCACCCCTCTGCTCCAAAGTCTTTACTTTCTCCTTCTGTGCCTTACCAACTAAAGTTCAAACTACTTTTCCTGGCAACCAAGGCTTTCTATACTCTCCCAGCACCCAACATTTGTTCACATAGCCTCTGCCTTCATGGAGCCTACAGTCTAGTAGGAGAATAAGATCTACACAGACATAACTATAGTATATCTGTGTCTTATGTATGTATAATATTACATGGAGAGTGCTTTAGAGAGGGGTAAAACAGGTGCTATATAAAGTCTATAGGGATGGTCATGAATGATGGGAGGTAGGATGGGAAACAGAAGAGGCTTCATGAAGGAGCTGGTATTGGAGATGGACCTTAAAGAAGGAATGGGAAATCACTAGGTAAGAATTAGACAGCTTCATCTCATGCTTCTCTGTGTTTTAGCCAGAATGGACTAGTAGCCCAAATGCATCCTGAATTTTCCAGCCACCATGACTTTGTTCATGCTGTCCCCTATGCCTAGAGTGGCCTCTTTCCCCATCTTAAACTATAGAATTCCTACACATCCTCTAAAACCCAGCTCAGATGCCACCTTCCCCAGAAAGTCTTCCCTGATTCCAACACACACATACACACACACACACACACACACACACACACACACACACACACCCCTCTCCCTTCCTCCTTTTTCACATTCACCATCTCATCTCAATGTTTCTCATACATACAGGTGTAATGGGGGTAGGAAGAGGGCAGGGAAAGGCCAGTTTGAAACCTGAACCCTTTCCAAGAGCAGTCACTGATGTGCCCACATCTCGAGTTCATTATTCTCTGAATTAGTGACCTTTCCAGAGTCACTTGTGTTTTCTAAAATGCTTTAGATACATTATTTCTGGAGCCTCACAACAAGGCTATGCCCATTTTTATGCCCATTTTACAGATGATGAAACTAAGTTTCTAAGAAATTGAAAGACTTGCCCATAGAAATAGTGCAGGTCAAATGTGGGATTGAAACCCAGGTCTGTCCTGAATCTAAATTCACTCTTTCCAATCTATGGGATTGACTTGCAGATTTCTGGTGTGCCTGAACTACTCTGTCACACTAATGACCTGAGCCTGGTCACTGGCTTTGATCAGATGAACCTTTCTGACTTTCTTACACTTTGGCTGAATCTGCACCTACCTCCTGAGTCAGCAGCTACGACCGCTCTAACCTGACTTCCAAACTGTGCCCTGGAAACCTTAAATCCTTTTCTGCCAGAAGAGGTGGACCTTGGCACCACAGTCCTTTGGTACCCTAAGTTCCCTTTCACTAAAGGGCAAAACCCAAAACACCCAAAACAACAAGGATTCTTTTAGTGGTCAATTAGTCAATGCCAGTGACTTCAAGTATTCCCCAAGTTGGAGGAAGGGGGAGGCACAAAATAATATAAGGCCTGTGAATCCCTGTACTCACCAAGCTTTGGCGACTTGTTCTTTATTTAGCTCCAAGAAAACATGCCATGTGACTAACTATAATAAATAAGCAAACATTCCTTCTGCAGACTAAATAAATAATATGCCTCACACATAGATTATCACCATTTTTCAAGTACACGTAGGTGCTATTGTAATGAATAAAATACACATTCATTTAAAAACAGAGCTGAATTCATAGGAGCATTTTATCATTATGTATTTTCCCAATCAATGTACACAAATATCTCCTTGTAGGACTGAAACTTTTTTTAACAGCACAAAGGGCTCCTTATACACAAAAAGGCTGGCAACCATTGACCTAAGGCCATCGAAGAACAATCAGAGATTTAGGGCCAGAAGGACCCAAGAGGTCACTTAGTCCAACTTCGTCACTTTACAGAGGGCAGAGGGAAACACCAACCTGCCCAACGTCACACAGGTCATGAGCATTAGGGGTAAGTTTGTATCTACATCCTCTGCTTCCAGAAGCAAAGATTTTTCCAGTGTAACACAGATACTGAGTGGTCAGGATTTCTAGCCTATTCTTAAAGACTCCCCAAATTGGTTTCCTTCCTTCTTTCCTTCCTTTCTTTTCCTTCCTTCCTTGCTACATCCCTTCCTTCCTTCCCAAGATCCCACAAGCCAAGGTTTGGAAACTTTCAGTATTAGAAAATGTTACCCCCAAAAAAATAAAAAATCCCCTCCACTAAAGTTCCTTTTCTTTCTCTAGATCCTTAATAGGACTGGGCAGCTGTTCCCCATTTCAATATATCCAGTTATCAAAAGCAAACCCTGATCCTTACCAGCATTGGCAGCAATCAGCGTTTCTTCCCCTGGGGTTTCCCTCCTTCCTCTTTCTCTGGAAATCATACCAGCTGAACCCACATAAGACCTTGTCTATTTAGCCAGACGTTCCCGCTCTAGAATTACTCATACAGATACCTGGGTACCTCATGGAAGAGTAGAATGCCATCTCCTTGAGGGAGAGGAATGCTTTGCTTTTATTATTGTTTGTTTATATCTCTTCAGGAAATAACACTAATCTGGGCACGTAGTAGGTGCTCAACATATGCTGAAACAAATGGAGAAGAATGCAGGACAAAGACCAACTAGAAGTCCATTGTAGTACTCTAGATGAGAGATGATGAGGGTCTGAATTTAGGTCGTAACTGTGTGGGCAGAGAGAAAGAGTGGATGCAAGGAATGTTGTAAAGGCAGGAATGGAAAGAGTTGGCAATTGATGTGGGCTGATGGAAAGGAAGGAGTTAAGGATGATGCCAAGGAGAGGGCAAGGAGAATGGGGCATTTCTTTGTCAGAGGGGTAACAAATGTGGGACCTCCCAACTATGACAAGGCAGGGTAGGGATGGCCATGGGCCTCGGGAACTTGAGGAAAAGAAAACCTTGGAGGGCTTTCAGACAAGCTAATCTCTAGGAAATTGTTCTCTTCTTTGCTTAATTAAAGAGTTGTGACCTACAGGTAGGCTATGGGAGGATTAATATTTCCTTGTACTTAACACAGCACATTCTCCAGGGTTTACAAACCCCAGTCCTTCAGTCCCAAAGGTGAATGAGAGGAAGTACAGAACATTCTAAATGAAGTCTCCATGTCCGCCGCTTGGGACAAAAATAGGCCCAGATGTTGAAATCCTGCTCAGAAAACATCTGGGATGAGGCTGAGGTGAGAGGTGAGGGGTGGATGACCTCCTAAGCAACCAAGCTCCCCTGATGAAATGTTCTCCACCTGTCATGGCAACATCTCCACCACAGCTCTCACCCCCACTAGCTCCATGGCCTTTTCTGATGTTTTCTCCAGCGCCCTATGCTGGCAAGTTCTTCTCCCACTAATTGACCTCACTACTGCTGACCTTTTAAAGACCTAACAAATTTTCCCTTTTTAGTCTCACACCATTACTTCTCATTATAATGTCCTTTCCCATCTCCAATAATTCCTCCCCTTCTGTTAGATGATTACTTTGAGCTTTTATAGACCATTACGTCCCCATAGCCTTCCCCAAGATGGGGATATTAAGTGTGCTCAATCATTCTTCCCAGGTCAAGCCCTTTAATCCCTTGAGCATCTTGGCTCTGATTCCTCTGGTGTTAGCTGTAGGCTGGAAGAGGCCTTGAAAATAGCCCTAAATGACGCTGGAACTCTTTAGACCTAGGTTAGCCAGAGGACACTTCAGTACTTCTCTCTCACACTCCCATTCCCTGTCCAGACGCTTTCTAAACCTTTTTCAAAAAGTGCTCTGCTCCCTCAATTATATCAGTTGTACAAACTGAGCATACTCCTCTCTCCCTTCCCATTGGCTTGTGCCACACTCCCATCTAACAAGACTGAAAAGACATGGCAAGAGGGAGATAAATGACTTAACCAACAGACACAGGTTTACGAGCCAAGAGACCAGAGAGGAAAGTTGTTCAGTCTCTCATGAGACCAAGGATATATATGGCAACCTCTGTTTAGATCCAATCTGCTCAAAATGCTTATAAAGACTTCATTTTCATTCTTTCAGCAGAATCCTCATCCCCAGTGGGGATAGGACCAACATAGCAGGTGATTAGGAGCAATTAACCTCAGGAGCCTCAGGAATTCTCATGGTCCCAGTTGGTTTCTGAGAGAATATAGAGAACATTTAGCTTTTATTTGAGGCTAGACCAGGAAGAGGTAGCAGGAGGATTGGGCAGCACAGAAGACAGTCCCTGATGGGAGTGGTAATGCAGAAGACAGTCTAACATGGTGGGAGTCACTCATGCAGAGAAGATGCCCTTCCCCATGCCTAGTATGGAAGAGAGGCCCCAGGAGAAGAATGCCATGATGGGAAGACTCTTTGACAGGACATCCCAGGTCCAGGCCAAAAAGCAGACTTATCCCATGTGGTAGAGGTCAATGGAGCAACACAAGGCACCAGGTCCAGCCTAGAAGAAGGAGGCAAAGCAACACACTCACCATGTTGGGATCCCAGGTCAAAGTCCCCATTCAAAAGTTCTAGTTCTGGCTCTGTGTTTCTGGGTCCAGCCAGAATTCATGGGATAAAGACATTGGAGGGCTAGGAAGGGATCATGAAGTTGCTAACAGCAAACATAAACCATGGAGGTCCATTCCAAGGAAGTAAGTCTGGAAAAAAGAGCACCAACTAAAAAGGATCACAGAGTTGAGCTGGAAGGGACCTTGGAGGACACTGAGTCCAACTCCCTCATTAGAGTTGAAGAACTCAAGCCCAGACAAGTTAAAGGATTTATCCAAGGTCACATAGATAGCGAGTGTGCCAGAGCCAGGATCTGAATCCACGTCTTCCCAAGTTCAGGATGGAGGGACAGGTATAAAATAAAAAGTTAAAATCAATCCCTGTTTTCAAGGAGCTTACAGTCTAATGGACTGGGGTGGGGAGGGTACATGCAAACAAAATATAGATGAGATAAATTGGAAAGAATCAGCAGTGGGAAGGCACTGGTATTGAGAGGGATCAGGAAAGTCCTTCTGTAGAATGTAGGGTTTTAACTGTGACTTGAAGGGATCCAGGGAAGCCAGGAAGCAGAAGTGTAGAAAGAAAATATTCCAACCATGAGCTGTGTCCACAAATTGTCCCTATTTGGAGCTGGTACTTGGAGATCCCCAGGCATGGAGACCTCCCTCCTTCCCAAGGTAGCCAATTCCCCAGTTAGGGAATGTAAAGAAAAACTTCTTCTGGCAGCCAGAGACAGTCTCCATATTTAAGGAGCAAGCAGAGAAGGACCCACCTATGCCTGCTACATGGCATGACCTATCAGCAGTTATTTATTTACTTTTAAATGATAGCAGGTGGTAGAGTCTGATGGCCTAGAATTGATCCTGGCTTTATGATTGCATAAAACTCAGAAAGTCCTTGATTTATAACCGTGTGTTTCACAGACCTTGTTGCTTCTCCCCAAACCATGATCTCCTGGGAAAATGATTGACACTCTCTCCAACACCCATCAATGGCATCCAGGCCAGAGCACGGTGACTAGAAAGATTCACATTTAGCTGAGGACCCCCCTTGTAGCAGATAGGCTCTAAGGCATCAAAGTTGCCCACCAGCTACCAGTATCTCTGGGCCAACCCAGCTCCATTCCGTTATGAGTAGGCAGCCCTAGCATGGAAAGCTCCCAGGGAGACCACCTGATACAACAGAACTCTGACATTTCAAACCAGAACCAGGAAGTGAAGGGATTCCAAACGGGCCTTTCAAGGGGGTATTGCTCAGGATCTCCAGTCTCCAAAGAAGGGTTCTCTACAACTAAGAAGGAGCTCAAGGTCCACAGGTTGACTGGTCATGCATTAAATCATTGAATTAAAAGATGGCCAATAAAGCATGGTTTACATTAATTTTTTTTTTCAATTAAGAAGCATTTGTTTTCTCTTCTTCCCACCTACCAACCCTCACTGGGAAAGGAAAAAATAGCTTGTAGCAAATAGACATAGTGAAGCAAAACACATCCCCACGTTGGCCATGCCCAGAAGTGTATGACCCCCCTTCTGCACCCTGAATCCATCATCACTCACTCTAGCAGAAGGTGTTTGGGGGTGCTTTGGAGGTTTTGTTTGTTTGTTTGTTTTTAATTCGAGCAAGAGAGCAGAAGGAAACTCAAAAGGAGACACTGAAAAACAGGACAGCTTTGAAATTAATACCATGAGTTTGACATAAACCTTTTAAATGCAAGTCGTGTCATTATAAATATGTATGTATGTGTATAGACACATATGTACACATATATGTATATATATATATATATACATACACACACACGTGTGTGTGTTGGGTAGCTCTCACTGGGAAGATGATTTATTCAACATCAAGCCAAATTTTACCTTGTCATTTCCACCTGTTGCTTCCAGTCCTAGCCTCCTGGGACAAGCCAAGCAAGACTCTTCTGTTTGGCAGCCTTTTGTGTCTTTGACTTCAATTCTCTTGTTCCCCTGCATCTTCAAACAGTCCCAGTTCCCTTACCCTATCCAACTAGTCTTTCTCTGGCATAATCTCCAATCCCCTTACAAGTCTGGCTTGACCCATGATTCCCTAGCAGTAGAATGAGGAGAATGAGGAGGAGGAGGAGGAGGAGGAGGAGGAGGAGGGAGGAGGAGGAGGAAGGGAGGGAAGGAGGGGGGAGGAGGGAGGGAGAGAGGGAGGGAGGAGGAGAAGGAGGGGGGAAAGGAGGAGGAGGGGAGGAGGAGAAGGAGGGAAGGGGGAGGAGGAGGGGGAGGAGGAGAAGGAGGGGGGAAAGGAGGAGGAGGGGGAGGAGGAGAAGGAGGGGAAGGGGGAGGAGGAGGGGGAGGAGGAGAAGGAGGGGGAAAGGAGGAGGAGGGGGAGGAGGAGAAGGAGGGGAAGGGAGGAGGAGGAAGGGAGGAGGAGGAGAAGGAGGAAGAGGGGGAGGAGGAGGAGGAGGGGGAGGAGGAAGAAAAGGAAAAGGGAGAGGAGGAGGAAGAAGAGGAGGAAGGGGAGGAGGAGGAAGAGGAGGAGGGGAGGAGGAGGAGGGGGAAGAGGAGGGGAAGGGGGAGGAGGAGGGAGAGGAGGAGAGGGAGGGGGAGGAGGAGGAAGGGGGGAGGAGAAGGAGGAGGGGGAGGAGGGGGAGAGCATTTCTAGAGTATTTTAAGGTTTTGCATGTTATCTCATTTGATTCCCCCCCAATAACCTTATGAAGTTGATGCTATTATTACTGCCATTTTCTAGATGAAGACACTGAGGCTGAGTCTAAGTGACTTATCCAGGATCATGCACCCAGGCAGTGTCTGAGGCAGGACTTGAATTCCTTCAGATTCAAGGGAAGAAGCTGTTACTGTTTCACATCTGAAGAAAGAAGGGATTTGGGGGGTGATTTTTTAAGTGTGATTTTAGTGGGTGAACTTAACAAATCCCTACAAATGTGAGCATTTCCAGATATGCCACACAAAAGAGAGAATATATGAAATCGCAGACCTCAAATACTGTAACCCTGGCCAAGCAGCTTAACCAGTCTGTTTGTCAATAAGAGAATGATAAAATAAACTATGTACTTGTCTTAGATGGAATAAGATAATGCATGTAAAGAGCACCATATGGAAATGATTAATCCAGTAAGATGTATTAATAGTAATAAGAAGTATCAATGCAGCACTCTAAAGTTTACAGACTGCTTCACACATATTATCTCCTTTGCTTCTCATAACAACCTATTAAAAGTGATTCTGTGACTCCCATTTTATGCATAAGTAAATTCAGAATGACTGAGGTGAAGTGACTTGCCCAGGGTCACACAGCTAGTAAGTAGATGAGGCTGGATTTGAAATCAGATCTTTATGGTTCTAAATGCAATATCCTAGGCCACAGCTCCCTGAGAGTAGGGACTTTTTTTTCATTTCTATTTTTGCATTCCCAGTGCCTGACACATCAGAGATACACAGTAAATGTTTGTTTGAGTGCTAGACCAGGAGTCAGGAGAGTTCTGGGTTCAAATCTCATTTCTGATAGTGGGTGTGTAACCAGAGGCAGGTCATAGGATCTCTGTCTCTCTCCCTCCCTCCCTCTCTCTCTCTCTCTCTCTCTCTCTCTCTCTCTCTCTGTCTCTCTCTGTCTCTCCCCACCCCCCCACAGTTACCTCACTTGGAGATAATAATAGTTTCAGTCCTTCCCAACAGAATTGTCATGAGAATGAAAGGAAATAACATCTATAAAGTCCGAGCTAAATGTCAGCTATTATTATTGTTTTCTGCTAAGTAGAGAAACCAGGGGAGGTCTCTTCCCAAGGCGCTCTGAATCACTCCACCCACATTAAAAGTCCTAAGGTGCTATGGGGCTCCAGCTGCCTACCTGCTGGTGGAAAAGGAAAAAGAGGAGGGGAGAGGGAGGTTGAGGAGAAGGGAGGGGGCATAGAGGGGGGAGAGAGACAGAGAGAGAGGTCTGACTCCAATTTCTTGGAAAAAACAGGACCTCTGCCTTCCATTTCCAACTCAAAAGGATGCTGGGAATGCGAACATTCTAGAAATGGAAGCTGAATCCCCACACATTCACAGGTACCCGGTGCCCTTCGGTGACTACACCCAAAAGATCCCTGTGCCCTCCATGGCGACTGCAGAACCGTGAAATGTCCTCATATTTATTTTTGGAGTTTCCAAAAAGCCAAAGCCGCAAGAAATTTACAACTTGGCCAGTTCTGCTGAGGCCGGGCTGTCTGCTCAGTAATAGCCTCTTATCTCTGAGCCCGGATCTCGCTGTCACAGACAGCAGAGGGTATGGAAAGGTGAAGATGATAAATTTCTCGACAATCCATCTTGAAAGCTCTTCTTAGGTCAAGACAAAGGGAGACAGCTTTCCTGGATCTTCCCAGTCAGTAATCTCTCCAAAGAGAGTCCCAAAGGGACACCGGGGATGTTTATAGGAGAAATTGTCCCAGACTGACTTTGGGACTCTGGCCAGCACCCCCATCAGATCTCGAGCTGGGAGAGCCTTTCTGTTTAGTCTGGCTTAGAAGGGTCCAGGGCAGGTGAGTCTAGCACTGGGGAGGGGCAGTCTCCAGAGAGATTCATGCCTAGTTTTATTTTTTCTCCTCACCAACCTGGGAAGAGGTCCTAAGTCACCCACTGACAAACACTTTGTCTAGCCTCCCCCACCCAAAGTGATTCCTCCTGTGATTTACAAGCCCCAAGCCTTGTGCCCAAGCAAAAATGTCCAGAGCAAGTGGCTGATCTGCAGCAGGGAGGGGTCCTTTATCTGGTATCTATAAACTTGTTTTATTTTCATATTCTATTAACTATCATAATATAATTTGATTTTCCTCTTAATCTTATTTTATTCACTTAAAACATTGTTCTGAGAAGGGATCTATAGGCTTCCCCAGACTTCCAAAGAGGTCCATGACACCCAAAACATTTCCATAGAAATACTCCCAGAACCAGCCAGAAATGTAGGCTGTGATGATATGTAGGCAACTGGACGGTTAAGCAGTGACCCACCCTGGGAAATGAATGAGGTTTAGTGGACTCGGGGAACCCGGGTTCAAAGACTCATCCTGACACTCATTCACTGTATGACCTTGCCCAAGTCACTTGTCCTCTGGCCTCAGTTCTCCCTGCTATAAAATGAGAGGCTTGGACAATAGAACCTCAAAGATGCTTTTCCAATTCTAAAATTCTGTCATGAGAGCAGAGAGTCATTGTGCAGAAGTTTGGGGATTCTTAACCTTTTGTGTGTCCTGGACGCCTAGGGAAGCCTGTGGGCCCCTTCTCGGAATCAGGTCTTCAAATCATTAAAGGAAATGCTTGATTTTAATGCTAAAAGTTGGTGAAAATACAGATATGGTTTCTGATTTCCCTGACAAATTCACCACTAGGGATATCACCAGAGAACTAAGGATGCAATGATCTTCCAGCCACAGTGGGAAGGTGGAGAGATGGTAGTCTTTCAAGATGTTGCCTCCAGAACTTAGCATGTGGTTAGATGGACCTCAGTCACTGGGACCCTGTGCTTGGGGAGCAGAGCTGCTCAGGGAGAGGGACAGTCCTGCTCATGGGGACCTGGTGTGTTTCCCACCCCTGAGGTCACAGGCAGGGAGAAACCAATCAGCTGAGGGGACAGGGATGGGCCAGGGTGGAAAGACCAGAGTACCAGACAGAAGGGAGAGGGAATCTGCAGCCTGTGGAACAAAGTCTAGGACAGGAAAAATGATGAGAGATTCTTTCTTCCCCCAGATTACACCCAGCAGTACTAGGCCCAGGTGCTGAGCCCCAGCTGTGACCCAAAGCCAGTCTCCCCACACTATACCGGGCCCTGCCCAGGGAAAGGACCTGGTTCTCGAAGTCACTCTGTTCAGAATATCCCAACAAAGGACAGAAAAATGTCACCTTCAACTACAGAACCAACAAAGGTAGGCTAGGAAGTGAAGTTAGGATGAACAAGGGGGAGGGGGGTATAGAGGGTCGATGGACTGCCTGGCATCTCTACTGAAGACAAAATAAGAGGGGAGAGGCTTAAGCATGAGCAATGTAGGCTAGAGACAGAAAATGTTCCTCTTAGCAATGCGTTTCTAATAGTAGCCATCTCTAGGGCAGGGGTGGGGGGAAAGAAAAAAGGGGAAAAAAAGAAATTTACATGATAATCTTGTATATTTAAAAGGAATAGGAAGTTGTGCATGTGGAATCATCTTTTTATTGTACTATGTTATAGAAATGCTTGTTTTATTCTATAAGTTAAAAGTTTTTGTAAATGTTTAAAAAGCTACTTAATAATGACTGACATTTCTAGAGGGCTTGGTAAGGAGTTTGAACATCTCCCCATTTTTCTTCTACCCACACTTCATTTCCTCTACATTTCTCTCTCCTGGTTTTCCTTCTCTAAATTAATATGTAGTCTCTCATTTGATCAGCACAATACTTTGTGAGGGTGAAAATACAGACATTATTATCCCCATTTTTCAGATAGGAAACCTCACTGTCAGAAAAATTAAATGATTTGCCCGGGGTCACACAGCTAGTGAGTGTCTGAGGTAAGATTTCAACTCAAATCTCTCCTGAACTAAATTCCAGGGTCCTTCCCATGGCTTCTCTCTCTCTTTCTCTAAGAGGCCTTAAACTCAAGAGCAATCTCTCATTTCAGTTCTGCAGTCTCTCTTGTCTGCCTGGAATTCACTCCCTCCTCAGCTTTGTTTCTCTGACTTCTGGGTTTCCCCTCAAAGCTCAACACAAGCACCAACTCCAATTATTTGCACTGAGACCTATACATGTATGTATGTATGCATGTGTATACATACATATATATGTACATATAGAGATGTATGTGTCTTTATATGTGTATATATACACACATCTATTTTGGATATATACACATATAGGTATATGTAAATACACACGTATATAAAATGTGTTCATATATTTGTTGTTCAGTCATTTTTTAGTCATGTCCACCTCTTTGTGATCCCATTTGGAGTTTTCTTGGCAAAGATAGTGGAGTGGTTTGGCATTTCCTTTTTCGGTTGATTTTACAGATGAGGAAACTGAGGCAAACAAGTTTAAGTGACTTGTCCAGGGTCACACAACTAGAAGTGTCTGAGGCCTGAACTGAGGATAATGGATCTTCCTCACTCTAGACCCAGTGCTCTCTCCACTATGCCTGTATATAGACAATCTCCCTTGATTAATTTTTTATTTTCTATTTTTATTTTTCTATTGTATTTTCATTTCTCATTACTTATTCTGTGCCAATGACTTGACTGGGTGCTAGGGATACAAAAAAAAATATGCTGACCAGTCCCTGCCCTCAAGAAATTTTGATTCTAATGGAGGAAGAGAACAAATAAATAGTTCAACAAAGTGGGAGTGGTTGGGATGGCAACATCCTCGTAAGCCTGGGTGACTGGGGTATGGCTGAAGCTGGTCCATCACAGCCCAAGGAGGTTCCAGGGGAAGAGTCCAACTTTTCAATGGAGAGAGAGTGGAAACAGTCTGACTAGCAGTGTCTAGGGAGTACTGTGGAGGCTGTCTTCTGTCTTCATGTCTCCAGTGCTTAACGCATTGTAGGTGATTAATAAATCACCTGTACCTGGCCCACTAGAGGTGATTAATAAATGCTTTTTTGGTTACTTGACTTATGCTATTATCATGGGAACTCCAGACCAGGAATATCTGAGCAGCAGAGACAAAAGCCATAGTTACACCTCTCCGGGACTTTACCTTTGCAATTTGTGCTCACAGTTTGTCCAAAATCCTTTTCAGATGAAATTCAGATTATTTCTCTGCTTCTGCCTAAGAGCATACTTTTCAAAAGTTCAGAAACCATTTGGCAATTGTTAAGTGAGGATGAACAAAACAATGGCATCGAAGAATATTTTCAGGTGACTTATTCTCCTTAAACAAGATTCTTTCAGAGCAGCTGCGTGCATTTCCAACAAAAGGTCCAGAAAATCCATGTCTCAATAATAGCAGTGAAAAATGATCAGGAGAGGAGAAGCAAGTTGAGACTGCTGTAGTTCTGTCCAATTCTGTTTCTGTCTTGGCTATAGCTAATAAAAAGAGCTCTCACTCTCCTCTGAAGTATTGGAATTACCCTTCATTAGTTAGCAAATGAGAAACAATTGCTTTTGTTTCATTCCTGGTTTGCTAATTAGCACTTTTCTTCAATGAGGATGTTTTCGATCAACTAGTCGATGGAAAACTCCCCCAAGCCTTACATCAAGCTACAAGTGGCTTCTTCTTTAGGCCTTAATGTCCCCATAATGATTTTTTAAATGGACATTTCAGCACAGAATGGTACACAAGAAACCTGAGTTGGAAGAGACCTCAAAGGTTGCCTAGGTCTCCTAAGGTTGTGAAAAGGCTTTGAGAGAGAGGAAGGCCAGCTCGAGAAGGGTCAGAAATCTACCCTTCAAGGACCTGGCAGCAATTTCTAACACCAATATTTACAAATGCTGCTGGAGTCCTCCTGTCCCCATTTCCAGATATGGAAATTGAGGCCATCCCTATAATCCAGCACAGGACTTTGACTCCAGGAAGCATTCAACAAAAGTTTATTGGTTGAATGGATTAATGAATATGCAAATTTCATATACATATTCATAAGGATATTGAGTAGAGTTCTTTTCAGTTGATTGGTGATAATTTGGGGTGTCCAGTAGACTGAGTTTTGCAAAAATAAATAGCTCAACCATAAAATCTTCTCCATGTTTCAAGGAAGAAGTAGATTTTCTTCTTACCAAACTAACTCTTTCATTTCTGCCTTTAGCTCATGCCCTCCTGGTTTTTTTCAGACCTTGCTCCATCAACCACCCCCTCTCACTACTGAAATTTTTAGTCTCTCTCTTTTCATAGACTCATTTCTCCACCACTATGTCCAGTTCTATAACCTAAAAATAAAGCCCTTCCTTTGACAATACATTCCCTTGAGCTACCATCCTATTTTTTTTTGTCTTCCTTTCACTGTTAAGGTTCTAGAAACTACAGTGGTTTTATACTTCCTTTTAGAAATAATAATCTACATTCACTACATCAGCTTACTACCTCAACTTTCTATAATCTGGTCCTCCCTGGCCCCAGAATGATATGGAGGAAGGACAATTGGATTTTTGAGTCAGAGAGACCTGTTTCAATCCTGACTGCCATTTACTAATCTACATGACTTCAGGCAAGTCACTTAATTTCTCTAGGCTTACTTTCTCATTTATAAGATAAGAGAGTTGGACTAAATGACCTCTAGCATCTCTTCCATTTCTAATTCTATAATTCCATGTACATTATACTCAAATTGCTTTGACCAGGGTCAGTAATGCTGTCCCAATGGCCCCCTACCCAATGGCTTTTTCTTAATCTCCTTGACAGCATTTTACACCATTGGGCATCTTCTCTAGTTCTCTTTTGCTTTTCTTTTAGAGTATCTCTCCAACTGTCCCTTGTCCATCTCCTTTACTCACTCCTCTTCCTCCTCTGTCTGTAGAAGAGCATTCCTCAAAGTTCTGTCTTTAGCCCTCTTTTTCTCTTTTCCCTCTTTGCTCTCTGATTTAGCAATCTCATCCATTTGGATGATTCCAAATGTCACCTCTATGAGGACAACTCCAAAATCTATATCACTAGCCTTGAATTATCTTCTCAGTCCTAATCTTGTATTTCTAACCACCTATAGTACAGAGTGAATGTAAATAGTAACTGTTTCTCTTTTGGCCAGCAACCCTGAGGGTCTTCCCCTCTCCATCTGTTTTGTTTTGTTTTGTTTTATTAAATGGGCCATCTCTTTATTCATTTCTTAAAGAGGTCTATGCACTGAAGGAGAGTTGCCTCATTCAAAGTGGGTGAGAGAACCTAAAAAGACCTAAGGTTAAAGGGGCCAAGGCCTCCCACTACATCCTGGACCATGTCCAGTCATCCTGATCTATATTTGACCACTGGATCCAGATGGCTCAGAAGGAGAGTATAAGGCTGGTAACTTTCACAGCCCTCCCTCACACAAATCAAAGTCAATTGCAAGTCATGTCATCATCTCCCCAATGTCATGATCCTCTTCAAGAATGTAGGACAGGGGCGGCTAGGTGTCGCAGTGAATAGAGCGTCGGCCCTGGAGTCAGAAGAACCTGAGTTTGGATCCGGCCTCAGAAACTTAATGCACACACAAATAAAAACCTAGCCATGTGACCTTGGGCAAGTTGCTTAACCCCAATTGCCCTCAAAAAAAAAAAAAAAAGAATGTAGGACAAACCACACAACACAACATTTCTACCTAAGACTCCCTCTGGGGTTTCAGATTTCACATGCTCAAAACTGAGCATGATCAAATCTAATGCTTATTTCTCTTGCCTTATCCTCCTTTTCCTTGCACAGTTCTGTTGACCATCCCTTCTTTCTAGGTGTTTTCTTTTCCCTTGATTTCCATAGCACTGCTTTCTGCTTGATCTCTTCCTATCTCTCTGACCAATCCTTCCTGGGTTTCTTTGTGGTCCCTCCTCCTACTGCTCTAAGCACAAGGCTCTGTCCTGAGCCTTCTTTTCTTTTTCTATACTCTCTCCCTAGGTGACCTTATCCATTCCCAAGGTTTTGATTATCACCCCTGTATAGATGGCTCCCAAATCAATATATCTAAGCCCTAACCTCTCTCCTCAGCTCCAGTTCTCATCACCAATTGCCTGCTAGAGAGTTCTACCTAGATGTCCTCCTAGCACCTCAAACTCAAAGTGTCCAAAACTGAACTTGTGCTATTTTTCCCTGCACTTTCCCATCCCCACAATTTCCCTATGAAGACCATCTTCTCAGGTCCATAACCTCTGAGGCATCTTTGAAGTTAGGAAGATTAGTCTTCCTGACTCAGGACTGGCATTCTACCCTCTGCACCACCTATGTTCAAGACAATGCTTACCAGATGAAACAGAAAAAGAAAAAATAGATTAGTGGAAGAGAGAAAATAGTGCCTTGGAATGAACTCTGGCTTTGGAGCCAGAATACCTGAGTTCCATGTACTACCATTTATTAAACACATGGCCTTGAGCAAGTAAGTTACCTCTCTGGGACTTGGTTTCCTCATCGTTAAAATGAAATTTGGACTTGGTGACCTCTCAGGTCCCTTTCAACTCAACTCCATGATCCTTTGCTTTGGACTTTACCCATTGGTACTCCTCTACGAGAGAGCTAGAGAGACAGAGAAGAACTAGGTTGGCTACTGAGGAAAGTCAAAGCCAGCACATAAAGGGCAAAAACAACAGCCTAAATGAAGAAATGTTTTGTTTTGCTTTTCAGCACGTAGCCTAAGGATAGGCATGCAGTCATCCTCAGTAAATACTTGTTGGGTGACTAATATGGATTCTACAAACCTTTGAGTTTCCCTTCCCTGGACTTTGCCATTCCACCTGTGAAAGAGAAACATCAGAAGCAGCCATATGACTGTGCTCCCCTGCCCTAATGAAACTGTGGCATTCGCTCATATGAACTCCCTATCACTACCTAATGGCACAGCTAATCTGTGGGTTTCATGAGACACTGCACGCATCTAATCAAAAAAATATTTCCATACCAAAACCATCACAGTTTTTTGAACAGCTCTTAGAAAGTCCCAGTTCAACCCTAAATCCTGTCCCTGTGATCCAGTGCCCAGGGTTCTTGAACTGGGGAGGGATGGAAACTTGAATTCAATCCAATTCTATAAACATGGAATTCTCCAAACACTCAAATGTGACTTGCTCAAAGCAGAACACATTATCATAATCATCTAACACAGAATCATTATCATCTAAACTACACCCTCCTCTATGTTTCCCTATTAATATAGGAAGACCCACTACGCCTCTAGTCACCCAGATTGGAAACCTGGGTCCTTTGATTCTCCACAAATCCAATCCATCAGGAGGCAGGTCTAAGCATTTCCAATTCCTCCACATCTCTTGCATCTATGTCCTCTCTACTCATGTGGCCACCATACTGGTGCAGCCCTCATCTCCCCTCACCTAAACTATGGTGTCCATTTTATTTAATTTTTCAATTAAAAAAATTATTTTTTCTTCCATTCTCCCAATTAAAAAAAAACCTTATAAAAATATGCATAGTGAAGCAAAACAAATTCTTATATTGTCCATAACCAAAAATGCGTGCCTCATTCTTCATCATGAGTCCATCACCTGTCAGGATGTGAGTATCATGTTTCATCATTAGCCTTCTAGAATCATGATATTTGTATTGACCAAATTGTCTTTTAAAGTTGTTTGTCTTTATAATGCTGCTGTGAGTATATAAATTGTTCTGTGTTCTCATAGCTAGCATTTGCATAACATTTGGGGATTTGCAATGCACTTTATAAATATTATCTTTATTTTATCTTCATGGAAGAAGGTGCTATTATTATTCTCATTTTATAAATGAAAAAACTCAAGTATGTTAAGTGACTTTCCCAGGACCACACAGCTAGTAGGTATCTCAGGCAAGATTTGAACTCATCTTCCTAACTCCAAGTCCAGAGCTCCATCCACTAGGCAACCTAGCTGCCTGTGCTCATTTCATTCTGCATCAATTCATATAAGTCTTCTATTGCTATGCATTCCTTACTGATCTCTCTGCTTCCAGTCTCTCCCTTCCCTAAACCACCCTCCTCAGAAGTACCAAAATCATCTTCATAAAATTTGGGGGTGATCAAATTATCCCCTGCTCATCTTCCATGCAGCAATCCATTCCCATCTTTGCCTTCTCAGGTTCCAGCTAATTTCCACATTCTAAAAGAAGACTTTCCTGATCCCACTTAATTCCAGTGCCTTCCCTCTGTTGATTATTTTATTTTACATTTATCCTGTCTACATAATACATAATTATTTTCAGAGCTCCTTGAGAGAAAGGACTGTCTTTTGCTTTTCTTTATATTCCCAGTGCTTAACACAGTGCCTGGCACATAGTGGGCACCTAATAATTGTTTATTGAGTGACTGACTGATCTTCACACCAACCCTATGGAGTAAGTGCTATGATGGCTTTTATCTGAGGCTCAGAGAGGTCAGAGGAATTTGCCCAGGTCATACTACTTAGGAAGGGTCTAACATCTTCCTGACTCTGTCACAGGTTTCCTCTATATTTCATAGAGGTATTATACCTGGTATAATATTTATGGATAAAATTAAGGAGGGGGAGGGAGGAATAGAAGAGTGATTTTATGCATAGAAGAAATCCCTGGACAGGAAATGTTTTACCAATGCAGATCAGCACCTGCTCATGGACTGAGAGTCAGTTTTGCTCAGATCACTGAAAGGTTAAATAGTCTGCTCAGGATCACCTAGCCAGAGGATGTCAGGGGTAGAATTTGAATTCAGGTCTTCCTGGCTTTTAGACCAGCTCTCTATCTCCTTTGTCAAGCTGCCTCTTGTGGTTGGAGATATCACATGTATTACAAACAGGCAGGGCACATATAAGAATCCAATAAGGGTGGAGATCTATCCAGACAGTGTCCTAAAAAGATCTGATTTTCATGGAGAGGATGGGGCAGGCTTCCAGGAGAAGGAATCACCTGTGGCTCTGAAATGTCTGAAACTCCAAGGTTCCTATCTCCCTTTTTCCTGTGGCCATGATGCTAATGAGGACCGGTCAAGGGACTGAGCCTGGAAGACTATAACCCTCCAGATGTGGGCATCAGAAGCTGTTCATTTGCTGATGGACAGCTGGGACTGCCAGTGGTTTGTTGTTTCTACTAAACTAGATGCTATTACAATGAAAACCCTGTATTTCTTGCAAACAATTTTCCCCTTCGCAATCTCACAAATCAATTCCCTCCCGCTTGTGCTCACTTTCTTCCCGCTAATCTAACGACGAACCTATCACCATCCGTAAACGAAATGATCTGTAAACTCTTTCCCGGCTCTTGCCTAATGCACTAAAATTACTTTTCTGTTTTTCCTGCTTTATCTTTCTTTTCTAATGACAGGGCTTATCTTCCTCCCTCCTCCCTCCAAACCTGTACTTTCTGTCTCTTCTTTCCTGCTAATGTGTCTCCTTCCCATCAGCCACTTGGGCTAATAAATAACCACTGCTTTGGGGGTGCCTGGGGTCAGTCATCCAATAGAAATAACAATATCCTATAGGACTTCATTTACAAAGCATCCTCACATATGGTATTAGTGTGAAATCATGGAAAGGCTGGGTTTGGAGCCAATCTGTATTTATTAAGCATCTGATATATAGGCTCATATATAGAATTGGGAGGAAACTTGGAGGATATTTAATCCCACCTCCTCAATTTACAGGTGAGGCCCAGAGAGGGGGGGAAGCTTATTTTGGTCACACAGGTAATAAGTGATCAAACTGGCTCCAATTCCAACCCTCTTCCCACAGCATCCTGCTAATCTCCCCTGGGTTGGGGTCTTGGTCTTGTGTGTCCCAATCTCCTGCTGCCTGACCCCTGACTCGGGGTGCTCCTGTTCCCCATTCCTGGATCTTAGTGCTGATTGCCAACCAACTGTGAACTTACACCTTGGCTACCCCAGACCCACATAGATTGATCTGCAGGATCTCCCCAACTGCTCCAGCCCCAGATTCTTTGAATCCTGTTTTGTCCTTGAATTTATGTCCCCCCCCTTAGGGCTCACATCCCCATGTGACGTTTAGACTAATAGCCTTCTAGCAGCTAGATAAGACATTGTAGGCAGACCTCTGGACTAGAGTTAGGAAGATCTGAGTTCAAATCCAGCTCATACTAGTTGTGCAATCCTGGGCAAGTCCCTTAATCTCTGCTTGCCTCTGTTTCCCCAACTGTAAAATGAAGATAAATAAATAATAGAACCTACCTCACAGGGTGTCATGAAAATTAAATGAGATCATATTTTTGAAGCACTTAGAACAGCACCTAATACCCTGCACACAGCCGGTGCTTAATAAAGGCTCATTTCCTTGAGTACTCACGTTTGGACCCCTGATCCCTCCCAGACTCTACAGGTCTGCCTGTGCTGCTGAACCGCCTCTCCAGGCTTATACTTTCTCACCACTGCCCAAGTCTCCATATTGACTGCACCCATTTTTACTACTGAGCTGTCTCTCCTTTCCCACAAAGGTAATGTCACTTACCTACCCACACATGCAGACTCCCATCTACCCAAGTCCTGAGCATCCCTTCCCTATCATCAGGCAAGACTGAGATTTGTATTTTAATAAAAGCCACATGCATACAAATCATAGTATTTCAAGCCAGATGTGAACTGAGCAAGCCTGTAAGTGGCGGTTCTCACTGCAAGGATACCCATGATCCCTAAACTGATCCCTCAGAGGGCCTTTTCTCTGCCCTCATTTCTCCTCTCTTTAGACTCCTTCCTCCCTTCCTGCACTGGGAATGAGTGTTTCTACCAGAATCTCCCAGACCTCAGTAGAGCCAGGCTAGGAGGGAGCCCAGGGTCAGAGCATATCCATATCCACAGCACTGATTCATGAAGAACCAAAAGGTTAAAAATCCAGGCCCTATGACTGTGCCCTCCTCTCATCCAGGCTTTGCCAACTTATAAATCTGTGTCAGACCAGCTGGGGGATATTTCGATTACTTCTGACTACCCCAAATATGAAAAAGACTGATATAGGGGCGGCTAGGTGGCGCAGTGAGTAAGAGCGCCGGCCTCGGAGTTTGGATGACCCGAGATCAAATCCGGCCTCGGAAAATGAGCACCCACGAATAAATAATGAGTAGCCGTGTAACCTTGAGCAAGTTACTTAACCCCAATTGCTTAATAAAAAAAAAAAAAGACTGATATAGAATATTCCCTTCAGGGGCTACCTGCCCTTGGAGAAATTCATAGCTTTTTAAAATTTGTCTTCCACTCCCCTAATGTTCCCTTTTTAAGCCATTCTCCTTACTCTATGGTGTCACTTCACTCACCTTAGGGTACCAAGGACCCTCCTGGCCTCTCATCCTTTCCATCTCACCCCCACCCCCACTCCAACCCAGTTGAACCTTGTTCTCCAGAAGGAATGAGTCATTTACACCTTAGTGTGAATAAGTTTGTCAACACATTCTCTCCTCTGAGGTCATTTGCATATTGTCTGATCTAGAGCTGTAGAATAAAAAGCATTGAGGTATTTTAAGCCTCGGTAAGCAGGGGAGGTTGGTGGGGGAGAGAAGCTAAGGATTTCCTTGGTATCCCTAAATTCCACCCCAACTAATCAGCAAGCATTTGTTGTTGTTGAATCATTTTTCGGTTGTGTTCAACTCTTCCTGACCCCATTTGGAATTTTCTTGGCAAAGATGCTAGAGTGGTTTGCCATTTCCTTCTACAGCTGATTTTACAGATGAAGAAACTAAAGTAAACAGGGTTAAGTGACTTGCCCAGGGTCACACAGCTAGGAAGTGGCTGAGGCCAGATTTGAACTCAGGAAGGTGAGTCTTCCTGATTCCAAGCCCAGTGCTCTATCCACTAGCCCCCTAGCTGCCCAACAAACATTTAGTAAATATCTATAAATGCCTATTATGTGCCAAGAATTCTGCTATAGTAGACAACCATCTACTCTGCCTAAAAAATTGGACCTATCCCCCCAACCAAACCGGCTTTGAAAGGCTGGCTCTGAGATCACTGCTGTACCTTCCTATTCCCAGACCTTCTGTTCATTTCCCAGAGACAGTGGCCCAGAGGATGAACTGATACCGCATCACCGACAAACTCAGAAACATAATTGAGCAACCAAGTGGACCCCAGGGAAATAGGAGCTATGTGATCAAAGAAATCTGTTCTTTAATAGGAATCTGTCCCAAATACCTACTTGAGGAGCTGGCTGTTTACAGGAGTGCCAGAAAACAAGACTCTGGGCATGATAGTAGAGGCAGTCTCATCAAACGGAAAGACTATAAGCTAGCTCTGGGGTCAAAGAACCCAGGTTCAAATCACCCTGACTTTTACTACCTGCTCTACCACTGCCAAGCCACTTAGTGTCCCTGGCCTCAGCTTCCTCACCTGCAAAATGAGGGGGTTGGAGGAGCTGGCTTCTGAAGCCCCTTCCCATTCTAGACCTCTGGCCCTGTTTCCATCTCTCCACTGGCCCACTTCCCTGACTGTCCCCCACCCCCATAGTGAGGCAATCCTCTATTGACCTTTATAAGCGTGGAGGGACAGAGTTAGTCTTAATTGGGTCTTGTCGAAAAAGGAAAATGGAAATTGGGATGGAGCACCAAGCTCCCTGCACGAGAGAATTTTGATACTAATCAAATGTAATTGACTGTAAGCATGGCCTCCTCCATTGAGAAGCATGGGAAAAAGTATGTTTCAGGAAGAGGGCTCTGCAAAAATTTAATATGACTCGGGGTGTGGAATTATATTCCCCCCCCCCCATTAGAATTTTTGCATTTGGTGGCATGGGGTCTGGGGAGGGTGTCTATGCCTAAGCCAAAGCTCTGGAACTCGCCCTAATCTGTCCTTGGAATAGCAATAATGATAATTAAAATATCGATCCTCATTTTGGATAATGAACGTAAGTGATAGCTTGTAATAACTCACATTTCTTTAGCACTCAGAGGCTGCAAAGTCCCTTCATCACAGGGGCCCTAGGAGGTGGCCATGTGGATATGTCAAGGACCAGCAGTGCCTCAAGGGCCTATGATTTTATCAATACGGGAACGCCCTCTACCATCACAGATCACAAGCTGCCTGTCCACATGTTCTCCAGAAGCTTAGAGAGAGTCGATCGCTTGCCCATGGTCACACAGCTAACAAATATCAGAGGTGAGATTTGAACTGAGATCTTTCCAAGTCTAGATGTGATATTCTGTTCCTTTCACCACACTGCCTCTCATGTAAGGTAGACATCAATCATCAGGGACATATTAAGTATTATATGCCAGGCACTGACCTGGGCACCAAGGATAGAAAGACAAATTTGAAAGAGCCTCTGTCTTCAAGGGACTTACATTCATATACATCATATACATAAATAGACAAATAAATGCATAAAAACAAGATAATTGCTGAGGATGACACTTGCGGGGGTGGGGGGATAATCAGAAGAGACCTCATGTAGAAGTGATGCTTCACCTGAACTTTGAAGGAAATGAGGGATTCTGGGAGGCAGAACCAAAGACAGAAGGTATTCCAGGTAGAGGGCACAGCTTGTACAGAAGCTCAGAGATGACAGATGGAGAATTGTACATGAGGAACAGCTAAAAGGCCAATATGGCTGAACCACATCGTGCGGAGAGGTGAGTGATGTATAACGAGGCTGGAGATGTAGACAGTACAAGTATCATTATTCCCATTTCTCAGATGAGAAGATTGATGATCAGCCCGATAAGGTGACTTGCCCTCTACTGGTAGGTTAGAACTTAAACCCAAGTCTTCTGATTCCCAATCCAATGCACTGCCTCCTTTTGGCTGTCGTTGTATAGTATCTCATACTCTTCACAAGTTCAGACAAAAGCTTCATTTTATTAAATGGAGAAATTGAGACCCCGAACTGCCACCTGCTATGTCAAAGGTTCTAGATCCAGGTGCCTTTCCTTTTCTCTGCAGAGCCATTAAGGGCATTCACCACACCCAGTCCTGTATGCCATGCAATCTAACTGCTTTGACTCCCTGTCCAAGGGTGATCCTAAAGCAGGTGGATCTGAAGACTCACGTCAGGAAAGGAAATCAGTGCCCTATTGTACCCACATGTCTGAAAAACAACGCCCCTGGCTCCCTGTGAGTGCCAGCTCCTCAAATGACTGTCTTGGATATCAGGTCCCACAGTCAGCAAAACTCTGTGTCAGGGAGAACCCTGGCCTCTTGTACTGACACAAAATCACAGAATTATATTCTCAGACTTGGAAGGGACCTCAAAAGTCCCACTGCTACTTAAAATAGGAATCTTTCCTCTCACATCACCAAAGAGGGGCATCTAGACTCAGGGTAAGATCCTTGCAAGTAGAGATTGTTGCATTCTTTGCACTCACATCCCCTATGCCTAGAACAGAGTCTGGTGCCTAAAAATACTTGTTAACTGATTGGCTGACATGAGACTCATAACCTCCTATGGAAGTCCATCCCACTTTGGGGCAGTTTCCATTGACAGAAAGATTTTCCTTCCATCAGGCTTAAACTTTCTCTGTTACTCTTACCTACCACTGCTAGTTCTACCCTTTGGGGACTAAACAGGCATCTAAAATCACCTCCATCCAAAAGACCTTTAGATCCTTGAAGACAGTCATTCCGCCACCATGCACATTCCCATGGCTGCTCTTCCCAGTCCTTTAGATCAATCCTTCTGTGAAATGGCCTCTAGTCTCATCCCAATTCTATCCATCTTCATCTGGACACAATTCATCAATGTCTGTTCTGAAATATGAACCTTAGGACTCAAAATGATATTCCAAATATGGTACAACTACACAGAGTATTGTGGGCTTCTAATCATGGATAGGATGCCTCTGATAAAGGGCCAGTGTAAAAGTATGGTTGCCTAGAGATTTCCCAACATGATCAAGAGTGACAGGAGATAAGTCCCTACTCATATCCACCCAATCATATCCCACAGACACTAGTAGAGGCATGTTCCATCTCACCTTGATCAAACTCCTAAGGTCCATTCCCTTCAGACACAGAAGACTTGGGAGTGTTCAGTGAAGACACCCTGTCTCACACAAAGAAGTAGAACCTGATCAGAGCAGAATCCTTCGTCTCCAGACCACTGCCTTCATCTCAGCCAGGGCTATAATTTGGTCAAGGTGAGTGAGGTTTTGCCCCAGTATGCTGACAGCCCTTCCTCTCTTTCTGAAGCACAGAAATAGCTGGGTTTAGCACCTACTTAGTAAGAATTCCTCATTAAAGTAGAAAAATACCATATACTCTGTTTCTTCCTCAAAGAGAGCTATTTACAAGCCCATCTCTGCATCAGCCTCTCAGAATCCTGTGCTCTGTCTCCTTCTACCACAATCAACTGAATTGACCTAGGTGCCAAAATTGCTAGTTAGGTCTCTGGCCAGAAATAATAAGAAAACATTACTGTCGCTGCAACTTTATAGCTCTCATCCTTATCCTGGAATTACTGTAGACAGAAATAGAACCTGTTATTGTATTTTCATAAAAATGCCATGGAATGAATTACTCCCCAACCACCACTGCAACACACCCCTCATTGTTTAATACATTACAGGGGTAATCAATAGTCAATTGCTCGTCACCCACAACAAGATGTAAGCACCATCTCTCTGGACATGGGAAACAGGAGCAATGGGCCAGTCACAGTGGATGGGATTAATTACAAATAACAGAAAAGCCTGGATAAAATGGGATGATTCAGTGAGTAATTTCACAAGCCCCAAGTAATATATCAGTGGAAGGGAGAGGCCCAGGTTAGTGCTTCTAATTTCCTCGTTTTATCCTAACAAGTCCCATCTACCAGTTCTGCCCAATTAGGGTTGGTTCTGGCATCAGGACAACTGCCAGGGCATTGAGCAGGGCTCAAGTTAAGGATGAATTCAGAATTTACCTGAGGAGTCAACTCCCAGGTGCCACAACACCAAACCTAGTCCAATAATTATAATTATTATTTTGTGCTTCTCATCCCTGTGTTCAGTGGGACATATAGAAATGATCCTAAGTCACTAGCCTACTAATATTCTTATAGATCAGGAATTCTTAACGTGAGGTCCATAGAACACCCCCCAGGGGTCTGTGGATAGTTTTCCAGGGATCTGTGAAGTTGGATGGGAAAAAATACATCCTTGTTTTCACTAACCTCTAAATGAAATTTAACATTCCCTTGATTATTAACTTAAAAAAACATTATCCTGAAGAGTTCATAAGCTTCCCCAGACTGCCAAAGGGATCCATATCACAAAAGAGGCGTAAGAACCCCTGCTGTAGATTATAGATCTAAAGAAGGAAAGCACCTCCAAAGCCATCTAGTTTTGCAAATAAGGAAAGTTATGCCCAAAGATATTGTTGACTAAGGTCACACAGATAGTAATAATCAGAATTGGGATTTGAACTCAAGACCTCCAACTCCAGAGCCCATGATCACTCTTTGGACTGTTGTACAAGGGGCTAAAATGACTGGTTTGTTCATTTGAATTAAAGTGTTTTGTGGTTTTACAAAGTACTTTATATCCCTAGACTTTTAGAGCTAGAAAGGACTTCAGCATCCAACTCACACTTTAACAAGACCCTCACTAACAGCCTACTCATCGAATGTCCATTTAGCCTCAATTTGGATTTCTGTACTGATGGGGAACTTGCTTCATCCAGGGAACTCTGTGATAATGGAGCTAGCACATTTCATTTGGGGGAAGCTCCAGTTGGTTTTTTTCCCCCTCTATTCAATAGAAATCTCCCTCTGAAGTTTCTATCTATTGCTTCCCTCCAAGGCCAAATAAAACATATCTAACCCCTCTTCCAGAGGAAAGTCTTTCAAACTTGAAGACAGTTATCATGCCTCCCCTGCCTTCTCTTCTTTTCACTAAATCTCCTCCGTTCCTTCTGCTTATGAAATAACTTCTGATTCAATCCCCTATGCCCAAGCAAGTACCAAACACATCCCCCCTTCCCCTTCTCACTCATCCTGCCCTTGGTTTTTATGACTCTCTAGGGCACCCAAGAGACTCTAATGAAAACTCTCTATCTGGCCTGTGCTTTCCTGACTCCTGCTTCCCTCAGGACATAAAGGAAGTGGCAGCCCCAACTACTCCTACTACCTCAGCATCCCTTTTACCCTTCATGGGTCACCCAGCCAAGGAAAGAACAGAAAGCCAGACTGCAGCCACTACCAGCACTATCCTCCCCTCACCTTGTCTCCTCGCTGAATAAAGATGACAAATGCACCTGGGGCCCTTTCTACAAAGCTCAGCACAGTTCCTAACCTGATGCTTCCAGCTTGACACACATGCCCCAAATCCCAACACTCATTGACTTTGAGATAGATGTGACTGGACCAGTGTCACAGAAAAAGCATCAAACCCTCCCTCACCAGCATAGGGCTCATTATCCTTCTCAAAGCACTTTCCCATGCATTTTCTTACATGGATCCAGATGCTCACAGCTACCCTGAGAGCTGGCCAAAGCAGATATAATTATCCCCATTCAACATATTTGGAAACTGAGGCACTTAGAGACTAAAGCAGAGCTTCTTAACCTTTTTTGTGTCAATGAATTCCTTTGGCTATCTCATGAAAACTACAGCCCCTTTGAAGGATCATGTTTTTGGATGCATAAAATAAAATATATAGGACTATAAACAAAACCAATTAGGTTGAAATACAGCTATCAATTTTTTTTTATTTCATAGACCCCAGCTTAAGAACCTCTGAATTCAAGGTACTTGCCCACAGTCTAGACTTGCCTCTGAACTCCCAGTATCAGTCACTATGCTACCGAATTAACAGGGCTACCTCCATACCGATAGACTGGTCACTCAGTTCACCATTCAGCCCTTAAATCCTAAAAGAGACACTTAAGTATCAGGAAAGAAAGGAGGGAGGGAGGGGGGAAGGAAGGAAAGAAGGAAGGAAGGAAGGAAGGAAGGAAGAGAGGGAGAGAAATAAGAATTTATTAAGCACCTACTATGTGCCAAGTACTTTGCTAAATGTTTTACAATTGTCTCATTTGATCCTCACAACAACCCTGAAAGTTAGATACTATTATTATCCCCACTTTACAGTTGAGGAAACTGAGGCAAGCAGCAGTCAAGTGGCTTGCCCAGGGTCACACAGTTAAGTAAATGTCTGAGGCTAGATTCAAACTCAAGTCTTCCTGACTCCAGACTTAGCACTCTAGCCACTAAAGTCACCTAACTGCCTCACCTTCACCAGAACTTTGCACATTAGTAGGCACTCAATGAGTATTTCTGAATTAATGAATGAAATCTAAAGGGAGATTTGTCTGGGGTAAGGTAGTGTCCACCTAACTCCCCCTCACCTGAGCCAACATAACTTGGCATAGCAGATACCCACATTGAGCTCTGTTGCCTCTCTTGTTTCTAAAGCCCTTCACCTCAAGACTTCAGAAGTCCAACCAGTTAGGGCCTCCCCCGGGGCAAAGGGCACCTCTTCTCTCTCCCATCTCCCCCGAAAGGACTGGGCACAATAATTCATCGGTCTCTTGGAGGTTAGTAAACAAAGTTTGCACCCCTGATGTGTGGACCAAAGGGACACACAGAAGGAATAAGCCCAATGGACATTTTAATAGCCCTTTAAAGTTTTAGAAGCCCGGTAGGTGCGTGCTTTTAGTTGATCTTTTCAATCATTACCAAAAATTTTATTAACTGCTTAATGGTATGTCATTCATTGTTCTAACTGCATCATGTCCTGGCCTCAAGGAGCTTAGAGTTTAATAGGATGTAACAGCAAAAAACCTATGAGGAAAGTTTGTTATTTTCTGTATTTTGCAGTTGAGGAAACTGAGGCTCAGAGATGTTCTATGGACCACAAAAGCTGACAAATCTCTAAGATGTATTTGAACCTGGGTCTCACTTACTTGAGCTCCCTTGCGTTGCCACATTGCCCTAATATTGGCACTGACTCCCAACTTTACTAATGACTAACTTTGCTCTTTATGATGCGTTTGACCTTGGACAAATCACTTCACTTCTTTCCATCATGATAGGTGGAGGGAGGCAAATGACCTGTGTTTGAATCTCACTTGTGATGCCCACCCCCAGTGTGATCCTAGGCAAGTCATCCATTCTCCCTGAGCCTTAGTTCCCTAATTGATGAACTAGACAGCTAGATAGATGTCTCTGATGTCCTTTATGGTTCCATCATGTGCAAAGTTCTGTAGGTGAGGCAGTTAGGTAGCTTCAGTGGCTAGAGTGCTGAGTCTGGAGTCAGGAAGACTTGAATCTAGCCTCAGACATTAACTGTGTGACCCTAGGCAAACCACATGACTTTTGTCTGCTTCATTTTCCTCAACTGTAAAGTGGGGAGGTAGTATTTGCAAAATAGGTGCTTAATAAATGCTTATTCCTTTCACACACACACACCCTTTTACATCTCTAATCCGGGCCTCAGTTACCTCATCTTCATTTTTTTTGGAAACAATCTAGGGTCAAGTGACTTGCCCAAGGTTGCACAGCTAGTAAGAGTCTGAGGCCAGAATTGAACTCGAGTCCTCCTGACTCCAGGGCCAGTGCCCTATGCATTGTCCCATCCAGCTGCCACTCCCCTTTAAAATTCAGGGATTGAACCAGATGATCCTTAAAATTCCTTCTGGCTCAGAATCAATGATCCCATGAGTCAGAGTACTCATTTACTCTCTCTAAGCCTCAGTTTCCCTCTCTGTCAAAAAAGAGAGTCAGACTAGATGCTTATTAAATCCTATGATAGGTGATGCTTGGTGCATAATGTGCCCTGGCACTTGAAACCCATGAAGTGAAAATTAATGGAGTGAAATGTTCTGCCTAACAAATGTCAGGGGTGGCTTCTCACTCTGGGCTACACTTCCTTTCAAAGATTTAAAGCTGTGAGGTGTAAATGGAGACACCCCAAAGTGACCCGTTTAGTTCCTAGTCACACATACCCACAAGCACACACCCACACACAAGGGGGAGGAGAATGGATTAGCAAGCACTGAGTGGAAAGGGCTGAGGGGGGCATAATGTAGGGGAAACCAGGCATAATGTGGACAGTAAGGGAGAATAAGCTTATGTGGCATTTGGATGGAGGGGGGGAGGCAACAAGCCCAGGTAGCACTTGGATGGGGGAGGAGGGAGAAAAAACAGGAGACTAGACATTGACTTTGAGTAGACTGGGAGGAAGTAGTGAATGAGACACAGGGATAAATTCACAATGCAATGCAATTGAACAAGCATTTATTAATTGGCTTCTAAGCTATCAGATTTCCAGTCCCACCTCAGACACATGCTGGTCATGTGACTCTGAAGAAGTCACTTTTCCCCTCAGTGCCCCCAGGTAACATGCTAAATCTCTAAGCTGCATAGAAGGTGCCCACATCATGCATTGGTAGGGAGAGTTTCCTCATTTGTGAATACCCTGTATCATTAAATCAGATTTGCATTCCTCTTCTTCCCCAATAAAATCCTCATTCTCATCAAAGACTTCACATTTTATTGGTGGGAGGCCACATGTCCATAGATTCATAGATCCAAAAGACAGAAGTAAATGGAGGTGGGGGCAGAACACTATGGGGAAAGGTCTCCTATAGGAGACAGCTCTTGAGTTGAAAGAAATAAGGGATTTTCAAGAGGTGGAAATGAGAAGGAAGTGTATCTCGGGTGTTGGGGACAACCTGTGGCAAGACATGAAGATGGGAAATAGAAATATCATGGATGGGGAACAGCAATTAGGTCATTTTGGCTGGAGTTTAGTGTGCATGAGGGGGCATACGGGAAATCAGCCTAGAAAGATTGGTTGCAATGCAAGTGGAAAGGACAAAAAAAATTGAATGCTATGTAATTGTTGTAATCAAGGAACTTGGTTCTGGAGAAAAGCTGAGAAAATGTAGCTCCCTCTCTTCTTTGCAGAGGTGGAACACTATGGATATGCAATGTTGCATACACCGTCAGACTCAGATGATGTTTTGGCAAATTTTACTGAACTGTTTTTTCTTCCTTTCTACTTTTTAATCTTTGTTACAAGGAATAGCCCACTGGATTGGGAAGAAGGGAAGGCTATCTTAAGAAATGAAGGCTAGGTAGATGGTAGAATGGATAGTATGCTGGATATGGATTCAAGAAAACCTGAATTCAAATCCAGCCTTAGATGCTTATTAGGTCTGTGACCCTGAACAAGTCACCTGACCTATTTCAGCCTCAGTTTCTTCATTTGTAAAATGAAGATAAAATATAACATATAAATAAATATAATATAAAATAATACCCACCTCCCAGAGTTGATGTGAGATTCAGATGAGATAATATGTGTAAAAAAAACTGCAAGTGTGCAAGTCCTATAGAACTGTTAACTATTATGTTTATTATTTAAAAGAAAATCCTGATTCAGGAGTTCTTTATATAAATTAAGTCACAGGTCCAGTACTTGTTCTAGCAAAGAAAATTTCGACAGTCAGAGTGACAGAAAGAGACAGGGGGAGCTTTGTTCCAATTTTCTCTGAGTTACAGTCTTTAGCCTTGAACCTCAAACAACCCCACAATAAACACACCAGCATCTGATCCCTGGAGAGGAAAAAAAATTAACATGGAAAAAGGATGCTCAGGCGAGACAGCCCAGGCAATTTTCTGGGCATATTCTGAATGACCCAAAGAAAGCATTTGGAGAAATTAGACAAATGCCTTGACAGTATCTTTCATTTCTTCACAATTACATTTCACCTTCTGAAAATGGATTCTTAATGCTCCTAAACATGATTGGGAACCCAGGTCTGATATACATAGCCCAGTTCTTCCCTGACATTGTTCTCCTCTTCCATATAAAGGTAAAGAAAAGTAGGGTAAGAATTAGGCATTCACAACTGCAGCCTGTGAACCCTAAGACTCAGTTTAACTGGAGGCAAAGTAAACCACAATTCCATTTAGCACAGAAAGCAGAAAAGTAGATCATCAGAAAGCATATATGCCAAAAAGTATTTATTAAGAACCTACTGGATTCTGTGCTGGGCACTATAGGAGAAACAGGAGGAAAAGACCCTGTTCTCAAGGAATTTACAGTCTAGCTGGGGAGAAGCCAATACATAGAAGTGAAAGAGAGAAGAGTATAACAAACAAGATAGATGATTAATCACAAAATCCCAGCACTTCAGAGGAATAAGGGAATTAGTGAATAGTCTCATTCCACTTCCTTCCTAGGTACTCATCTATAATATCCCTGGCAGGACATCATCTAGCCCCTCTTAAATACTGTCATCGACAGGCAGCTCAATGGATTGTGACAGAGCCCTTTCCACTGGAGATGACTCTGACTGACAGAATGAGTGATGTTCCTTCTTAGGCTATGCTGAAACTTGCCTCCATCTAACTTTTGCCCACTGGTTCTGCCCTATGGAGCAGAGCAAAGCAAGCCCTATCCCCCTTCCTCATGGGAGTGATCATGTCCCTGGCGTCTTCTTTATTTCAGGTTCTCCATTTCCTTTGACCATTCCTGATGTTGCCCCTCCAAAAAGTGATGGATTTTGAGAAGACCCGAGTTTTAATACTAGTTTTTCCACTTCCTTCCTGTGTGACCTCAGGTGCACTATGAGTTTCAGTTTTTACATTTATAAAATGAAAGGTTTTGACTACACCAGGGATTTCTTAACCTTTCTCTGTTGTGGACCCTTCTGACAATCTAGTATGCCTTTGGACCCTTTTAAAGAATCATGTCTTTAAATGCATAAGATAGAATAGAGAGGATTTCAAAGGAGCCCAATTATCTTGAAATACAGTTCTCCAAATATATTTTTAAAACAAATTCGTAGATGCCCAAGTTATAAAACCCTGCACTCAATGATTTCTGAAGTCACTTCCAAGCTCAAAATCTATAGCCCTGTGTTCCCACCTTTCAACATGCTTCAGCTTGTCAACATACCACCTCCAACCTGATCCCCCAAAGTGAGCCCAACACTCCAGATATGTGCTCACACAGAGTACAGCAGAGCTACTTGGTAGCTGGATGCACATCTGGATCTGGACACTCCTATCAATTCAGAAACAAAATTGTGACTCAGGAATGAAAGAAATGGATGTGGCCTGGAGAAACCAAGAAAGGCATCACAGAGGAAGACGGATGTGATGCATCATTTAAAAGATGGGTAGGATTTGGAAAGGCAAAGATGTTTCCCCTGAGGAGTTCAGGTTCTGGTAAGGAGAGGAGGAAGAGAAAAACTTCACACCCCAGATCATAGGCTCAGGTGTCAAGTTGGTTTATTGATACAGAAGCTTATATTGCATATAGGGCCCTACAGTAAGCACCTTGAGGGCCCAGGAATTCACAATTTGTGATATCTGGGACAAAGTTAAACTTAAGTTGACTTTTGGGTGGCTCAGCCGGGGGTGGGGGGGGGGGTAGACGTGGGGCGGGGGAGGGAGGATTATGGGTTTGTCCCACAAATTAAAAAATATAAATACAAATACAAAGGGAGATTCTTCTTAGAACTATAAAATTTCAGTAACTTTGGAAGTATTCATTTACAGACCCCCAGTTGATATAATTTCTGAACATCCCAATTTCTTCATTAAAGCAGGTACTTTTTTCCCAGCTCCTTCCATGCACCTTGTTCTTATGCTAGCCCTGTGAGGCACTATTGAAGAAACTGCCAAATTCCATTTTTCCCTAAGGTCAAGGATGTTGAGTGCTATATGGCCATTCCAGTCTCACATATGGACTGAGAAGACTTGGAGGCTACTTTGTTCTCAGGACACAGAACCTTTTCATTTACCCATCTAGTGAGATGCAGAAGAGGGAAATCATTTCCCTTCTTTTAAAAAAATGTATTTTCACAGGTCTGGATACATGAAGAGGCATTACAGCAGACTGGAAAGAGTGTAAGACTTGGAGTAAGGAAAACCTGGTTTCAAATTCTGCCTCTCATACTTATTAGCTATATGATAGCAAGTCATTTAACCTCATTCAACTTTGCACAAATCCTTCATGTTTAACTGGACATAAGCCTGCATGAATAAAAGCAGACACAAAACCCCAAATGCATACAAACACCCATGCATACACCAATATACGAAATACGCATGCACCCAGATGTGTATACATATATCTTTAGGTGCTCACACATATATTCACATAAACAGATAAATGCATATATACATACAGAAACAATCACACATGAATAAACCCCAAATACTCTTCAATCACCACTGACTAGGTGTTATCATCTGTATTGGAAAGGAAAAAAAATGAGCAACCTTCTCCAGATGTGGTAAAGAATCACAGAATCCCATGTTTTTAAGGAAATTCATAGAATATCCAGTTCAATGAAAATCTGAGCAAGAATCCATAATACCCCATGGCACAACACAGCCAGATCACTCCCCTCCTTCTGGATACTCCCCCACTATTAATGCAGTCTAAGAGCACATTAGCTCCTTGAGTACATTGGTATACCATTCAGCCTTGGCAGCAACTACTCTATTTTCAAAACACTTCAGGAAGGAAATCTTCCATGAACATCTAGATTGTTACCATCAATCTAAATTCCATGATATTCTGATTTACTTGCATGACTAAAATCATGGAATTTTAGCACTAGAAGAGGCCTTAAAAATCCCTTCATCCAAAGAAGCAAGATCAGAAGGAAACACAAACAGAACAACTCTGAAAATAACATGTTGAATTTATTTTTTAAAAAATCTTAAGTGGGCTGTTTATACCTTTGACCCAGGAATACCTGGGTCTGTATCTCAAAGAAAAAAAATTTAAAGAGAAAAAACCCATTTGTAAAAAAAATATCTCTAGGGGCAGCTAGGTGGCTCAGTGAGTAAGAGCGCCAGCCTTGGAGTTGGGATGACCTGAGATCGAATCCGGCCTCAGAAAATGAGCACCCACACATAAATAATGACTAGCCATGTAACCTTGAGCAAGTTACTTAATCCCAATTGCTTAAAAAAAAATCTCTAGCAGCTCTTTTTGTGGTGGCAAAGAACTGGAAACTGAAGGAATGCCCATCAGTTGAGGAATAGCTGAAGAAGATAAGGTCTATGATTGTGATGGAATTATATTGTGCTATAAAATATAAGGGGGGGGAGTTTCAGAAAAACCTAGGAAGTCTTATATGAACTGATGCAAAGTGAAGTGAGCAGAACCAGGAGAACATTGCACAAAATAACAGCAATATTGTACAATGATCAGTTGTGAAAGATTTAGCTACTCTGATCAAGACAATAATTCAAGACCATTCCAAAAACCCCATGATGAAAATGGTATCCACTTCAAGAGAAAGAATTGATAAACTCTGAGTGGAGATTGAAGCAGAATTTTTTCACTATATTTTTTCTTGTTTGTATGTGTGTTTTCTTTTGTGATATAGTTAATCTGTAAATATGTTTTGCATGACTTCATACTTATAATCTATATCATATTGCTTGCCTTCATGAGGGGTGGGGGAAGGGGGAAAGGGAGAGAAGGAATATGGACCTTAAAATTTTTCAAATGAATGCTAAAATTGTTTATGCAATTGGGAAATACTTAACAAAATAATTTTTAAGTATGCTACATGTAGTAGTAATCCATGGTTTGATATGTAAGTCCCCTTTTTCTATTCTACTTTATATATGGAAATGTTCTTTTTGGTGTTTTATATTCAAAATAAAATTTTTAATATATGAATCTTTGTGGAATGGAGGGGCAGGGAGAAGCACCTCATCCAATCCCTTCATTTTACAAGGGAGTAACCTAGGATCTAAAGAAAGGAAGCATCGTGCACAAGGGCATAGCTACCAAAGGTAAGAACTAGCAGCAGAACAGAGATCTTCCAACTCTTAGTCGAGTGCCCTTTCCATTTTATCTTTGTCACCATAAAACCCCAAATCAATTCACCAAAAAAAAATTGAATAAATGCTATTTACCTATAAACAGTTCATTTGCAAGAGGAAGCATTGTTGCTTTGATATCAAGCTCATATGCCATGCTGGCACCAGGAGGAGAATTCCTGTTGGTAATTTTAAGGAAATTCCTGTTGGTAAAATGGTCTTTGACCAATTGTCCTGATGGTTCCAGGGTCTTAACCCTGGGCTGAGTCCCTGCTCCTAGATCAGAAAAGACAAGATCCCCAGGGCACAAATCATGTAATGATGCAGGGTTTAACCCCATAATGTCCCAACCAGTCTAAGGATAATAACAATAATAGTAACATTTAGATAATGCGTATTATATGACAAGCACTTGTGAAATGTTTTATGATTATTTTCTCAGTTAAGCCTCATAATAACCCTTGGGAGGTAGGTGCTATTATTATCCCCATATTACATTTGAAGGAACTGAGGCAAATTGGTGTTAAGTAATTTACCTGGTAGTAAGTGTCTGAGGTCAACTTTGAACTCAGGTCTTCCTGACTGCAGACCTAGCACTCTGTGAACTATGGTGCCACCTAGCTGCTTAATAGGGTGACTGAAAATTGGGGGGGGGGTCTCAATATTATCCTTAAATATCATAAGGACTAAGCATGACATACATGACATATCATAAGCTTGAGTGTCTAAAATCTAAAACCTTCAGGCAGACTGCATTATCATAGATAGGGCATATACTTTTGGGAGCTGTCCAGGGTTCTGAATTGCCTATACCCAATGAATGGTACCAAAGAGCCCTTTGTCTCTGGCTGGCTACTCCAGTTTTGCCCTCCTACTCATACTGAATACTCCTGAAACCAGTCATCTGCTTCAACCTGTGTCCTCTAAGGCCTTGGTAAACCTATGTTACAGTTACCTACTCTAATCCATGTGCTTCTAACCATGATTACCACTTGTTCCTGCAAATTTCCCCACCTACACCGTAGACCAGCAGCCCAGGTCCAGAACTAGGTTCCCAGCAGTCTAGAATCTTATTTCTGTGTCTATAAAATTCTGGCCTTTCCAATCCATCAGCATCCCAGAAGAGCTATTTTAGTTGGGCATGTTGGTAAACACTATGATTATTTGTACCAGCCAGCCTCAAATCCCTTCCTGTGACCCAGATAAAAACAAATCCTGCTTCTTAAAATTAGTGAGGCTAAGTCTGGTCTCTTTGCATATTTATATTTCTATTCACTGTCCTCATACACCCTCAGCATTTTTCTCAATCTCCCCCCTCCCTTCTCAACTTCTGTCCCTGTTCTCTCTCCTTCCCTTCCCCCATATCCTTCTTCTTTCTTTTTTTATGATCCCCTTCTCCCTGCCTCTCTATTTTCCCTCTCCCTTTACTTTCCTGATGTTCTTTGTTGCTCTCCCTCTCTCAAACCAACCCATACTGGGTGCATGGATTGAGTTTGTACTATTTTTGCCTCTTTGGTTCTCTATTACAGACCCTAGAATGACTGTTCTCATCCCTACCTGATCCTGATGAGGCAGAGAAGGGAAGCTATTATTTGAGAAACCACACAGCACAAAGATCAGAGCAGCAATGGTTAATTAGACTTTACTCCCTGAATATTTTCTAGGAATTGATCCAAAAATGAATCAGTGCCAGCATCTTTGAGAAAGCCCTCTGAGTGTCCTAGAATTTTTCTGTGGATTTTTCTATCTATTTTTTGTTTCCTATCAACAATTCAATGTTGTCCAATAGTTCAAAGAATTTGCCCTTGTCTTCATTTAAAGAAAGTTTATCAGGTGCCAATTCCAAGGTGGCCAGAAATACCAGCTCTGTCCACAGGTGTGTTAATGCCAAAAAAATATGAGAACCAGGAAACCACATCATGAGATATGAAAAAACTGCCAAATGATTTGAAAGTAAAAGACTTATATAATCTCCTGAAAGAGAACATTAAAGAATACATATATTTCTCAGTGCCACGTGACATCTTTACAAAAATACACCATTTGCTGGGGCACATTGAAATTAAAAATAAATGTGCAAAAGCAGAAACACTAAACATATCCTTTATAAATCATAACATAATAACAGTAGTAATCAATACAGAGAGAACAAGCAAAAGACACAAACCTAAATGGAGTCTTAATAACCAAATCCTAAATAAATGGGTCAAAGAACAAATCATGAAACAATAACTATGTAAAAAATAATGATGAGGCAACATAACAAAATTTCTGGGATACAGTTAAAGTAGTCATCAAAGGAAAAACTATACCCCCAAAAATGGATATTAATAAAATATAAGAAGAGGAATAATGAATTGAGTATGCAATTAAAATAGCAAAGCCAACAAATAAGCCCAAAATAGTCAAAAAAGAGAAATATTGAAAACTAAAGGAGAAATAAATAAATTAGAATCCACCCCAAAAAAATGAAGTAACTGATAAACAGAACTAAAAAGTGGTTCTTCAAAAAGAATAACAAAATTGACAAACTTTTGGGCAAACTGGTTGAAAAATTTTTTTTAAATTAAAATTTTTAAATGATTAGAATGACTATATATCACCAACAACATATTCTTTCATTCCACCCTTGGGAGAAGTTGATCTCAACCCCAGTCATAAAGTGGATACTGTTCATACCCATTCACCAAATTTGAGGGAAGAGGTCTGACCACAGAGCTTATGTCCTGGTTTCTAACAAGTCTAGCTTTTGGACTTTTCCCCAGAAAAAAAGAAAGGCGGACAACTTCATTTTTCTCTTTTCTGCCAATCTAGTTTTCTCCTCCTTGTTCTCTCTCTTCTCTCTCTCTCTCTCTCTCTCTCTCTCTCTCTCTCTCTCTCTCTCTCTCTCTCTCACACACACACACACACACACACACACACACTTTCCTCAACTATAAAAAGTGGACAAGAATGCCAATAGCACCTACTTCACCAGATTTCTGGGAAATCCAAATGTGATAGTATTTAAACTTTAAATGACAGAGACAGAGACAGACAGAGAGAGAGACAGAGAGAGAGAGATCAGCTCTTGTTATTAAGTACTATATAAATGTCAGATCCAGGACTTAAACTCTGATCTGTGTATTCCAAAGGTATTACTTTTTCCATTATACCACAATGCCCCTGCTTGCCCTCTGCTGGTGGGCAATGCTTTCCCCATACATTCTGGAGGTTAAAATTGATAACACAACACCCTGGATGATAACCAGCAAGGAATCCATGGAATTCTCCCCTAATTTTGCCAGTAACTATCCTTTGGGTGTTGCTTACAATTCTTATTATATAAGTGCTACATCATAGGGGGCTTTACTTCTGGAAACTATATTAATCACAGTTAATTATTTCCATGTAGTTTAAGCAGCTAGGTGGGGCAGTGAATAGAGTACTAGGTCTGAAGTCAAGAAGCCTCATCTTCCCAAAATCAAATCTGGTCTCAGACACTGACTAGCTGTGTGACCATAAGCAAGTCACTTAACCCTGTTTGCCTCAGTTTCCTCGTCTGCAAAATAAGCTGGAGAAGGAAATGGCAAACCACCCTAGAATCTTTGCCAAGAAAACCCCAAATTGGGTCCTGAAGACTTAAACACAACTGAACAACGATAGCTTAGGGCAATCATGCACAGAGGAACCTTAGGAGGAGTCCTTTGGGTTACTAGACTACCTCTAATTTCTATAAGTCAGTTCTGTCTCAAGGTGAAAAGGAGACTCTAGTCATTCATTCTTTCAAAATGAATTTACCGAGTATCTACTATGATGAATGAATTTACAGAGTATCTACTAGCAGGACACTGGGCATATATCTATTTCTAGACATAGAAGAGAACTTGCCCTCACCCCCATTTTATTGATCTGAAATCTTTAGTGATCTGAAATCTTCCTGAACCTGAATATATGCCATATAGAGATTAGCTGAAGGTACAGAGCCTGATTAGCTCAGAGAAGAGAAGACTCAAGGAACAAGAAAGTTAGCCTCAAGTATTTGAAGGGCTTTCAGGTAGACATGGTAGCTTTGTTCTGCTCAGTCCCACAAGGCAGAAGGAACAATGGGAAGAAGTTGCAAAGGGGAAAATTGGGGCTTGACGTAAGAGAAAACTTCCTAACAAGGATAGAGTTGTCCCCAAGTAGAATGGCCTTCCTTGAGAAGTGGTGAATTCCTCCTCATCGGAGGTCTTTAAGCAAAAGCCAAATGACCACTCATTGTAAACAATATTCTGTTCAGGACAGGTTATGCCCTTCAGGAGCCCTTCCAACTCTAAGATTCTTTAGATCTGAGGGCAAGTTAATAGTAACCCATGACCCAATCCTCAAGGGATTTATAATCTGGTTCAGGGAAAACTTCTATACATGAAAACCACTAAGACTCAAACCCAAGATAAGGAAAATACTAGTCACTGACCCTTTATTCAGATATAATAACCTTTCCCTCACCCCAACTCTCATTAGAAGATGTCAAGAATTATGGTCTAACTCAAGGCTGTCAGGCTTGAGTGCTCAATTTCAACCCAATGAGTGCTCAGTTTTCTCTCATGATGCACTACAGAACCTTCTACAAATGAAAACAAAGCCAACTACTGTAGGCTTCACCTGCCTATCCATATAGAGATTCACAAACAAGTCTGTACATACATACATATATAATTATACTGTGAGCTTCCTGAAGCATGCATAGTTTAGTTATCCATGCATACCAACCTAGCAAAATGCCTGGTACATGGTCTGTGCCCTCTAAATATGTGTTCATTAATAAGAGGCATAATGGCCCAAAGAAAAATAATCATAGGAATCAGTAAAACTGAATCTGAATCCCAGTTCTGCTATTTACTACTTATGTGACTTTGGGTGAATTGTTTCACTTGTCTGGGCCTCAGTTTTTCTAATTTATAAAATGAAGGTGTTGGACTAGATGGCTATTTTCCCTTCTAACTCCAAATCTAATATCCTATAATTAATTGAGGCATAAGGACAAAGTCACAGAATCTATACTTTTGTGAAATGTGAAAGACCTATTGCCCTGAGAGCTCCTCTCAGACCTTAGGAAAGATAGGAAAGGAAGAATGTAGATATCTTTCTCAAAGCCTAACTATTCCTGAACATCATCAGAAAAGTGCCATCTCTGCCACTTGGCCAGGCTGTAAAGGGAGTATATGTCTGATTCTTATAAAGATAGAGTGTGTGTAAAATACACACACACACACACACACACACACACACACACACACACACCTTATGCCAAAAATAACCCAGCATGATAGGTGAATGTTAATAAACGAGGTGAAATTAATCACCAAATCAATAGCTTGTCAGAAATTATGTCTAGCCTCTGTCTGGAGTGATTCCCAACAAATCAGAGCATTGCTGATTAAACTGCTCATGAAATTAACGTTTTGGTTTGCTGGGTGCTCTGAGGTTAGTGAATTACTTACTCCAACCACACAGCATGAGCTGTCTCAGAGAAATGGGTGAAAATCCCTACAAATCTGCCTACCAAGGAGTGAGAAGAGAACTTGTCTTCATTCTGAAAATCATTCTACAAACACAGATAGCATAGATCTCAACAGCATAGCTTTAGCATTGAAAAGTACCTTTACTTAAACATCGCTCACTTCTTTCAGCTAATTCTCATATGGCATAACCTTGAGTTTCACCACCCTTCTCCAGAAATACTCCAGGCTGTCAACATCTTTACTAAAGTGTAATGCCCAGAACAGTGCACAGTATCCTAATGTGTTCATTGCTTCTGCTGTTCAGTTGTGTCCAACTCTTTGTGACCCCATTTGGGGTGTTCTTGGCAAAGATACTGGAGTGGTTTGCCATTTCTTTCTCCAGCTCATTTTATAGATGAGAAGACTGAGGCAAACAGGGCTAAGTGACTTATCAAGGGTCATACATCTAGCAATAGTCTGAAGCCAGATTTGAACTCAGAAAGTGGAGTCTTCCTGACTTCAGGCCTGGCATTCTCTCCACTGTAGCATTCTCTCCACTGTGCTACCCTAGATATGTTCAGACTAATGCATCTCTCTCCTCTGGGCACTACATAGCCATTCAGGCACTTCCTGACATACATTGTCGTTTTAAGTGTTGCATGTGTGTTGCCACGTGCTATCCTTCATATGCAGCCTCCAAGTCACCTGGGATGGTGCCATGTTCATCACCAATACATCAAGAATCTCTGATTGTGTTGGACTGGCACATATAGCTACTCTTCTGTGGTAGAAGATACACTTAGAGAGCTGCCTGAGGCTGAGAGACATTGAGATTTGTTCATGGTCACATAGCTAATAAGTGTCAGGGGCAGAATCTGAACCCAGGTTTCTTGACTCCACAACACTCTCTAGCCATTACACATTATAATGCCTCTTGTGCACATAGTAGGATCCAATACATACAATATATAAAGGAATGAATGGATGGATGGATGAATGGATAGATGGATGGATGGACGGACAGACGGACAGATGGACGGATGAGGAAGTATGTTATGATAGGAAAAGAATTGTTTCTGCAGTCAGAGGACTTAGGTTCTTACCTCTGCTACATTAGGCAAATAACTTAACCTCCTAGACTTCAATTTCCATCTCTATAAAAGAATAGAGTTGGATTAAATGGCTTTCAAGGTTCTTTCCAGATCTCGATTTATGGTCCTGTGATCATATTTGAAGAGCTCTAGGAACACAGATTTGGTGAGCTTCATTAGGAGCCTGTCCCAGAGCTGAATGCAGCCCTAGGCTGAAAGTTCTACAGGAGACATTTCACCCAGTCACCTTATCTCAATGTGAGGTGTCTGAACACACAGATGGTTTGCTTGATTCTAGGACCACACTGACAAGTTGGCCAACTGTATCAATCCACTGGGGACCTGAAACAGTTAGGTGTACTCAGTCAAAACAGTCAGATCTACTGTGCTGAGCCCCTCCTTTCAGATACCTTGCTTTGAGAGCTTTGGTGTCAAAACTTTCCATCATTCCTTGGAAATGCAGCCATTTGGCACTGAATTCAGGCAAAACAAAAATAAATAAATAAGCTCCCCTCCCCCTCCCCCACCAATCCCTACCCTACTCTCTATGGAGAGCATCTTGTGACAGTTTAATGAAAAGCCAGGTATTGCAGCAGTTCCTTATGCAGTGATAACTCAGCTGCCAAAAGAATATATTAGGGTAGGGAGATCATCAGAGGCCCCTGAGAGCCACGCTGCCTCTGTGCATCTTCCAAACAGCCCCACCTGGAATTGAAGTTGGAGATGAACTACTATCTGAGCTCTGTTCTGACAACAAGGGCATCATGAGCACTGATAGAATGACTGTCCTCTGGGGCAAGAGGCCCAGCCCAATAGAAGGCTGCCAAAGGTCAGCCACTGTGCCTAGGCTATGTGCCAGGGCTAGGGACAAGTTTTACTTATAGACAGATTAAGCAACTGCAAGCTTGGTCTGATTTATGGTTATCCCCCTTCCCCTTATGAATCAATGAGTGAATGAATGAATGAATAAATAATCATTTAAGTACTTGCTATGTACCAGGCACTCTGCTAAATGCCATGAATGCAAATTCAAAAGAGATACACAAAAATCACACACACACACACACACACACACACACCCCTCCATACATACATTCATACAAACATGATGCCTGTAATTCTACCACAAAAGCTCTCAGCTGTGGGCTTAGGCGTTGAAAGCTCTAATTTTAAATTTTGACTTTTCCTCAGAGGGAGGTCTAAGGATCATAGCACTTAGGGTTCAGATGGACCATAGGGGTTATCTGACCCACCCGCTTACCATACTGATGGAGAAGGAAAAAACAATGGCTAACAGGTTACCTTCCTCAAGTGATTTACTACTTACAAAGCATATTCCTTAAAGCTTACCTGAGAAGGAATGAGTTTAGATATTGTTGTTCCCATTTTAGAGATAAGGAGACCAAGACTCAGAAAGAATTAGGGGATTGGTAGGTAATATTGGTAGAGTGGTGACAGCAGATCTGCTCATGCCATGACCCTGTAATTGAATCACCATTGTAAGAAATAGCTCAGAGTCTCTAGGAAGGCAAATGAGAGGCATCATGGTTTAATGGAAAGGATGAAGGATTTCAAGGGAAGAGACTTAGGTTTGGATCCTAGCTCTGCCACTTGCTATCTGTATGACCTTGGTTGAGTCTCTGAGCCTCAGTTTTCTCTTCTCTAAAGTGAGGGACTGGAAAAGAAGGTCTCAAAGACACACAGCCAGTAAGGGTCTGAGGCTGGATTTGAACTCAGGAAGATGAATCTTCCTAATACCAGGCTAGGTGCTCTACGCACTATGGTGCTCCCTAGCTGCCCTGTGTTAGATAGATGAGCTCTAAGGTTCCTTCCGTGTTTAAAATCGCATGATCCTATGAGTTTTCCAATCTTCTGATGGCATCAGAAGAGGGATTATTTATGCTAGAGTCTTATCTCCCTTCTCCTCATGTTCCTGGCTCTCTTCCTCCTCCCTCTTCTCTTAGAATCAGATGCAAAAATATAAATTATAATCAGATAGAGCAAGACCAGAAAGTTTCCTGAGCTACCTTGGTCACAAAAGCAGCAATACAATGTTAATTATACTTTTCTCATCTCCCCTCCCCCCAACACACAAATATACATGCACGCGCACACACACACACATACACACACACACACACACACACTCACATACACACAATTTCAGTAGCTAAAGAATGTCTGTTCTGGGGAATCAACATGTGCCTGAGTCCTGCGTGACCACACATCTGTTGGAAGCCCAGGAAAACAGTGTGAGCGGAAAGCAAAAACTCAATTTATAGATCACTGTAAAACAAATTTATGAGCACAAACTTTTAGACCATCCCTGCTGGGAATGAAATTCCTTTTCATTTTGCTCTGGTCCCAAGATGAATCATTAAATAAACGCAAATGGCAAAGTCTCTGGGAGGAGAGTGACTGACTACACATGAGTGGAGCAAAGTGCAGAATGCCTCTGCTGTCGCTGGTTCTGAATTAGCGACCCTTATTCCCAGCAGGTTGGGGATATGTCATCCTGCTAGGGAGAGTTTGTCCTGCTGTCACTCAGAAAGCTGACCGTGAGTGTACATAGCTATGCACAAAACCTACCCAAGTTCCTATGGGCTGCCCATTTCAAGAAACCCTAGTATGTTCAAATAAAAACTTAGCAATATGTTATCTACGTAGGACAGCTAGGTGGTGGACCTGAAATCAGGAAGAGCTGACTTTGAATCCTGCCTCAGACAATAATTAGCTGTGTGACCCTGGACAAGTCACTTAACATTTCTCAGCTCAGTTTTCCCAGCTGCAAAATGGAAATAAGAGCACCTACTTCATGGGAGGTAGTTGGGAGGATCAAATGAAATAACATATAAGGTGCTTTGCTAACCTTCAAGGACTGTGTAAATGCTAACTATTACTGGGGTCCTTCAAAAAGTGAGTTCCCTTTATCAATTAAAAACAAGATTCCTTTTAAGTTTTAATTAAGACAATTCCTCGGCAGCTCTAAATCTGGGATCCTACATACTCTTTGAGTTAGGTCAGATGTAGCAATAAGGCCACAGTCCCCGTTTCTAAGTTAGTTTGAGTCTGATGATCTTATGAGAGCAGAACTATAAAGATCAGTATCCCCACAGTACAGAAGAGAAAACTGAAGATTGGTTCTTCACAGTTCCCCAGCTAGGTTGTATCAGGACTTGAAGCCACTTCTCACCCACCAGACTTCTGCCTCAGAGTCTGGTGTCTTCTCTACTCTACTGCAGAGACATAAGAGACCTAACAAGCATGGACATTAAGACCTGAAAGGATCATTGATCTAGAAACTGGGAGAGACCTCAGAAACCATCCAGTCCAATCCCTTCATTTTTCAAATGAGGAAACTGAGGCCAGGAGAGGCCACACATAAGAAGCAGAATTTAAACCCATGCCCTATGGGTCCACTGCCTGTGCTCTTTCCATTGCCCTGAGTTGCCTCGTTGAAATCAGGCTAGAAGAAAGGGATCCAGAGCAGGAGGGCTTGGGGTCAGGGAGTGGGGTGAGAAAAGCTGAGAAAAGTCTAATAGGACTAAAGTAATCCCCTTGGGTTTAAAAGCATTATTCATTATCTTAATTAGATACCAATTAAATATTAAGCACATGTTTAATGAAGGGTAACCACTCTTACTATGGCATCTATCCATCACCTCATTGGTAAGTACCCTTCTGATAGCCAGCTGCTTATGTAATAAGTGGATCTTGTCTAAGGGATTTAAAGACAGTCCCTCATTATCTAAGGTTCCATTAGAGGCATCCCATCCTACTGGGAACTGGGCAAGAGAAGCTGTTCATAAAAAGGTCCCAGAGCCTGACTGGTCTCACTGACCTCACAAAGTAGATGGAGAAGGTTGAAAAGACTAGGAGTCTCAGACTTGGAGACCAATGATATCTAATAAATAATCTTCCCTGCATGACCATCAAGGAGTCTCAAAATTCCTTTTTAATCCTATGGGGAGGAAATCATCAATTTCCCTGAGTCACCTGTGATTGATCCCTGGGGCCCTTAAGAGGAAAACATTTCTCTCCTGCTCTTTCTTGTTAGCCATCCCTCTCCCATCAGTCAATGACCCTGCTCTACCATTCAGTCCTTCAAACATTGTCCAGCAGCTCTCCTGGTGGTTAAGCAGAAGTCCCCCGTTTCTCTCCGTTACCTTAACTGTAAGATGGGATGGGTAGAAGGGTTTTATTCCTGGAATAGTTAATGTACTGAGGTCATCAACTTCAAAAGACTTGTGAGTTGTGTTTCCCAATCCAAGGCAATTATCTGCCCCAATCCCACCCCTAAAACATGGGCCCTAGGCCTAATCAAAGGACCCCAGACAATTGAAAGTCAAAGAGTATTTTTAAAGTGAAAATCCTCAGCTCCATTTGGTCCTTTCCTCCCCTCCAAACTCTGTTCATTACTTCAAAATCCTCTTGTACAGATGAGAGGCTTATAGAAAACAGAGAGGATCCTCATTAAAAAAAGGAGTGAGATGGAAAAAGCCAGGATGGCATTCCTGGAGAGAAAAGAGAACATGACCAGAGGGAAGTAATGGAGGAGTAAAGGTGATGATTGATTCTCCTCCATCCTGTCTTGAGAGAGGGGCAATATGGGATGATGACACCAGGAGGAAAAGCCCACCTCTAATGACTTGGACCTCACTAGGCTGTGTGCTACCTCTAGGTTCTCTCTGCCTTGATCCCTGCCCCTACCCCAGTCCCCTCTTTTCTAGTATCCTTTGCCTAGTCTTTTGCTCTACCAATATTTAGGGGAAGAACTACCACCATATTCATGTTGGGTTATTATATAGATATAGATACAGATATGTACACACACATATATATACATATATATGTATATATATATATACGTATGTCTTTGCTGTATTATACCTAAAACCCCACACAAGACCTAAAGTAAGTAGAGCACAATGTACTATAGTGGAGAAAGCAGTAAATTTGTAGTCAGGGGAAACCTGACTACAAATACCCATTCTGCTACTTGCTAACTATATGCTCATGAACAAAACATTTCACATTTCTGAGTCTCAGTTTCCTTATCTGTAAAATGAGGGAGTTGACTTAGATCTCTAAGGCCCCTTGTAGCTCTAGAATTCAATGTTCCTACAATTTCCAGCCTCTAGGAACTGCCCCTCTGGGGGGGAGGTTCAGCCTGAGACTATTGTAAGATGTAGGTGTCATTGAAATTTCATAGGAAGTCAGAGGAGACACATAGGAAATCTCATTAATTAATTTAATTAAATTAATCTCATTAATATGGAAAATAGTCCCCAATGGCTAATGAAAGCTTTTATTCCATATGAAATTGTCATGGCTAACATTTATGCTAATTAAATAAAATGTTAAAAATTTCATCCATTTCATTTCTTGAAAAGATTAAGGTTAATGAGATTTCCTATGTGTCCAGACTTTAGGGACACACTTTAGTTCAACCATGTCCATTTACAAATGAAAAGATGGTTAGCCCAATGCGGAGAAATGTCTTGTCCCACTCACACAGACTACAAGAAGACTCAGGAGTTCAATGTGGGTTTTCTGACCTCAAGGCCAAGGCTTTTGCTGCTACCTCTCATTGTTGAAGGGAGATATTCACTTTGTTTGGGTCATGCATGTTATCAATCAGTACCATCCTACACTAGATGCATAAAGGATGAAGATGGCAAATGTGGTGGCAATCTGGAAGAACTCAAGATTTTCAAACAGGAAAGAGATTAGTTAGCCACTGAAATGGTGATAGCCAGAAATGAGAGAGAAGACTATGTATATGTCTGTGGTTGGGGGCCGGTTGTCATGGTTGTCCTCCCACATGACTGACCCTCCAAGAAAAGGAACAGATCTCAGTCAAGAACAACAGATTGTGTGGTCAGACTCTTAAATATGTGAAATCCTGGTGGTCATGGTGGTCAGAAACATCCTTTCATACCAACCTGAATGGAGAGGACAGTTGGGATGGGAGGAAAGCAAGCTCCCAGCTCTCCTCCTAATATCTGTAGAGTAAAATACAATTTACCACTTGCCAGGGAGCAATCAACCTGAAACCCAAAGGGATGAAATTTTGGAGCATATAGAGGAGAAAGCAAAAATACCATGGTAGGTAGGCACCTTCCCCAGACCAGTCCCAATGAGTAAAGAAGGACCTACAGGGGTGGTCTCAGAAAGGACTGGGACTTCTGGATCCTAAACATAAGCTTGGGAAAGTGGATTTTAGAGGGCTTAAGGACTTAACAGCTTTACTAAATGAGTATTCTGGCTAGAAACTGAGATGTGGATAAGTTCTGGTATGACTGCCTATGGGAATAAGATCTAGAAGGAACTGGAGTTCAGCCAGGGGAGCTTGAAGGAGGAGCTGCTGAAAGCGCCTGAGATTTCTGGGGGGCTCATAGAAGCCTGGGAGTGAATAGAAATATATATATATACATATATACAGAACTTTTTTTTTTCCTTTTCAAAACCAATATACCTCTCCTTCCCTTCTAGGTACCTATATGCCAGATTACTTGGGCAGGTTGTGGGATTGTGGGATCGCTGATATAGTGCTGGAAGAGACCTCAAAGGCCTCAATGATTTTCCCAAGGTTGCACAAGTTTTGTGTGTGTGTGTGTGTGTGTGTGTGTGTGTGTGTGTGTGTGTGTAACAATGATGTACATTCATATAGTCCTGGGGGAAAGGATGGTAACTCAAATAAGTAAGGAAGCAACAACCAGTGAATCAAGTTCGTGGGTGCTGCTGGTTTTATATGAAGAAAGAACTATGCAGCCATTGGAGGGATTGGGAACCCTGAGTCTGCCACCCTGGTGGCACTTACTCTAGAGGCCTAGAGCTAGGGTTCGAATCCTGCCTCTGACTTCCTACCTTTGTTAGAGTGGGTAAGTCACTTCATCTCTAGGGGCCTCAGCTTCCCTCTTTGCAGAATGAGGGAGGTAAACTAAATGGCCTCTGAGAGTCCCCCCAGTTCTAGATCTATGAGGCAGAGATCCCAGTCCCCAGTGGTCGCACCGCTCTCTCTACACTGCAGACATCTCTTTCTAGGTGGGCCTTCCCTCAATAGATAAAGGAGAATCATTCACCACCATGACTTCCCCCACTCATGGGCTCTTCCCTATCTAGCCATGCCATTCTGGTTTTTCCTGTCTCTTTCCTTTAGTGGGGACCCTCTCTGTTCTCCATAAGTTTCCCAACTATACAAAAGGATTCTGAAATAAAGAACAGAGTTTGGAGGGGAGGAAAGGGTCAAGTGGAGCTGAGGATCTTCATTTTAAAAACACTCCTTGACTTTTTTTTTGTCTGGGGCCTTTTGATTAGGCCTAGGGACCATGTTTTGGGGTGGGATTGGGGCATATAGATGCCTTAGATTGGGAAACAAAACTCCCAGGTCTTCTGGAATTGATGGTCTCAGGGAACTAAACATTCCAGGAGTCAAAAATCCTGCCAAAAAGAAATGAAAGATGACACCAGGACCTCTTTCTACTACTTTAAGGTTGCCTGGAGGAATCAGAGCTGTAAATATGTAAATATCCAATGTAAATATGTAAATAGCTATGTAAATATCACTCCTAATTAGAAATGAGCCTGGTGGAATTTCTTCCCCTGGATTGTTTATGGGATGAGTGGCCACCTCTAGGTCTCCAAGGAATGAGACACAGTCCTGTCTGACAGTGAGCAAATGGTCCCAGTGACTTGCTGTCACTCTCTGATGATACGATTTCTCTGAACACTGTTCCGAGGAATAGTGAATAGTTGAGCTAAATGTCTGTAACGAATCTTGTTCAAACTTTAAAGTGATATATGAACAAATGTCTATTAATAATAACAGAAATTATTCAGCAAGCATTTATTAAGCACCTACTATGTGCAAAAGCCTTGTGCTTCATCTATAACTGATGGCAGTTGCTTGCCTATCACTGGGTCAGGGAGAGGAAAGAGAGAGGGAGAAAATTTAGAACTCAAATTTTTTAAAATGAATATTAAAAATGTTTTAAGTGCCATTGAGAAAAATTTAGTAAAATAAATAAAAATGGATTTTTTTCAAAGCATTATGCTAAATGTTGAAGACACAAAGACGAAATAAAGAGCTTGAGGAGCTCTTGGAGGGCAGTTGGGGTTAAGTAACTTGCCCAAGGTCACACGGCTAGGTTTTTGTTTGTGTGTGTTAAGTGTCTGAGGCCAGATCTGAACTCAGATCCTTCTGACTCCAGGGCCGCTGCTCTACTCATTGTGCCACCTAGCCACCCAAGGAGCTTATATTTGATTTCTGTTTGTTTATGTTTTTGTACTAAACCTGTGATTTTATTGGCGAAAGGGCCTCCCAGTAAGTATCCTCCCTCCCAAAGCAGAGCAGCTACTTTTCTCCAATTTATAGTCCTTCAGAGTCACCTGGGGTGACAGCCACCATGGGTAGGACTTGAATTCGGGTCCTCATGACTATCTGCTAATGCTGACAAAGGAGCTGAAGGGGGAGTTTACATACTGCTGGATCACAGAATCAGTCCTAGAGACCATCTAGGCGAATCCTCTCATTCTGGGGAGGACATGGCAGCCCAAGGAATGGAAGGCACCAGTCCAAGGCAGCATCGCTTAGTAGGTGACAGGCTGAATTCAGGCCAAATTCCACCTCTACCAACAATGACAGCAACAATAGCAATAATGATACTTTCCAGGTGCTGTGCTCAGTACTTTACAAATATTATCTCCCAGGAGCAGCGAGGTGGCTCAGTGGACAGAGCCCAGCCCTAGGGGCAAAAGGATCTAAAGACCAAATCCGACTTCAGACACTGCCTGTGTGACACTGAGCAAGTCACTTAAGCCTGGTTGCCTCCAAGAAAAGAATAATAATACAAAACGAACAAAAACAAACATCATCTTCCTTGACTTACTGGTTTAATGACCTTGGTCAAGTCATATGACCTATCTAAATCTTAGTTTCCTCATCTGTAAAATGACGGGATTGGGCTAGATGACCCCATGATCCATTCCAGTTCTAAATCTCGGATCCTAGTAAGAAACCAGACTCAGGATAATGGACAAGGGATGGCAAGAGGGAGGGAAGGGAAAGATGGCCACAGAGGGTCCCTCCAGTGCCAAAGATGGGATCCAAGGGAAGGACTATAAAATGGCATGCTGGGAAGGTCTGTAGAAATAATAATAATAGAATTGGAAGCCTCATGGCCAGGCTGCAGACCAGGACTGAGAGGTTCCAACATACAAATTGTGACTAGAGGAGCCAGGTGCACATTTATTAGCTTGGGGCCCTTGAAAGATGATAAATTTGCCCTGAGAAATAAAGATTACTGGCTTTAAGGATGCTGGCTTTTATCCTCTGGCATTCCCGCTTACAAGTGCTAAAATGCCTTTTCCCCCAACAATTCATAAAGTGTTATGGACTCGTTAAGCACCTCACTGCTTTCAGGCTTATATCTTCTCAGGCCTGGTCTGTCTGCCCCAGCAACAGGGATCAGCCCCAGATCCTGGGGCCAGTAACCTCCTGTACCCACCCACCCATCCACCCTGTTCATAACTTGAGCAAAGGCTGGGGTGGGGCGGGAGGAGCAATGGGGCGAGGGTGGGGAATGAAGTAGGAGCTAGGTTCAGTTGCCATGGTGATGGTCCCCCCTGGGAGGCCTCTACCAAGGGGCTGACAGCATGATCTGGAATGGAAATGCTGAAAAACATTCACCTTGTCACCTTCCAAAAGAAAGGGAGACATTGGGAGGATCTGCCTGGTCTGGGGGCAGAGGTGACTCAGGACATTGGAGGGGCTTTTCCTGGGCAGTGTGTGTTTGGTAAGGAAGTGAGAGAGGAAGAAGGTTGGCTGATAATCTCTTGGAACAAAACAAAGGGCCACGACATTTCCTAAATCCTAGGGTCCTAGCAATGGAGAACAAAGGTCTGGATTGGAGTAATCGCCATGGATAGGCCACAACATGGTAGAGAATTCTGGTCCAAAAATAAATCCTTCAACAGGTGTTTACAGAGCATTCCCCGAATTCTGTGCACACATGCACACATGTGTGCTCCTGCTGACACTCAAACTGGGTCATGCAGGGACATGATCCTTACATTCAGAGAGCTGGCTATTTCATGAAGAGGAAAAAATCTAACATACAAAGCACTATATGGTTTGGGGAGGATTTTTTGCAGCACTTGCCACAGAGGAGACAGCAATATGAAATAGATATAGCACTGAAGACTCTATCCACTATATCAGGGAGGTCTGGATTCAAATCCTGCCACCTACATTTAGTAGCCGGGTGACCTTGGATAAGTAATTTCCCCTCTGAACCTCAGTTTTCTCATCTATATAAATGGAGATAACTATAATGATAACCTAATATAATAAAGTAATAACTACAATTATGAGATAACCTCCCACTTGACATAGTGCAGAGCCTCATGGGATCATAGATTTATAGAAATGAGGTTATTTTACAGATGAAGGAAGCAAGACCCCCAGAGGTGATGCGACCTACTCAGTGTCACCCAGCTAGGAATCAAACGCAGATCCTCCACCTCCCAACCCAACCCACCTTTTTCTGCTGCACCACGATATCTCGAAATGTCTGCTTTGGTTTTGGCCAAATCAAAGCATGTGGTGAACTCACCTTCAGACATATCGTCATCACATGGGACTTTTCCTGCCAAAATGTGGAGCTCCAAATAAGGCATTCTCCACTTTAGAGAACTAAACTTTGCAGGCTCTCAAGGGACTTGAAGGAGGTAATGTTTGTAAAGTGATTTGCAAATTGAAAGCACTATAAAAGTACCAGATGTTATCCCTATTATTATGATGATTCTACTTCTAGGGTAGATTCAGTATATTGTAGGCTGCATATTTCCTCCACTAAAGAACTCTTTTGGTCTCTCACTAAGACCTGGAGGTGACCCTGGGTTCTTAAAAACTCTGCCACCTAACGCAAGCTCTGGCAAGTCGTACCAAGTCAAAAGTAACAGACCCAGGGACACCCCAAGTGTCTTTCATCTGGGGACCAGTCTAGTTCAGAAGTTCACTTACAAGGTAATCAATCTGAGCTTTAGCAACTCTCAATGGCCCTCTATTAAATCATGCTTTGGGCCGTTATCTATGTCCGTGGAGGAAGGTACCTACATGGAAGACGTCACAGGTCCTTGAAATATGGAAGCCTGTGTTCAATTCTATGGCAACTAACATTTATTAGGCACCTATGAGGAACTGTGGGATGGATGGAAAAGGACACAGGTGAATAGGATTCAGCCCCTGTACTCAAGACAATTGAACTGTGCTCTAATTAAGCACCTATTATGTAGAAGCCCCTCCTTAAGGGTCTTTCAGCAGTGAGGTATGGGGACCAGTGAGGTTCCTTCCACCTCTACATTCTGGTTGTCAGGTTCCATGAGCAAACTTCTTTTAATGACTCCAAACTTTCCCCTTTAACAATGGCCCACTTTTGTTTGTATCAGTATCCTCTTGGTGTAGTTAGTCATGGAACATGATGGTCTATGAAGCATCAAGATGGAGCATCACCCAGAGATGAGGAGCATGGGGGCTTATATATAATAAAGGAGGTTTTGCCCAGAAGAAGCAGGGCCAAAGAGCAGCATCAAAGAAACGCATGGATAAAAGGCTCACATGTTGTCATGTGACAACAGCAAGACCCCTGGGTTTTCCATTTGTATCCTCATGATGTCAAGAGAAAGTGAGGAAGGCACCCAAAATCTTAGCAAGATTGTGGGAGGACGTGATATTAAGCCAAGCATGATGGCCTTCAGGAATGGAAGACCATCTTATTCATCTCCATATCTCCCCTCTCTCTTCCACAGTGCTTAGCACAGCCTCAGACATAGTAGGCTTTCAGTAACAGGGTTTGGAGTGGTTGTCCTTTCTCTAGACTAGTGATTTCACTGATTCAGAGAACTCCCCAGTGTGGAAAATCCCTTGGTCAATGCAGATTATTACCTACTCTCCAATTTATACTCTTAGAAAGTTGCCCTGGGTGCTAAGGCAGATATGTGATTTGCCCAGGGTCTCTCTGCCAATAGAGATCTGAGGTGCTAGGGCAGGTATGTGATTTGCCCAGTGTCTCTGGGCCAATAGAGATCCCAGATAGGAATTGAATCAAGAGCATCCTGAATCTGACCCAGCTCTCTACACACTTAGCCATGCTACCAAATATTTACTGCCTTAATTAAATTGATAACAATACACTATTAGGATTAAGTGCTAAATTAAGTAATTCAGTTCCCTTGTCTGTAAAATGGGGCTACGAATACCTGGAGCTCCTACCTTTCAGGCTTGTTGTGAGGATCAAATGAGCATTAATGGGTGTAAAAGCTCTCTGAACACCCTACAAAGCTATGTAAATGTCAGCTTTCATTATCTTTGGAGACTGAGCATACTACTAGGTGGTTGGGGAGAGGGGAAGGAGTGTGGGCTGAAGGTGCAGATAAGCCAAGCATCTTGGAATGGCCAGGCTAGAAGGGCCCTCAGAGATCCTCCAATCCAACTTCCTCCATTATAAATGAGAACGCAACCCAAGAGGGGTGAAGAGATTGGCCCAAGGTCATATAGCTAATTCAGGACAGAGCTGAGACTAGAATCCAGGTCACCTGATGCCCAGATTAATGCTCTCTTACACTACACTGCCTTCCAGTCATTTTATTCAACTGCCCCAGCCTTGGTCAGCCCATCTTGGCCTCTTCCTAATCTTTGTACTCTTCTCTGAGAGTCAGAGAAAGCTTCCTGGAGAAGCCAGGATTTCATCTGAACCTTGGAGGAGGCATAACATTCATGTGAGCAGAGAGGGAGGGCAGATGGACATTCCTGGGTGGGGAGGGGACTATGAGACTAGGGAGTGTATTGGACAAGGAAAGGTGGGAGGCTTTTGGGTCGCCCCCTAGGCAAAATTCACTGCTACTTGGCTTCTGTATTTATAGTCACCGATTCAGAACAACTCCATAAACCACAAGCTTTTTTAGAGGTTGGATGAAGGCACCAGAGTCACAGAGGGCTATTGCACTCTCCTCTCACTTCTCAAGTCACATGAAGAGAGGACCATATGCTGACACCCGGGGTTGAAACCTTTCCTTCTGCCTGCCTTGGGTTCCCCTTTCAGATCAGCCATTAAGTGACTTGGGAATATAACTTCTGCTCCCTAAGCCTCAGTTTCTGCATCTGTAAAATGGGAATAGTGCCCAACCTGCCCCACAAGAGCCATTACATGGTATGACAGGTGTGAAACAGCTCTGGAAATTAGAAATTCTGTATAAAAATAAAAGAATTAGTTTCGCATTTTCAACCTTCTCTGTAGCAATGCTTCCCCCAGGCCTCTGAGGCAGAATTCACTCTGACATCAGCTGATGCCATTCTTCCCTTCCCTAGTACACAGTAAGTTTTTAACAGATGCTTTTTGACTGACTGAGCTGAGATGCTATGTGAATAAAGGAGAGATCTTGGTGGACTTTAAGAGTAAATTGGGGATGGAGTAAATTATTCACCAGAGAATACATAGGTCAACTATAAGTGAATGTGGAAGCATGCAAACTCCAGGATCCAGCCAAGTATGGGGTGGTCATTCCTGATTGCCTAATGGTATAGCATATATTTTTGGAGGAAGGCCTGACAAGGGCAAGGATCAGGAAGCTAGAAGAAAGAAGACCTCAATTCAGGACAGTAGGCAAGATGAAGGAGAAATGCTTTCACAAGGGAAGAGACCCCTTCTGCTAGCTCTGACATCCTTTCAATTAAAGAATCACAGTTTAATAGATTTAGAGCTGGAAGAAGCATTAGAGGTCATCTAACCACTTTGTCTTACCAATGAGGAAGCAGGGGTCCAGGAAGATTAAGTGATGCCCAAGATCACCCAGCTAAGTTAGCAAGAGATAGAGTCAGAAACAGAGCCCCGGGGTCCTAATAGCAAATCCAGCCCCCTTTCCCTGGGCCATGCTGCCATTCTGATAATGGTCATCTCCCAAATGGGCTTCAATGGTCACTCTAACCAAAAACTAGTCAGATTTAGCAAGCTGGAGAACCAGTCACTCATGCACTGGGCAAGATATTTTATTAGTGTTCTACATATGCTTCTCCCTTGGTATATAAATAACTCCCTCCAGCTTTGGATATAAATTCCTTTCTATGTTCACTAAGCCTCAGCCAAGAGGCCTGGGACAAAGGGAGGTAGAGGCTAGAGACAGAAGCATCTGAATGGTGGCAGCAGTTTGGAAGACAGCAGACTAGGGAGTCAGAGCAAAACTTAGCCTGAGGCCAGGTCAACAGAAATTGAGTGGGAAACAACAGGCAGAAGGCTAAGTCTCTCATACTAGATAGAGTTAGAGATTTTGGAGTCAGGAACATCTGAGTTCAAGCCTAGCCTCTGCTTATTTCTAGCTTCATGACCTTGGGGCAAATCACTTAACTTCATTTGTAAAATGGAGTAATGCTACTTGTAGAATTAGCCTTGCAGGGTTGTTGGAAGTCTCAAATAAAATAATGCCCAGAAAATGCTTTGCTAATTTTCAATCATTATTATCTCAGTCATTAGAAGCAACCTCGAAAGGCATCATGGCACAGTGAGTAGAAGGCTGGCCCATGGAAGACCTACGTTCACATCTTACTTCTGATACATAGTAGATGTGGGACCCTGGGCATATTTCCTCACTTCTCGGTGCCCTCAAACAGTTCCCTAAGACTGTTACAGACAAGTTGGAAATTTCCATCAGGGAAAGGTATTTCTATACAGGAAGTTCCCTATACATGAAATCACAGATCCAGGAAGAAGGAGGAGGGAGAAGAGGAATAAGGAGGAAATGGAGAAGGAAAAGGAAGAGGAGAAGAAAAGGGAAGAAGGAGAAGAAGGAAAAGGAGGAGGAGGAAGAGAAGGAAAAGAATCCTGCTGTAGGGACTGGTCTGGAGGTGAACTGCCAGGAGAAGCCTTGCCTTCACATTCTCCTCCACAGATCTGTCTCTTGACTTGTCCAAAGAGCAAATTCTTAACTGTGTCTCTAGACTTTAGAGGTTCTCAACCCAGGCCCATGAACCCCTTAACAGATTTTCAGAGGATCCCTGAATTTGAATGAGAAAAAAGAGCATCTTCATTATAATATAATTGGCTTCCTTAGTAACCATATGCATCGTGTTTTGTGCACTTAAAAACATTTATTCTGAGAAGGGCTCCAAAGGACTTCACCAGAATGCCGGAGGGGTCCATGGTGCTCTAGCCTCTCCTCTAATCCAGCCCCCTCTTCAAAGCAGAGATGTTAAGTAATTTGCCAAGGTCGTCCAGGAAATAATTAACTGAGCTGAGATTGGAACCCAGAGGAGGGCCCTAGAGTTGGAGCCTCATCTCCTATTAATGTATAAATGCTTCAATGGGCAAAATATTGCCAGAGCCACAACACCTGAACCTCCGGCCTCGTCCACACATCTCCATCTGTTTGGCTAATGATGAGGACAACCTGTGCTCCCTTTCCAAGGGAACGTGCCTGTTGGAAACAGCTTTGAAAAGCAGAGCACCTGTTCACATATCAATTAAAATTATAATTAGGCTGTAAGGGTATATAATTAAAATAACATGTTTCATCTCCCTCGTTTCGTACCCCCTGACTATATCAGTAATATATAGAACCAGCTATGTGGTGTGGGGAGGCAGGAGGCAGGAGGCAGGAGGCAGGAGGCAGGAGGCAGGAGGCAGGAGGCAGGAGGCAGAAGGCAGAAGGCAGAAGGCAGAAGGCGGAGGCTGGTGCTGGACAGAGGAGAAGGGAAGGGAGCACAGGAGTAGGAGAGCTCCCATTTAATTCCCCTCTGCCCTCCACTAGGGTTTGCTTGTTGAGAACTCCCTCCTGAAAAGGGTTCCAGTAAGTACAGCTGGGGAGGCAGAAGAATGGCAGGGACTCTGTGATTCACAGATCCTTACTCAATTAAGCTGCTTCCCCAAGTCTCTAGAGTCTAGACTAAACCTGAATACCATCTATCCCACCTAGCCCCTCTATGGGTCCTATCTTGCTTATATTGAAATCTTATTGAAGGCAACCAAGGGCCTGAGTCACAGTCACTGGAGGTTGGCAGAATGAGGCTCCGTTTCTGCCTCTTAGAATCTCTAGTTCCCTGCAAATTTCTATGCAACTGGTGCCTTCTACACAGGCCTTTCCTGAATCATCTAGCGCCTCCCTTTACAAAGTCATCTTGTATTAATTTTGTGTAGATTTATATATATAGTTTCTCTGATAGAATGTAAACTCCATCAGGGCAGGGACTGTTGCTGCATTTTTGTCTTTATATTTCCATGCCCAGCACAGTGCTTGGCACAATGGAAGTACTTAATAAAGACCAGCTGGTTGGCTGGTTGGCTGGCTGGTTGGTTGGTTCATAATCTCCAACTGGGTAAACTCAGCTCCTTCTGAACTTTTAAGAAGCCCAGAAGGCTTAATTACCCCTCAGCAAGAGGCCATGGGGTGGAGCAACACTCAGGTACCTCTCCTTGCACAGGAAGGCATCTCCAAAGCAGGATGAGGCCAATTAAGTGTTGGTTGACACAGAACCCTAGACTCTCCCTCATGTTCTTTGCATGTAGGCTCGACTCTGAGGAGACTGGCTTTGCTTCTGCCCCATCAGCTCTGCCAAATACTCATCTTTCCCCTGCTCCTTCAGCTACGGTTTTCAATGTGGCCTCCGTGGATAAGTTGTTTTAACCACGTTCTCCGTGGGATAATAATAGTTAGCATTTATATAGCCCTTAATTCTCATTCAGTCCTCACAAAACCCCTGTATTTATTATTGACCCCATTTTACAAATAAGGAAAACAAGGGTCTGTGATGGAAATGCAGATTTGAAGATCTTCCCTGCCCCTAGGCCCTTTGATTCACTTAAGAGACTTTGATTGACTTAAGTGACTCTGAGAACCTTCCTTGATTTGAAAATATACTCTGCCCTCTAATAGGCTGAATGTGGTCTACTCTGACCTCTAATAGGCTGAATGTGGTCACATGGAGCCTGTGGTAGGAGGCTTGGTTTTCAGGAATGACCACACCTTGATGCTGTGTGATTGGGCAGTGGGTCAAGAGGGTGGTTACATTCTCTGAGCCAGGAGAAGGCTATATAAACCCTGATTTGAGGCTTTGCTTTGGGGCTCACTTTGAAAAGTGTTGTGTGATTTGACCAGATGAGACTCTGGGAAGCTGTTGTTGAGAGCCCCCGGCTTTGAAAACCCAGATGTTGATGCTTCCCTCTCTGGTAACTGTGATTTGGTATTGATAATGGTTGGACAGTTTGGAAGCCTGTCTGTTTGATCTGTCTGTATACTCTGAAGTTTGGGGTGCTGACCTTTTCCCCCTGAGCTAAGTAATATATGTTTGTTTGATTAAAGTAAGCTTGTTAACCCAATTTGAGTTGCTTTCCTTTTGAAAAGCAGATCTAAGAACCTGTGTTGGCAGTCACCCTGGGGATATTGGGGTGCTTGCTGCTACAGGGTCAAAGAAGGGAACTGACCCACAGTCATACACCTGGTAAGGTTAAAGGTGAGATTCAAATCTAGATCTCTGTTGACTCTGAGTCCATGATGCCTCTCTGGCCCCAGAATATCATCCTGCCATTGGCTTCTCCCTTACCATTCCGGGGCCACTGCAAACTCACCACCTCTCACAGTCCACCCCAGGGACAAAGAAAGGACAAGATCAACTGACCATTCAACAGACTGAACCTGGTGGTTCTTCTAATAAGCAAGACAGGAATCAACCACAGGTTTTCCCATGAGAAAAGTGACTTGGCATTACTTGAACCACAGAGGTGCAGATTTAAGACATGTACCTCTCCCCCCACAACTGGAGTGAGTACATCACTGCCAAGCGAGATTTCCCAAGTGTTATTAGAGTCACATGCCCCATTGCTCTTGCTTGGTGAGTGCCTCAGGCAGCCTAGCAGGGTAAAGAAGGGAGCCAGGGCTTGCTGATAAGGTGGGAAAGAGGAGTTTGAAAATGATCCCAAGGTCATTGTGAATGAGACCCAATTTGCTCCACTCACCCTGTACCAGTGGCACATGAGAGGTCTGATCTTGTTTTAATCACTTGGGTAACATGTGACCATTCCTAGAACATGGGCAGCAGTTAAGACAAAATCATAAATGTAGAGCTATGTGAGTCTCCTATAGCAGAAACATAGCTAAGATCAGGCAAATGGGGATTTCCCCAGGTAGCTGTATGTACCCTCCCCCACCCACTCATCCTGAGTGTAAAAATTCTTAGTTATGGCTCAGAACCTCAGAACTCATCTAGTCCAAATGAACTCATTTAAAGATCAGGAAAGAGAAGGGCTGTGACTTGCCCAACATCATGCAGAGAGTACCTACAGAGCTGAAATTTGAGCCCAAGTTCAGTGATCCCAAACCTAGCCCCCCTCCCATGATAGTGTACTGCCTCTTAGACCACCAATAAGCAGAAACAGCAAAACCACCACCAAAGCAGTAACCCAATGTATATTTCATCACTTTTTTCATGCTTGGAATAACCTTGGAAAGACATGCCAATAATGATATGATCCCATGACATAGACACCTACATGATCAAGATGTCAAGAGTATAGGAGTCAAATCTCAGAAGCCAACTAACTGAACTTGCTCATTTTATAGATGAAGAAACCAGACCTATGGAGGTAACATGCCTTGCCCTATGTCACAAATGTTACGGGATGGGAAGATATAAATTTAGAGGTGAAAGGTCAATCCACCTTGTCATTTTACCATTGAAAACACTAATGCCCAGGAAGGTCAAGTAATTTGCAGTAAGGTGGCAGAACTAGCATTTGGAAATGGATCTTCTGGTTCCAATCCAACACTCCTTCCACTGATCCACTCCTCCAGAACCATTATCATTGCTGCTAAACTAGACTGCCCCACCAGGGATGTCTGGGTCAAGGTCAAGACCAAGTCACTTTTCAATGCAAAGTGAGGAAGAAACATAGGGCATGGCTCTCCGAAAGCATGATACAGTACACAGTCTCCTCTTCCCCAAGAATCAGCACAGAAGCAGGCTGCTCCCCAATAATTCTCCTTGTTTGGCTCAGTCAGCTTCCTTAGTCACCTCACCCAAATCCCAGTTCCTTATCTCGGAGATAAACGGTGGCAGCAAAGTCCATTTGAGCATCCTGGGCCCGGTAAATCTATTTGACATAATCTATCCAGCAAGGCGACTTAGGGAGGTAAATCTGTCACACTGAGGAGTCTCTCTAACAAGAAAATGAAAGCTGCTTTGGAGTACTTGCTTTTTATTGAACAGTCCTTTGCAGAGTTTTTAACCTGAACCAAGCCATACCATTCGGAAAGTAGTACACCGACAATGTAATATTTATGGATGGGCATTTTGGCAAAGCACTGGGGAAATTACTCCTTTTTTTGACAAAACAGCTTTGACTATCATTGTATAAACCATTAAAACATGACAGTGTTTACTGTTGTCAAAAACGCCAAATTGATTTGTATCCAAACCGACAACTTCCATTTTCTTGCTAATACTCCAGGATAGAGTATATTGGAATCAGAGAACTGTATTTCCCAGTTAGTGACAAAACCACAAATCATTCTTTACCTGTCTCTGAATTTTATGCCAAAGTAAAATTTAGCTTTTAATGAGATGGTTTGGGTGACAAGTAATGAGCTAGTAAGAACTCAGTTCAAATAATGGCTGGATAAGGGAAGATATTAACTAAGGAGACTCCCCACAGTGTCATAAGGTCACAGACTTACTACTCACTTAGGGAAGGTGTTGCAGAAGAAATTAAGAGAGTTCACTATCATCTCTAGTGACTATTATAATAATTATCTTGCCACCATCTTTATCACTGTCATCATCATCATCACCATCACCACAACCATCATCATCTTCATCATCATCTTCTTCATCATCACCACCACCACCATCATTATCATCATTACCATCATAACCATCATCTTCATCACCACCATCATCATCATCACCACAATCATCATCCATATTGTCCAATGGATCATTTTCATCTTCTCTATGATCATTATCAACAATGGCAACATTTTCACTATTTTCCTTCATCAAAGTTGTTGTTATTGTCATCATCACCATCATCATCATTTCTAGTGTTATTTCTATGGTTATTTTTCATTATCATTTCTGTTGTTATATTCCATTTATTTTCTTTTTTAATTTCATTTATTTTTATTAAATGGTTGTTATTATTATCAATATTTTCACCATCATTAAATTTGTCTTCATCGTTATCATTTCTGTGGTTGTTTTCATCATCTATATTGTCAGGAACAGCATAAAAGAAATAATTGTTCTCTTCACATCATCTGCATGTTCATGATCTCATCAATAGAGTCATTATCTTTCACCATCACAATGATCTTTGCTATCTTCATCATTATCATTATCATCATTTTCACTGGTTTGTAATGGTCTTATATCCTTTATCCATATGTGTGTTATCTCCACCATTAGAATGTAAGCTCCTTTTGGACAGGACTGTTCTGTTTTTGTTCATCCTTACTTAGCACTTGTGTACTTAGCACAGTGCCCAGCAAATATTGGGCACTTAACAAAAGCCAATGATTGATTAATTTATTACATTATTATATAAATCCCCCCTGAGGCAGGGGATTGAACAAGATGGTCTCTACATTCCTTATCATATCTAAATTCTACAATCCCTTGATCTTATGCTCTGTGATCTGAATCTAGGACTCTTTCTACTACAGCTAACTGATCAGATTCTAGGTCTAGCTCTTCTATATAATAGCTGTGTGACTTTGGGAAAGACATTGAGTTCCCTGCCTCGCTTTCCTCATCTGTAAAATAAACAGTTTGGACTAGATGAGCTCTAAAAGCCCTTCTAGCTCTAAGTTCCATGAGTCTGTGATGTTTACAATCCAAATAGGAAATAGGGATCGCTGTGTGACCCTGGGCAAGTCACTTAACCTCATTTACCTCAGTTTCCTTATCTATAAAATGAGTTGTAGAAGGAAATGGTAAACCCTTCCAGTATCTTTGCTGAGAAAATGTCACATGGGGTTGCAAAGAGACAGAAATTACTCAAAACAATTTAACAACAACAACCAACAAGGTAGAATTTAGTAAGACCATTCCTATATTCATAAATATCACATTGTAACAATAGGATAGTTTATAAGAACAATGATATCATATATTCAGAGCACCAGTCATGCCATGTGCTACAAGCAGTCTTGTCAGTAAACACAATCTGTTTAATCAGCTCAGCTTTTCCCTGGGAAAAAATACAGGTAATAAAATGAAAGAAATTTGGAAAACACAGAAGATTAATCATCTGAAGAAGCAGAGGGAAATCCTAACATGTGTCAGGAGGCTGGAAAATAGAAGAATGTGAAATAGGGAAAGAAGAAAAAGAAAAGAATCACTAGACTTTTATAGATCTATAATTTTATGAATATTTTTGGAGGGATGGTGTGACTGGAAACTTTGAGGAGGGAACATCCTTCTGTGCCCCCAAGAAATGATCATGTGGATTCATGGGAGAGGGATCATCCAAGAATGGCTAGGGGAAATACAGGAATATTAGTAATACCTGTTAAGAGGTATCACGGTAGCTATTTGCCAACATGTCATAAACAATAGGGACATCTACTATCTTCCAAAATATATATTTGGGATACCAAGAGGAGTCTTAGAAGATGACAAACCTGAGTTTACTATTCATTCCTGATGTTCCATGTGAACATAAATAACACCATGAAAAGAATGAAGCAACATTGCAGGTAATATGACATAATGGGCACACAACTGAAAACTTGGGGGGCATGGAGGTATTTTCATGATTGCTTTGCATTGAAGGTAAAGGTTTAAAAAAAAAGATAAATTTGGGAAGTGAGTATTTGGTCAAGAAGATGTTTAATAGATGAATTTAGCTTTCTGCTCCACAACTTAAAATGTAGAAATTTTGGTCTCTGAGCCAGGGATGGATGGGTAGATAGACAAATAGATAGATAGATAAATAGATAGATAGATAGATAGATAGATAGATAGATAGATAGATAGATAGACAGACAGATAGATGGATGATGGATAGATAGGTGGAGGGATGGAGAGATGGAGCGGTAGATGATAGATAGACAGAAGGCCAGAGGGACAGATAGATACTCCTAGAGTATTGCAAATCTGCTAAAAAGAGCTTTAATCTGAAAAGTAGTAGGGGAAAAACTGCCCATATGTATCTGCCAAATCAGATACTACAGAAAGTATCAGCAAAATATAGGAAGATAAGTATCAGTGGAAAGAACAATCAATTCACAGGAGACAATGCACAAGAAGAGCATCTATCTAGAAATACACAAAGCATGAGTAATAAGGGAAACTAGAGATTCTAGTTACAGAAAATAAATTCAGCTACCTAGGAGTAACTGGGAATTAGGGAGATGGGACTTGGGGCTGGAAGGTCGTATTTATTACAGAAAAACAGAATAGCTAAAGTGGGGTAGGGAGGTAGCATTCTATACCATGGAAGGAAATCCAGGGACCTGTAGTAGAAAACATTTGGATAAGGAACGAGAGAGAGAGAGAGAGAGAGAGAGAGAGAGAGAGAGAGAGTAGGTGCAATATTTTCATAGGAATATATTACAAACTACTTGAACAGAAGGAGGGGAAGATAAGGGGTTTAGTAGGTAGTACTGGGAAATATTAACCATTCAGATATGCTACAGAGTTCTCTCTCTCTCTCTCTCTCTCTCTCTCTCTCTCTCTCTCCCTTTCTCTCTCTCCCTCCCTCCTTCCCCCCCAAAATCAGAGTAGCCAACAAAATCTAGTCTTCTCTTTGTGATCATTTCACTCTTTCAAAGGAGTAGGAAACCACGAGGAGAACTGCTACTGTGGACCTGCCTCTGGTTGATGAAGAAGAAATTATGAAAATCTTGGGAGAAAGTGCTGAGTGCATCTTAGAATGTGTGATAGGTAAGGAGAAGGTTAATCCAGAGCTAATATGACCCCTGGATTTGGGGAGAGTAGATTTCAAAAAGAAAAGGAAGATAAAATCAGATAACCTAAAATTCTACAAGGGAAATGACACAGAGAAGATGGATAGTTTCCAAGAACTAGATCCTAATGTCACTAACCCAACCAAAAACAATGAGGAAGAAAAGAGAAGAGATTGTCTCTAAAAGGCCAATGTGGATGCACAGGAAGCTTAAACAAGTTAGATTTTTTTAGAGATATGTATAGAAAATAAAAGCCTGGGACAATGTGAAGGATGAAAGCCAGAGAGGGTCACAGACTAGAAAGTAGTGTCGATAATCTTAATGCCCTGAATGGGATGAATGCTAAAAATAACAAAGGGGACCTTTTAGGAGAGTTGGAGGCAAGCGATAAATTAAGGGAGTTAAAGGATCACTGCTCAGAGCAGAGCAGACCCTAACAATGGATGACAGAGAGAATACTGAGTTATTCAAATGAGATAACATTTGTATAACTCTTGCCTTTTCATAGGAGTTTAATAAGCACTTAATCCCTTTTCCTATTCAACTCTTATTTAGCCTTTTTTATGGACAAGGAGAATTATTTTCACATTTGGAAATAATCACACAAGACTGGTTAATAGGGATTGATGCCTGAGATAAATGTTGCCCAAGAATTCAGGTAATGAGTCCTGATGAATTCTATACTAGCATCCTGAAAGACCAGAAAGACGTGATTCTGAGTTACTGCCTGAACCTTGGAAAATTATGAAGGATGGGAGAGTTGCTGCAGGTCTACTGGAAGAATCGTTTAATGGGAACAACCTTGGATCTGAAATTAGAGGACCTGGGCACAAAGAGTTGTTCTGTAATTTACTATCCAAGTGAATTTTGGGTAAATCACTAAATATCTCTGGGCCTAGGCTTCCTTATCCATGCACTGAAGGGTCTGGAGAAGATCATTTTTAATGCTCTTTTCCCAACTCTAACCTATTATAATCAAAGCTATAACTAGAGACAGGAAAATATTGTTTGAATTTTTTAAGAAAGGGAAGAGGCAAATCATAGATTAGAAAGATTGTCTTTGATTCCTGTCAAAATTTTAATACCTCTTCTTAAGGGATGGTTGGTGAACATTTAGAAAAAAAATAATCACATCATCGGATCATCAAGAACAGATCTTGACAAAATAACTTCATTTTCCTTGTGCATCTGACACAGTAAGACTATTTTAGTAAAGCATTGGGCAAATTTACTTATGCTATTGTATACAAAATGGAAGATACAAACTCCATGAAAATAGATTTAGATAAATCCATATTCAATGATTAGACCCAAAGAGCAAGAACTCCCTCACTAGTTTCAAGTCCATGGAAAAAGATGCTCCCTGATGTGCCCCCATCCCGACTTTTCTGTGTTTTTTTATATACTCTCTTTTCCCATTAGATTATAAGCTCCTTGAAGGCAGGGACTGTCTTTCTTTTTTTAATTATGTCCCTAGCACTTAGCACTGTTACTAGCACATAATATGCACTCAATACATGATGGTTGGATTGGAATAGACTCTAAAGGAGAATATTAGAGATCTGTCTTTGTTCCTATGCTGTCCCACATTTTTAGCAATGACTAGGTTTTCTATAGTTTTCTTGTCAAGCTTTTAGAAGCCATAAAGCCAGGAAGGATAACTAACATATTGGATGACAGACACAGATCCAAAAAAAATATCTCCACAGTCTAGAAAAACAGGTTGAATCTAAATAAGGTGTTTGGGCAGCAAGATGGCCGTCTATAGAGAGCCAGGCCTGGAGTCAGGAAGACTCATCTTCCTGAGTTCAAATCTAGCCTCAGACATTTAATAGTTATGTGACCCTGGGCAAGTCACTTAACCATGTTTGCCTCAATTTTCTCATCTGTGAAATGTGCTGGAGAAGTTGAAATGGCAAACCACTTTAGTATATTTGCCAAGAAAACTACAAATGGAGCATGAAGATTCGTACATGACTAAAAATGACTGAACCACAGCAAACAAGGTAGAATTTAATAAAATAAATGTAAAGTTCAATATTTTGGTTTTTAATTGTTTTTAATTTTTTAAATTTAAATAAATAGAAATTAAGACCAAAAATATGAAAAGTAAAAGTAAATAAAAATATTTAATTTAATTTTCATTTTTAAAAAATTTGCTTTAAAAATCAACTATACAAGAGGGGTCTAGAGGAGGAATAACTGGTAGAAAAGATCTGAAGTTTTCCATGCACTGCAAGGTCCATATGAAGCAAAAGTATGCCATGACATCCAGAAAAGGTCAAGCAATCTTAGATGTCTCAAAGAAAGGTGATGTCCAGAGCAAGCCTGGAGATAGCCATAACACCCTCTGCCTTGGTGAGAACCATCTATAGTATTGTGTTAGTTCTAGACACCACCTTCTATGATGACATTGAAAGCTAAGAGCACATCTAAGGGAAGGGGACCAGGTTCATGATCTATGTCAGGAAAACTCATCAAAGGAAACATTCATCTTTGGCTAAAGAAGAAAAATATGGAACACAGGAACAGTTTTTTCAAGTACTTGAAGAGTGGCCATGTATAAGAAGGTCCAAACTTGTTCTGCTTAGCCCTGGTGGGTCAGAACCAGAAATTATAACTGAAAATTACAAAAGGCAGATTTCAGCTCAACAGGACAAAAATCTTTCCAACAATAGGAATTATCTACAAGTTGAATTGGCCATCTAAGGAGGGAGATGGGTCCTCCTTAATGGAGGTCTTCCAGTGGAGAACACTTATTAGATAGCTTATAGAATAAATTCCTGATGGAGTACAGGTTAGTCTGGATGGCCTCAGAGACTACCTCCAATTCAAAACTTTGATAATTCTGATGATCCTTGGATGTTCGTCTGATCCAGTTTTTTGCATTAAGGCCATCCCCTAGGCTCCTAGGCTGGTGACATCCCCAGTATTCATCTCCTCAAGCCCTCCAACTTTAGTCAAGAGTGCGCTCCAATCACCATTCAGGACGCCCTTCTGTAGATGAGGTAGAGGGTAAAGAGAATGGTCTGGATGTGAGTCTTCCATCCCCTCAGCCTAGTAGTGGAGAGTGATGGCCCTCAGCTCCAGTTCCCAGTTGCTCTTTCTCAGCCACACCCAGTCCTTGTCCTAAAGCCCCTCCAGGCCTGCAAGAAAACCAGCAGCTGCCCATAATATTCACCCCAGATAATGGACACTAATGTGCTCTGATCAGTTTACAAACACGATCTGCCAGAGTTGACATGGGCAAACAAGGGAATGTTACCTAATCACACCCGCTCCCCATCTCGTGGAAGTGGCTGCAAATTGCTTCTGACAGTAATTTTATTTAATATTAGCTTTGCCTGGGATAGATTCTGACACCCATCCCACCATATATATTTCTATAAAGACCCTGACAGACAGAACCCAATTTATGCAGCAGCATCCAGCAGAGTCTGTCATTCAGAAAGATTTGCAAGCCAGAGAGAGCATTCAGACCCCTCCTCCAGCAGAAATGAGAGAAATGGTCCTGACCAGGGAAGGGAAAAGCCAAGCTAGGAGGGGATGGGTAGGGAGGCATCGGACCTAAGGGAAAGGACATGCAGCTGACATCGGAGGATCAGACTTCTAGGGCATGAGTAGGGGACCATGACATAGTAGAGAGTGAGCTGGCCTCTGAGACCAGGGTCCAGTCCAGCTTGGATCCATACTGACTGTGTTACCCTGGCCAAGTCATTTAGCTTCTCAGTGTCTCTAGGCAACTCTCCAAGGCAAGGATTCTCAGCCTGGGACCTGTGAACTATTAAAAAATATTTTCATATCTGTAATTCAATACGGTTTATTTCCTTTGTAATTCTATATGTTTTATCTTATGCATTTAAATACATGATTCCAAGTAAGGATCCATAGGCTTCACCAGACTCCCCAAGGAGGCCAGAACACCAAAGGTTAAAAAAACCCTTTCCTTCCACTATAAGTTTCAGTGCAGGTAGAGGTCTGCCTTAGAAATATGCAAGATTCTACAAAAATGTCCTGTATCACATCACGGAGAAGTGGTTGCCCCGCCTCTGATCAAAGACTCCAGTAATAAGAAACCCTCTACCCCTTCCAGTTTGGGATAGCTCTAGCAATTTACAAGTTTGTCCTGTCACATCAACCCCAAATCTGCCTCTGCTTCTTCTGCTCATTGCTCATCTGCCTTCTGGGGCCAATCAAAATAAATTTAGAGCTCCTAGGGGAAGCTCTGTGTGCCAAAGAAATCCCAGGTCCATTTTTTTAAGATAGTGTATGGGTCTTGTAAGCAGGTCAGAGTGTCAAAGAGTAAGATCTGGAAGAGTTCTTGGACATGTATAACCTTTGAGGTTATCTAATCAAATGATCATAAATCTGGAGCTGGAAAGATCTAGTCCAGTCCCCTCCTGTTACAGAGGAGAGCCCAGCCCAGAAGGGCCAAGTTCACTCTCCTTCAGTCATCCAGGCCCAGTGACCCACATCTGGGTGTTGTGGGTTCTATAAAACGGTGCCTTGCCTGTTTTATGGAAGCTGAGGGATTATCTCTTCCTTATCTGGAAATCCAGGGGCTCCAACTCTTTCTTTTTATAGCTGAGGATACTGGAATCCAGAAAGGGCAAGTCATCTGCCCCAGTTGGAAAGGTAGCAAGTGAGAGGACAAAATTCAAACCCAAGTTCTCTGACTGTAGACCAATATACCATGCGGAGAAGCTTTCATGACCCATATCCCTCAGATTTCTCTTCCCCAGGCTGAACATCCTGAATTCCTTCTAACTAATCCATATTTTGGAGGAAGCTAGGTGGATAGAGTGCCAGACCTGGACTTAAAAAAGACTCATCTTCCTGAGTTCAAATCTGACCTCAGATACCTACTAGCTATGTGACCCTGGGCAAGTCATTTAACCCTGTTTGCCTCCATTTCCTCATCCATAAAATGAGCTGGAAACGGAAATGACAAACTACTCCAATATCTCTGCCAAGAAAACCCCAAACAGGGTCACAAAGAGTCAGATATGACTGAAACAGCCAAACAAGAACAATCCTTACTTGACATTGACACAAGGTCATCCTTCACCACCCTAGCCATCTTCCTCATTCTCAGCCTATCAGTATTGCAAGCTGAGTACGGCTGTACCATTTATTTATTGTTTTTTATGGTATGTCACGTTTAATATTCATATTAATAGAAGGATGTGAGCAAAAAAACACAAGGAACAAGAAGGCATGAATAAGTTCCAATTTTCACCATAGAGAAATAGGACCCACATTAATGAGGTCAAAGACCCACTGAAGTATTCATTTTAGGATTATTACCAATCATTTGGCTATTAATCCAAGGCAGCTTTGAGACATCTTATCTAAGGGATTGTTGAACTCTTTGCAATTTTCATTGCTATTCAGTCCTCTGAGTATTTCTGCCTTGTGCAAATTCCAGGTTCTTGGAGATGAGGGGCCCTGTCTTATTCATCTTTCTGTCTCCTTACCCCCTCCCCACTTTGCTGCCCCAGCATTTAGCAAAGATTCTTGCGCTTAGTAGGGACTCAGTAAATACTTAATTTGATTTAAACTAAGGGCTGTGGCAGATGAGGGATCGTGGCTGTTTCCATAGCAATGAATGTGAAGTCATTAATCTCAGTAAATGGATCCAACTGGAGAAGTCAGAAGAAATTGATGCATTCCTCAGAACCACAGATACTGGTTTCCTACCAATGTCCAAATTCAAAAAGCAGAACAATGTGGGGAAATCAGCAACAACAAAATCCAAGTGTGAAGGGCCTGGGGCTTCGAAGCTCCTGGGTTTGAGGCTAGCTTTGACAACAGCTGCGTGCCCCTAGGAAAGTCACAGCCTTCTCTGAGCTAGGTTTCCTCCCCTATGTGCCCAGTATTGTGCCAGGTGTTGGAGATACTGACACAAAATATGAAACAGGCCCTGTCTTCAAGAAGCTTGTATATGGTGGCAGCTAGGTGGTGCAGTGAGTAGAGTGCCAGCCCCAGAGTCAGGAGGACATGAGTTCAGATCCTGCCTCAGACACTTAAAACACCCACACCCACACCCACACCCACACCCACACACACACACACACACTAGCTGTGTGACCTTGGGCAAGTTACTTAACCCCAACTGCCCTCCAAAAAGCAAAAAAAAAAAAAGCTTATATATGGAGAGACGTGTATACAGATATGTAAATGAAATATATACATATATACATACAAAAAAATACATACATATATACATACAAAAAAAATACGAGGTAATTTGGGGAGAAAGACATAAACATCTGGGGGAAATCACAGAATAACTTGTATATAGGAGGTGACATTTGACCTGAGAGACTAAAGTAAAAAGGGAGTGTGTTCCAAGCATGGGCACTGCCTGAGCAAAGTTGTGGTGATGGGAGATAGAATGGCATATGAAGAACTCAACCCTTTTCTATATGACAGTTAAATCAAGTCAGCAAGAATTTATTAAGGACTTACTATGTGTAAGTATAATAATAACAATAATAAATATTTACATGGCACTTGGCAAAGCACTTTACATATATTAGCTCATCTGACACTCACAATAACCCTGTGTGGAAAGTGTTATTATGATCCCCATTTTACAGAGGAGGAAACTGAGGCACAGAGAGTTCAAGTGATTTGTTCAAGATTAAATAGCTAGTGGGGCGGCTAGGTGGCGCAGAAGGACCTGAGTTCAGATCCAACCTCAGACAACGCACACACAAACAAAAACCTAGCCATGTGGCCTTGGGCAAGTTACTTAACCCCAATTGCCCTCCGGAAAAAAAAAAAAAGATTAAATAGCTAGTAAGACTCTGTAGCAGAATTCAAACTCAGGTCTTCCTAACTCCAGATCCACTAACATAGCTCTCATGCCTCCTCTACCCCCAAGTCTTCTTTTCTGTAAGCTAAACACCCCTAGTTGTTTCCAAGATTCCTTTTATGCCATGGTTTTAGGTCTCCCTCAATGATCTAGTTGTCCTCCTCCAGATATGGTCCAGCTTATCACCATTCCCCTTATAATATGATGCCCAGAACAGAATATAGAAGCCTTGATGTGACCTGCTCTAAGCAGGAGACCTTATATGGAACCATGAACTCTCTCATTCTGGATAGGATGCCCCTATTAATATGGCCTAGGGGAAATTTAGCTATGTTGGGTGACAGATGGAAACAGATGTGGAGAATAAGATAGGAAGAGAACTCAGAGGAAGTGGGTCCCCAGTCTGCTGAAATAGAGATGTCTTATCTACCCTAGACTCATTCTCTTAAAGCAACCCCAGGGTTTCACCCAGAAGAAGCTCCCTCCCACCCCCATTGTCCCTCCAATCGGGCCATATCCATGTTCAATAACAACAGCCTTCTCCAAGAGCATGCTGTGCACCAAGCCTTGAATCAAAGAGACAGCTCTTCTATGGGTCACTTTCTTTTGGTTAAATGTATTTCCTTGTTAAAAAGGGAGTTTTGAGGGTTACAGGGTGGGAAGGGAAGAAGGATAATTCATTTCAATTCAGTAAATACAGTGTGTCCCCAAAATCTTAGTGCAGATATAAGCCTTAATAGCTTAAAGACTTTTGGGACACCCTGCTTTTTGTTAAGTTCCTACTATATGACATGGCACAGTTCTAGGCACTGACTGTAGTCCCTATCCTCCGTGTGATCTTTCTGTGTAGATCCTCCTCCTGCCTATTGATTCCTTTTCAGCCCAACTAATTCTTGTCCTTGATCTTCTGTGAACTCTCCACTTGGGATCTACCCAACATACTGGAGATCTTCCTCTTCCTCTAGTTTTTTAATGTGCTTCAGTTCCATGACAAGGCTTGCCAGCCCACCTCATCTTCTAATCAGATATGTATGGCCTTTGCTGACCTCCTCCATGCTACTTCTCTCACACAGGTTACCATTTGTCCTAGACCACAGCCAGAAAACACCCACCATGGTACATTTCATCATCATCCTTTGTATCCCCTACAAGCTTGATTCTTCTGAGACCATGGTATTCCATGATTCAGCCATCTAGCATCAAAATGCTGACAGTAGAAAGATGGACTTTGGCAACTGGGAGTAGTTTGTGATGATTGAAAGCATCACCATTTCCCATTGGAGACTCAGCCCAATTTTCTCCTCCTATTCAACTGTGCATCCAGATTATTGTCCATCTGTAAGTTCTATCCCAGGACATGTATATTAATGACCTAATTCGTTGAGCTACTCATACCTCATTCTTCATCCACTTGCTTCTTCCTGTGTGGATTACTAAACCAATCTCTTGATTGACCATAGATCTCATTAAGGAGTCACTGTAGGGTTCCAGGGCTCCATGCAATCAGTCCTATCAGAGCATCTGGAGGACTTTATCATCTGAAGGGAATTCCTCTATTTGAACTTTGTTCAAGTAGACATGAGAGCAGCAAACACCTTTTCATACCACCTGCCTTTGTGTTTTACAGCTTGCATGGTGCTGATACTGAGACGATCATTGAACAAAGTGACCTTTGTGGCTGAACCTTTCAAGGAAACTTTATATGACCTTAACATGACAGAGAAGTCCCTTGTTTGAGGACAGAGACATTTCCAATAGGGGATGGCTCCAGACAACCAAAGCACAATCAACCAATCAATAAACATTCCTATAACATGCTATAAACACAGCAGATATAAAGTAAAAGTCAAAACAAAAGCAGTCCCTGCCCTCAGGGAGCTTAAGGGACAGATCCCATGAGGGCCAGAGTTCTCAGGGTACATGTCCTGTAACCTGAGGGTTCAGAGGAGGGTCCTTGAAAGATATTGCCCTCATCTGAGGCCCCAACTGAGCCCAGGGGAATGTAAGTGTAGGTGGTGAAATTTTCCTTCAAGGTTCTTCATCTTTCTTTCCTGTACCCTTCCCTAGCTGCTCATTGCCTCCTATTGATGGGGCATGTGGTACCCAATGCCCACAGTTCTATTGTCAAACTAATACAGTCTATCACAGTAAGTGTGAAGAACTGATGACCCAAGCCTTTGCATGGCATTATTTATCCCCCAAAGGAATGGATTTCTAATAGCAGAATTTCAGGCACCAGGCCAGGAGAGCTGAAATATGCTTTGTGACAAGGGGTCTTCCCATTGTGCCTTCCCCCGCTGAGTCTCCAATTCTTTGCTCCTGATCTTGGTGCCCTCTTGAAGGTCTTTGGTCCCCTCCAGGGTGGCAGAACACCTGAGGCCTCTTCCTGATAGATGGGGGACAGGCAGGCCATCTCGTCTTGGTGAGCTCCTCCTTCTTCCTCCAAGCCAAGAGACTCCTCATCAGCTGTAAATCCCAGACACGCCATGAGAGACCGCATGTCGCGAAACCACTTCGGCATTCCCCCACACACGTTCTCCCACCCCGTGTTTGGTATTTACATCTGCAGAGTCGGTTCTTCCCATGGTAGAGGCACTTGGTGGGCTCACCTAGCTGCGTTCCTCCCACCTGCAGATCATGCCCCATGGAGGGCTTCTCCAGAATGAGACTCCTAAGCTGCACAGAGAAGTGTGTCCTTAGTAGGAGGATCCACCTCAGGATTGAGCCTTGGAGGCTGCTGAGCACAGATGGATGGACCTTGGCACCTGAGCTCTCTGCTTCAGGAACACCCTCTCCAGAGGAACCAGCTCCCAGGCACAGCTGAGAGGCAAGAATTCAAGGTGTTCTTGATTCTTCAGGCCATTGACAAATCTACACACACACTCACACAATTTACTTCACATTTACTAAACATATACTCATTTGTGTGCATATATGTACATTTACATATCTATCTACATAGATCGAGATATATAGGTACAGTTATCTATATAGATATCTGTGTAGATTGATATAGATACAGATATCTATCTATACAAATATCTACCTATATAGATATTGGGCAGCTAAGTGGTGCAGTGAATAGAGACCCAGGGCAAGGGTCAAGAAGACCTGAGTTCAAATCTGAACCTCGCTAGCTGTGTGACCCCTGGGCAACTCGCTTAACCCCATTTGCCTCAGTTTCTTCAACTGTAAAAAAAAAGCTGGAGAAGGAAATGGCAAACCGCTCCAGTATCTTCACCCAGAAAACCTGGGGAGTCAGACACAGCTGAAAGGGTTGAACAGCAACAAATCCATATAGACACAGATATTGTACTGCATTTTCTTATTTGGATAAGTGTTGCTTCCCCCCCGGGAGACTATAAGTTCCTCAAGGACAAGAACCATTGTAGAATGGAATGGAAAGATAGAGGAATTACTAGCTAGGGCTAATTCTAAACTGAGAGGGGAAAATAGCTCATATTTATTTAGCACTTCACTAATGTTCTCATTTGATCCTCACAACAATCCTGCAAAGTAGGAGCTTATATTATCATCATTTTACAGATGAGGAAACTGAGGCAGGCAGAGGTTAAGTGACTTGCCCGGGTCACACCATTTGCAACTGACTGACTACAGAGTGTATACACTCTGCAACACCCCATACTGGAGGAAGCTCCAGGGCACTGGGTTTGAGTTTTAGGCTGTGGCACAAAATGACTACTTCATGGACTATATAGGAAGTTCACATTTTTAAAGTTTATAAAGCAGCTTCCTCACTACCACCCTACAAGGTAAGTAGAGCAAGTATTATCATTCCCATTTTATAAAGGAAGAAATCTAGGCAGACAGCAGTTAAGTGACTTGCCCAGGGTCACACAGAAAATGCATCAGAGTCAGAATGTGAACCCAGGTTCTCATTTGACTGCAGACTGTCCATGCTTTCTATAATACCATGCTCAGCTAGCTTCCCCTGATACATTCTTGAGTCTCTGAACATGCCTGATCCCATCACCCCCCGCACTACCAGGAAAAGAGAGTTTAAGACATAAGAAGGCTTGGGGTCTGGACAAACCATGAGCTAAGTACAGGAAGGAAAAACAAGTCTTCAAAAGACAAAGCCAAAGATTCCTGTCAGCCCATAAATTCAGGGAAGTCTGGCAAAGGAGGCTGGTCCACTCTAAGAATCATTGCTTCACCTGCTGCAGGCTTTAAAAAACATGGCAACCCACATGTGCTCACTCAGCTGCCTATAGGGCCACTGCAAGTGAATGTTGAGATTCTCAAGTGTCCTCTAGATGAGGGAAAAGAGAGAACAAGGCAACTTTCCAGCATAGAGGGGCACAGTTATCAGAAATCTCCTGTAGAATGATGCCCAAAGAGTCAGTCAATAGGCATTTATTAGGCTCCTACTATATGCCAGGTATTATACTAAGTGTGAAGGATACAAAAAAAAAGGCAAAAGACAATCCTTGTCCTTAAAGATCTCACAATCTAACAAAGGACACAACATGCAAATAACTATGTACAAACAAGATATAGATAGCATATACAAGAAATAATCAACAGAGGGAAGGCACTAGCAATAAGGGGGATAAGGACAGGCTTCTCAAAGAGGATGGGATTTTAGCTGAGGGAGCCAGGAGGTGAGATGAGGAGGGAGAGCATTCCAGGAATGGGGAACAGTCAGCAAAAATGCCTGGAATAAAGAGCGAGTGTCTTATTTGGGGAACAACAAAAAGCCAGTGTCGCTGGATGGAAGAGAACATGAAAGCATCATCAGAGCAAGCATCACCAGGGAAGTCAAGAGGAACCGTTGAAGATACTGGGGATGCTTGGGAAAGAGGATTTAAAGGGAACACAGTGACTGTCTCTAGGTATTTGAAGGGCTGTCATGTGGAAGAGAGACACTTGTTCTGCTTGGCAACAGAGGGTGAAGAAACACCAATTAGTAGAAATCCCAAGAAATAGGATTTTGGTCCAATAGAAGGAAGAAATTTCTAGCTAGAACTGTCCAACAAAACAGCAAATTGCCCCTTGTGGTAGTGAGTTCCCTGTTGGTAGAAGTGTTCAAGCAGTGGATAGATGACCAGGATCACTATTGCTATAGAAATGACTCAGCTTCAAGTGGAGGGAGAGGGGAAGAGAAAGACAGAGAGAGAAGTGAAAAACCTCCAAGGTCCCAACTCTGAGATTCTCTATTCTATGAGGCAGTGACCGAGGCATAGGAGGTGTCAGAGTGAGTAGCAGAAAAAGGCTTTGGCCCAGCACCATCCCCCAACCTCATCCCTCATACCCCTGCCCATCTATAGGAGACAACCTGATAAATAGACACTCCCTTGCAAGGGCAAACCTCATGGGTTGGGTGGAAGTGAGGGAGGGTGTGACCATGTGGACAGCAGCACTGTCATAGGTGGGGGGCATGGGAGGGGGAGAAGGGAGGTCTACCTGGTTTCTGTCCCCTTACAGCAGCCAGCAACAGTCTGGGGACAGGCCCTGCAGATGCTCATTCTGAAACCAATTTTACAGGAAAAATCATTTTCTGCTACAGCATACAGCCAACTCTCTGATTTTTACTGAAATAGCTCAGGTGCTGATTAATAGACCCGATATTTACCAAGGAGCCTGAGCCCAAGGGCAACCCAGGAGCAGAGATGCTTCAGTGCAGAACCAATAGGAGGGGCACACTCCAAGGGGGAATAGCCCACAATGGTAGGAAGAGGAAAGGGAAAGAGAAGAAGAGGAAGGGGAAAAGGAAAAGGAAGAGAAAAAGGGAAAATAGGAAAAACCACTCCCCAGCTCATCCCCCAACAGCTCAGAGCTAGACCTCAAATAGCAACATCACCTTTGGAAGACCCTGACCCAGTCCCATACAGTGTCAGGGCCCTTGGGGTAATCAAAATGGCATGTCTGAGCAGAAACAAGTAGGAGTTTGTGAATCTGAGGAATTCTCTTCTGCTACTTGGAGTTATCTTTCAGCACCATGGAGATCAGACACTTCAGACACTTACTAGTTGTGTGATTCTGGGCAAGTCAATTAACCTCTTTTGCCTCAGTTTCCTCAATGTAAAGCACCTAGCACAGTGGGGAAGGAAGGAATAAGCAATTATTAAGTGTCTACTATTTGCCAAGCACTGCACTAAGCATTTTTACAAATATTTCCCTATTTGATCCTCATAAGAACCCTGGGGGATAAGTCCTATTATTATCCCCATTTTACAGATAAGGAAACTGAGGCAGAGGGCAGCTAAGTGACTCACCCAGGATTACACACCTAGTGAGTGTCTGAAGCTGGATTTGAACTCAGATATTCCTGATTCCAGGGCCCAGCCAGTGCCTAGCACTGCTTAATAAATGCTTATTCTCTTCCCTATCCCACCATCAGCCAAACTACTCTCACTCTTCCCTCATTCAGACACTGAGATCAGCCCCATGCATGGTTTAATCAGTAATGCAAGAGACAGAGAAGGAGAAAGAACATTCCAGGCCCTGCAGAAACCCATAATCTATAAGTCAGTCCTAACTTTTTTTTGTGGCAGCAGCTTAGTATTTTGTAAATGATTGAAGAAAATGCAACATTTCAAGTAACATAAACAAAGAAGTGTTTTTATTCTTATCCGTGTTCATGGACCCCCTGAAATCTACCCAGTGACCTTTTGAGGGGGTTCGTGGACTCCAGATTAAGAATCCTTGGTCTATGGAATGACAAAATTCAACCAAGGTGATCTAGTTGTCATAATACCAGACTGTACATAAATGCTACAGACCATTCATCAGAAGTTTTTACTAAGCACCCACTGTGTGCCAAGCACTGTTGTTCTAAGCACTGGGTAAGGACAAAAGTGAAGCAGTCCCTGCCCTCAGGGAGCTTACATCCTATCAAAGATAATATAATACACAATCATATATATACAGAACTCATTTAAAATCCAAGGTCGTTTCAGGAGGGAGAGCATGAGCTGATTGGTGAGGGGTGGTACATAGAAGCTTCATGAGCTAAGACTTTAAGTAAGGGATAAATTAGATGGAGCCTTTCTGTGTACTCAGGATTCATAAGGAAGCAAGAACAGAAGGTGAGTACTTGGGCTCAGGGTCACCTGAAGAGTTAGGGCTCAATGCTGAAGGTTAAGGAAGATTCAGATTCATGCCGAGGACTTGAACCCAGGTCTCCTGACTCTAAATTCATCATTCTTCCCCTGGGTCTTCCTGACTCAACACTTTCTAATGTTTTATTCAAAAGTAACTTAAATGGGCTGAACAAATAGTAGGATGACTGTAACATGAAGATGAGGCATTTGAAAGCTTGGAAAGACTTGTGTGACCTGATACAGCGCAAAAGAAAGCAGAGCATATTCCATGACTAAAATACTGCAAATAAAAACAACACTAAAAAGAGGCTCAATTCAGGCAGAAAAGTGGCACAGTGGATAGAGTCCTGGACCTGAATTCAAGAAGGTCTGAGTTCAAATCCAGCCTTAGACACTTACTAGCTGTGGGACCCTGGACAAGTCACTTAACCTCTGCCTGCCTCAATTTCCTCATTTATAAAATGAGTACAATAATATCACTTACCTTGTAGAATTGTTGTAAGGATAAAACAAAATAACCTTGTTGAGCATTTTGCAGAGCATTAATATTCTATAAAAATGTCAGTTATCAAAGGCAATGACCAATAATGAGACTAGAGGACAGATGTTGAAATGGACTTTCCTCTCAGTAAAAGAAGTGGAGACTACAGGTACTGAATAGTGCACTTGCTTTCAGATATTATCACTGGGTTAAGTTTCACTGGGTTTCCTTTTCAATACTTTACTTTGTGATAAGAGAGGGTTCTGTTGGGAGATTGGGGAAATGATACAGAATATTGGGAAGTTTTTTAAAGAACTTTGGGTATTTTTAATATACCCAATTAAATTAAATTTATAGGATATTGCGTATTTTTTAAAAGCCTTAAAACAAAACCAAAAAATGAAGATGATTGTTTCTCTGGAAACAATAAGTTTCTTGGTGACGAGGTCTACAGTGTTTCCATCTTCATATATCATCCATAGCACCTTGGGAAAAGTAGGCACTCAGTCAATATTTGTTGAATAAATGAATGGATGCCAGGGCATTTCTCTTTGTGAAATGTTCACACAGGGGTCAATCAGGGTGTTTTCCAAAAGGCTGCTTAAGCCACGGAAAAGTTCTTCCCAGGGCAGTTTCTTCTACCTAAATAGATGGGCTTTGCAAGTCAGAACAATGCAGTGTTGCTGTACATTCATTGTGCTTTTTAAAACCTCGTAGTAGAGACGGTTGAGACGCTCTGGATTAAAGAGATGAATTCCATGTTAGGGCTTTGTACCCGATGAGTTTTATTTGCCATTGTCATCCTGACAGCCTGGCACCTCCCGGTGAGTCATTGGCAGGCACCTTACAGCTGATTTGCTGAATTTCTATATCTAAGATAAATCATTGGAATATACTAAAAACTCTGTAGCTACAGTGTAAGGAACAAAGGACGATTTCAAAGCTCATTAACTCTGGTGGATAGTATGTTACGGGGAGAATATGTGCTATATAATTAAAACAATTTAAATCCGATTATAAAAACACAGTAGGCTTTGCAGCCCACTACCACGGCACTAATGGGAAGAAAAACCAATATCTGGAGGTTTTTTAAATCATTGAGAAATCATGAATTAGAATAATGCATTCACGTAGCTGGATTTTTTTTTTAAGTTCAGAAAGCTTTGGAAAAGAGTTTTACAACCAAGCTGTCATTTGAGCCTCACCACGGCCCTGTGAGGAGATAACACCAATATTTTACAGATGAGGAAGCTGAAAGCAGACAGAGGTTAATCACCTTGTCTGAGCTCAGACAGTTGGTAAGTGTCTAAGGTGCTATTCAAACCCAGATCTGTGCTCAATCCAAATCCAGTTTGTTCTCCAGTCTTTGTTCTCCATTCTCTGGAATCAACCCTTAAATACAGCCTCAGGGATCCCAAAGAGCTAGTAAGGGTCCAAAGCAGGATTTGAATCCAGGTTGTTCCTGACTCTGGGTCCAGAGGTCTTCCTGTTCTAACACAAAGAATCAGTGCTTAGCAGTTAAGCTCAATGTCTAGAATATCATAATAACTTCTCTATACTTCTTGACTAATTGATTGATAGATTAACTAGTTGATTATGTTGCTTAAAATTGCATCCCTCAGCTGCCACACAGTCTCCAGGATTGAGAAAGAAATACGTGACTCTTCCTATATGAGATTCAGTATCATTGGCCCAAGGCCCTCTGAAACTCAGTTTCCTCATTAATAAAGATAGAGATAATAACACGTATACTATCTAATTTATAGGGTGGTTAGGAGGCTTCTGCTTTGCAAAGGGTTGGAGAATTGTGCAACATTGTAATTATCCAAATACTCTAGTGGATCCCTGATCTTCCCAATATGGAATTTCCTTCCCAAGATGCTGATGGCATCCCTTCCAGGCTTATCCATTTTGGATGGCTCTTGTGCATTTCCTTCCGTAAGCTTCCCACAAGAGGTCCAACCAACAATGCTGGAATCCTTCCTGTATTTCCCTTGGCATCTCAAGGAAACAGTAGAGCCCAAAGGCCGTCCACCAGCCATCCCTCTATCTTGTCACATGACCAGCCCATCTGGTTTTTTGATCCTACCTCTCTTTGATGAAATCCTTTACTCTAGTTTTTCTTATAGTTTCTGATTTATTATGTGTCAAAACCCACTCACTCCCACCATGCCCCTCTCCATTGCCCTCTGAGTGATACTCCGTTTTAATGCTTCAGAGACTGTCATGCTCCATGACTCATCACCATATAACAATGCTGGTAGACTGATGGTATTAAAAAGATGGGTGAACTTGTGTTTCTGAAAAAAATTCAGAATCTGCCTGCTGACCTGACAGGGTTTCCCTGTCCTCTTTACCACAGTCTAAGAACAAGTTCTCTTTGTGATTTTGCAACGTAAAATTGGCAGTATGTTATATTAGCCTGTGGGCTAATATACCATTTTTGCATATTGCAGTGATCCCATTTGTGGGTACAACAAGAGAGTGACAAAGTATCTTTTTTTTATTAAATTGTATTCACTTGATGGTGCAGTGAGTAGAGTGTTGGCCCTGGAGTCGGAAGGACCTGAGTTCGGATCCGGCCTCAGACACTTAATGCACACACAAACAAAAACCTAGCCGTGTGACCTTGGGCAAGTTACTTAACCCCAATTGCCCTCCAAAAGGCAAAAAAAAAAAAATTGTATTCACTTAATAAATATGTTCCCTATCTCCCTTCCTCCCACCCCCGCTGGGCTGGGGCTGGGGGAAACTTTGCAATGAATATGTGTAAATAAGCAAAACAAAGTCCCATAATGGCCATGTCTCATTCTACATATTGAGTCCTTCATCAACAGTCCTTGGGATCAAGATTGTTGAGCAGAGCTCTTAAGCCTTTCAAAGTACAAAGATTTGTTCATATGTTCATTTTTACACTATTACTGTTATTGTTCAGGTGATTATCTTGATGGCTATTTCCAACTGGCCAAAGAATGACATATATTTTTAGAAGTACCAGTAAGATAAACCTACAGCTTCCAAAGTTGGGCATGGCCAAAGTCAGCATGACGTGTCCTAGGTAAAAAAAAAAAAAGATTATAACAAGGAGCAGACAAACTAGAATCTGTCTCTAAGGGTCTAAGATAACAGAGTTCCTGTCATGATACCAGGTGATATGAGACGGTCAGAGGAACTTTCCAGACTGGCATATTATATGAAGCTTGAGATCCATATTAGACAGTTTATTCATGCTCTGATAGTCTAAATATCTAAATACCTAACATCCTAAAATAGCTAAATTTCTCACTGCAGGAATTATTTTCTTCCTATCCATACATGTTTTTGTATATGAGCATGTGTGTGTATGTGTGTGTGCGTGTGTGTGTGTGTGTGTGTGTGTGTGTGTGTGTGTGTGTGTGTGTACCATATAGGTCAGACCAGGAGAAGCCAATACTTCCCTGTGTACTATGCAGCAACTGTATACCCACTCAACTAGGAACTACATTTCCCATGAGGTCCCAAGCCCCAATACAGGCCTAAGAGTAGAAGGCTGAGACCTACAATAACCATGGAATGCTGAGCTGGAAGTAAGGCATGCACTTACAGTGAGCAGACAAGAGAAATAAAGAGTGGAAGCAGTACCAAGTCATGGAGCTAACAGGAAATAGAGCCAAGGACTGACTGGATTAGAGTGGGCATCCAGCCAAGCTCGCTGACTTTGGAAGTGGCTGGGTCTGCCAGAGATGGATGTACAGAGGCCGACGAGAGCTTCAGATGGTAAAGTGGATACCAGAGTTCTGGCTTTAGAATTACAAAGACCTCCACACACACATTCTGTGTATTACCTTGGCCAAGAGACTTCACTGTTCCTTGCCTCAGTCTCCTCATCTAGAAAATGTAGGGGTTAGACTAGACAGCCTCTGAGGTCCCTTCCAGCATTAAATCTGTGGCTTTGATGCTACACACAAAAAGCTACCAAGGCCTAGCACAGCTTTCCCCCACGTGCATGTAGGAAGCCTGGGGGGAGGGGAGTTCAGTCTCTCCATAGACTTTGCTAAGACTGTACTCATTTGGGGAATGCTTTCTGAGAATGTTTCTAATTTTTTAAATTTCCTTTTCTAGTCCAATTAAATGGTTTCCCAGAATCCATGATGCTGTTTGCTCAAGTTTCTGTGAACACAGTAATAACTAGGTGAAATTGGAGGTCTCCATTTCACTTTGGGATGGGGGCTCGAGCTTCGTGAGATACACCAACCAACAATGGCCCCCGACAACATATAGCACTAGTGTTGTCTGGCCCGTGGAGGATATGAACTGGCCTTTCATTGATAGAAGGAATTCCCAGGAGAGAAAACTCCCTCTGCCATTGCAGGTCAGCACCTTCATTTCCACTTGGAGTCTCTGAGAGCTGCCTCCAGTAGCTTTAGAGGTGAATCAATTTGCCTGGGATCCCAACCCAGAGTCTTCCCGGCAGCTATCTATCTGCTCTGCCATAGTCCTGTGACATATGAAGATATGTGAGAACCCAAGTTGACTTGGTTTTGGAATTGGGAAGAGGGATGGACTCCAATGGACTGGGACCCTGATGGCCACCAAGGCTGAAGCAGCTAAAGACTAGAGAGCCAATGATGCCGGAAGCCCCAGACTCACCACCTCATATGGAGGATCAGACAAGTAGAATGAGCTCAGGACAGAGAAAGAGGCCGGCAGCCTGCTGCCTATTGGCAAACTGTCAGGGGACCCTGACAGTTTGTGAGATTTCCACTTTCCTACACTGCAGTTCAATAGGGATTTGATCAAAGAGGATGAAAGCTTAGCTTCACATAATGAGAAACCACCATCTATGGGTGGAGATGCCCAGCACAGTGCCAGGCACGCATAATCCTGAATAAATGCTTCTGGGATTAATTGTTGTTGCTCTTATTGTTTTCTATTCATCTTGTTTTCAGAGAGGACAAATTACATCATGGAGGGCAATGTCTCTACTTAGGTGTGAAATGGATTTAAGTGAGGCAGAGCTGCATGAAGCCATCAGCCTCACTCTCTCCTCCAGAGTCAAAGAGTCCAGTGGCAGGACAAAAGTCAAGAAGACTAGTGATGGCCCTTTGATTGATTGATTGACTGGTTGACTGGAGGAGTGCCGGGCACTTAATAGAGAAGAAACCCCATTCGAAACAAAAATAAGTGTCTGCTTGGGTTGGGGGAAGGAGGAGAAGGGTGTAGGAGAGTTTTACAGGGACAATGTGCCCAACTCTATGATGGACAAAAAGGGAAGGTTTTGCCCAGGGACTCCTCTATTGCTCCCTCTCCCTGCCCAGGACTACACACACACACACACACACACACACACACACACACACACACACACACACACACACACAAACACACACACACACACACACACAGGACCTTACATCATAAATACATGTATATATAAAAATACAAGTTATATATGTAATACAAAAATTGCATTTATATGTGTATATATGTATGTTTTTGTATGTATATATTATATATAATGTATATATATTTATAAGTATATAAATATATAATTTATATATAATGTATATATATTTTCATTTTTTGGAGGGGGGAAAGTAGGGCAACATGGTTGGTTTTGTGTTGTGTCTGAGGCCACATTTGAACTCAGGTCCTCTGACTCCAGGACCTGTGTTCTGTTCACTGCACCACCTAGCCACCCCATATGTATGTATGTTGAGAGAGAGAGAGAGAGAGAGAGAGAGAGAGAGAGAGAGAGAGAGACCTAAGTGGCACAGCAGATAGCACACCCCACCTAGAGTCAAGAACACTCATCCCCTGACTTCAAATCTAGCCTCAGACACTTCCTAGCTGTGTGACCCTGGACGTCACATCACCCTGTTTACCTCAGTTTCCTCATCTGTAAAATGAGCTGGAGAAGGAAATGGCAAACCATGCCAATATCTCTGCCAAGAAAACCCTAAAAGGGGTCACAAAAAAATCCAACATGAGTAAAATGATTAAACAACAACAAATTTATGTACATATGTAGAGATGGATGTGTTTCCCCAAATAGACTGTAAACACCTTGAGAGTAGCAACACCTCTGTCTTTGTATCCAAGCACCTAGTGACTACCTAGAAATATAAGTAGGTCCTTAATAAGTGCCCATTGACCAGCTGGTTGAATGATTGATGGGAAAACCCCAGACAGGACCATCCCAGTGCATAAGAAGAATAGCTCCCTGACTGGAGCTAAGGAATGGCATGAAGACTCCAATAGCCCTCCCACCTCCCGCCTGCCTTGCTCGCCTACCATTAGAAATCAAAGGATTGGGGCGGCTAGGTGGCGCAGTGAATAGAGCGCCGGCCCTGGAATCAGAAGGACCTGAGTTCGGAGCCGGCCTCCGACACTTAATCCGCACAAACAAAAACCTAGCCGAGTAACCTTGGGCAAGTTACTTAACCCCAATTGCCCTAAAGGGGCGGCTAGGTGGCGCAGTGAGTAAGAGCGCCGGCCTCGGAGTTTGGATGACCCGAGATCAGATCCGGCCTCCGAAAATGAGCACCCACGCATAAATCAAATGACTAGCCGTGTAACCTTGAGCAAGTTACTTAACCCCAATTGCTTTAAAAAAAAAAAAAAAAAAAGAAATCAAAGGATTGCCAAAGGCTGATGCTGGCAAGGACCAGCCCCAGCAGCATCTGGCTTCCTCACTTTATAGGTGACTTCAGCTTGCAAAGCTGGCTAATAGCAGGGCTGGGGGCTGTTTCAGAGGTGCCCCCATTCTCCATCCTTGCCCAGACTTCTTTCCTCTATGTGGAGGCACAGTGCATCCATTAGCTGAGACTCATTTATCAGATGTTTTCAGCCAGTGGAAGACCTTGTGAGATGGGGCTGTTAGAAGCCAGTGCCTGAGAAGGGGAAGAAGGAGGCACAACACTGGACAGGACTCCAGGAAGAACCAGGTGCCAACAGCACCTTTCAGTGGAAAGACCCCTCGGTTATGGAATCAGAGGACCCAAGTTCTGCTGGTGTGGCCTTAGACAAGTCACTTTCCTCCTTGGGCCTCAGTCCCCTCCTCCATAAAATGAGCAGACTTAATTGGATTAGATAACTCTGGAGTCCCTTCTTGCTTTGGATCTACCAACTTATCAACTAGGACCTATGAGACAGAAGGTGCATGGATGGACTGCTGGGCTTGGAATCAGGAAGACCCGACTCATCTGTGACCCTGGATAAGCCATTTAACCTCTGCCTCAGTTTCCCCTCTGTAAAGTAATAATAATTGTGTCTCCCTCAGAGGGTCATTTTGAGAATAAAATGAGACAGTATTTGTAATGGGCTTCACAATCCATAGAGCCCTAATACAAATTCTAGCTGTTGCTGTTGTTATTGTCGCCCTGTCTCCCCCATAATCATGCAGACTCCTTGAGAACTGGGGCTGTTGCAGTGTTTGTGCCTTTCTTAGCATCCATAGCCCTCAGCACAGGGCCTAACAGACACTTGCCCATGGGCTGATTGATTGATGACAGTTTCTGGAGCCCAAATCCAACAGTCTTCAGCCGAGATTCCCTCGGATCTGTTCGTCCCCATCCTTCATAGGTCAAGTGGGTGAAGGATTCTAGTAGAGACTCCCCCCTATGAAATGGACAACATCTTGTGAAGACCTCAGCATCTCAGGGTTCTTTAGAGAGAGACGCTCACTGGATGGAGCCAGCTCTTCCCCATCACCTCCTGCCAAGCCCTCGTGCCCCTGGATCTCCTCCAGGGACAACCCACGGCCAAGCAAGTTTCCACTGCAACTGTCTGTCTCCCTCCAGCTTTGCTCAGCCTAAGTTAATAATTTTAAAGTAATTAAATTCAATAAACCGTAACAGATTAAATAAGAGCTAACAGAGGCAGATGCGTCGCTGGCAGTTTCCTCTTGAGTGTCCTTCGTTTGGGGGCCGGGGGACAAAGGAAACATGGGAGCAGAGAGCAGGGGAAGATCAGGCCTCGGAGGGGCCTGGCAGGGTCAGTGACCAAGATAAACCCTCCACATGGCTCTGGCCACCTCCTGAGGCCACTGGGGGCCTTCACGGATTAGCCAGGCGGCCCGGCTTCAGCTCCGGCTGGGAGAGGATGGTTATTAAATTAGTCACAGGACCCCGGGATCAAAGCCTTGGACTTGGAAGGCTCCTCCGAGGTCACTTAGTGGAAACTCCTAATTTTACAGATGAGGAAATTGAGAGTGAGAGGTGAACGACTTGGGCCAAGATCACACAAGTGGGAAAGCAGCATGGCTGAGATTTGACCCTGGGGCTCTGGGTTCTGTCTAGTTCCAGGACAGCAGGCCTCCCCTCTGAACAGGCCTAAGGGACTTCAGAACTGCTGAAACAGAATCATGAGATGATGGAGAGTTGGAAGGGAACTGGGATTTGAATCCAGGCCCCCTTCTCCATTCATATTCCATCATAGTATTAGAACTACAACGGACCCTGGTGAGCATCTGTCTGACTCCTTCATTTTACAGTTGAGGAAACTGACACAAAGAGGTTAGGACTTGCCCAAGGTCACACAACTATTAAGCCCTCGGATGCCAAATCCATCCTTCCTTCCTTCTCACTTGCTGGCTTTCATCCAGGGCCCTTTCCCCAGCCCCACAGTTACTGACATTTACATAAGGCTTTACAGATTAACAAATCCTTCTGTACTCATCAGAACATTTGAAGCTTGAAACCAATCTAGGAAGGAGGAAATACAAATATTATTACTCCATTTTACAGATGAGGAAACTGAGACACTGAAGTTTCTTTTTTAAACCAAATGACTGAATGTCATACAACTAGCAAGTAGTAAAGGTGGGGTTCGAATCCAGTCCCTCCAGATCCAACCCCACTGTTCTTTCTGTTACACTATCAGTGAACCATTAGCCATGTCTCTTACAAACAGAGGGTTCATACAGAAGGTTTTGATGTCCTAAAATGACTCTGCCAATCTGCCAGGCCAGAACTCCAGCCACAGGTGCAGAAACAAATCAATCACAAGCATTTATTAAAAACCTACTGCATGCCAGGCCTTTGCCTGGTGGCCAAAAGCCCATCAGTTATTTCCATAAATGGAGGGAAAGGTACCTGTGCCAGAGGGGATGAGGATTTAGGCTTGTTCTAAGTCACTAAGCCCTTCTCAGGAAGAACTGGGGCCTGTGGGCTGGGGCTGCTCCCTGTATTCTCTTGATGAAGCCCTGGTTGTCTGGAGAGTACCAGGGGATAAAGCTTTGGCTAGTTCTCATACAGACAGAAAATGAGAGAAGAGGGGAAAGACAGGAGGGGGTGGGGAGAAGAAGGAGGGAAGGAGAGAGAGAGAGAGAGACAAAGACAGAGACACAGAAAGAAACAGAGAGAGAAAGAGAAAAGGAGAGAGAGGGGAGGAGAGGGAGGGAAGGAGAGAGAAGACATGGAGCAAGAGAGATGAAGAGAGAGAAAGAGAAGGGGGGGGGGGGGACTGACTCTTAGGGAGCCCTGTCTGTCCAGAGCCCTTCCTATCCTGTGCCACTTCAGAAGCCTCAGTCATCTTTCCCATCATTTGGAGGCTGATGACTCCAGCTGTGGGCATCTCTTCGGGCTGCTGCCACCCCTATACAAGCACTCATTACCACCCATTTGGTCTATTGCAATGGTCTCCTCATAGTCATTTCCACTTTTACTCTTGCCCTTTTAATCTAACCTCCATTGTACAGTTAAGGAAACCAAGGCAGAGGTTAAGTGACTTACCCAGGGTCATACAGTAAGTTAAATGTCTGAGACCAGATTTGAACTCAGGTTTTTCTGACTCCAGGCCCAGCATTTGATCCACTGTGTCAACTGGCTGCCTGTGTTTAGGACATAGTAGGTGCCTGATAACTATTTACTCCCTGCCTTACCCTTACCGATTCTCCCATCATCCAAACCACTGTCATTCTTCCCTGAGCCTAGACACTGAGCTGAGCCCAATGCATGGCTTGGTCAGAAGAGACAAAGGAGAGGGAAACATTCTCTGATTTGTTTCAAAATTCTTCCAGATGAGGAAATAAGGTCCATGGAGGCAGTTTATAGTTAGAAGGGACCTTGAAAAAGGCCCTGTGAGATGGGGCTGTTAGAAGCCAGTGCCTGAGAAGGGGAAGAAGGAGGCACAACACTGGACAGGACTCCAGGAAGAACCAGGTGCCAACAGCACCTTTCAGTGGAAAGACCCCTCGGTTATGGAATCAGAGGACCCAAGTTCTGCTGGTGTGGCCTTAGACAAGTCACTTTCCTCCTTGGGCCTCAGTCCCCTCCTCCATAAAATGAGCAGACTTAATTGGATTAGATAACTCTGGAGTCCCTTCTTGCTTTGGATCTACCAACTTATCAACTAGGACCTATGAGACAGAAGGTGCATGGATGGACTGCTGGGCTTGGAATCAGGAAGACCCGACTCATCTGTGACCCTGGACAAGCCATTTAACCTCTGCCTCAGTTTCCCCTGCTGTAAAATAATAATAAATATCATTTTATAGATAAGGAAGCTGAGGCCCAAAGAGGCTGATTGACCTTCCCAAAGTCACACTAACAAAGTAAGACTTTAAACCCAGGACCTTTGAGGCCTCTACACTACTTTGCCCCTCATGTGACTCCCCCAAGTCTACACAGGATAGAGCCACGGAGAGAGGAAACTGCTTATTTGGCAATATCCTGCTTAAAATTGACTCTCAGTGACCTTCTAGCTGTCCAGAATGGGGAGAGGGTGGGGGGTGAGATGACATCCCCCTTCTACATCATCTCTCTGACAAGCAGTCACTCAGCTTCTGCTTAAAGACCTCCTTAGTCAACTGCATTTTTAGGACAGATCTGGGTGTCAGGAATTCCTACTTCATATCCAGCCAAAAACTGCCTCTCTACAATGTCCAGATGTTGCTTCCAGTTCTAAGCCTACAACCAAGCAAACCCATCCAATCTATCCGTTTTCTACATGACAGTCTTTCAAATATTCGTAGGATCATAGCCTAGAGTTAGAAGAAGCCATGCAGCCCAAAGCCTTCATTTTAGAGATGAGGAAAGTAGGCCCAGAGATGGATCATAGCTGTCTCATTCCCACCCCCCACCCCCTCTCCACCTCCCCCCCCCCAACTGAACAGCTTCTTCCCCACTTTCCAGCCCTATCTCAACATTCCATCTCTTCCCCAGGAGGCATGGAAGCTTGTCATCAATCCTTCCTTGAACTTGGCCCCTGGAACTGAACACAGAACCCCAGCTCCAGGAAGGCCTCCCTCCTTCTGCACCCGGTGGTTCTCCTGAGGGGCCTTCAGTATCTTCAGTGATCTCATCAGCGTCAGCATGGGCAATCCCCTCAGCAGAGATCACAACCCCGGTCACGCCTTCTCAGCCCTGCATGTAATGTCAGTCTGCCGCTTTCTTTCAATCTGCCAAATGCACTGGTTCTGTAAATATTTCATGGATAGTGGTGCAGCCCCCAGGCTGTCCATCTGTTATCCTGACTTGCCCTGCATGACCAGCACTGCCTCCTTTCCTTCTCTGATGGGTCTTTCATGGCTCCTCCCACCCTTTAACCCAGCCTATAGAAACCTACCAGGCATCTTTACAATTTGGGGGGGGGGGGGCGGTGGGAGGTCACATATAATTTTGAGTCTTCTGAGATGCTAATGTGTCACACTTTGTACCTGGACAACCTCAGTGAGAGAACATCCTTGAGCTAAAACACAAATTAACTTTACTGGTTGTCATGTAATGCCACAGACCCATCTTGAGCTTGCAGTCCACTAAGACCCCCAGATCTTTTTCACCTAAGCTGTTGTCTAGCTAAATTACATTCCTCCTATTTAAAGCCAATTTTTCATAATTGAAGTGAAGGATTTTACCTTTATCCCTATTAAATTTCATCTTCCTAGATTTTATACACCAATCCAGCTTTTCAACAACTTTCTGGCACCCAGCTCTATGATCCAACACATTAGCTATCCCTCAGAGCTTCCAATCAAGTTTAGTAAGTATGCCATCTATATTTTCATCCAAATAATTGACAAAAATATGAAATAGCCCAGATTGGAGAGCAGAGCCCTGTGGCACTCCACTGCAGTCCTCCTTCCAAGTTGACAGCATTCCAATTCTGTCACACCCTTTGGGTCCTACAGTTGGTTAAAAGGTTGTAAACCAGTTGTCCAAAAGTGCACCATTTATGTATTTTTCATTTGTTTCCCCAACCAGGGACTATGCCTTCAGTGAGGGCAGGTAGCAAGATATGTTTTTATATTCTTTGAAGTGATAAGCCACAAAGGAGGCAGGACACATAGGTGTTGGTCTATAAATGTATGTTGAATGGTCATTTGATTAGTTGTTTTTCCATCTTTTAGGACACGCATCCAAAGAAGGGTGAAAAGGTGGGAACAGGGTAGAGGATGACCCAACTAGTCTGTCCTTCCTCCATATAACAAAGTCTCTGAACTGGCTGCTAAAAACTCTGGGTTCAAATGAAGATTGGATAATGCTGGATCCGAGCATCACTTATCCCTCATGGCTTCCCACTGCCATGAGGCACTCCCTACTGTGTGCAGGGAACATACAACCTGAACAACTAGAGAGTGATTAGGAGCACTCTCCTTCTCCAGGGGTCCTGCTTCCCTTTATCCACGTGTCTCCTCCCTCCACCCACTTTTTTCCAGGTGCCCAGAATCTTCAGCCAGGTGGGATCCTGAATCTGGGGCCAGAGGAAATCCCAGAGGCCAGTCAGTCCTACTCTATCATTTTACAAAGGTGGAAATTGAGGTCCAAGACAATAAAGTGACTTGCCCATGGTCAAACAGGAAGTAAGGAAGAGAGGCAGGAAGTTGAAAATTCATGCAGGTGCATTCAATTCAATTCACAAGTTCAACCATCATTGATTAGACACTACTAGATACCACAAACACCCTGTGCTCTGCCTAGGGGAACACCCTCTAGGGATAAGTAGGATAGGGTCCCTGCCATCAACCACCTTCCAATCACCCTCAAGGAGATTCTAATCTAGGGGAAATAGAGACAAAGATAATCCTAACACAATGTAGAACACCAAAAGGCACAAAGGATCCCTAACAGAGGAAGGGAAGACCTGTGACCCTCCCAGGACAATCACTGAAGGACAGTGGGCTTGTTCTAACAGCCCAAGGGCTGCTTCCTGAAACAGAGACCCTGACAGCCATGGGTCAAGGGTCATGGGTTTATAGCTGGAAGGTCAGACAGGACAGTGGAGGGCATAGTGGCCAGAGTGACTTGCGGTCAGTTATTTGTAAAACATTTTGTAAACCTTGAAGTACTATGTGAGTTTTATTAATATTATTGTTATTATATGTGAGTTCAAATCCTCCTGCAGAAGCTTGCCAGCTGTATGACCCTGGGAAAGCTCAATTAGTCGGACTTCAAATCCCCTACTCCTAAAGTAGTGAGGCAAAGGGTAGGCTATATATTACAAGTTAGCCTACTGGGCAAAGGATGAGGGAAGAAAGGAGGGTTTCCATTTTAATAGAAAACCACAAAGAGAATAATGCTTGATATTTTTCAAGTGATGAATAGTCTTGCGTGGGGCCTTCCTGGAGATGCCCAGCCTGACCTGAGATACTTCTCTCATTCTAAGCACCCCTCAGGGCCATGGTGGGGTTACTTCCCAAATGCTCCTTTGTCATGCCCTCAAGAGCTGAAAGCACTCATTCCTCCCCCAAAGTGGTTCTTGGCCATATGCCCATTTCACTGATGAGATCCCTCAAGGCCCACACTCAGCAGCGCTTCCCCAACCTTCTTGTTCACCCGAGGGGTTGGGGGCTCAAAGAGAAGCTAACCTTCCTTACATCTGCTCTGTACCCTGCCCTTAAAGCATGGGCAAAATGGTGAGGAGACAGATTTAAATTCCCCAATCTCCAAGTATAGAATTCCATTTCAGGAAGGAACATTAACTAAAAGTCGACCAGGTCCCCTGGGGAATGACTGGCCAGGCTGCATATGAATTAGACATATATTTGCAGCCTCACTATTAACTCTGAATAAAACATGATGGGGGAAGGGGGAGTCAGCCAGGAGCCTGTGGGGGTCAGTCAGTGAGCTCAGCTTTCTTGTTCACATCTGGAACTACAGTTTCCTCTTTCAAGTCCCTTTTCCAAAAAATAAGATGGAGTTTGAAAGGCCTCTCCAAGGAGAAGGTTGGGGAAAAGCTGAGTTAGTGTTATTATGCTGTTGGGTTTGTTTTTTTGAGGGGTTGGGGGTAGACATTCTCCCTCCTAGAGGTCCACCAAGTGCGGAAAAAAGAAAGGAGTCATGTCCAGGTGCAGGAATCTTGGAAGAGATTAAATTGTGCCCCAGCCAGGAAAAGTCCCATTTCATGCAACATTCTGGTGTATGTTAGTGAGAAAATGCCACCTCAGGGAGCTTATAGGGAAGACCCACACACAGAGACATCCCTGTCTGAGGGAGAAAGAACTGCTCCCAAAGAAAGGGTCCATCAGAGGATATAAATGTAGTAGCCAGTATGGGCTGCTGCTGTCTAAAGTCGGAAAGACAATGTGGTATGAATGCTATTGAAGAGACTGAGAATCGAGGTTCTATGTTCAAATCCTGACTCTGGGGTATAGAGTGGGGCTTATATTTTGCTTTGCTTTAATATAATTATTTGTTACAATGGAGAGTCTACATGGTGGAGGGGAGCTCAGGAAGGGGACTGGGTTGAGGAGATGGAGTAAGGGTATGGATAACCATGGCTTGTTTTGTTTTGTTTTTAAAGAGAAGAAAATATCTTCAATGGAAACATTTTAAAATGAAGTGACTAGGTGCATGGAATAGAGTGGGAAACTTGGAGTCAGGAAGTCCTGAGTTCAAACAGACACTTGCTGGCTGTGTGACCTTGGACAAATCACTTTAATATATATATGTCTGCCTCAGTTTCCCCAAGTGTAAAATAGGGATAATAATAGCACCTCCCTTACAGGGTCATTGTGGATATCAAATGAGATGACATTTGTTCAAAAACAAAAAGCTTTGCAAATTTTAAAACACCCCAAAGAGAGCAGACAAAATACAGGAGACTCATAAACACAGCAGTGTGGATACTACCATGCTAAATTTAATAAATGTTTTTTTAAAAAAAAACTATATAAAATAGAGAGTCAGAGTTTGCTGGGGAGGCCTCCTTTTCCATTCTTTGTATAAAGGAATGCTCGTGTTTTCTGAAGCTGTCAGGCTCAGAACATTTTTTAATTTTTTTTTTTTAATACTGCCTCCGATACTGCCTAGCTGTGTGACAACAGACCCATCAGTTCCTCTCTCTGGTCTTGGGTCTCTTTGTCTGAACAGTGAAGACAATAACACCAGCAGCATATGCCTCAATTACTCCATCTTCTCCACGTGTCACTGAAAAGTCAGTTATTTTTACTCCTTTCCAAGAACCTTTGCTCTTCTGCGTTGTAACGAGCATGCTATTTTCTGTACACGTGCGGGAATTCATACTTGTGTTTTACCTGTCTCTTCTTTATTCCCCAGGGGGGCCCTAAGTGACTCTGTGGGGTGGTGGATGGTGGATCAAGACTGGAGCAGGAAGACTGTGGTTTTGGCCTTGAATCCAGTCCTTACTGGTTATGTGACCTTGGGCGAGTCATTCCCTCTTGACATTCCATTCCCTCATCTATAAAAAGGCAAGAGTAAAGGAGGAGAAAAACCAGCGCCGGGAGTGAGGGCTGGATCTGAAGTCAGATCACTTGAGTTCAAATCTAGGTTCAGTCACTTACTGGCAGGGTGACACTGGGCAAGCCCCTCCCCCTCTCTGGACCTCAGTTTCCTACTCTGTAAAATGAAGGTATTGGAGTAAATGACCTCTGAGGTCCCTTCCAGTTCCTGTGAGGAAACCACTTTGTAAGCAAACCTTCAAAGGGATAGGAAATGAATCTGGGATTTTGATGGTAAAAGGGAACTCCCAGAGAAGGAAACCCCCTCTGCCAGTGCAGGTCGGTACTGTCTTGGACTTGCAGAGATTCTTAACAGCAGGTCCATGAACTGGGCTTTTAAAACTATTGGGACAATTCCATTTTGATAGAGATGGTTTTTTTCTCTCTGCAATGCTATGTATTTCATTGTATGCACTGAAACACGTTGTTCTACAAGTGGCCATAACCATCACAAGACTGTCAGACAGGCCAGTGACACCAAAAAAAATTAAAAATAACAAAATAAAAGCCCTGGGCTTGGAGAGCAGCCTGACTGGACCCTTGAGAGGTTGTCACTGCCTGAGGTCACACAGCCAAGATGGGGCAGGGGTAGACTTTGAACCAGAGGCCAGCTCTCTCTACCCACTCTCCCATGAAGCATGGCAAGCCTTTAAAAACCATGAAAAGCCCTGCAGAAACCTAAGTGATGATGTTAGGCATGTATGCCTGTTGATAGATGTGTTGGGCCCTCAGTGAGTGTGCATATGGGTACAGACCTGAGTCCAAGGGGCATGAGATAGGGCAAAGGGCACATAACCCACTCCATGCTCTGCTCTCTTATTCTCTAGGGGCTCTCCTGCTGGACACCTCCCAGTTCCAGATCTGGGAGGCAGCACCCAGCCTTCTCTCCCATCTGGGGTTGGGCTGCTGTAGAATTAGCATTCCAAACAGCCAGAGTCCAGCTGCCTTTACAGTCTATTTTATTGATCAGTGGGATGTTTCTTCTCATCGGAGACCTGATTTTCCTGTCTTTAATGAATTTAATTTTCTGAGCACTCACTAAGTAGCTTGACACCTTTTTATTGCTGAGGGCCAATCTCCAGCTGACTTAATCTTGTATGGTTTTGATCATTAACCACTGTACAGTTTCAAAGAACTTTGTGTTCTGACTTCAGGAGGCTCAAAGGGGCTTCCCCAGGCCTCTAAAGAACAGCCTGGGGGCCTGGAGCCCACAGTGTGGCCTCGGTGTTAACACTCCCTAGTCATCAAAGAAGGGGTTAATTTTGAATAAGCTAAGCATTCCATGGACAAGGCTTGGAGAGGTCAGCTCTTTTCCCAAAGCACTGTAGGCTCACAAACTTATCATACTCCCATAATTCCATCTACCTGTGAATCTGTGATCTCCACCAAGTGAATAACCCTTCCAAGAGTGCAGATCTCAACCCATCCACACCTACCCAACCCATGAGGGGATGCTTATCCATTACCCAATGTGGGCAACCTGGTACGATGGATAAAGTACTAAAAGATATATACTGGCTCTGTAGTCAAGGCCCTTAACCTCTCAGTGTCCCCAGGAAATTCTCTAAGATTCTAAGTTATAAATGATGAATGTCCTGTGTCAATGGAGGGAGACACAGCTATCAGTCAGGGAGACATCTTCCTGGGTTCAAAATCCAGCCTCAGACTCTCATTAGCTGTGTGACCCTGGGCAAGTCACTTTGCCCTGTTTGCCTCAGTTTCCTCATCTGTAAAATGAGCTGGAGAAGGAAATGGTAAACCCCTCCAGTGTCTCTGCCAAGAAAACCCCAAATGGAGTCACAAGGGGTCAGAAACAACAGCAAAATCAATGGAGGAAATTTCTATACAAGAAACAGTCTATGATCAACCAAAAAGTATTTATTAAGAACTTACTGTAAGTCAGGCAGGAAATACAAAGAAAAAGTTAAAAAAAAAAAAAAGAAAGACCCTGCCCTTAAGGAGTTTTTATTCTTCTGGCACACATAACATGGAAATAAATAGGCCCACCCAAGATCCATTCAGAGGGGGAGGCATCGGCAAGCAGGTCTGAATTCATCAAAAATAAAAAATCTATTTCCAAGGTGAGGCAATCAGGATAGGGAGAGGTTTGGAAACTGCATCATGATGGAGAGTGCTTGACAGAACTAGGGTGTTTATTGTATAGAAGACTTAATTGGGACATGTTCATCACATTCAGACATGTAAGGGCTGTCAAGCAGGACAAGCAGGGAAGCAGCCTTGCTCTCTGTCTCTCCCCAAAAGCAGAAGTTACATTGAGACAGATCTTGGTGCAGAGCAAGGAAGTTGGCTAAAAAGGTAGTGAGTTCCCATCACTGGGAGTATTCAGACAGACCACCTGTCTGGGACGACACCAAAGGGGGACTGGACCACATGACATCTAAGGTGCTTCAATCATCCATCAAATGAGAAGCTGTAACTCATTGACATAAAACATCCTTTCGAGCTCTTCCTCATGACCAGGCATGGGAAGGACCACTTTCTTCTCCTGGGGGAAGAGAATAAAATTTCCTGTTCTCATGCTAAGAAATCTCCGTGTTCTCGATTAAATTTTGGATGGGGGGGGCGGAGCCAAGATGGCGGAGTAGAAACAGCTCGTCCAAGCCACTCTGCCCCCAGATTCTCCCCAAACGATGTAAAATGGGACTCTGAACAACTTCTGGAGCCCCAGCACCCACAGAACGACACAGAGAAGCTAAACTCCAGCTGAGGACAGCCCAGCAGCCCTGCAGGAAGGACCAGCGCAGTGGTCTGGGACCTGGCAGCGCGCAGAGCGCAGGAGCCGAGCCGAGCCCAGGTCCACATGAGCCGAGGTTTTAGCCCCAGGGCGGCAGGGCCAGCAGCCAGCTGGAGGAACCCCAGAACACCAGGAGCTGTGGAGATTCCAGAATTATCAACATAGACTTGCCTAGGACAAAGTAAGAGGTTAGTGTCCTATGGACTTTGGGACTGGTATTAGGGAATGCATCGGCTCCCTCCCCTGGGGGCTAGAAGCTGCTGAGGACAAACGCCATTTTGTAGTTTTCAGAGGCAGCTCCCGCTCCCAGCCTGCAAATTTGTGGGGAGATCCAGCGATCAGTCTTGGGGGGTAATCGCTCTTGCTTTAACCTCCCTGGATCTGGATTGTGATCTAGGGTGGAAGTCGTGGGTAGGTTTATAGCTTGCCAGAAACGGAAGTTGCCCCCCACACGTTCGGGACGAAAATTCCTCTATCTGGCCTTAAAGCCATAGTGTGGCAACAAGCCCAAAAGTCAAGCAATTAAGTGGCAACATGCCAAGGCAAAGGAAACAGAAAAAATGCAACCCTAGACTCCTATTTTGGGGGCATAGAGCAGGAAAAGGACTGTGAGGTCAGAAGTCCTGCTCCAAAAGCCCCAGGGGAAAACATGAGCGGGTTGCAGGCCATAGAGGACCTTAAGAAGGACTTTAAAAATATAATAAGAGAAGTGGAGGAAAAATTGGAAAGAGAAATGAGAAAGATGCAGGAAAAGTATGAAATGAGGGTCAACAGCCTGACTGAGGAAAACAACACCTTAAAAAATAGACTAACTCAAATGGCAAAGGAGGCCCAAAAGGGCAATGAGGAGAAGAATGCCTTAAAAAAGTCAAATTTGCCAGATGGAAAAAGAATCTCAAAAGCTCACTGAGGAGATTCATTCCTTCAGAGTTAGACTGGAGCAAATGGAAGCTAGTGACTTTATGAGAAATCAAGATACTATTAAACAGATCCAAACAAATGAAAGAATAGAAGGCAATGTGAAATATCTCATGGGAAAACCCACTGACCTGGAAAATAGATCCAGGAGAGACAATTTAAAAATTATTGGACTACCTGAAAGCCATGATCAAGGAAAGAACCTAGAAATCACCCTTCAAGAAATTCTCAAGGAAAACTGCCCTGATGTTTTAGATCCAGAGGGCAAAATAGACGTTGAAAGAATCCACTGATCACCTCCTGAAAAAGATCCCAAAAAGAAAACTCCCAGGAATATTATAGCCAGGTTCCAGAATCCCCAGACCAAGGAGAAAATACTACAAGCAGCCAGGAAGAAACAATTTCTATATTGTGGAAACACAATCAGAATAGCCCAGGACCTGGCAGCTTCTACACTGAGGGATCGAAGGGCATGGAATATGATATTCCAGAGGGCAAAAGAGCTGGGAATGAACCCAAGGGTCACCTACCCAGCAAAATTGAGTATTTTGTTTCAGGGGAAAATACAGTCATTCAGTGGAATAGAGGACTTTCAAGCATTCTTGAGGAAAAAACCAGAATTGAATAGAAAATTTGACATCCAGACACAAGAAGGAAGAGATGCCTGAGAAGGTAATCAGGAAAAGAAATCAAAAGGAACTTATCAAAGTTGAACTATTTACATTCCTATATGGAAAAGCAATAACTGTGACTGATGATATCTTTCTCACTATGAAAATAATGGAAGAAGGGTTTGTGGTCATATGAATACATATGTGAATGTGTGTGTATATGGTTACAGTTATATATGGATAGAGGGCATAGGTTGAATTTGTTAGGAAGGGAGAATACTCAAGGGATGAAATTATGAGGTGAGAGAGGAAAGTGGCAAGAGGAGATGGGGAGAGTCAGGGTAGGGTAAACTATCCCATGTAGAAGAAGCAAGGGGAAGTGGTTGCAAAGGAGGGGGAGAATAAGGAAGGCTAAAAAGGCAAAAACCACATTCACATTGAATTTGGTTCAGGGAGAAAATGACATACATACTAAATGGGATATCTCAGCCTGCAGCAGGATAGGGGGAAGGGGGATGAGAGGAGGGATGATGGATGGGAGGGCATCCTTGGGGTGAGGGGAGGTTGGAAGTACCCACTATAGAAGAGGGACAGGATCATGTAGGGAATGGACCAGGTGGGGGGTGGGATGAGTGGGAGGGAATTATAAGCAGCCTTGTACAATATATATCTACTATGATAATGTTTTGCATAGCTAGACATGTACAACATATACTGAATTACTTATCTCCCCAGAGGGAATGGGTGACAAGGGAGGAAGGAAATGGATCTGAAATTCGAGGTCTTAACATTAAATGTTTCAAATATATATAAATACTATTATTAATACTCTTTTTCTTGTAATAGGGAGATAAGATGTGCAGGCATTGGGACACAAAGATTCACCTTCCTCTAATGGAAAAGTCGATGGGGTATGGGAGAGAGCAGATTGGAGGAAGCGATATCTTGTGGGACTACTATTCTGGGAGGTTGGGTAGGGGAATAATGGGGGGAAAATGATTGTAACTCAAAATCTGGTGGAAATGAATGATGTAAAACAGAAGTTAATAAAGCATTTGTTTAAAAAAAAAAAACATCCTTTCGAGCTCTAAAGCCTAGGGATAAGGAGAAGATAGTGGCCAAGAGATGAGGTCTCATTGTAAATGAGACAGAGAGCTCAGGGTCAGACAGCTAGTAAATGACGAAGGCTAGATTTGAACTGGGGTCTTCCTGACCCTGAGTCCAGTGCTCGCTCATCTCCCACTTGGGCCTCTGTTTCCTCATCTGTAAAATGGGGCAGTTGGGCTACATGGTCTCTAGTTAGGCTAGGGGTCCTTGCCAGCTCTGGGCCTCTGATTCTGAATGCAACATTCTTCCTCGTATGCTCAGTGGCCAACTAGCCAATGGTGGGGAGAGGAAACTCAGAGACGTGGTCAACAGCTTCTGGTGCTACTGCTGATAAAAATGAGTGACAAGGCCCCAAATGTCCCCATTCTTGTCATCCAACCAGAGCGATCAAACCAAGCCTTCATGGAAGCCAAGAGAAGACCAGGAAGGTGCTTCATGATTCAGAAACCTAACAGACGGGGGAGCGCCTGGACAACTGACAACGTACATCAACAACAGCCGGAGAATGGAGAATGATTAAGAGTAAGCGTCATCCTCAGTCTCATCTGAAGCTTATCTCGGGACGTTTGGTAGATGGAAAAAGAAAACATGTGTTGCTCCCAGTGTCTCCCAAGCTAATGGTGTGTACAAACGATCAAGTGTTGGTCCCTGTTCAAGAATGAAAATGGAACCACAACAGCCAACCAAAGTGGGAATGTTTTCTCTGGGAAATATGTTCCCACTGATTATTTTGCAAGTAAAGAGTGATTATGTTTTCTCTGCTTGTGAAGGGGTAAAAAAAAAAAACATATATATATATATATATATATATATATATATGTTTGTATCTCTAGGCTGCTGTGCAGTCTGAGTTTTTTCAGTCAACCTTCATATGTGAGATAACAGACCCCCCCCACATGAGGAGTAGATCTCAAAGAGACCCACCCCCCTGGAAACAGAGAGAAATACAGAAATGTGTCTGATCTGGATGTTTGGAAAAGATGTAAGAACGGAGAGAAGAGGCTTAGACAAGGGGCTCTGAAATTCCATTCTCTGTAAACTCACTTCAAATCCATTACAGAGATTGGTGTCCTACATAAGAACACTTGATGAATAATTCCAGAGATGGGAAACTTTCAGGAAATTTTACTTTCCAGTGGGAAAAGGTGGTCACAGTGGAAGGAGCATTGGAGGTGGGAAATCTGGGTTTGAATCTCAGCTCTGCTACTTAGTAGCTGTGTGACCTAGATGTGAGGTTGAATCTTAACCAATTCACTTCTCTGGGCCTCAGTTTCCTCATCTGTCATATGAGGGACTTGGACCAAATGATTTCTAAGGCCCATTCTAGCTCTAAATCTGTGATCTGCCCTGCCATCCTGAGGATCATGACCTTGGCCACAAGAAAGCAAGCTGCTTTCCCAAAAAGCAAGACCCCAAAGGGTGTCTTCCTTTTCTTCCCCTCTCCAATCCAATCTTCCTACTCCTGCCAAATTAATATTCCTAATACACAGGTCTGAGAGTGTTACCCCCCTGCTGTGAAGCCTCCAGTGTCTCCTTATTGCCTCTAGGAAAGACAGCCTAGAGTAGTAAAAAGAACCCAAACCTTGGAACCAAAAGACCTGGATTCAGGTTCTGAACATGCCCTTCTCTACTTATACAAGAGCAATTGTATAAATGACAGTGTTGATCAATGGGTATTGGATGATTGAGCTGTATATAGATACAGAGACAGAAACAGATATAGATACAGATATAGACATAGAGACAGAGACAGAGATATGGATGGAGATGGAGATGGAGGTAGAGGTAGAGGTAGAGGTAGAGATCGTAGGTAGCATTCTCAGGTTGACCTGAGATTTATCCTGGGTGATCTGGTCATTCTGAAATGGCCTGGTCAAGTCACTTAGCCCCTCTGAGATTGCTTCTTCATCTGTAAGAAGAATGGTACATTGGATCACACACAGAATTCAGAGTTAGGGAGGCCTGGCTTCAAGTCCCGCCGCCGCAGATATTTACCAGCTGTGTATGAACCTGGGCAAGTCATTTACCCTCAGTTCCTCATGTGTAAATGAGGACAATAATAGCACCTACTTCCCAGGACTGTCATGGGGATAACATGAGATGATATTCTTAAAGCACTGTGCAAACCTTAAATGCTGATACAGTCACTGCTGTTACTCTTCTCTTTGAAGTGGTGATAACAGTGTCTGCTGAGGCTGGGAGGAGAGGGCTCTGTGAGCCTCCTCAGTCTCTGGATGGAGACGTGGAGACAGTCATCGCAGCTGTGGCCTCTAATGGATAAGAAACAGACTCCACTGCTCGTCCAGGAGACTTCTTCAGCCTGACTCCAGTCTGGCTTTCTAGATCATTCCACATCCTCCATTTCATCTTCCAGCCCAATCAGCCCAGCTGCTGCCAAGCTCAGCATTCCACTTCTCACCTCCGAATCCAGAAAGCCCACCCCTCACCCCCAAAACACACGACCTTCTCATCTTTGTCCACTAAAATCCTTCTGCTTTAAGAGCTGACACCCCCGCCTCCATGGAGCCTTCCATGATTGTCCAGACTGAAAGTTTCCTCCTCTTCCTGGAATTCCCAATAGTCCTTTGTCAGGCTCTCTGCTTTGACTATATCTCTTTATTATACATTTGTGTGTATGTCAGTCATCATCCCCCCCTTAGACTGTAACCTCACTGAGGCTTTGGACATAGCAGGCATTTTATTGGAGCAGGTAAAATTATACAAAGCCCAGGTTTGCTGAGCATGGTTTTCCTGAAACTCTGAGACCCTGGGCAGAGAGACTGGCATGAAGGGCTCTTTCAGGAGCAGATGGTTATCCATCTCTGCTGGAAGCTGGGCCAGAATCCCAGGAACTTCACGGAAAAACAGGGAGCCGCCCTCTCATGGCTATGGGCCCCATCTCTGTCCAAGGGCCTTCTCCTGCCCTTTAATCTCAGCCCCTCTTCCTGACCATGATGACAAGCGGGCACATATGTGTGTATGTTTACATGCATGTATACGTGTATGCAGTCTTTTAGGGTTTGCAAAGTACTTTTCAAAGGTTGTCTAATTTGATCATCACGACAACCTAGGAAATGTGCTCTATTATTATACCCATTTTACAGATGAGGAAACTGAGGCTGAGAAAGACTAATAAATGACTTACCAGGATCATACAACTGAGGCAGGATTTGAATCCAGGTCTTTCTTGACACCCCCGCCCCAGTCCATCATGCTACCCACTTCATCCCATCAGTTAGCAATAGAAGCATACTCAGCTAAGTCAACCCCTGACAGAAAAGGGAAGAAGTTAGAATAGTCACTGCCTGCTTCAGGGAGTCCTATGGGGAAATGGCTAACATATATTTTAAATAATTTTATTGGTATCTTTTGTTTTGTTGGGCAGCTATGTGATGTAGTGGATAGAGTGTCAGGCCTGGAATCAGGAAGATTCATCTTCCTGAGTTCAAATCTAGCCTCAGACACTTCCTCGATGTTTGACCCTGGGTCAGTCATTTTTTTTGCCTCTTTGCCTCAGTATTCTCATCTGTAAAATAATCTAGAGAAGGAAATAGCAAGCTCCTCTAGAATCTTTGCCAAGAAAACCCCAAATGGAGCCAGGAAGAGTCAGTTGGACATAACTGAACAACAAAAATCATTTTTTCTATTACCTAAACATATTTTTTACTTAACTATTTTTCCATTGACACAAATATATTTTCTCTCTCCCACCTTGAAACCCCACCCCCCAAAAAAAAAGATGAGGGGAAAATTCCTTGTACCAGTTATCCCCAGCAGAGCAAAACAAATTCCACATTGGCCATATCTAAGAAATGTCTGATTCTGCACTTTGAGTCAACGACATCCCCCACCCCATCCAGTGCTCCCTCTCCCTACTCACATAGAACCATCCCTTCTAACAAAGATTTTTTAAATGAGGGAAAAGAGAATAAATCAGCAAAATTGATTTATCAATGCAAGACAATGGGTGAGGGGAAGGGACAGGAATCTGACGATAATTAACAGATATATTTAAGGGAAAAGGGAGCAACAAAGAAGCACCACAGGCAGTTTTCAGGCCAGCCTCATAACAAAATGAACCATTATGAGGAGATGGGAAAAGGAAGAGAGAAGAACCCTTAGTGTGACCTAGCAGTAGTCCAGGATTCCCAAGGTATATTAAGTGTCTGTAGATACTGATGCTGTGTCCTAATCCAAGAAAACGTGGCTGGAGGCTGGGGAGAGAGAAAGCAAGAGCATTTCCTTGGTCATTTCTTGGGGATCTTTTTCTTCACTGGTGAGCTCCTTAGGGGTTAAGGCATGGACAGGACCAGGAGGGAATTGGTTAGTGATTATCTGACTGCCCATAGGCATAGCAGTTGATGCCTGCCTGATTCTATCAGTCCTGTCTAACTCTTCATGACCCCATTTGGGATTTTCTTGGCAAAGATGCTGGAGTGGTTTGTCATTTCCTTTTCCAGATCATTTTACAGATGAGAAAACTGAGGCAAACAGGGTAAAATGACTGACCCAAGGTCACACAGCTAGTAAGTACCTGGGACCAGATTTGAACTCAGGAAGATGAGTCTTCCTTGACCCCCAGGTCCAGGGTTCTATCCACTGTGCCACCTTGTTGCCCAAACACCACATATCATGACCACAAGGTGATGCTATGACCTAAGACCAAGAACAAAGGCTGGAGATTGTTGCTGTCAATGATCTTCCCTGACCCCTTTGACCATGGCTCCCAAAACTAACCTAAGCTAAGTTTATTGAGAAATAGCCTGGTGTTGTGGAAAACATGTTGGATTTTTAATTAAAATATGTGGGTTCAAAGCCAAACTACACTTTCTAGCTATTTGACACTGGGATAAAGCATTAGCTCCTCTGGCCTTCAGTAGCTCCATCTTTACAATGAGGGCACTGGACTCAACCACCTCCAAGGGTTGTTCTAGCTTGAATGCCATGATCTGACATGATCTGTGAGTGCCAATGGGTGTCACTGTGAATATGCGTGACCAGAAGTGTGGATGCACAATGAAGTGTTGAGTGTGAGTAAACAAACTAGCACGTGTATGTGTGTGTGTGTGTGTGTGTGTGTGTGCACGCGTGTGTGAGAGACAGAGAGAAGGAAGGAGGGAGGGGGAGAGAGACAGAGAGAGACAGAGACAGAGAGACAGAGATAGAGACAGAGAGAGAGAGAGAGAGGAAAAGAGAAGGAAAGAGAGAGGAGAGGGAGAGAAAGAGAGAGGGAGGAAAGAGGAAAAGAGAGAAGAAGAGAGAGAGAGAGAGGAAAAGAGAAGGAGAGGAGAGAGAGAGAGAGAAGAAAAGAGTGAAAGAAGGTAGATAGAGAGAGAGGGAGGGACAGAGACAAAGACACAGAGAGAGGTGGGGGAAGAGACCAGCTGTACAAATGGGAACCTTCATTGGCATTCTCCTAATTCACAGTCCATCCTATGAACATTGCTCCTCTGTCTCCATCCAGTGTCTCCTGCAGAGATCCAAGTGCCTTCCCTGAAGGGTTCAATGTCCCAGCAGTGCCATAGTAGCCCAGTCAACTCTCTACCTCAAAGCCTAAATGAGCAAATCCTTGATTTTTTTCTTGGGTGAATATCAAAGAGATGAGATTTCTCTTTTTAAAAAATCTTGGTGGAGATCTCTCCATCTCTTTATCTCAGCCAAAAATACTGGGTCAGGATCCCTGAGTCCTTCATCTCAGGTTATGGTTTCTTCTTTAAGTCCCTTGGCCCTTAAAAATCTGCCTAACCTGAGCTCACCTTCCCCAGCACCTACCAAAGATCCCTCTATATTGAAAGGCCAAGTCTACCTCTACTATTAAGTGCCTAGTACACTTTTTTTCAGTCATATCTGACTCTCAGTGACACCATTTGGGATTTTCTAAAGTAGTTTGCCATTTCCTTCTCCAGCTCACTTTACAGATGAGGAAACTGAGGCAAACGTGGTGGAGTGACTCTGCCAGGGTGAGCACCGTCCCAGCTGTCTCACCTAGTATACAGGTGACACTTAATATGTGCTCATTGATTGACTGATTGATAGATTAGTTTGTGATAGGGTCCTCATTGTGTTGTGCCCAAACCCAAATCACCATCTCCTGATTTGGAGCCCACCATTAAGCCCCCTTATATATTTGTCTTTGTCTCTATCCTATACCTTGTAAGAGCTTGAAACAGCTTAAGGTATAGTCTTGGGTACTGCCCAAGGTGTAGCCCCGGGGTTATGGCACAAGGTTATCTTAAGGAGAGATCACCCTGTTCTGTTCCTGCTGACCAAGCAGGGTCCCCACACCCTTTACCCAGAACATGACCCCTAGCCTGTACCCTTCACCCTGTACCCTCCACCCTGTTCTTGGAGGGACTCCCTTGCTCCAGGAAAAGTTGCACCCTTGTACCCTTGGGCCATTTTCCCAAATTATCCCTGAGATATGGATCTAATCAATGGCGATTCTTGGCTTCTGCATATCATTGCTTATGCTACTTCCCCTCCCCAATTGTTTTGTGTATGTGTGGTTTTAGCCTTTATAAGCATTGTGTGTACCCCAATTTGGGGCTTCCCGATTGGAGTTTATACTCCAGGCAGTCGCTTAATCAATAAATCCACACCTAAATTTACCTTGAACCCAAGTCTCAGCTCGCTCTTATTCTCTGCACAATAATTGTAGGATTAAGTTCAAGGTGGTTCATAGCATTCTTGGATAGATTCCAAGCTCCAGAATCTCATTCAATTTAACTCAATAGAAATTAATTGTTTTAGATATGTGTGTGTATACACTTTTATAATAGTTAGCATTTCTATAGGTTATCCTCACAATAAGCCTGGGAGGTAGTTCTTCTTACCCCATTTTGCAATGAGGTTGCAGAAATGTTGCATGCCCGGGGTCCCCCAGCTACCAAGTGCCTTAAGAAGAATTCATACAGGTCTTTCCTGACTTCCTCACCAGTCTTCTATTCACTGAACTGCCCCAACTGACCATTGACGATTGGTTGCAGGCTGAGCTCAGGCCAGCTACTGGATTCTCAGGTGGATTCAGTGTGCCTTGATTTAATTCAATGTAATCCAACAGGAATATATTAAATGTTTCTTTTGTATATCAACCAGTAAGCATTTATTAAGCCCCTAAGTGCCAGGCACTATGTTAAAGCCAGGGGATTCAAAGAAAGGCCACAATAGCCTGTGCCCCCCGAAGTACTCCCAATCAAATAGAGGAGACAATCTGCAAACACTCTGTCCAAAGTAACCAGAGTCAGGAGAAAATGTGTTTTGTACATATTTCAATATGTGCACGTTGTCTCCATGGATCAAATGTAAGGTCCTAGAGGACAGGGACCAGTTGGGCTTTTGGCACAGTGACAAGAATGTAGTAATATTTTAATAAATATTTCTTGACTAATAGATTGAAGGCCAGATAAGACATCTATCGGATGAAAAACTGACTTTAGAATCAGATCTTCTTTCTGTTGTGGGATCCCAGGCCAGTCATTTAACCTCTTGCCATTCCCTTTTCCAGTTCATTTTACAGATGAGGAAACTGAGGCAAACAGGGTAAAGTGACTGACCCAGGGTCACACAGCTAGTAAGTGCCTGGGGCCAGATTTGAACTCAGGAAAATGAGTGCCACCATATATCCTGACCCCAAGATGGTACTATTAACCTCTTGGGGTCCCCAGACATCTATGACCCTACATTTATATTGGAACTAATGAGATGCATGGTAGATGATATGACATCACCAATCAGGACCCCCCCCAAAAAAAAGTTCCAGGAAGCATGATAGGGGTTGGGGATACAAAGACAAAGACCAAAGTGCCCTCTGCCCTCAGGAGGCTTACAGTCTATTAAGCATATACACGAATGTAATGGAGAATTGGCCAATGAGAACTCAGTCCCATGAGCCTGTACAGTGGACTTTAGTGCTTACAGCTGGGCTCTGGGACCTGGATTTCTTGGCTGGGTCCCCGGTTTTGTGTGCAGGGCTAAGTGAGCCCTGTTTCTGGGCTGTGTTCTGGGCTTCCGCCCAATAGGTGGGGCCACATACCAGCTCAGCCACCCCCTACACCAACCTGGGACAGCCTGGGTTCTTCAGCTCTCTGGGAATAGGAAGCATCAAGGAAATCTCATTTCCAGGGAGCTGGTGATTCAAGGAGAATGACTAGCATTTTCAAGGTTTAATTCTGTATCTTGTGATCCAAGGAGACAGCAGGCTGCTGAGCCCCCTCCAGATAGACAGAAAGATCCCTCTGGGCTCCTGGCAGCTGGGGCACTATTTCCTGGGCTGTATTTCCTGATTGTGTCAGGCTGTGCAGGGCTGGAAAGTCAACTTAAGGTTTTCTTTTCCCCTTTGAGAAATAAATGACCTAACTTTCCACAGGAACAATTGCCACAGCTGGTGACTATTATATCTCTTCTTCCCTCCGAAAACTCAAATCAATACTCTCTACCATGAAGAGCTTCAAGGATTTTTCCAAAACCTTCAGAGGGAAAAGGGAGAGAACAAAAGGAGACGAAAGGGATGTAGAATTGGGAATTGGTTGGGTCACCCAGGCTCACAAGAGAGGCATCTGGACCAAGCTGTCCATCCTCCAATCATCACCTCCACCAACCAGGATGAGCCAGATCTCTGGAGCATCAGCCGAGCCCAATTCTTTGATGAACCGTTGGAGCTAGAATAAACACTCTCTGGCTTATGAACATTAAAGGAGATTATCAAAGGTTCCTGCCCATGGTGTGACAGCGAAATAACAAGGACGAATTTGGAGAGAGCATCCAGGAAGATCAGGCCAAAACCTCCAAATGGAACACTCAAAACCCAAACACCCCCATGGAGGGTCCAGGGACCGAAGGAAAGTGAGGGTCTCCAAAGAGCTCAAAGGGTGAGTCAGCAACACAGACAGCATAAACACAAGACCCTACTACGCTAGGCACAGGAGGGAGGCAGAGCTGGGATGTAGAGAAACTAGACCTGCCCTCAAGTCACTTAAAGTGCTAGGGTTATAACATCCAGGAATGGACCTTTTAAAAAAAAAAAGTTAACTATTATTGATATTTTTTGCTCTTATATCATGACCATTCCAGTTAGTGCCTACCCTACCTTTGTCCTCAGGAAGCCTTCCTTAAAACAAAAGGATCAAAAACAGAAAACAAAATAAAATGAGCTGACAACATACAACCTTCCACAGGTTACTGACTCCTGAGAAAACCAAAGAGCCCAAGGTGAAGCTTGTAGACACTGATCAGAGCCCTCAGTATAAGCAGCTGGAGCTAATGTATCCAAATGACCAAAGACAATGGGACTAGTTTGGATTGGCTTCCTGGAGGAAGAGAGATTTAAGCTGAATTTCGAAGATGGGGAAGAGGAAGACTGTTTCCTAGCATGAGTTGTCAGAGGGAATCTGCTTGGCCCCCCAGCATTCAAAGAACTGAAAACTCGCTACTGTCTTCCCTGTTAGAGAAGAGCCCAGACCGATGAGGTGGGAAGCAGCTGGAAGGACTGAACAGACCTCCACTGCTCCAACCCTGAAAAGGCTTCCTTTTTCCCAAGATAGCAGGGCCAGGGCGGTGGAGGGCTGGACCTTCACTCCTATCTTTTCGAGCTGGGGGGGAGGGGGCAGCTGTGCTTCTTCAACCACAAATTCTGCCCCTCCTCCCAACACCTGTGCACCTGAACCAGGAGCTGCAGCTGTAATAAATGCAGCCGAGACATGTGAAGGCTGGAAACAGAGCAGAGCCATGAATTCATCTTCATCTGCATCTACAGGGAATTGAGGAAAGTGGGGAGGGAGGCCCAGCAGTGAACTGGAAGGGGAGAGGAATACAGACAGGGAGAATCAGCCAGACTCCCCCATCACCAAGGCCAGAGCAGAGGACTCTGTGGGTCAGAAGAAGCTCAAACCACTACTCAGTACCCTAGAAACTGTCTCTGAAGGACAAAAACCCTTTTGCTTACCCCAAAAGAGGACTCCCTTTGGGACCCAGAAGGCTCGAATCACAGAATTACATCATTCCCAAATACCAAGGGAATTCAAAGGTCTTATTCATGTTAATAATAATGATGGTGATGAGGATGAGGATGATGATGGGGGGGTTGGGGGTGGCAGTGGTGATGGGGGTGATGGTGGAGGTGGGGGTGGTGACAAAATTCTCCGTTCTGATGTAGCTGAGAAATGGTCACCCAAAGAGATGAGAAGGAGCCCAGTGTCTCCAGGGCAGCCTGACCCGTGTGAAGACAGCAAGAATCCTCAGGAAGTTTGGTTTTCTTTTTGGTTGTTTTCCTGATATCAAGCCTAAATTTCTCTCCTGACAGCTTCCACCCATTGCTTCTGGCTGTGGCCTTGCAGACCAAACAGAACGTTGTCCAATCACTCTTCCACATGACAGCTTTTCAATTACTTCAAGTCAATTATCATCTCCTCTGAGTATTCTCTTCTCCTGGCTAAACATCCCTCACTCCTTCAGCCCAGTGTTGATCAGTCCCCCCTGATGCACAGCATCAGAGAAGCAGAAAATACCTTCGTTAATCTCAGAGCTTAGAGTAACAAGGGAGGGACCAGGCATTAGGGGCTGGGCAGCAAAGGTTGGACCTAGAGAATGGCTGCCATGAGGCAGGTTTTAAATGCAAGGTTTGGCTTTATTTCCCCACCCTGACCCCAATCTATTAAGCAGCTGAATGGCATAGTGAACATTGACCCGAGCTGGGGCTGTTCTTAGAGGATCTGGCCGGATGCTTCACTGGCACTTCCAAATAAATGGCCAGAGACATTCCTTAAGTCACCACTTCTTGTCTCACTACCCTGAACAGTAATCCCGAAGGCTCCAAGCTACCATGATCCAATTTCCTGCCAACCCAAACAGAAAAGGGGAAAGAGGGAAGGGGCAACACAAAGTAGTCAGGGCACAGGCAGCCCCCCAAGCCCATGCCAAGAAGGCATTTAGAGAAGGGGGGCTGGGGCAGGGGACAGCTCAGGGACCTGGCCCATCGGGGCCCATAGGGTGCTGTGATGGATGTGGTTGCCGAGACACAAACAAACCCAAAATAGTCTCTCACACAGCAATCACAGCTCTGGGTTGTAATTAAGCCCCAGCCATTAGGAGCTACTTAAGGAAAACCCGTCACCATTACTCATCATGGGCGGCAGCAAGTGGTGGTGGCTGGAAAGCTCCAGACTTTTCCAGGGACACACTCCAGCTCCCCCTGCCATGCAGTCCTCTCCTCAGGCTCCAGCCCCATCAGAGTAAATGTCCATGCTGAGAAGAAGGTAAGTCCTGCAGAATGGTGTGAGTGAGGACCCACTCACAGAAGAGAGATGGGTTTGGGGTCAGAAGACCTGGGTCCTAGTCCCACCTGTGGACAAGTGCCTTCTCTACTGTCAGACTCATTTTCCTCATCTGCAGCCTAAAGAAGCTGGACCAGGTCTTTTCTAAGGTCCCTCTGACGTTTATGACAGACTCAATAGAGAAGAAACCTTGCCCTTGCCTTTTTCTGTCTTGATCAGACAGCATCCAAAATGCTTATTTAATTGGGCAACAGACCTGGAGGCAGGAAAGTTTGAGTTCAAATCCACCTCAGACACCTACTGGCTGTGTGATCCTGGGCAAGTCACAACCCCTCTAAGCCTCAGTTTCCCCAACTGTAAAATGGGGATAATAAAGGATTGTTGTGAGGATCAAATGAGATTATATTTGTAAAAGCATTTATCGAAGTCCCTGGTCAATGGTATATGTGCTATATAAATGTTGATCCCCTTCCCTACCTAAGGAAGCCTTCCCTAATCAACAGGAAGTAAGGCACCATGCCACCACCCACTGGTCTGGGGGCTCTTTATCTTCTTGTATCAAGGCAAGTACAGTATTGTCATGCCCACTTTACCAGGAAAATGAAGCCCAGGAAGGTCAGGTGACTGGATCAAGGTCACCCAACACTGATGACATAGTCATGGACATTTTCATTCCCTTCCTCAGTAATCCCCAGTGGCTGCCTATTACCTCCAGGATCAGATATAAAAACCCTCCATTTGGCATTGAAAGCCCTTCACAGCCTGGCCCCGTTCTCCTACTTTCATCTGTGGCATCATCTAACAACACTGGCCTTCTCAATTTTCCCTACACATGACGCCCCCTCTGTGAACCCTGCATGTGCACTGGCTTTCTCTTGTATCTGCAATGCTCTCCTTCCTCCCCTTGGCCTGTTCTTCAAGAACCAGATCGCTTATCCCCAGCATCCTTTCCATGGCCTAGCCAGAATCAGTCACCTAGGATGGCCCAGAAAGGACTTGCAGAGTCTCTCCCAGTGTGGCCTTGGTCCCAAGCTGGCACCTCGGAGGCCTGGCTCAGGCCTGATCTCTCTCTCTCTCCTCCTCTCCTCTCCCCAGGCCTCCTGCAGCTGCATGAGCACTAATCTGGGCATGAGGTGAATAATACTCAGTAATAGTGTATGGGTTCCAAGCACCATCAATTGAACTCATCTATACCGAGCTAGCAAGCCGAGGCTCCAAATGATCAATCTTGTCAAAATACGAAGCTCACTTCATTCCTTCCCAATGCAAAGAGGATGTGATTTAGAGTCCCGTTCTAAGGAAAGACGCTCTGGATCCCTCCAATCAGCCATCAGAAATAAACAGAACTATCGGGGCTGTTTGAAAGGCAGGGAGGAGTCAAAGCCTGGGTTTTAGAATGTGGTACCACAGGAAGTCTGGGAAGGAAATAGGGAGGGAGGGAGATCAGAAGGCACTTACCAGGACGGTCAGTGGGCCCGAATCGGCCCTGCTTCCTAAGGGTCCCCATATATACACATGGCACAGACCCTGTCCAAGTCCCTGGACAAAATATAGCAAATGTCCCCCCCCCAAGAAAGGGAAGATGGAGGGCACCAAGCATCCCTCTCAGAAAGCTCCGACAGTTATAACTAAGCCCACATGGCACTTTGCAGCCACAGCATGTTCCCATTCTTTCTCTCATTTGATCTTGGGGGGGATGTCTTTCCACATGCATTAGGTTGGTGCCATCCTCCCCATTGTGAATATGGAGAAACTGAGGCCCAGAGAAATTAAGGCCCTCAGTTTTGTGTTTCCATCTCCAGGACCCAGCACAATGCTTGGCACACAGAAAGCACAAATGCTTTTCCTTCATTCATTCATTGTTCAAGGTCCAGTACTGAGTCAGTGGCAGATCCCATTTTCCTCACATCCAGTATGTGTACCTATGATGGGAGGTGGGAGGATCAATAATGGGAAGGGGCCTTTTCTTTTGATGAGTTTGCTGGGGTTGGGAGGCAGGGAGAGGAGGTCAGGGGAGAGACAGGGACAGCAGGAACTGCCTGGTTTTGGACTGGCTGTGTCACCCAGATGAAGTGTGAACAAACACACATGATTTAATAACCTTCCTGCTGTTCTTTGCCTTCTCTCTTCCCCAAGTCTAATCTCTCTTTCACTTGACAGCTTTTCAGATATTTGAAAACAGCCATCATGTCATCCCCGCCCCCATCCTAACCCTTCCCTCTCCAAGCTAAACCTCCCCAGGTCCTTGGGCTGAGATCTATTAGGGAGGGAAGCAGAAAATACCCTATTAGACAAAAGGCTTGGGAAAGAAAGGTCTCCAAGCCCTTCGAGCTCTAGAGTCAAAAACAAGATATGGTGAGATAAAGGAACATGGTGGGGAAAGCATGTTGGATCTGCAGAATTTGGACCACCTCAGGGAACTGGGTGCATCGGTACATAGGGATTGCTGGCCTGAAATTTGAAGCCAGTAGGGTTTTGCTATAAACCCCTTGGAAGCGAGGTAGTGAAGACCCAGCAAGCAGCCTATAGCACAAATTCTTCTCTGTGCCATCGCTGACAGATCCCATGGAGAGGGATGCTGAGCACACACCCCAGCCCCAGCCCCAACAATACCTCGACCAGACAACATTAGCCAGGCCTTGCTGGGATGAAATGAAGGAAGCCAGGAAGCCAGGTCAGGCCAGCCTGAACATGACTGGGAGGTCAGATTGAACCCAGAGATCAGCCAACCTGAAGCTAAGGAACTCGGTGTTCTCTCTGAGGATGGAGAAGCCAGAGAAGGAAGCAGCTGGAGATGAAGGCTTTGTCAGGCAACTCAACCCACTCAATTAATGGCTTATTACTGGGGAGCTTGTGATAGCAGGACTAGGAGTGAAATGGAACAGGTTCAAACCAAGTCAGTTCAAAATCTATTTGTTGAGTACAAACCATGTTCCAGACCCTGTGATAGGCGCCACGGGAAGATACAAGATGAAGGCACAGTCCCTGCCCTTAAGGAGTTTCTAGTCCAGTGGGGGCAGTGAAGGGAAAGGGGCCCAAATTCCCACACACACAATTCACAGCATGATAGAATGATATCATTGCCAATATGCACACACAAATACTGTAATAGAAGACAGAATAGAGGCAAAAAGAGGCACAGATAAAATGGGAGAGACACCAGAGATAGGCAGATGACTTCTGCCTAAGAGAGGGGAAAGAGCAGGGATGAAATTCCACACACCCCCCAAGACCTTAACTCCTGCTTCAAGTCTGGGTATCATTGATGACAGGGGGCCTCAGACACTTGACACACTAGCTGTGTGACCTTGGGCAAGTCATTTAACCCCAATTGCCTTGCTTTCCCCTATCAAAAATAAAATAAAATAAAAGGGTTCTTGCCCAAAAAGACAGATATAGTATCAATGTGATTGGAAGAGAAGGTGAAGTTAGAAGAGGGAACAGTCGATAATAATACCAAAAGTGGAACCTATGGGGTCATGCAAATGGTGGTGCTGTCCACAGAAATAGAGATATTAGGAAGAGAAGCAGAATTTCTGGGGGAAATGAGTTGCTAAGTGTTGGACAAGGGTGTGGTTCTGGATGCCAAGGGAACACCTATGTGAAAATGTCCAGGAGACAGGTAAAGATACAAAACTAATACTCCAAGAGCGATTAAGGGTGGAGACAGAGAGATGAACTGTTAAAAATTAATATCTTTTGTTTTTAAGTCATCTTCCTTTCACCTACCCCGTGATCCAGGAGACAGATATTTAAATAAGCCATCTTCCCAGGGATGGTAGTCAAAGCCACTGGAGTAGATTAGATCAGCAAGGACAAGGACAGAGTTTTGAGGGACAGCCATATCTAAGAAATAGGAAGGGTATAAGGAGGCAGGGGCAGAGAGGTGGGAGAAGAATCACTAGCATCCAGAGCTGCCAAGGCCAAGTCAAAGGAAAGAGTAATCAAGAAGGAAGAGGGGGGCGTCACAGGGTCAAGTTCCTGCAGGAGAGGTCAAGGAACATCATGAGCTGTGAGAAGAGATCCCTAGGTTTGGAGGATGGGGAGGTCACAGGAGAACTTTATGAGATATTTCACTAGACTAAGAATTCTTAACTTTTTTTCACATCAAGGACCCTTAGGGAAGCCCAGCAACGCCTAGTTCTTGAAGTAATATTTCTAAATGTATGAAATAAAATACTTGGAATGACCTGTCCTCTCTAAGTCACTAATGATGTCTAAGTCGCCAGATCCAGTGGCCTTTTCTCAATCCTCATTCTCCTTAACCCCTTCTCCAGCCTTTGACATTGTTGGTCACCCTCACTGTCCTGATAGTCCCTTCTCTCTAAGATTTTGGGACATCACTCTCACCTGGTTTTCCTTCTACCAATTGGACTGCTCCTTCTCAATCCTCTTTACTGGATCCCCATCCAGGTTGCACCCTCTAACCATAAGTGTCCCACAGGGATACTTATATCTTGGGCCCTCTTCTCTTCTCCCTCTACACTCCTTCACTTGGTGATCTCATCAGCTCCTATGGATTTAATTACCATGTCTGTGCTGACATTCTCAAATCTACTACCTGCCCCAATCTCTCTGCTGATCTCCAGTCTCACATCTCCAACTGCCTTTCAGACATCTCAAACCAAATGTCCAGCAGATATCTGAAATTCAACATGTCCAAAACAATTCATTATCTTTCCCCAAACCCTCCCCATTTCTAATTTCCCTATTATTGTCAAGGGCAACAGCCATCTTCCCAATCCCCAGGCTCAAAACCTAGGCATCATCCTTGACTCCTCACCACCTCTCTCCCTCAATATCCAATATGTTGCCAGAGCCTTTCAATTTCATCTCTCCAATATGCCTGCTTTTCTCCTCTGACATGGCCACCACCCTGCTGCAGACCCTTACCCCCTCACACCTGGACGACTTCAATAGCTACTGGTAGGTCGCCTGCCTCAAGTCTCTCCCCACCGCGATCCATCCTCGATTCAGCCACCAGAGTGATGTTCCTAAACCTCAGGTCTGACCATGTCATCTTCCTAGTCAATAAACTCCAGTCCTCCCTGTTGCCTCCAGGATGGAATAGAAAACCCTCTGTTTCATGTTCAAAGTCTCTCACTCTTCTTATACCTTACCCACTGCCAGGTTCTCCTGGATCCAGGTACACCACCTCCTACTTGTTCCAATAACAAGATGCTCCAGCTCTCAGTTCCAGGCATTCGATGGCTGTTCCCTGTGCCTGGAATGCCCACCTTCCTCATCTCTGCCAAATGACCTCCCTGGCTTCCTTCTATGGGAAGTTTTCCCAACCCCCTAAATCCCAGCACCTTCCTTCTTTTCATCATTTCCTATTTATCCTGCATATAGGTTATTTGTGCATATTTGTTTCCTTGTTGTCTTCTCCATTAGACTGTGAGCTCCTTCATGGCAGAGAGTGTCATTTGTCTCTTTTGTAACTCCAGTGCTTATATGGTTCCTGGCACATCAGTGCTTAATAAATCTCTAGTGGGGGCAGCTAAGTGGCACAGTGAATAGAGCACCAGTCCTGGGGTCAGGAGGACCTGAGCTCAAATCCAGCCTCAGACACTTAACACTTACTAGCTGTGTGACCTTGGGCAAGTCACTTAACCCCAATTGCCTTGCCTTCCCCACCTCCAAAAAATAAATAAATAAATCTTTAGTGACTGACTACAAAAGAAACTCATTAAAATAAAAATAAAAATGCTATTTTTTTCACATCCAAGTTCACAAACCCTCTGAAATCTATCCTCAGACCTCCTGGGGAGCCATGCACCCCAGATTAAGAATCTCTACAATATAGAGAAAGAAATAGGGGCGGAGCCAAGATGGCGGAGTAGAAACAGCTCGTCCAAGCCACTCTGCCCCCAGATTCCCCCCAAACTATGTAAAAGGGGACTCTGAACAACTTCTGGAGCCTCAGCACCCACAGAACGACACAGAGAAGCTAACCGCCCGCTGAGAACAGCCCAGCAGCCCTGCAGGAAGGACCAGCACAGTGGTCTGGGACCTGGGAGCCGAGCCCAGCCCAGGTCCGGGTGAGCCAAGGTTTTAGCCCCAGGGCGGCAGGGCCAGCAGCCAGCTGGAGGAACCCCAGAACACCAGCAGCTGTGGAGATTCCAGAATTATCAACATAGACATGCCTAGGACAAAGTAAGAGGTTAGTGTCCTATGGACTTTGGGACCAGTATTTTGGGAATGCGTTGGCTCCCTCCCCTGGGGGCTAGAAGCCACTGAGGAGACACACCATTTTGTAGTTTTCAGAGGCAGCTCCAGCTCCTGGCCTGCGAATTAATTGTAGGGAGATCCAGCGATCAGTCTTGGGGGGTAATCGCTCTTGCTTTAACCTCCCTGGATCTGGATTGTGATCTAGGGTGGAAGTCATGGGTGGGTTTACAGCTTGCCAGAAAGGGAAGTTGCCCCCCACACGTTCGGGACGAAAATTCCTCTATCTGGCCTTAAAGCCATAGTGTGGCAACAAGCCCAAGAGTCAAGTAATTAAGTGGCAACATGCCAAGGCAAAGGAAACAGAAAAATGCAACCCTAGACTCCTATTTTGGGGGCATAGAGCAGGAAAAGGACTGTGAGGTCAGAAGTCCTGCTCCAAAAGCCCCAGGAGAAAACATGAGCGGGTTGCAGGCCATAGAGGACCTTAAGAAGGACTTTAAAAATCAAATAAGAGAAGTGGAGGAAAAATTGGAAAGAGAAATGAGAAGGATGCAGGAAAAGTATGAAATGAGGGTCAACAGCCTGACTGAGGAAAACAACACCTTAAAAAATAGACTAGCTCAAATGGCAAAGGAGGCCCAAAAGGGCAATGAGGAGAAGAATGCCTTAAAAGTCGAATTTGCCAGATGGAAAAAGAATCTCAAAAGTTCACTGAGGAGATTCATTCCTTCAGAGTTAGACTGGAGCAAATGGAAGCTAATGACTTTATGAGAAATCAAGATGCTGTTAAGCAGATCCAAACAAATGAAAGAATAGAAGGCAATGTGAAATATCTCATGGGAAAACCACTGACCTGGAAAATAGATCCAGGAGAGACAATTTAAAAATTATTGGACAACCTGAAAGCCATGATCAAAGAAAGAACCTAGAAATCACCCTTCAAGAAATTCTCAAGGAAAATTGCCCTGATGTTTTAGATCCAGAGGGCAAAATAGAGGTTGAAAGAATCCACCGATCACCTCCTGAAAAAGATCCCAAAAAGAAAACTCCCAGGAATATTATAGCCAGGTTCCAGAATCCCCAGATCAAGGAGAAAATACTACAAGCAGCCAGGAAGAAACAATTTCAATATTGTGGAAACACAATCAGAATAGCCCAGGACCTGGCAGCTTCTACACTGAGGGATCGAAGGGCATGGAATATGATATTCCAGAGGGCAAAAGAACTGGGAATGAACCCAAGGGTCACCTACCCAGCAAAATTGAGTATTTTGTTTCAGGGGAAAATATGGTCATTCAGTGAAATAGAGGGCTTTCAAGCATTCTTGAGGAAAAAACCAAAATTGAACAGAAAATTTGACATCCAGACACAAGAAGGAAGAGATGCCTGAGAAGGTAATCAGGGAAAAGAAATCAAAAGGAACTTATCAAAGTTGAACTATTTACATTCCTATATGGAAAAGCAATAACTGTGACTGATGATATCTTTCTCACTATGAAAATAATGGAAGAAGGGTGTGTGGCCATATGACTACATATGTGAATGTGTGTGTATATGGTTACAGTTATATATGGATAGAGGGCATAGATCAAATTTGTTGGGAAGGGAGAATACTCAAGGGATGAAATTATGAGGCGAGAGTGGCAATTAAGTGGCAAGAGGAGATGAGGAGAGACAGGGTAGGGTAAACTATCCCATGTAGAAGAAGCAAGGGGAAGTGGTTGCAAGGGAGGGGGATAATAGGAAGGCTAAAAAGGCAAAACCACATTCACATTGAATTTGGTTCAGGGAGAGAAAGACATACATACTAAATGGGATATCTCAACCCGCAGCAGGATAGGGGGAAGGGGGATGAGAGGAGGGATGATGGATGGGAGGGCATCCTTGGGGGGAAGGGAGGTTGGAAGTACCCACTATAGAAGAGGGACAGCATCATGTAGGGAATGGACCAGGTGGGGGGTGGGATGAGTGGGAGGGAATTATAAGCAGCCTTGTACAATATATCTACTATGATAATGTTTTGCATAGCTAGACATGTACAACATATACTGAATTACTTATCTGCCCAGAGGGAATGGGTGACAAGGGAGGAAGGAAATGGATCTGAAATTCAAGGTCTTAACATTAAATGTTTCAAATATATATAAATACTATTATTAATACTCTTTTGCTTGTAATAGGGAGATAAGATGTGCAGGCATTGGGACACAAAGATTCATCTTCCTCCAATGGAAAAGTCGAAGGGGGTATGGGAGAAGGTATGGGAGAGAGCAGATTGGAGGAAGCGATATCCTGTGGGACTACTATTCTGGGAGGGTGGGTAGGGGAATAACGGGGGGGAAATGATTGTAACTCAAAATCTGGCAGAAATGAATGATGTAAAACAGAAGTTAATAAAGCATTTGTTTAAAAAAAAAGAGAAAGAAATAGAAGTCAGACCTTGAGGGGCTAAGGAGTAAAGATAGTAATTTACATATAAGCAGAGACTACTCTTTCCTTAAGTCTGGGAGTGAGGAAGAGAAAGGCCTTGGCAATGACTATTCCCCATGCCAGTTAGGTCTCCTGACTCCAACACTGCTATACTTTCATTTGTTTGGTTGGGCTTTTGGTCGGGGGTTGCTTTTTGGAGGGCAATGGGGGTTAAGTGACTTGCCCAAGGTTACACTGTTAGTTTATGTGTTAAGTGTCTGAGGCCAGATTTGAACTCAGGTCCTCCTGACTGGTGCTCTATTCACTGTACCACCTAGCCACCCCACTGCTATACTTTCAACACCATGGTAGGGACCCAATTGTAGGGAACCTTCTTGGATTCCAGGCAGAGAAGCCCAAACTTTTCCTGCAGCAATGGTGAATCACTGGTATTTTTCTTTCTTTTTTTTTCTTTTCATTTTTGGAGCTGGGGGGGGGGGGGGGCGGTAACTGACGTTAAGTGAGTTGCCCAAGGTCACATGACTACTTTTGTGTCAAGTATCTGAGGCTGTATTTGAACTCAAGTCCTCCTGACTCCAGAGCAGTTGCTCTATTCACTGCACCACCCTATCACTGAATATTTTAAAGCAGCAAAATGAGGCAAACAGAGCTGTGTTTTAGGAAGGTTGATTTACTCATGAGTCAGGGCGATAGATCGGAGATAATGGACTCTAGGAGACCATGGAGGAGATTGTTAAAATAATCTAGAGGAAAAATAATGAAGATCTGAACCAGGGCAGAGGGGATGGAAATGAAGGATTGAATTCCACAGATAGCTGGGAGGTAGAATCAACAGACCTTAAGAATAGATTACTTCGAGGGACAAAGCAGGGGAAATTCAAATCTGGTTCCAAGATTTCTAGGATGAGTGACTGGAAGAATTGTGAAACCATTAAGAGAAATGGGAAAATCTGGAAGAGGAGGAGGAAGAGGAGGTTAGGGAGAAAGATAATAAGCTTTCTTTTGGATCTAGTGAGTTCAAGGTGCCAATGGAACATCCAGGTAAAGATTTCAGCCAGGCAGTTAGATAGATGACCCTTGGAGAGAAATTGGAGCTGGAGAAACAGTTCCATTAATAATAGTGACAGTTGATATCTTTGGAGTGAAGATCTCCAAGGAAAAAAAACAGTTCGAAAAGAGGGTCAAAGACAGAGTTTGGGGGATTAGAGAAGAGGAAGCAGTGAAAGAGGAACATTTATAGAGGCAAAAGCACCAGGAAAGTACGGTATCATAGACATCAAGGAAAGGGAACGTCTGATGGGTCATCTTCCCAGTCTTTTTTGGGCCAAGACACCCCTCCTGCTCTTTTACAGGGGTGGGAGTCCATGGCTATGGACTTTTGCATATAACAGCAAACTCTGATTGGTTTTGTTGAACTTTTTTTCTCTTCTCCTTTGGAAGGGGGGAGAAAAAAGGATACAAAGGGACATATAGGAGACATAAAAACGATTTTTAAAAATCTGAAGACTCAGTAATCAACAATGTCAAGTGTTACCAGAGATCAATAATAGTGCACATTTACATGCTAATTTAGACTTACAAAACATTTTAGGACCAGCAACCTAGAGGACCACCAAGACTGTCCAGTCAAACGTTCTCATTTTACCAATGTGGAGGCTGAGGGACAGGGAGTATGGAAAGTGGCATTTGAGCCCAGGCAGTCCTACTCCAGGGCCCACGCTGGCAGCCTGCCTTTCCACTATGCTGCCTTTAGTGCAGTCTCTCATCAGGTCCTGACAACAGCTTGGCCAAGTAGGAGTTAATTTCCAATCCCCTGAATGCCAGTGTCTTCCCTCAGTTGATTATCTCCAATTGTTCCTGTCCACAACTGGCTTGTACATAGTTGTTTGCATGTTGTCACCCTCATTAAGACTGTGAGTTCCATAAAAGCAGGGGCTGTCTGTTTTTTCTTTGTATCCTCAGGGATGCACAGTGCCTGGCATACATCTGGCACTTAATAAATGCTTATTGACTGACTGACAACTATCCTTATTTTACGGGTGAGGGATGGGAGCCTTAGAGTGATTTGTGCAGGGTCACACCCTTAATAAACAGCTGAGGTAGGATTTGAACACAGGTCTACATGATTCAAAGTCCCAAACTCTATCCTCTACTCCACATGGCAAAGAACATGAAGATTGTGAAAAGATCATAGGATTTGGTGATTAGGGAGTGGATGTGATCTGAGAGAGTTGGATGTCTCCAAGAGTTATAGGGAAGGAAACCCAGATTACTAGGGGGAAGAGTTTTCAGAAGTAGATGCAGAATTTTTGCTGGTAGAAACTTGGTGGTAAATAAGAAGAAAAAGGTGAGACCCTGGGCAAGTCACTTAACCTCTGTGAAACTCACATGCTTCGTTTTCAAAGTGAGTATAGGAAGCAATACCTGTCTCTCAGAGTTGCTGTAAGGATCAGATGAGATCCTGTAGCTCAATTTTTTTAGACAAGGTGAGAACTGAGCATAGCTCTAAGAGTAGAAGTGAGGCTAGTGGAGACAAAAGAGGAGAAATGAAAGAGAGGAGAGGTGATTAACAAAACAAAGTCCCAGAGAAATTGTGAGGACACAGGATAGAGGTTAACACTGGAAAGGGCAAAGGCCATCTTCTTCTGAAATAGGAGAGGATGAATAAAGATAATGAGGAATGTTGAGGCATGAATGAGAGCAGTTGAAAGAGGTCAGGTCACTTGGTCTCAATATTCACAGTAAAGGAGCAGGTGATGGCAGCAGCTGAGACCTTGTTTGTCATGAAGGTGGAGGGCAGTTGAAGAGGTCAAATGCTCGAGGACAGTGGACAAGGTTTGAATAGCCACTTAACTGAATTTATTAAGGAGTCCAAAAGAGTCTAAACACACCCTAGGGGCAGCTAAGTGGCACAGTGAATAGAGCACCAGACCTGGAATCAGGAAAACCTGAGTTCAAATCCAGCCTCAGACATTTACTAGCAATGTAACCCTGTTACATTAAGTAATTTAATCCTGTTTGCCTCAATTTCCTCATCTGTAAAGTGAGCTAGAGGAGGAAAACAGCAAGCCACTCCAGTAATTTTGCCAAGAAAAACCCAGATGGGGTCACAAAGAGTTGAATATCACTGAACAACAACAATAACCACCACCCCCATCCCCACATACAAGTACTGGCAAACTTGGAGCAAGAGAAGCTTTCTATGCATAATAATGGTAGTAGTTCACATTTATGTAATGTTGAATAACTAAAAGAATCACCAGCCTTGGTAACTAGAAGGACTTGGGGGAAGTGACTATATTTATCATTGGTTTTGCAGGACACTCACTGTTGACAAGAATATGGGAAATGCCACTATTTCTCCACTGCTACTAGAGTATAGGCAAGCTAGAATTCATGGCTCAATCCTGGTGGGACCTGATGATGATTTTAGTACCAATCCAGCTTTTGGAAGATTTCATCTTCACGTTCCAGACACCAAACCTGAGTATTGAACTTAAAGGCTAAATAATCCTCCCCAGGTCATAAAAATCGGAAGGGAAATGAAGGGGGAACCTCATAGGCAAAGGATTCAGCCATGCCTCCAGCTATTGTCAAAGCCCATGGGGAAGGCAGCTCTTTACTAATTACAAATCATTTTCTCACAACTCCAGGAGGTATGTAGTGGAAGCACTATTATCCTCCATCTCTGTGAAGGAAAAAAAGGAAAATGACAAATGTTGGAGGGACTATGGGAAAAGAGGCACATTAATGCCCTGTTGGTGGAGCTCAGAATTGGTCCAGCCATTCTGGAAGTAATTTGGAACTGTGCCCCTAAAGTCACTAAATGGTGTCTCCCATTACTATACCTATACTCCCAAAGTCAGCAAAGAAAGGAAAATTATCCAAATGCATACCAAAAAAAAAAAAAAGTTTTCCTCATAGCTCCTTTTATAGTGGCTAAGAACTAGAAACTAAGTAAGTGTCCATCATGGATCATGGCTAAGCAAATTATGGCTCCTGAATGTAATGGAATACTATTGTACCACAAGAAATGATGAAAAGAAAGGTTTCAAAAAACTTGGGAAGACTTATATGAAATGATTCAAGGTGAAGTGAGCAGAAGCAAGAGAACAATGTATACAGTAACAACGCAGTAAAAGAAAACCATCTTAAAAGACTTAAGAACAACATGGTCACATGATTCCAGAGGGATGATTATAACCATCTCTACCTACCTCCTGACAAAGAGGGTGGTGGACTCAAGGTACAGAATGAGGCATTTTTTTTTTTGGCTGAGGCCAATGTGAAAATTTGTTTTGCTCAATTACACATATGTGTTACAAGGCTATTAGGTTTTTCTTTTCAAATGAGGAAGAGTGGGAAAGAAAGAAAACTGATTTTTCTTTAAATGAGATGCATCATTAATTTTGAACCTGAATGGAGCTAGGAAGTCATTGAGTCTAACCTGCATCTGTAAAGGTATTCCCTCTGCAATCTTCAATGACCTTCTAGCCTCCACTTGCAGACCTTCAGTGACAGAGAACTCATTCTCTCCCAAAGCAAGTTTTCCTACTTCCAGGTAGTGTCAACAGTAAGAACCTTTTTCTTCATATGGAGCCTAAATTGGTGTCTCAGCAACTTCCTCCCATCCCACTGCTTTCTGGGCCAATGCAAAAAAAATCTCATGATCCCTTTTCTATATGATAGTTTTTCAGATATTCTTACATCTGGTTAGTGGTGTGGCATTAAGAGTTAGTACCTAATTTAGTATTTAATTAATCTCTAAATCAACCAGTAACAGATTTGGAGTTAAAGAGTACCTTGGAGATCATCCAGTTCAAATCCTTCTTTTCAGATGGGTAAACTGAGGCAGAGAGATGTTACCAGACTTGCCCAAGGTCACACAAGCAACAAATAGCAGCACCAGACTTTTAACCCAGATCCTTCTACTCTGAATCAGGAGCTCTTTCTGCTATAGCCAGGTATTTACACATTGTCTCCCCCTAAAGAATGCATGCTCCTTGGGGGCAGGAACTATTATTTTGCTTTGAGGATTGGGTTGGTTTTGGTTTTGAGTTTCTTGCCTTTCTTTGCATCCCCAGCACTTGGCACAGTGCCTGGCACATAGTAGGTACTTAATAAATGCTTTTTGATTGACTATATCATGATATTGTATGTGTATGTACCATACTTCTCCAGGAAGGTTCCTAAAGAATTGGTATACTTTGTGTACCCCCTAAAGGCCACAGCACAAAGTTGGGCTAGAATCCTTCAATTACTTCATTTAGGAGGAACCTTGGAGACCATCTGACCCAAACTGACATAGTTCAATAGATCAGTGAATAATGACTGACCATTTCATTGATCCAGTCCACTCTCTGGAGTGTCTCAGAGAGGCCATCATGGACCCTGGTGCTGACTACAGATAGGAAGTTGAAGCAGAGGGCTCTGGTTTAACCAAGGGATAAAAATCAGGCTTCTCTAGATGACCCTTCATTCATCACAACCCCACTGCATTCCTCTTAGTAGAATCAAGGACTTCATCCCAAACTCCTGTGTCCTCGCTCCCAGCCCTATCCAGCCCCATTGAATGAACACTAACTACATGCCAGGCACTGTGCAAGTATAAGGAACCACTTCAAATCTCATATCACATAGCTAAGAGAATCATAGAGGAAGAGGAGGCCCCAGCGATCACTGAGGTACCCACCCACCCCCTAAAAAAAGGCAGGGACAAGAGAGTTTTATTGTCTTACTAGGCTCAATCAGGCCCAGAAAGAACAATAAGTAGGGTATGTCAATGAGGTCTTTAACCTAGGGTGCCAAAAATTTAGAAGGCACTATATTCCCTCAAGATTTAGAAGCAACTAACAACAAAAAACTAATTACAATCAGAAACTAGTTTTTCCCGCCCACTATACCCCCAGGTAAGACTTTTCCTGGGTTTAAAACAGACAACACAGGGGCAGCTGGGTGGCACAGTGAATAGAGCACCAGCCCTGGAGTCAGGAGGACCTAAATTCAAATCAGGCCTCAGATACTTAACACTTACTAGCTGTGTGACCTTGGGCAAGTCACTTAACCCCAATTCCTCTGCCTTCCCCCTTCCAAAAAGAAAAAAAAAGTAAAATAGTCAACACAAACCCAAAGGTGAGGGTATGGGGGAGGCACATGAAGATAAAGGAGAACACTTTGATACTTTTTTTTCCCTGCTGAAAAATCAGTGACACATTCATTTCTTGCCTGGGAGGGTGTGTGTGTGTGTGTGTGTGTGTGTGTGTGTGTGTGTGTGTGTGTGTGTAGTTGAGATCATAGCTCCCTTTGTCTTCTGTGATTCCCCTGCCATGATAATAACATAACCTCACTTATCCATGGGGCACAGGAGAGAAACCCTGTGTCTCCAGAGGAGATCCCTCCAGCAATAATGTAAGAGATGAATTTAAAATCACTCAGACTCATAACAGCACTACCCTTGGCATCTCCCTTGATAAGATCTTCATCATCTCTTGCCTGGACTAATTCCATAGCCTCCTCTTTGGACTTCCTACATCAAATGTCTCTCCTCTCCAATACATTCTCCATATAACTGCCAGAGTAATATTACTAGCACAGGTCTGATTATGTGCCTCCCCTGCTCAAAAACCTTCAATGGCTCCCAATTGCTTCTGGGATGAAACAAAAACTAAATAAATGCAATAAATAAAATGTTTGGCATTCAAAGCCCTCTAAAATATCACCCCAATCTACTTTTCCAGGTTTATTGTACATCAATAGCTTGGCTTCCCTTCATACAATCTACGTTCCAGCCAAACTGGCCTGCTTTCTCTCTCTCATTCACAATGCTCACATCCCACCTCCATGCCTTTGAACAGGCTGCTACCATGGTAGAATGTACTTCTCCCTCTGCCTTTTAAAATCTCTTCAGAAACTGACTGAATCACCCCCTCCTATGTGACACCTTTTTTGATGCCTTCAGTCATACATGCTCCTTCTTTACCCAAATTGTTCTGGACTTACTCACACTTGACCATGTCAGATCCCTACAAAGCTCCTTGGGGGCAGGTGCTTTTTCATTGTTTATTTTTACATCCCCTAGGATTTAACATGGTGTTTGTGCATAGTAGGTGCTTAATAAGTATTTGACAACTGAATTTAATTGATAGGTCACTTCCTATCTCTGGGCCCCAGCTTCCTCAATTGATAAGCATGGGTGCACCAGATGCTCTCTGATGTTCCTTCCAGCTCTGTCTATGGTCCTTTGAAATGAATTGAATTAGGTTAAATTGAATTGAAGTCCCCCAACCATTATACATGTTGGGAGGTAAACTGAACTGAGCCAAGTCAACCCAGGCCAAGAAATGCTGAGCAAAGCTGACTGAAAAGGAGTGAAACCACAGGAACTGAGCTAATCCAGGCAAGAAAGTGTGACAAGGACTAAGCTGAGTTGAGTCAAGCAGTTTCTAGAATAGCCCAGCCAGGCTGAACGGAGTTGAGCTGATGTGGACTAAATAATTCTGAGCAACAATCACCAAAGTCAAGTAAAATTAAACTGACCTGAGGTAAATTTAGTTTGATGACTGGGTTAAGTTTGAAAGAATTAAATAATCATTAATTAAATGCTTATTATGTACAAAGCACTATGCTAAGTGAATAACACAAATGAAAAAGTAAAACAGTTCCTATTTTCAAGGAATTCACATTCTAATGTGAGAAAACAATACATTGGGAAGGTTTCAGCTTCAAGTCAGATAGAAAATTCTTTAGGGTTCAATGGAAAAACAAATGTTACTAATTCTTATTTAATGGCATTTCCAATGATAAAATCAAATAAGTTTCTGATGTTGAACTATCTGACAGGGTCACTGACTTGGATAGCAAAAATTTTCCTTTTGGGGCTTCAGAAGTTGTGTGTACAGCCCCTGGAAGAACAGTTTCCAGGTAGCATCTCCAGAGGCTGCTTCCCAGGATGATATCTGAGGGCACTGGGTTGGAAGCAATGTTATTTCCAAGGCTCTTGGGCCCAGGAGCCCAGGCTCTCTCCCTCAGAGTCATGTCCATGAGAGGGAAGCCCTGACCCTGGATTAAGGAACCTAGTTGAATATAGGCTATAAGACAGAGATGTAATTACATGGAGGAAATGGAGCTGACTTGGAGGTTCAGATTCAAGACTGAAGCAACCATCACTCTGAGATCCTCACCCTCCACTGGATAAATGTCCCTGCCCATCAAAGTAGGACTAAGACCCCAAGAAAGAAGGTTAAAGGGAAAATCAAATCAGAGGATAGAAAGAAGGAAAACAACCGAGAAGCAAGAATCTGCTCAGTGGAATGTTGCATGAATGTGGAGAGGGATGGGCCTGAATACGGTCATCTACAACTTCTCCCCCTTGGAGCTCTTTCCTTGAAATCTCTTGTTCTAAGCCATCAGGAGCCATTTCAATGTCAAGATGGAAGTGAAGAGTAGGTGATTCTAGGCAACCAAAGAGTAATGCGGGGCATGGAGGGTGGACAATGGGGTCATCAAGAATGAAACAGATTTAAGGAGTTCTGAAGGATACATGCTGAGTATGACTTTTGCCAAAAGCCATGTCCCCAGTAGATTGAGTAGGACAGATTGAAGTGTCACCTGGAGGATAGAAGAATAAGGAAGGGAGCCTGGTCACTGTCACCAATCTGTTAGAGTTCACTGAAGGGCTATAAAAACCATTTGGACCAAGGTGAACCAATAGCTGTTATTTATCCTCAAAAAGTCCTTGATAAGTTTTTGCACCAAAGGCTATTTTAAAAACTGAGTCACCAGGGAATTGGAGGAATGGTTTTGTCCTAAATGAGGAAATGGCTCAGAGACTAAAATAAAGGATGAGGGTAAAGGACCGCTTCCTAGAATTGGGGGGGAAGAGCATAACTGGGGGCTCTGATTCTGGCAAAGATCAGTGATAAGTCCAGTTTTAGTTAACATATTTGTCAGATCATGTAACCTACATAATTATGAGTAGTTTTTTTCTTAATCCTCTCCTACCCAAAAATCTCAGGAAAAAAAAAAGAAGAAATTATGCACCAGACATAGAGTAACTAACACTGAATCCACAAAAGAAGACAAAAATACAAAGTTTAAAAATGAAACAACACCAAGGACCTTAAATACTTAGAACTCCCACTCAGAATCCCCTTTCCTAGCTACCCACTCCATCTGTCGGTACAAAGCAACCTCAAAGAATTATACTTTAGTATATCACTATGAGTTCTGCCCAGTCAGTCTCTCCCTCCCTCCCTCCCTTCCTCTTCCTTCCTCTCTCTCTCTCTCTCTCTCTCTCTCTCTCTCTCTCTCTCTCTCTCTCACACACACACACACACACACACACACACACACATATGCACACAATAACCTCAAATGTTTCTTCTCATTTGTAAAAAAGGGCAAAGTAGCTTCAGACTCTACCTAACCACCCAAGAGAAAGGGAGGAAAGGGAAAAGGGGAAAGATAAGAATGACAAAATACACAAAGTTCTGGTTCTGTAGAACCAGAAAAAGGGGTGTGAGGACAGAGTTTCCATGTGTGAATTTCCAGCTTTTGTGGTCTGTGCAGCAATGGAAAAGAAAGAGGTTTTGTTTTTTAAAGTTAGGAGTAAAACCAAAGACACACAACTGGGAACCCAGGAGAAAGACTGAAAAATTAAAAGGTAAATTCTGAATAAAATCCTAACTCACAAGTAAGTAAACCAACAGAAATACAAGAATAGAAAAATGAGTGAAACCTTAGAAAAGAAGAATATTATGAGCAAGTATTACACCATGAAAGAAAACCAACCAAAACACTCCTGTCAAAGAGACAATTCTGCAGATTTCCCAGTGATTATGGAACTATAGAATGGTTTAAAATGAAAATAAAACACTTAAAAGAAGAAATTAAGAATTAAATTAGACCAGATATCAGACTCAATGCAGAATTTTAAAACACAAACATCAGAACACATAATTTAGAGGAAAAAAATGAAAAAATATTTCCAAAGAAGTAGAGACTCTAGGGGGCGGCTAGATGGAGCAGTGAGTAGAGCGTCAGTCCTGGAGTCAGAAGGACCTGAGTTCGGATCCGGCCTCAGACACTTAACGCACACACAAACAAAAACCTAGCTGTGTAACCTTGGGCAAGTTACTTAATCCCAATTGCCCTTCAAAAAGCAAAAAACAAAACAAAACAAAAAGAAGTAGAGACTCTGAAAAAGGATAACCAGATTAGGAATACAAACTTGAAACTCAAAGGTACATTGATTTTCACTCTTTCAATAACAAAAAGCACATTTCATAAATATCCAGGAGAAAATACTTCAAATATGAACTAACAATCCAGGATTATTCCATGGTCATGAGAAAATGAAGAAAAGAATGGAATAGTATATACAGATATATAGATGTAGATATGGAGATATATATATATATATATATATATATATATATCAGTGGCCTAAAAGAAATACACACACACACACACACACACACACACCCTTCAAGGAAGAAGATCACATGAAGCTTTTCTATGTGGTAATAAGCTAACAAGAATAAATAGCAAGAAGAAATGACCAGGTGTAATAGTAATGTAATTCCCTTTGTGTTGGCAAAGGTACCTGGTACTTAGCACTTAGTATCAAGCCTCTGTTGGGGAAACAGAAGGTATGAACTCCTGTCTCCTGTTGCTGATATAGCAAGAAGGGGTTGACTGAAACAGGAAGTTGTATATAAGAAAAACCTCAGAGAGGTACAGTCAAAATTTCTTGGGACCAGCATCTGGTGGCAGAGCAGCTACAGAAGAGAGAATGAAGAACTGAGCCAGAATTTCCTGAGAACTTGTCATGGTGGAGCTTCTTCTGAACAGGAGCCCAGGAGCCCTGAGCCAGGAGCCCAGGTAAGTGAGGAAGCATGACTGGGATGCTGAGACTTCTTTTGTTTGTGGCTTGGTTGAGCCTTGAATTTCCTGGAGCAGAAATGGTGAAGGATCTGACATGGACTGGACCCTGTGAACTTCAGTGTGGAGCAGGACCTACCCAGAGTGCTGGACAAGGAACTGGGAGCTGTCTGCCATTGAACCTAGGTGACAGTCTGGTGAATTCAGGTAGAATCTGGGACCATGGAAGAGGATCCAGGGATTCTGAGAACCAGCACCAAGTTAAGATGAAAAGACTTCTCCCTGGGTACTGAGTAAAGATGAAATTGTAGTTTACTAGTGACCTAGGGGTGGAGGATCTGTGTATGGTACTTAGTAATTGATTGATGAATAAGTGACTGATTGAGTTAATCAAGACTTTGCCCCATGAGTGGAAGACTTTGACTACTGTACTTTGAGATGATTGTTCTTTGCTCTAAATATTGTGAACACTTTGGTGAAAACTATGTGGCCATTTTAATGATAAGCTGTTGTGAATATAAGTTGTAATACTGTGAACGTTGTACCTTGATTTTCTGTGAATGTTTTGCTTTGATTTGTTATGGAATAAATAGAATGTTCACTATACTGTGTAATCAGAACCTTAAAAGCTGTTCATAGTAGCATTCTTCTAGAAAACTTCTGTGCATGGCATTACACCAGGCTTCTAGAAAGCAAAAATGAATGAAAGGCATTTATTAAGTCCTTCTATGGGCAAAGAACTGTGCTAAGTGCTATATATATACAAATAGAAAAGCAAGAAAATCTTGTTATTAAGGAGCTCACATTTTAGTGAAGACAACATATATAGGAGGTTTCAGTCAAAAATCAGATGTAGAGGTACCATCATCCATTGAGTACAGTAACAAAAAGATCATAATATATCTCCTTTAATGACATTTCTACTGAACATCACATCTGATTTTGACATTGAACTTCTTGAAGGTACCAGAGACTTAGGTGGTGAGATCTTTATTTTCTAAATCTTCTGAAGCTGGGGCTACTGAAAGGGGTAGAAGATTTTCAATGTACACAATTATGTAAGGCAAAATTTATCAGGAAAATTTTTTTTAATAATTCAATAAGAGACAACATGGTATAGTGGAAAGAAAGTTGACCTTGGAGTCAGAAAACTCGTTTTCAAATGTGACCTGCACACTAGATCTGTGACCATGGGCAATTCCCTTAAACTCTCAGTGCCCCCAAGTAACTATAAAACTGAAAATTTCCAAAAAGTGATCTGACTAGGTGGAAGTTCTCCCATACAGATGAAATGAAAGATTTCAAAAAGAAAAAATGTACTACCATCGAATGACTTGATGTTGTTCAGTCATTTCAGTCATGTCCAACTTTTCGTGATCCCATTTGGGGTTGTCTTGGCAAAGATACTCATGTGATTTGCCATCTCTTTCTCCATCTCATTTTACAATGAGAAAACTGAGGCAAACAGGGTGAAGTGATTTGCCCAGGGTCACACAGCTAATAAGTATCTGAAGCCATATTTTAATTCAGGAAGATGAGTCCTCCTGAATCCAGGCCTGATATTCTATCCACTGTGCCACCTAGCCACCTTATGGCCCTATATAAAATTTTAAAGGTATTCCATAAGCATTATTTCATTTGATCCTTGTAACAACATTGTGAAAGGTTTTATCCCCATCTTACACATTTTTTAATCTTTTTTCCTTAATCTAGGCAAAATAATGGATAGCATGCTGGGCCTGGAATCAGGAAGATCTGAGTTCAAATCTGGCCTCAGACACTAACTAGATGAGTAACCCTGGGCAAGTCATTTAACCTTTGTCTGCCTCGTTTTCCTTAACTGTAAAGTAGGGATAGTAATAGCACTTGCCTCCCTAGAGTGTTGTGAGAATCAAATGAGATAATATAATGTGCTTAGCACAGTGTTTAGTTCATCGTGGTCAATATATGAATGTTAGTTTTCATTATCATTATTTTTATAGTGACTTGTCTAAAATCACACAGGCAGGATCTGGAGACTGGACCTGGCTTCCTGATCCTGAGTCCAATGCTCCCTACATTCTGCTGAGTGTTAAGGGCTCTGAATCATCTCTTACAACTAGATACATCAGAAAGAGCACTGGATTCCCTAGGTTCAAATCCCAGCTCTACTACTTGCTGACTGCATTATCTTGCACAAGTTACCAATGGGCCTCCCTTTCCACCTTTATAAATGCTGGACTTAGTTAAAGTTGACAATCTTTAAGTGCTTTCTACCCCATTCTACCAACATGAAGTCCATATGAATCATGTTTCTAATACAACTGAATGGTGGGCATCCTCCAGAAGGGGCCCAGAAACAAAAGAGAAGTTATTCCACCTTTGTAAAAGTGCTCCATACCCAACTGATCCATGCTCACTACACTCCACAAAAGATCTCATGGAACTAGAGAAGGTTCCAAGAAGGCAGGAAAAAATGAAAGTAGAGTTGGGGATAGGTGTTAAGGGCAGACTAAGAGGGTCTATTTCTCCAGGATGGAAAAAGAAAAGGCTGAGAAAAGGCTGGATGGGAACACATAGACATGTTCACCAAACCCCCTAACATTAAAATCACTGGGGCAGGAGAAGGGTAACTTCACACACTGGGGAACAAATTTTTGTAACGTTTTAGCCAAAAAGGAGGTGAAACCATAAAGCAAAACTGGATTCAAGTTTTGATAAATTTATTCATACATATGAAAGTCAAAGAATGAGGGGTGGCTAGGTGGCACAGTGAATAGAGCACCAGCCCTGGAGTCAGGAGGACCTGAGTTCAAATCCAGCCTCAGACACTTAACACAAAACTAGCCATATGACCTTGGGCAAGTCAACCCCAATTGCCCTGCCCTCCCCCCTCCAAAAAACAAACAAAAAAAAAAGTCTAAGAATGTAGCTATGCAGGAGATCAATCAATTTAGAGGCATTGATTGAGCAACTACTATGTGCCAGGCAGGGAACTAGGTTCTAAGCACATAAAGACAAAAATGATTGCTTCCCTCAAAAAGCTTACATTCTATTAGAAGAAACAATCTGTGCACAGATAAATGTATATAAAATAAATATCAGGGAACCAAGAAGAAGGAATAAGCAGATGGGGGACAGGGAAAGACCTCATGTGGGTTGTGATGCTTGAGCTAAGGTTTAAAGAAAACAAGGGAATCAAAGCACAAATGAGGAGGAAGGGCATTCCAGGCATGGAGAAGAGCCAATCTGAAAGCACAGAAATGGGAGGTAAAGTGTCAAGTATGACGAACAGCAAGAAATTCAGTTTGGCCAGAAAACAGAATATGAGAAGAGAAATCAAATATAGAAAGACTGAAAAAATAGAGTGAGAAGAGGTGACAGTGATTTTATCTCACCCTTACCCAGGGCTTTGCTTTGATCCATTCAAATAACAAATGCAAAGCATGTTAGACCCCCTAAATATTGCAAGGGTTCATCTCCATGCAGTTCTATGGCATTTCTCTAGCAGAGCTCCCTCAGACATGAATGTCAGGCATAGGACCCCAACTAGGTATCAAACAGGGACCCACATAGACTTTCTAGATCCTAGAGCATCCTTGTCCAGGGGACCCACCTTGTGAAATGAGGGGAAGGAGGAGAGGGAAAGAGGATGCCCCCAGGTGCTACATACAAGGAATCCAGTATGGGCTATTAAGGGGAAAGAGGGCTGTTTAAGATATCCATGATCTTTGATATTGATGTCAAGGCAGAAAAAAACCTCCCTTTTACAAGAGGTCCTGGAAGAAGATGGTGACAAGAGACATAAATGGAGGACAATTTTTTAATACCTAAGCTTTACCTCTTTCTGTCATAGGCCAATCTAACCATAGGAGAGCCAGGACACAACCATGCATTCATAAAAAAAAAAAAACATCTATTAAGAATATATTATAGGGGTGGCTAGGTGGCGCAGTGAGTAGAGCGTCGACCCTGGAGTCAGAAGGACCTGAGTTTGGATCCGGCCTCAGACACTTAACACACACACACAAAAAAAAACCTAGCCATGTGACCTTGGGCAAGTTACTTAACCCCAATTGCCCTCCAAAAAAGCAAAAAAAAAAAAAAAAGAATATATTATATGTAGAGCATCAGGGGCAGCTAAGAGGCATGGTGAATAGAGCACCAGCCCTGGAGTCAAGAGGACCTGAGTTCAAATCCAACCTCAGACATTTGACACACTTACTAGCTGTGTGACCTTGGGCAAGTCACTTAACCCCAATTGCCTTGCCCTCCAAAAACAAAACAAAAAAAAATTTATATGTAGAGCACCAGCCCTGGAGTCAGGAGGACCTGAGTTCAAATCCAGACATTTAACACTTACCAACCATGTTACCCTGAGCAAGTCACTTAATCCCAATTGTCCTACCTTCCCCCCCTCCAAAAAGAAAAACAACAACAACAAAACCCAATCGTGGAGCAGCTAGCTGATGCAATGAATAGATCATCAGCCCTGGAGTCAGGAAGACCTGAGTTCAAATCTGCCCTCAGACACTTGACACACTAGCTGTGTGACTTTGGGCAAGTCACTTAACGCCCATTGCCCTCCAAAAAGAAAAAAAAAGGAATATATTATATGACAGAACCAAGAAATGTGATTGGCCAGTGCCCCCTTTCATGGATCCATTTGGAGGGTCATTAGAATCTGAGCTTCTGGCTGCTCTAGCCCCCTGAGCCAATGCCTAAGGAAACTCTGGATTCTTTTTCAGACACAGATCCCATAGATCATGGTTCTTTTGCCATCATTTTCAAAATGATTGGGGCTAGGGCCAACCCTGAGCCTCCTTCCCCAGTCCAGCTCCCATCCTACCAGGCAGGGGCAGAGCTCTCATGAGAGTTATCCCATTCTTAGATTCAGTTTTCCCTGAGAAGTTGGGGCTATTCAGCCAAAAGAAAATCACCTTCCTGTAGTACATTGACCTTGGCTCAGAGGGTGAACATCTAAAAGGACAGGAATACCCCATACAGAATTCCTCTGATCATCTCTAAGAGCCCAGATTCCTTATTATGAGTTAGAGTCAATGCTACAAAGGTCACTTCCCACTTTGAAAGCATGTGAGCCTTTCCTTTCCACCTGGATGCAGAGCCCACATGTGTTTCCTACCAAGGGGATTATTTGGGACAATGAGAACTGTCCAAAAAGGAACTATTTCAGGAGGTTAGAAATTCCCTCTCCTCTGGCATATTCAAACACAGGGAAAAGGACAATTTTTTAAAGATGCCATCAGTTATGGGTTGGACTAGATGCCCTCTAGTTCCCTTAATGCTCTAAAATTACTTTATTCTGGGGCGGCTAGGTGGTGCAGTGAATAGAGCGCCGGGCCTGGAATCAGAAGGATCTGAGTTCGGAGCTGGCCTCAGACACTTAATCCACACAAACAAAAACCTAGCCGTGTAACCTTGGGCAAGTTACTTAACCCCAATTGCCCTAAAGGGGCGGCTAGGTGGCGCAGTGAGTAAGAGCGCCGGCCTCGGAGTTGGGATGACCCGAGATCAGATCCGGCCTCAGAAAATGAGCACCCACGCATAAAGAATGACTAGCCGTGTAACCCTGAGCAAGTTACTTAACCCCAATTGCTTTAAAAAAAATAAAAATAAAATTACTTTATTCTGAGAACAGATAAGAGTCCATAAATGAAGGATAACTAAGCATGGAGCCCTTAACTCCAAGCAGCCCTGCCCTCTGTGTCCAGCAGTAGATTGGAGCTGGGGGTGTTTCCTTGCTAGAGCCCAGCATTCCAAGATGCCCCTCAAACCTCCACCATTGACCAGGTTGCTGAGAGAGGCAAAGGAAGCATTATTCTTCCAATCTATAACCTCCACCTGGCTTTACCCACACATTCTAGTAGGGCTGCCTGCTAAAGAAGACGCTAGCAGTCCTCTACAGTAGTGTGAAGAAGCTAAAGGAAAACAGCAAGAAACACTCAGTCCCCACAGATCTAGACCTGTTCTACCAATTAGACTATCCTGAGAATCCAGTTCACAACCCTGCCATCTGATCTAGGACCCAAGGAACTGGGCAAATCCTTCCCAAGTCACTGGAAAACATCATCAAACCTCTCAGGAACACCACTCTTCCCATCATGTCCCTAACTAAGATTTTTTTCCCTAGTTTCCCTGTCCAGTCCTCCATGCTCCAAGATATCTAGCCCTACAATTTCTTCCATCAAGTTTCCTATCATCCCATTGTGCTTCCTTCTGGACCAGAATTCTAAGTGCATCTCATAACCCTGCTTTAGTCTAAGATGTAAACTCTGACCCCCATACTCTTCTGGTAAGAGCCTGCTTGCCAAAACAAATCCTTCTGGTCCATCCCAACCACATAGCACTGATCCCAGCCATCCATCCCCAGGGAGGTCCCCAGGGGACCCCTCTCCATACATCAACATTGGAGCCTGTATGATGCCTGCTGCAAAGAAAGCTTAATCTCCACCAGTCAGACTAGCCAAAGTTGATTTTTACTCCAAACCTATTTTCCAGCCCCAGGGTCCACTACAATAAACTGCGTGCTGCCTGCAGAGGCTCTGGATTGAGCCCCAGGCTCTGGAAAACAATGTAGGTACTAGGGTGTGTCATACTATGTAGACAGACCACTGGAGACAGTGCCCTCTGCTCTTAAATTCTTAGGGCTTAGCACAGGAAGGAACTTCAAAGAAGTGTCCTCCAACCCTCTCACTTTACAGAGGAGAAAACTGAGACCAATGAAGGTAAATGACTTGTCCAAGGTCACTTGGTGGTAGAGAGCAAGACCCAGATTCAAATTCAGTTTTTTTTTTAATCCAGCGTCCTTCCCTCTCCACTGTTAGCCTGGAGACTGAGCTCACCTCCCAACTCTTCTACAGACCTTGGAACTGTCAATTCTCTCTGAGCTCAGTTTCCTCTCTGGTAAAACGAGCGGGTTGGGACACTCATGATTGGATCTCCAGGGTCCCTTCAAGCTCTGACAACCTGATATATTATCCATCTGAGATTCTTTTGCCTGCTGGCCCAGTGTTTCTTCCATAACACCCACTGCTTCCCATCTTCAAAACCCCATCATTGTGTTTAGGAAGGCCTTCCGGTGAATTTCAATGGCTCTGGAAATAATGGATTGTAATCTGGATGCAAAGCCTGATCATCTGCCCACACAAGGCCTGGCCATCTCCATCCCTTCCTATCTGCCATTCCAGGAGCTGGGGCCTAGAAGAAAAGGGATGATAATATGTATTTCTCCCAGACTGGTTGATAAGGACATAAAAACTTGCCAGCCTACAGAGGAATTTTAATCAGCTCTCTGTTCCATGGGACACCACAGTCCTTGTTCACCCACAGTAAAACATGCCTCATCAATGTTGCTCTTATCTAGCCATTAGACACTGGGATACATCCCAAACAGGCATATTAGCAAGACTGCAAGACTGCTTAGAGGGTGCCTATCACCTCAGAATCCTGAGAAGGGCCATAAACCCCCAGAATAATAAATCCTTTACATGAGGACACTAACACGTGAGGAACAAAGGGACTTAGCCCAGGACAGACCCCTGGAGTGGGCAATTTGCCCTAATATCTGCTTCTTTCTCTGGTTTCCATGTCACTTCACAGAATAGGAGGGTGTTTACGCTATGTCTTTGGCCACCAGGAAAGAAACATTTCAAGAAACACCCATCATTCAATGGGCAGTGGGAAATGTTTCTCGACAGAGGAAACATATACCAACCGTCTGCAGGAACAATGGAATCCCAATAACTTCCTTTCTTGAGTCATCCTACATCCCATGTGACCATAATTGAGACCTGGATTCCCTTGACCTATGTCCTCAGTCCTCCAGTTTCCCAGGCAAGCCTGGCAAATCTCCAAAGGGTCTTCTAATTTGTGGGTGCGAATTGTCCACAAATCTCCTAAGTCTTCCTCTTCTCTTCTCCTTCCAGGCAATTAAGTGGCACCAAGCATTCAGAGAGTGCTGGACTTGGAGTCAGGAAGACCAAAGTTCAAACCCTGCCTCTGATGCTTACTAGCTACATGACCCTGGGAAAGTGTCATTTAACTTCTCTTTGCCTCAGTTTCCTCATCTGTAAAATGGGGATCACTCCTAAATTCATGAGGATCAAATGAGATAAAATATGTAAACCACAACATATATGCAAGCTATTACTATTCTAGTGCCCACTCCCTAATATAATAGTACTTGACCACTTATCACCATGCAGAAGGCAGTTTGGTTCACTGATCCTGGAATCAGAGGGCAGCTAGGTGGCACAGTAGTTAGAAAGCTGGGTCTAGGGTCAGGAACATTCATCTTTCTGAGTTCAAATCTTACTTTAGACAGCTGTGTGACCCTGGACAAGTCACTTAAGCCTACTTGCCTCAGTTTCCTCATCTGTAAAATGAGCTGGAGAAGGAAATAAAAACCACTCCAGTATCTCTGACAAGGAAACCCCACGTGGGTTCACAAAGTGGGTCACAGTGAGTCAGATACAACTGAAATGACTGAACAGCCACTGACATCAGAGGACCTGAGATTGTCTCACCTCTAGTGCTCACTAGCAATGTGACTTTGGCTCAGTCACTTAACTTCCTCAGGTTTCAGTATCTTTAGCTATAAAATGAAAAGGCTGAACCAGATGACCTCAAAGTTTCCTCCCTGGCTCTAAATGTATGGCCCCATGACCATATATAATCCTTGGGGTGAGGAAGACAGGGGAAGAGATACTTTATTTCCTGGGAAAGTAAGGGGCAAAATATCCAAGAACCCACTACAGAAGACCCCAAGGAATCTTCCTCGAAAGTAATAAGAAGTTAGTTTAAAAGGTGTGAAGGGGGGAAGATTAAGTTATTAGTCTTAAAAATACATTAAGTATGTGTTTTTATACCTTAAACAGAGTTTCTCAACCTTTTAGTGTTTGGAAGTCTGCTGGAGCCCATGGACCCCTTCTTAGAATAATGTTTACAAATACATGATGTAGGGGTGGCTAGGTGGCGCAGTGAGTAGAGCGTCGGCCCTGGAGTCAGAAGGACCTGAGTTCGGATCAGGCTTCAGACACTTAATGCACACACAAATAAAAACCTAGCCGTGTGGCCTCGGGCAAGTTACTTAACCCCAGTTGCCCTCCAAAAACAAACAAAAAAATAGATGTCTTTAAAAAAATACATGATGTAACATATATAGGATTAAAAAGGAAATCAATAACATTTGAAATAAATATATCAATTTTCCCATCCAGATTCCCAGATCCCCTGATATTTATCCATGGACCCCCTTGGGGGTCCAGGAACCCAAATAAAGAAACTCTGCCTTCAATGAGGTCAAGCATCTAGACTCTGAATTATTTACTAAACTACTCCAGGTCTCCATTTCTTCCCCTGTAAAAGGAAAGAGTTGGATTCCCTTATCTCTGAGGTCCCTTCCACTCTAGGTCTCTGATCTTATGATCCCATGCTCCATTCCCTGGGGAATCTCAGACAGTTCCCTGGTTAATGCCCATTTAAAGTCCACAAAGAAGTAATAGGATCATGGGATTTAGAATTGGAAAAGGCCTTGGGCATCCTTTAGTTCAGTGCCTATATCTTACAGATAAAGAAACAAGTCCAAAATGTTGAATTACTTGCCCAGTAACACAGCTAGGAAGTAGCAGAGAAGAATCTAGGCCATGTCCTCTGTCTTCTAATCTAATCTATCATATCATCATCATCATCATCATCATCATCATCATCACTATCACCACCATCACCATCACGCCTAGTAATGCTTTCTGCTATTTTCCCACGAGTCTACCCCTTTAGCAGACAGAAAGGTTAATTTCCAGAGGGAGAAAACATCCAGGAAAGTGAAATTGGGAAGTGAGAGAGAAGATACCCACAATGTCAAGAAAGTGATGGTAAACCTGGAAATGTTTCTTCCTCCTGGGAGGAGAGGGGGCAAAATCAAGCCATTGGAAAGCTTTGGCTCAGTCAACCTTCTAGATTCTCTGACCATTTGCTATAGGAAATATTAACCACTAACCCAACTCCTGATAAGCCAAAGGGAAGGCAAGGTCCACTTAATTTCTGTCAGTCCTGAACCAGCTTCCCACCTTTAGGATTCCTGGGGAAATCTCCCTGAAGACCTGTGTAGAACAAGCACCAGAAAAGTCAAGAGGTCACCTAGTCCAACTCCCTCATTTAACAGATGAGGAAACTGAGACCCAACTCACCAGGTTTAGTATTCTACCCCTTCTTTCATCTAATGTCCTTCACCTCAACAAGCTGATACAGGAGCTTGGACCCTGGGGGAAATTAGACTGGAAATACTCTCCAAGTGAAGGCATGTGTGGTTTGTTTTATTAATTTCAGTGAAAACTCAAAAAGCAACAAACGTGTTTGTCAAATTATTTTCAAGCTTGGCAACTGCTTCTTGGAGTCACATGTGAGCTAATGAATGGGATCGACCAAGTTTCTAGGCCCCAGGAAAAACACAAGCACATACCCTCTAGGCCTCCTGGCCTGGACAGGCACCTACCACACCTTACCTACTCGGTAAGGTCTTCAAACAGGTCTTTACTTCCATATCCCACTAAACTCCAAATCTCTGTACAACCATCTGGAAAACAGAGCATCTTTGGTCCCCAAAGTCTCCCACTCTCTTCTCCTCATCCCAACATTCCTCATTAGGCTAGTATAAAAATCTTCATCACCTTGGGCATCCCTTAGTTCAGTGCCTATATCTTACGGATCTTCATCACCTTCCAAAGCCACCACCAGGTTCAGAGCAACCCTTTCCCTTAGCTCCCTCCTGAGTTCACTCCCTGGGGTTCTGCAGCCTGAGCCTATGTAACCTAGGAAGGTGGCGCTCAGGTACTCCACCTGCCTCCCAAGGGCTCCCCTGACTCTCAAGTCTGGCCAGCAGGAGGCTGGGGTTAGATACACTGTCCCCCACCTCTGCTGCCCAGATAGCCCTAATTCTCAGCATGGAAAAGGTGAGGCATCCTTCTTGCCCTTAAAACATCATACTACCACAAAGGAAGTGCCAGGTTCAGATGGGTCATGAGGCAAGGCAATGTGAATGAAAGGAATCGTAGGATTAGAACTGGAAAGAACTTCGAGGTCATTTAATTCAACCCTCTCATTTTATAAAGGAACTGAATCACAGAGAGGTTAAGTGATTTAACAAGTTTCCACAGGTTGAAAGAGTCAGGATTCGAACCCAGGTCCTCCAACTCTAAATCCAGGACCTTTTTCACTATGACATATTGTGTCTATAAAGGAAGTTTTATGGTTTGAGATGGGGGGAGGGAGGGGGCGTTGACCGATGACCAGTGGCCGACCCTCTGGATTTTATAACTATCCCGTTTCAGCCAGAGACACTGTGACCTTGAAGTTGCCTGTTCTGGAGAGAGAGGCTCCCCTCCCATACCTGTTGCCCGCTCTGCAGCCCTCTCCCAGTCAGCACCTGGAGCTGAGCCCCGACCCCCCCACACACACACACTCCTCCCCCTGCATAGCTCGTCGCCCTGGAAGCCCCGGCTCAGAGACACCGGGGTGTTGGCCCAGATCCTGGAGGGGAGAAGGCAGTCGTTCCCCATGCATCAACCGAGCCCGTGTCCATCCCTAAGCTCTCAGCGCTCTGTCCCTGCTCCCAAGCCTAGCCAGACTGTGCAGAGACTTGGAGGCTCCAAGCATGGGCTTTGGGGCTCCGCTTCTGCCTGGCCGGGGCATCCTCCCTCCGTAGCCGAGAGGCGGTGGCGGCGGCACAGTCAGGAAAGGCAAACACTAGGCTGCGGCTCCTTTCCTTGTAAAACAGCGCCCACCTCCGGCCTTGAGCCCACCAGCCCGGCGCGCGGCTCAGCTTGGCTCAGCAGCAGCCAAGAGACCGAGAGCCAGAAAGAGCCCAAGGCTGGGCTGGGTCCAGGGTTTGAGGGGGAGAAGCAGCTGCTGGCCGCAGTTCACAGCCAGGGGCACGTGCACATAGAGGCGCCCATGTCCACAAGCACACACGCACACACTCAGATTCTGTGGCACATGGAGGCATGCTACATACTACAGTCAGACAGGCACCCTACAGGCATGCCCACAAATGACACAGAAAGACAGAAGAATGTTATTGGCATATAAGCAGGTGCAGAAGCAGACAGACATCTGTAGACAAGCAACATGGAGCCAGGTACTACACCCATAAAGGCACACAATGAAATGGAGACACATAGAAATTACACACTGAGACATGGGGCATGTTACAAGGCATAGTGGAAACGCTGCTCAAAATACCTAGACACCTGTAAATACACACTGTATACAAGTGTCTGTGCATACCGGCACATATCCACAAACACACCCATTACATATTAACTACACAGAAACAGTACCCACACCCTTTGCTGCACATACAAACACTCTGTCCTACTGTCAAGTATTAAACAGAATAAACCAAGCCTGCCTGGGGGAGGGGACAAAGTGAGGAAAAGTCAGAAAATGGGGAAGAGGAGTCAGAGGGAAGACAGAAAAGCCACAATAATCGAAGTAATCTAAGGCAGAACAGTCACTGACCAGGCAGTAGGAAGGTCACCAACTTCACATCTGCTCAGCTCTGATCAGGAGCCCCCACTTGGCCCACCATTGAACACAGCAGCTCTGGGAACTGCACCTGCCATCACTTACCTTCCTGCACTGCCTGGAAGGGGTTATTGGCCTCTATGAACTTGATGGAGTAGGTGATCTTCTCACTCTGCAAAATGTCATCATTGAGGCTGAGGTCTGACACAGCCAGTTGGAAAACTTCATCGTCCTTAGCTGCATTCTCCTCAAATATGGCACCTGGAAAGGAGTAGGATAAAAAAAAAGTGGACATAGAGTCAGGAAGTCTCAGGAGACTAAAGATCAAAGGCTAGGGAACACACTCCTTGTAGGGTGATCCCAGCTCAATGGCTCCCCAGATCCGTTTCCCTCCAGACTGTTGTTGGTGGCAGCTAGCTTGGTAAAGAGAGAGCAGACCATTAGCGTGGGTTTTACCAGGCATGTTACTATGTTATGGGGGTTGGAATTTTAGCTACATGGTTGTTGTTGTTGCAGCTGCTGCTCTAGTAGTTCCTTAGGCCTCAACTCAATTAATTGTTGGAGACTCCAATCTGTCCTTCCAGGAAGACAGGACTTGATGAACAGAGAAACAATACATGGCTACCAGAAGAGATACCAAAGGTAAGAAAGGGAGCCAGCTCCCTACTGCAAAACAAGGGGATGGGAGAACACCCCCAACACAAGGAGATGCGCTTTTGAATACCAAAAATTGTCACTCTATAGCAGGAAAATGTTTATCTTATGATAGATCAAGTCCTATGTATACTAGTGAAATCTCAAAGTTTTGGGGGGGAGGGGCGCATAACATTCAAAGCTTGCCGGGGATGCAAGCATCTTGCCCAGGCTCTGCGTATCACACACTTGTTACACAGTCACATATCTCAGGCTCATCTGTATGATAGACATGTTTTGCAAATAAAACAGAAGACAGATTACAGTGGGACAGGTGTATATTGTATACACACCAATTGGGTAAGGCATGCACAGCGCAGAATCAAGTTCCTATATCTAAGGGTGGACCAAAGGTTCTACAATTGCAGAAAGCTTCCCTGGTCCCACTTCTCAGATTCAGAAATGCCTCGAGGGTTGCTTCTAAGCCATAGAGTAGACCAGCAAGAAGAGGAAGTAGGGGGTGGGGCAGGACTTAAGGCTAAGATGTTGTTAACCCCTTTCTCCCCAGCATACAATAGCTGGCTTTTTCTGCAGCCATCCTCCCCTAGTGGAGCAGCTGAGTCCAGCTAGTCCTAGGTGTTTGGGAAGCTTGTTGATGCACTGATAGAGAAGGTATCTGGCACCAGGCTTTACATGATCCCAATCGGTTGTGCAGCCTGTGAATAAGATCCCATTACAAACCGGGGCGGGACAGCTGTGCAGGCAAGATCAAGATGGCTCTGCCCTCCTCCCATCTCCAAAGCTTCCAACCAGAGAACTGCTTATTCACCCGCAGCCGGGTTGGCTCGGCCTCGGGCCATAAAGATGCCACAAAAGGGTACCCTCCAGCTCTCTAGTGTCCTAGCTCGGCATCTCAGTCTCATCCTCTCTGCCCAGGAGTGTCTGTCTTGCTTTGTCTCTGCTCGGTTCCCTGTTTCTGGGTGGGTTTCCTGTTTAAGCGGAATAGCTCACAGGTAGAATCCAGTACCACGGACAACTCCTAAGGGAAGGCTAACCGAGGAGTACCCCAACTAAGAAAGATGAGAAAAGTCACTCCAGGTTCGCAGAGTCCTGGACGCCCTGGCATTGAGCCCTAGGGAAGGCCAGCCTCCCTGGGGCTGGGGAAATCAAACAACGCTTTAGGGCTCCATCTCAAAGCCAACTCAAGGGCCATTGAAAGCCCCAAGGTGGCTCTAGGGTGAGGACTCCAGTATACTCCTCCACAATCACAGCCCTCTCCCGCGCTATAGAGAGCTCTGGGGGAAGCTGGAACACACTGGGGTTTCCCTGCTTGCCTTCCTCAGAGCCGCAATGCTGACCAGGTTGGCCGGCTCTCCGCTTCTCCCACTAGGAGACGGGGGGGGTGGAGAGGAGGACTAAAGTTTCTTCTGTCGCCTCCCTCTTAGGCTTTCCAGAGAAGGGAAATCCTCCTCCCTCCCCTCCTCCAGCTGCCCTGTATTGCAAGATATGAGTGAGGTGTAAAAAGGAATAGGGGATGGCCTTTTCAGGAGGCAGTTATGATGGAGAGACGGGGAGGTTGGGGGGGACGGTGGAGAGAAATCTCTCTAGCCTGGATTTCAGAGATCTCTCCTAGAATCCTCCAGGCCCTGATCTCCAGTATAGCAGTTGTGGGGTGGGGGAGGATCCAGAACGGTTCTTGGATGCTCGGCTATTTCACACACACCCCCAAAAAAGAGAGGTGTCGAACTGGCATACGAGGAGCTACGGCTCATCTCCACAGCCACTACCACCCGGTACACACACCCCAACTTCCCAGGCGTATTTTCTCTTCTCCCGGGTCTTTCCCAACTTCCTGGAGGGGACTGCGGAGTACTTCCCAGAGGGGTCCTTGTGCCCCTACAGTCACCCCCACCTACAATTCCCATCCTACAGCTCTCAGTCCGCCCAACTTCTCATTAGGTCGACCTTCTTCCTAGGCTTCATTTCCCCAGTACCGAACCATTCCCCGCTTTTCAGGAGTCCCCCCCACACCATGCTCCCGCCCTTCCCTCTCTCCCTCATCTCTCCAATCTCCCCGTCTCCCTCCTTTTCACGCTCTCCTCTTTTCCCTCCTTCCTCACTCCCAGACTCAACCCCCCCCCACACACACACACATACACCTCTCCTACTCTCTCCCCTGCCCCCACTCATCCACCCACGCTCCTTCCCTCCCTTCTCCTCCTCTCCCACCTCCCCGGAAAGCCCACGACTCAGACCCTGGGAAAATTGAGAGCTGTCAATGGGCTCCGGTCGCAGTCGCCACAGCTGCACACACACGCGCACACACACACGCACACACACACAATCCAGCGACTGGCATACGCTGACACACACTGACAACACCCATTGACACGAACACACACACCGACAGACAGACACACACGCACACATAAGCCAGGAGCTCCGGACCCAGTTTCCCCAATCCTTTCCAGACAACTTGGTCACCACCTGTCTTTGCTTCACTCCTACTCTTAAGAAGGGAGGGATTGGAAGGGGATGGGGGCGTCTCCTGTGATCCCCCTCCCCCAGTCTCCCCAGCATGACCCTTTGGGAAAGGGATAGGAGGGTACTGGCAAACGAGCATGGCTATACCCCCTAGCCCCGGTCCCCAGGGCCACAGGAGCTGCTGCCCTAGGAGGCGCCTGTGGCTACCCGGGGCGCGGCGCCCCAGAGAGTGCGTTCAAGCGGGCATCTTCGCCCCAGAGCCACTGAACCGGAGGGCGGAAGGAAGCCGGCGACCTCCGGTTCCTGGGCACTGCTCGCTGCCAACTTCGCTAGGCTACTCGGCTTCCGAGAGCCCTGGCAGCATGGATCTTTGGGCTCCAAATAGTTGGGCTCGCCCCCACCTCCCCCTCCCCAACCTTTGCCTCTCTTCAGCTCCCCCGCCCCCCACCCCTCCCTCGCCGCCATGGGGGAGGGGGGCGGGTTCTACCAGCAGCCGAGCCCCCTCAGGGCGTCCATCTGTCCGTCCCTGAGCCCACCCTCCCGGCCGGCTGCCTCCTTGCCTGCCTGCCTGCCCGTCTGCTTCCCTGCCTGCCCTCCTCCTCCTCTTCGCCGGCGCTCGCTCTCTCTTACCGATGTGGATGATGGAGTCCGCCCGCACCGAAACGCACTGAAATATCCAGGGGAGAAGCCACAGCGTCAACACTTCCATGTCCCCCCTCGAGTGCTGCACATCAGCCCGGGCTCGGGGCGAGACCCAGGGTTGGGGGAAGGGGGCCGATTGGGAAGGAGGGGAGCCGGGGAGGGCCGGGAAGGGACTGGGGGAGGAGGCACCCGGAGAACCCCGGGAGCCCGCCCGCTCAGCCCGCTCAGCCCGGCCAGCAACCCCGAGCCAGGGGTCCGAGAGCCCGAGGCAGCGCGGCAAAGCCTAGAGCCCGGGAGCCGAGGAGATGAGCTCTGGGGACCTGTGCAGTGGAGAGGGGCCGGTGGGGGGGGAAGTGGCTCCCGGGGCAGGAGGAGGTGGCGGCGGCGGCAGGCAGAGGAAGGCAGGCGGGCCCGGTAGGCTCCCGGCGGTGGCGGCGGCTGCGGCGGCTCCTCGGCTCTCGGTGTGTGTCTGAGAGCCCCAGCGAACAGCGAACTGCGGAGGACGTCCCCCTCCCCCTCTTTCCCATCCCCTCCCCTCCCTCCCCGCCCGCCAGCCTCCCCCCACCCCCCGGGCCACGTGATTGCAGAGCCTCACCACTCAATAGAGGCGGCCCGAGCCTCGCGCTCTCTCTCTCCCCGGGTCGGGGCTGCCGGGCGCCCGAGGGCGCAGAGGGGGAGCCCTGGGGAATCGGAGAACTATGCAGCCCAGGAGAGGGGAGGCGAGCTGAAGGGTTGGGCACATGAAGACTGACACCCCAAGAAGAAGTTTAGAGACCCGCCGGAAGGAGGGAGAAAGTAAGTGGAAGGGCAGCAGGAATGAGACTCAACCCCTCGACTCCCCCTCACCTTGGCCAGGGCGGTGGGAGGGCGTGGAGCAGCCCCCCAGAGCCTTCCCTCTCTCCAAAACGAAGAGGAGGACGTCCCACTTCCCCCAGCCCCAGACTAGTTATAGTCCCAGGTTCAGGGCCTGAATGCCTCTCGGGGAGTGAGCATGGGCAGAGAGGAGGGGCTGCAAGGATGGGGAGGTACGGGAGGGAGACAAGGGCAAGGGATAGGAGAGACACCGAGGCAAGGGCTGGGGCAGGAGCTGGGGAAAGAAGAGACATAGGGTTAAAGGAGAAACTGAGCGACGGGGAGAGGTTTAGTGAGTGGACAGGTGGAGCCTGGGGCAGAGCGAGGGTTCAGGGCAGAGGGTGGACCGACGGAGTGAGAGATGGGACAAGGGCTGGAGCAGGAAGTGAGCCAGGACGGGCCAGGGAAGAAGGGGCTGTGGTGTTGAGCGTTTAGGAAATATTTGTAGATAGACTAAGAGGTGGGGTGAAGACTAGGACGGCGCAAAGTGTGACCAGACGGGGAAGACAAGTCAAAAAGATGGGCAAGAGTCTGAGGCCGGGGAAGACTCGGGGCAAAGCCAAGGACAAGGGCTGACAAGGGCTGGTACAGGACCGCTCCTGAAGAAGGAAGAGAGACAGTCTTCTCTGGCTTTTTCTGCCTACTCTGACGCCTCCCACGCTCAGAAGCGGAGGCAAAGTGGATCCCCAAGCGCTGGGGGCGTCAAAGCTGGGTTGTCAGTTGTTTTTTTTTAAGCTTCCCTCCCTCTCCATCTCCCACATCCCTGCCCCCCTCCCCACCACCACCTTAGCTTTCAATGAAATCTAATTCATAAATCGGGCAGCTCGGGCTCAGAAGCCTAATTCATCCCCTAAAACAAACGCATCACTGATTGCAGGCATCCAGACGTGAGGAGCGTTTAAACATGCCCGGGAGCCGGAGAAAACACTTTCATTCAAGGAGGCTGAGACGTAATTAAAACCCCTGCTTGCCAGGGAGAGGAGCTGAGAGTGGGACTGTTCCCTTGATTGTGAACCAGCGCGGGGGCCAAAGAATGGACTCATTTAGCGAAATATCCGCCCAGGGATGTGCTGGATCTGCCTTAGGTCTCCGGGAGGCAGCGCCTGAGCCGGGCTCTAAGCCCCCGGCCCGCTTCTGGAGGGGAAGATTTCGGATCGGCTGCCCACTTAACCCCTGCTGGATCTCCGGCCTCTTCCTGCCCTCCTCTCTTTCGCTGTCTCCAGGCTGAGTAGCTTTTCCTCTCCATTCTCTGGAGAGGAAGGGAAGCTGATACCACTGTAAGCAGTGGAGTGGGTCCACCCCCCAAGCTCTTGACCCTTCCCATCACTGACCCAAACACAAACCAGTCCAGAGTCAGATGTGACCAGAGTCAAGCTTATTGGTCTGGGGTGGAGGGGGTGGGAAGTGGGAACATCAGAAAGAGAAAGAAGTGAGAAGACAGCAGCCAGGTGAGTGGGCAGCCAGGAGGGGGTAAAGGCTTGGCTCCCTAAAGCGGGAAAAGGGGGAAAAAGCAGGAGGAGCCCTGCCTTCCTGTGACAGGGGTCCCTTCATCCAATAAATTACTAGACTCAACTATTCTTTGCTCTGCCCACGTGGACTTTCTGGGAATCGATAGCAGAAGTAATACACTACCTGCAGTATTTCTTGTGCATAATCAGAACATCTCATCTGCATAATTGGCTTCTGGGAGGAAGATCAATAGAAATGTCCATTATTGGCCTACTTGGTCAGGTAAAAATTAATCCCTGTTTATATTCATTCCAAGTCAACTGGCCCTAAGCTTACTTTTGGAAAAGGAAGGTCACTGCAGCTCATTCTTCCATTGAGCCCAAAGTTAAATGTCGTTTGGCCTGGGGTCATTGAGGCCATGGGCAGCAGATGCTCTAGGTCTTGACGGTGAGAGGAGAACATCAGGGACATTGGTGTACAGGAAAGAAGGATGGCGGCCAGCAACTGACAGCTTTTGAGCATCTTAAATGTTCTGTGCTTGGAGAGGCCCAGAAAACCACATAAGAATAGCATCAAACTGTTGGGCTAATATGCCTCCTTTCCCCATTAACTTTGCTGCCTTTGCTGTCTGGGTCCTTTCCTTGCCCTGGGTATAATGCTAAGATCAGATCTAGAGCTTTAAGAAACTTTTGAGGTCATCTCCTTTTACAGATAAAGAAACTGAGGTGCAGAGAAATTAAATGGCTTGGCCAAAGTCACACAGATAGTAAGAAGGCAGCATTGAGGGTCAAACCCAGGTCTTCCACCTTCAAACACAGCACTCTACAATATCTTAAAGTTAACCTCCAGTGTTTCTTGTCTGCCTGCAGAAGATATTGTAGGAACCCTGGAATCTACTCTGTAATTGTTTCTCTTCTACCTGAAACACTTTCCCTCCTCTCAGCTCCTCTTTCTGCTTTGTCCAAACTCTTCCCATCATTTCAGGTCCACTTCCATGAAAGCTTTGATGATTTCTCTGAGTTGGATGTGAGCTCTCCTTCCCCTCACTCCCACTTGTGACGCTTGATATCTTCTGCATTGTATAGCACTTATTTCTATACTCATTCACTCCTAAGACATTCTAACTTCCTTCACCTCAAGGGCCAAATCTTACCCACTTCTGTATCCCCCAAATAGTTAACACAGTAGGCACTTAAAGCTCTGCAGAGGGTCTGGCACACTGTAGGATTCAGTAAGTGTGTGTTGAATGAATAAAACGGCTAGATTGTGTGTAAATATTGACTTTCCCACTCACCTTAGTTTCCTTTTATAAACCAAACTGGAATCATTATGGTACCATAGAAAAAGCACAGTGGATTTGGTGTTACATGACCTGGATTCACATACTAGTTCTGTCACTTACTATGTGACCTCAGAAAGTCACTTTAACCTTTCTGAGCCTCAGTACCCTCATCTATAAAATTAGGGGGTTCGACTAGATCCTCTAAACTGCCCTGAATCATAAAACCTCCTCACTCAGTTGTCAGATCTTAGTATCCTTCGATTTCTGTTTTCTGTCCATCTGTTCAGAATGTAGTAGCTCAGTATATTTTCACAATCAGCTTCTTGAGACTTTTGTTGTCATCATGTAAATGCTGATCAAACAGCATTCCAGTGGGATGTAATAAGTACAGCCCACCTGGGATAGGCTGTGGAGCACATGGCCCTGCTTTAGTTTTAAGGAAACAGAAAATTATTATATACAGTGACATCACAGCATCACTTGCCTTGTAGATGGTCATCTCCTAGCTCCCCTGAAGACAAATACCTCACATTTCTAAACTGCTTTCAGATTTACAAAGTGTTACCCCTACCACAATCCTGTGACGTGTGCAAATGTAGCACCTCCTCTGGGCTACTTTTCCAATTCACATATATAATTATTGGTCAGGTCAATATAAGGCCAGTCTTTTAAAAACTATCACTCATGAGCCCCCATTAGTGTGCTTCCCCTTAACAATCAGACAATTGACACAATTAACTCTTAGCAAATGTAGGGCTAGGAAGACCTGAGTTCAAATCCGGACCCAGGTAGTTACTGTAAGTGAGTGGGTAAGTAGATTCTAGGAAAGTTACTTAGCTGTCATCTGCTTCAGTTTCTCAAAAGTAAAATGAATATAACAACAGCACCTACCTCACAGAGTTGTTGTGAGGATCAAATGAATAATATTTGTAAAGCATTTAACAGAGTACCTGACACATAGCAAGTGCTTACCAAATATAGGTTCCTCTCTCTCTTCCTGAAAGACATTTATTAATATGTAGTTGTAGCATATTCCTCCATAAGCCTAGCATACACTCAGAAATACAGTTTCTTTTAAAAGAATAAGAACAGAATACAATGGTAGTGAGCCATTCACGAAGAGATCACACATGACCAAGGCATTCCCAGTTTTGCTACCAGAGGACCCTGATGTCCTTTCCTTCTTAACAGAGTCTTCACACAACTCCTCCCGGGATCTCTGCTACATGGTTTACTCAGCTGGCTTCCTAGGGCCTGTTCTTCTCCACAGACTAGTTCTTTATCGTCAGTTCTAGCTCTTTTGAATCCACAATGAGCTCTCTTCTCTGGGCACCATATCTTATATCTCCTCCTTTCTCTCTGAACTCTATAACTCTCCTGAGCCTTGACTACCTTCTATTCTTAAAACTATAGATATCTTTATCTTTTCTATAGGTCCAAAGGATATTTCAGTTTCTCTTAGCCAAGTAAACAACTATGTTTCCTGTGTGATTTTAATCACCTTTGCCTAATGGCCAAGGTCCTATAAAGCCCTCAAGTTGTTAAGGAACTTATTCAGGCCATGTCATGAGGTTAGAGGAAAGTTTTTAACCCTATCTTTACCCAATTATTAGTATCTCATATTACAGATGAGGCAGCTTGCCCCAGGTATGGGACCAAGGTTTTATATACCAAGTCTATTATTCTTTCCACTACATCCCCTAGTGATGTAGGCTCCACTCCACTAATTTCTGAAAGGGTAGGCCAGAGGGAAAACAAAGTAATTCACTTATATTAAGAGTCATGATGCTATCCTGGCAGAGCTCCTTCTGAAAGTATAGACTCCTCCAGATTAGGTCCTGGGTTTGGGCTGTTGTTGTCCTTCCCATTCATTCCTAACAGAGGAGCCATTTCCAGAAGGTTCTCAATCCCCTCCCTCTATACTTAGTAGATAATTTCTGAAGTTGCTTTCCCTCTTCTCCCCATAGTCTTCTAGTAGTCAGACAGGGATAGCTGTTGACTCTTTTAAGTGTGCTATGAACTCATTAGTATCTTGAAGGAACAGTGCCTTGAATGCACCAGTGACTTCACCTCCCAAAATGTACCACTCACAAGCACAGAGTAGCAGAAGTGATTACCTAAAGGGTGTGATCTCGGGAAGTCAATCCACCATTTAAAAAAAAAAACCTTCCCACCTGCTTGTCAATGCCTGAAATTTCTCCATAGCATTTCATTTCTTTGATGCCTATAAAAATGAAAATTACCCTGGGCAAGCATCATATATTAAGATTTGTCAGTCATTTCTACTTCAGCATGGATGTATTCATAAAATTCTTTTCTTTTTTAATTTTCAAAGTGCATTATTAATGCTCTTTTTTTATATCATTCACTTTTCAACACCTCCCCCCTCCAATAGAACTTTCTTTTGTGATAGGTACAATCAAGAAAAATAAATAGATGCATTAGCTAGGTCTGCACATGTGTTCTTCATTCAAGACCTGCTGTTCACCACTCCTCTAATGAAAGGAAAGGGCATTCTATCAGACAAGAGTCTCCTGAGAGTACATTTTAATAGGGGAGGGGCTAGGAAGTATGCTGGTATTTGGCACCTCAGAATTGATACTAGTAAGGGAACCAAGGGGGGGGGGAATAAAAGGGGGAAAAAAGAGGGGACTGAGTACCCAAATAAGGTCTAACATTTCTCTAGTGCTTTAATGTTCACAAAATACATGCTTCATCTCATTTAATCCTCACAACAACCTTGGCAAGAAAATACTATCGGCATTGTAAATACCCATTATACAGACCAGAAAAAAATTAGAGAGTTTAGGTGACTTACTTGTAGTCACACAGGTAGTCAGTCAGTTTCAGAGGTGAGAGTCAAATTCAGCTATCAGCCTGACTACAAATCAGGAGTTCCATCATACCACAACAAAGACAAACTTTGTCGACATTATTGTTTGGGAAAGAATCGGTCCTGCTAGAGACCACTGAGCATGGATCACTCAGTCTACACTGAGAGGAGTCCAATTTGCAGAATAACCAACCACTCCAATTTTGGAGCTTGGTACTGCTGGAGATGAAACATTCCACTCTTCTTTTTGCTGAAGGGAAACTGTCCAGTATTGGAGTCAAAGCAGATTATCAGCCAGATGATCATCAATATTTAAGGTATTTGAGACAAAGTAACCACAACCATAAGGTGACTGCTTTTTTTTTCAATAAAACCCATTCTTAGTGGTCTTATGTTACCAGTTTGCTAAGGGTCAGGGATACATGTCATAGAATATAGACTCTGAGTTGAACTGAACCTCTGATGTCATCCAGATCAATCTCTTGTCTAAGCAAGAGTTTTCTCTGAACCACTCAATGACTACTAATTGTTGTACTTCATCACCTTCAATGATGAGCAACTCACTACCTTACAAGGCAGGCTATTTCACTTGTGAAGTTTTCATTGTTAGGAAGTTTTCCTCTTATTTTATCTAAAATCTACCTCCCTGCAGTTCATACCCATGGCTCCTATTTCTACTTTCTGGCACCAAGAATAAGGTGTTCAATCTCCCTTCTACCTCACAAACATTTTGAAGAAAGCCATCAGACTCCAAGATTTTCCTTTTCCAGTATGAACATTCCTAGTTCCTTTAAGTAATCCTTGTATGGCATGATTTTTAATCCTCTCACCCTCCTGGTCAATCTCCTCTTCGAGTGCTTCAGTTTGTCAAGGTGCTTCCCGAAATGGGGTGCCTGCAAGTAGCCAGCACTCTCCAGATGGTATCTGATCAAAGCAAAGTAGACTCGTGGACAGCAGGTCTCACTTTTCTTGCTCTGAAACATGCTCCTGTTAATCATTTTGTCTTATTGACGCATATTGAGAAATATTGGCCAGACCTGTGATTTCATCAGTGCAGGGTACTTCTGATGTAGAAACTACTTTTGCTGATGCAGATGAGCAACGTGACTATGATATGCTATTAGAAAGTTGCTTAGGGCACCGAGAATCTTGTTCACATAGCTAGTATGAGCTAGAAGTAAGACTTGAACACGGAATTTTCTTAAATCCAAGGTCAGCCTTCTATATGCTATGCCACACTGCCTCACAATGCAGTTACAACCCACCAAAACTCCCAGTGAAAAGGATTTTCCCCCTCACCCCAAAACCCGCAATGTACAAGAATAACTTATTCACCTCACTCCACTGATACTTCTCCTGCTTGTAAAGGTTCCACATGACTTCTAATTGTATTGGAAGATTTAAAAGAAATTAAGGAACTTTCTTCCTAATAGCTATTATCTTCAGCTTCCTATAATGATTTCCATAAATTTTCTACCCAAAATCCTGGAAAACTGTAAATGCAGTGGGAATAGACAATTTTGAGATGGGGTTAAGGAGGATCAGCTAGTCAGGGAGACAGTGGTCAAGTCACTGAACATCCCACAATACAAATATATGATAATATATGATATGATAATACAAAAATGAGACAAGCAGTAGCTTCAATGGCTTTTTAAAAGTAGCTGTCCTTGGTGCTTAATAATGCGGGCTTGTTGTTTTAGAACAATGGCTGTGGGGCCAGCTTCTGGGCTTCCCAGCTCTTTCATCAACTCACCCTATGAGCTGGGGAATATAGCTTTTCCTTTCCAGATTCAAATTCCTGGTGTGAGGAATAATAATTGTGTGTATACATATATACACATATGTGTATATTTTATATATTTAAATATACATATATACATATGCATATGTATATACACACAGAATTTACCAAAAGCCTTAGGTGAGAGGGAAATAATAAAAGTGTGCATATGCATTTATATTCACACACGCACCACACACACACACACACACACACACAACACCCCACATGTGTATGAATGAATATATGTGTATATATGTGAAGTTTGTTGTGAAGAAAAGAAAAAAAATACACAAGCATGCAATATATATATACATACATATATGTATTATACATACACATATGTAAGTAAACGTGTGCCTTTCTTCACAACAGCCTTGTGGGATAAGGTAGTGCAAGCATCATCTATTACTGCTGTTTTCTAATTAAGGAAAGTCAAACTCAGAAATGAAAAGTGAAGTCAAACTCAGAAATGAAAAGTGACTTCTCTACTGTCATCCAGAAAATTTGTAGCAGAATAAATTATAAAACTGGGATTCCACGTAAAGAAAGTAAAACCCAATTCTTCCGTACACTTCTGTATTGTATTAAAAGATCAGATAGTAGGGGCGGCTAGGTGGCGCAGGGAGTAGAGTGTCGGCCCTGGAGTCAGAAGGACCTGAGTTCGGATCCGACCTCAGACACTTACACACAAATAAAAACCTAGCCATGTGACCTTGGGCAAGTTACTTAACCCCAATTGCCCTCCAAAAAAGCAAAAAAAAAAAAAAAGATCAGATAGTCCCACCTCAGAGACTTGACACACTTACTAGCCATGTGACCTCATGCAAGTCACTTAACCCCAATTGCTCTCCAAAAAGGGGAAAAAAAAGATCAGGTAGGTTAGCACTGACCCACCTACACTGTACAGATCTCAGATGCTCTTGTTGGGTTTTCAGGGTGTTAAGAGCAGGAGATCCCTCTCCAGGCCAGCACTAATGGAGCAATCACTCCCCTAGTCATAGGTTTTCTCCTTCTCATTCATTCATGCAGTTATTTATTTAAAAAAAAAAACTGCATAATCTAGACATTTCTGAAACCCCAGGCTCAATCTTCTCAGCCAACTCCAACTCAATATCCCATCACACTCTAATCAATAGCCCTTTACCCTGAACTGCTACCATGACTTTGGGACCAGACACCCTGCTCCTGGCATACAAGTTCTTTTTTGCTTCTTCCTGTTGACACACCCTCTAGAGACTAGCTGTGCTTTTTTCAGAGTTTCTTTTTAAGAGGAAAGAGTAAATGTATAGTAACAACTCACATTTGTATACCACTTTAAGGTTTCCAAGCACTTTCCACACAACTTCCCCATGAGGTAGATATATTAGCTCTATTTTACAGATAAAGAAACTGAAGGACTGAGCAGTTAAATGACTAGCCCTTCTAAGGAAGGAACCGACTCTATACCCTGTGTTCTCTCCACTACACCATTTTGTTTTTTTCAGAATTAGGAAATAATTCACAAAGCTACTCCAAAGTCAATGTGGAAGAACAGGTGACAGACTGGCCCTAGAGTTAGGAGGACCTGCATTCGAGTCCTGCCTCTGACAAAAACTGGACATATCCCTTAACCTTCTCAGTGCCCCCAAGCAACTTCCTAACACCATAAGCTGCAAAGCAGCCGTGGATCTGCATTGGTAAAGGGAATCTACCAAGGAAACCTGAAATCGGGTACACTATTCCTCCATTTCACAAAAAAGGGAGGAATTAGCAAGATGGTTGTAAAATAATTCTACCAGATATAATCTAGAAGAGATTATAAATTGAGATGGAAGAATGAGGGACCAGATTATTTCATTTATATTGAGATATATAGACATTTATTTTATATTCATTGGTATATATGTATATGCATTTTGTATATACATATAGGAATAAATATATGTATTAATGTAACATAATATACATTGATATAGACACCAATAAATATATATATATACATACATTTGTGTGTATGGTATACATATGGTATATATGTGTATACGTATAAATAATTAATTATATATCATATGTTATATATTATATATCATATAATTATAAATAATACATATGAATACATATAAATAATTCTCCACTGAAATCAACCAAAACTACCCAAAATTGTAAGTAATAGCACTTCAAAAAACATACATGCATGCATGTGCATGTGTGCACACACACACAAAGTTTTTCCATATAAATAAACACAGAAATGCCTTTTTGTAACTCTTTTCTTGAGGATCCGTGATCCTGGACCATCTCATAGCTGAGATCACTTCTGATTTTCTGTTTCTAGAAGAAGAGCACCCAGAAGGAGGCCAATTGTTCTTTAAGAAAATTACTTTAGGGTTATGACGTTTGTATTGGCTTCTTCTCATATGGCAAAGTGGGGGCGGGGAGGCGGGGGGTGGGTGAGGGGCGGGGGGGATAGGGCCCAATTAATTCCCCCAGCCCTTGCTTCCTATCCAGGCCTTACTTTAATGTTCCTTGAACTCTTGTCTGATCATAAGGCCCTAAATGCCTTGATTCTTGCTGTTCCAATATATCCTCTTGCCATTTCCTACATGAACATTTTGTTTCTTCAACTGAATTGTTGAGAGTGTGTGTTTTGTATCTCCTACTCCCTCTCCCCCCATCCTTTGCTCATCTGCTCCTGGCAGGTCTTTCATCAAGGTTCATTTCCTTCATCACTGTGTCATTCAATCGATGCTCCCTTTCTGAGGCCCCTTTCCCTGAAGGAGGAGTTCAGAACACTTCCATTCAATTCCATCCAATACAATGGTTAGGAAAGAAGCCTGTTAAAAGATCAACCTTTTCTTCCAAATACCTTCCCTAAAGTATATTTAATCATGAGGTGAGAAGAGACAAAAATATACCCAGTGGATCACATGCTTACACAACGACCAGCTTATATTTAAGGAGAAGGAGACCTTTGCTTAAGGGGCAACTCAGTGGCACAATGCACAGAGCACCAGGCCTGGAGTCAGCAAGACTCATCTTCTGAAGTTCAAATCTGGCCTCAGACACTTACTAACTGTGTGCCTTGGGCAAGTCACTTAAACCAATTTGCCTCAGTTTCCTCATCTGAAAAATGAGCTGGAGAAGGAAATGACAAATCATTCCAGTATCTTTGCCAAGAAAATCCCACATATGGTCACAAAGAGTCAGACACAGCTGAACAATAACAAAAGGCCCTTTGTTAGTCCCATTTACCATATGGAAGAAACAAGGCGAGCATTCTAATAGTGACCTAAAATATGAAACATTGGGGCCAGAAATAGGAAGGGATCCTTGAAAAGAAAGAGAGGAAGGTTTGAGACCTTCTGAGGCAAAACTTCTGTGGTTCTTAGAGATGGACTGTCTTTACCTCTAAACAATATATCCTGGGTCATTTGATGCACTAAATTTGGAGTTAGAAAACCTGGGTTTAAATCCTGGCCTACCAGCACTAGGTGGTGCAGTGAATAGAGCACTGGTCCTGGAGTCAGGAGGACCTGAGTTCAAATCCAGCCTCAAACACTTAACACAAAAACTAGCCGCATGACTTTGGGCAAGTCACTTAACCCCAATTGCCCTCCAAAAAATAAAAATAAAAATAAATCCTGGCCCTGCTACTTAATAACTATATGGCCTTGGACAAGTCACTTAAAATCTCTAGGTCTCAGTTTTCTTTTGTGTAAAAAGAGCACATTAAATTGGATAATCTTCAAAGTCCCTTTCAGGTCTAAATCTCCAGTCTTATAATGCCTTCCCTGACAGGAGAGAAATAGTTTGTTATTAGCAAAGATCTCTACCGCTAGCCCTTGGACCATGTTTTCTTCTCTCACTTGAATAACTATGAAGAAAGTCATGTAACTGCATGAAGGCTTGCATGCCCACAGGTGGGGACTAGCGACTGGTAGAGACTAGAGAAAAATAGGGGAAAGAACCATCAAGAGATGGTTTCTCAATGGTCCCCAGACATCAAAATCTAACTCTTGTATTTTTATTTTCATCTTGCACAAGGACTCATAGTATCATTGATTGAAAACTGGAAGCCATATGGTCCAATTCCATCATTTTACAAATGAGAAAACTGAAGACACAAGAGACTAAACTGAGTTGCCCAGAGTCACCCAAGAGGTAAGCAACAGAGTCAAAATTTGAACCAAGTCCTTTACATCCAAATCCATCATCTTTTCCATTGTACTCATGGATGATTCAACTCACTTTTCAGACTTCTCATATCCACTGCCCCACACCTTATGAGTGACTCCATCACATGAAGGACTTCAGCCCTTCACTTCACTCAGACTTTGATTCACTGTCCAGAATTATGTTCTTTATCTTTACCATCTGCCCTGCCACTGTCCAAATACTCTTTCTACCTCCCCTTTATATGTTATCTCCCCAATTACCAGCCATCAGAATATAATCTCCTTGAGGGTAGTGACTGTCTTGGGGAGTTTTTGTATTTTTATTCTCTCTGTACCGCACTGACATCCTTTGATGGCACTAAAAGATCAGAGAACCATGGAGACTTATCTTTGCTTTGACCTAAAGGATTGGACAACCATGCTATGGAACTTAGAAAGCCATAAAAAATAGCAGGAAGCTGAATTGAAATGAGGGAGAGAAGTCATCTTGAACCTGCAGTAGCATGTACCAGCTCAGAGAGAGAGATCAAGATGGCACTGATGGAGCAAAGGACCTCCACCAGAGGAGTCCTAGCATTCATGACTGTAACTAGGTCTGACTGCCCCTGACCCTATTGCTTTTTTTCTAAAACTGTTTTCTTCCCTTGGAAAGAAATGTCCCTCTAGCCCAAGAAGGCCTGGGTATGATGACAGAAAAGAGGAGCTGGCAGCTATGAAGACAATAACAATAACTCATTTCTATAGCGCATTAAGACTTTTATAGTGGTTTGCATAATACTGAACAGTTATATAGTGTGATAAAGCATTTCATAGTTTATAAAGTGCTTTCTATCCATTCTCTTATGTGATCCTCCCAAAAGCCCTATAAGGCAAATAGCACAGATCCTCTACAAACGGAAGCCCCAAGAAGTTAAATGACTTGCCCAAGGTCATTTAATTAATACGTGGAAGAGCTGGTGTTTGGACCCATCTTCTGAATCTAAATCCAGACTTCTTTTGACTGCAATGCTGGTGCTTCCATTCCATTCCAGACTTCTCTTGGAATCTTTGGGCATGGGGATCTCTAAAGACATGAAAATGGGATCTAGTGACTCAGGCAGGAGGTATTCCAGTACCCCATATACCCCTCCAGCCAGAGAAAACCTCAAGGAACTCACTGGAAGTGGGGATTCCTTGTGGAAGGCTTAAGGCTAGCTTCCTTATATTCTCTTGCCCCCCAGGGCAATGTGAACTTCCTTCTTTCCTTGAATCCATTCCTCAGTGACTCCACAGAGAATGAAGTTTCAGGAAGTTTGGTCTCTTCTTTTAGGTCAATTTAATTCAGCAATAGGCCATGTGGTGAAGTCTGAAGACTGCTAGTAGAGACTTGGATTTGAATCCTGCTCCAAATACTAGTTCTGTGACCCTGGATATGTCATTTACCTTTCAGAGACTCAGTTTGATCACCTGCAAAGTGGGGGAAATAATCCTTGTACTTACCCACCTCAGAGGATTTTGGTGGGGTGTTTTATAGAGCTTGGTGAAGGGGAGAAAGCACTGGTTCAGAACCTTGTGGGTTACTCATTAGTACTCATGACCTAAGATGAACCATTCAACTTCCTTGAAGCTTCCTCACTCATAAAACAAGCGGATTTAACTAGATGAGTCCTTCCCACTCACAATCTATGATCCAATAACCTTAAAATGCCTTAATAATTATTATTATTAACAAATCTTTATTAAATGATAACTGTGAGCTGGAGGCAATACAAATGTAAGATGCCCTGCCCCTTTAAGGCACCTTGAGATGCTATTCATTTCTCTGTAATGTTAATGGGAAATAAGATTTTCCCTGCCCATTAATAGGGCTCATGTGGAGCCCATTAAGGAAAGTTTATTTAGGGGATACTTGCTGGTAGGAAGGCTTTCACACCTTTTGCTAGTCAGGAGGGTTGTGATGTCCTCTGACTCTGAGAAGTGTATATATACTCTGAGTTGGCATTTTGCTTTGTATTTTGCTTTGTGGGCTCACTTATGAGAAGGATCTTGTGATTCCCTGGTCAAAATTCTGAGTGGCCGTGTGTCCAGAGCTCCCCAACTGCTCTGATATAGAGGCACTCTCAACCCAGGGATGTATGTAAAGTGCATAGCAGTATCGCTTTAATCCAGTCAGTCAGAGCCCTGTCTGTTGGTCTTTATTTCTCTGTTTGCATTTTCTCTGAAGTTCAGGGTGCTGATTTTCCCCTGAACTAGTGAATGTGATTAAAAAAGACTGTTGACCCTTTAAACAGCTATCTTTCCTAGTAAAGCAGATCTAAGAACCTGTGCTAGTAGCCGTCCTGGGTATGCCAGCATGGTTATCACTACAGTCTCTCACAGGGGCTAGTCAGGTACTACTCATCTCAGGTCACAAGGGCTAGTGATCTTCTCCAATTCTCACTTCCTGTAGAATAATTAATGATGAAAAGAGAAGAGAAATGGACCAAATACTTTACATAAAACCTATGATCCATCAGGGCAACAAGGCACACATTGAGATACTCCTAATACACAGCATCATGAAGAAAGGCAGTATGCCACAGAGGAAAGAGTGCTGAACTTAGAATCAGAAATACCTGGCCTCAAATGCCACCTCTGACACTTAGTAGCTGGGTGACCATGAGCAAGTCACTTAATGCCTCAGTTTTCTCATCTGTGAAATGGGAATAATGATGTCCATAGTGCCTTTTTCACAAGGTTGTTGTGAAGCTAAAATGAAATAATTCGTGTAAAGTGCTTCACAAACCTTCAAGCACCATATGTCAGTTATCATTAATATTTCATAATAAGTATATGAAAGAGGGATAAGCAAAGTGCTGTGTAAGCTTAGAAGGAAGAGCTCATTACCAATTATAACAATCAGGGCAGGCTTCCCAGAGAAGTTGGTATTTGAGGTGGGCTATGAAAGATAGTGAGGATTGCAACAGACAAAAATGGGTAGGAGTCATCCCAGGTCCTTTATACCTATACAGACTTTTCATGCCCCAGAGTAAATGGTGATGACTGGTGAAGATCCCAGTTTACTGATGTCTACCTGTGTTTGTATCAAGACCTTTTTCTTTTACCCTTGAACCCCAATGATTTAACCTTGACTCTTGTAGCTCTGGCCCTGCTTTCCCTCACCAACTATTTGCCATTTCTGTTCCTAATCTCACCACCTATAAACCCTCTGAACAAGAAACCCTCAGTATACCATGACCTTTATGGCTCTCCATTACAATAAATTGCCTGCCACCAGCATCAGAGGGACCTGGTATGAAACACCATCTCATTAAGCTGGGAATCCTTATTAATCACTTTGTGCATTTGATAGACTGACTCTTTCAGTGTTATTTCTTTTTTCACCACTGTCCACCACTGGAGCTCTCTGTGTTTTACTCTTTCCAGTGCTAGTGAAAAGGAAAGGAGGGCATAAGAAAGGTCCTCCGGGTCTGCCTTTCCTAATCTAGGGCCCAAGAACTCAAGAAATTTACATGATTTGTTGTATATTTGAAAGGAATAACAAGTTGTGCATAATAGATTTGCAATTTCATTGTACTATATTAATAAAATGTTTGTTTTATGCAATAAACTAAAAGAAAAAATACTTAACTTAAACAGAAAAAAAAATTACCAAGAACCAAACTGAAAAGGAAACACAGACCCTGCATGCACATCTAAAACAGTAGCTATGCAGGTTCTATTCAGCTGAGCCCACCAGGACTTTCTTGTCCTTGACCTTCCCTTTTAGTTTGCCCAGAATACATTTCTTTGGGATGGTCTGACTCTTCATTAGGGGAACTAGGCTTCCCAGATGCTTTGATTCCACCCTATCTCAGATCCCTGAGGAACAATTCTATCCTAGTTTGATCCAGTAGTTCTATCCTTGTTCCCTCTACCAGAAAATACATCCTTTACCACCTTTACAAAGTAAAGGAGCAGGAAAAATATAAGTACCACAAGTCAAGATCAAAGTCTAGTCAAAAATCTAGAGTTTCTGTACAGTTGAGTATTGTGGGAAGAACAATCAATGGAGGCCAAGTGCCTCATTCACAGAAGATTTTCATCATGAGTATTGCTTTCACAGGATCACAGAACCTCAACTTTGGAAAAGGGCCCCAGAGGCCACTGAGTCCAAGCCCAAGCCAAACTGAATCCCCTGGCCTGTAACAGCCCCAACAAGCAGCAATCATTCAGTCTCTTCCTGAAGACCTCCAGGAACCAGGAAGAGAGAAGCCACAGTCTCTCCAGGCAGCTCATTCTATTTTTGGACAATTCAGATTGTTAGGAGGTTTTTCCTTGCCTCAAGCTTACATTTGTCTCTAAAGCTTCTACCCATTGCCTCTGGCTCTGCCCTTTGGAGCCAAATCACTTCTAGATAACACCCTTCAAATACATGGAAGCACAAATTATGTCCTTCCCTAAGTCTTTTCTTTGGGCTAAATCAGGAATTGTGGTTTCATTGGTTTAAAGAATTCCCATATAAGGAAACTCAATCAATATAGCTAAGCCCCTCACTCAGCATGAGTTCTAATTCCTTCATCATCCTGGATACTCTCTAACTTATCAACATTCTTCTCTAAAATATGGGACCAGAACTAAGGGCAGCACTCTGGACGAGCCTGACCAGGGCAGAGCAGGATGGCTTTCTCTTCCCCTAGCCCTGGATCCCAGTCCTCTCCCAAAACTAGCCTTCTTGGCTTCTGTATTGCCCCACTGGCATACTGAGCTAGTGGCCCACTGTTGGGTTCATGGATTCAGGTCTTGAAGGCATTTCTAAAGTCATCTAGCCTAGCCCTTCATTTTACAGATAAGGAAACAGAGACCCAGAAAGATTAAGTGACTATCCTGTGACCCCAGGATAAGTAACTGGCAAATTTAAACACAGATCCACTGACTGTAAGTCAACTGCTTTCTCCAGGGCATCATGGTGCATATTGAATCAGCAGAATGGTCAGGGATCCAGGCATGCAGAGGAAAGATACAAGGAGACAGGTGCAGAGGGTGATTCAGTAAATAGAGCACTGTGGTTTAAGTCAGGAAGACATAGTTCAAATCTGGCCTCAGACCCCTACTAACTGTGTGACCCTGAGCAAGTCATTTGCCCTTTATTCTCCTCACTTAGCTATAAAATGGGGATAATAATAGCACCTACTTTCCAGGGTTGTTGGGAGGATCCAGTGAAATAATATTCATGGAGTGCTTAGCACAGTGCCTGGTACATAATAGGATCTATACACATGCTAGCTATCACTATCATCATCATTAAGCACAAGGGCTAGAAGAGTATGAGAGGGAGGAAAGGAGCAAGCTTCAGAAATGGCTAGACTCCAACATAAGGAGGAACGGGTAGTCATTGGCAGAATAGAACTCCCAGCAAAATGTACATAACTCCAAATTCAGGAACAATTGACATAAAGCTTCCCAGAATCCCCAAATTACAGTTAGAAGGGATCTCAGCAGCCATCTAGTCTGACTCATACACAAAAGGAATCCCCGGTATAACACTTCCTACAAGTAAGCATCCAGTAGCTCCTTGAAGACTTCCAAGAACTTACTACGTCTCAAGACAAGCAATTCCTTTGGGATGTTCTAATTGCTAAGAAGTTTCCCCTGACATCCAGTTGAAATGTGCCTCTGTATCATTCCCCCACTGCCCCTGGTTCAGCCCTCTGGGGTCATATGGACCAGGTCTAATTGTCCCATCATATGACAGCCCTTCAGATACTTGAAGATATCTATCATGTTCCCTCCTCTCCAGGTTAATCAGTTTGTCAACTGATCCTCAAGTGTCATGTTGCTAAGACACTCAAACAGTCAGTCAACAAGCATTTATTAAGCTCTTACACAGGCTCGAGGCTAAGCACCATCCTAGATGACCCTCTCCTGTATGAACACACTCCAGCTTAAAGCGTGGGCTCCCTATTCCATGGTCAGTCAGGTCCCACCTAGCCAGGAAATCCTCATCCTAACTCCCAAAGGCTGAAGGACCACAAGCCAGAGGAAGCCTCTGATGAGCATCCTCCTTCCTGAAGGAAAGGGATGGCTCTGAATCAGGGGCTAATTGCTAAGGCTTCCAGGTAAGGATGATTTCTGATTCTTACAGTGAGTTTGTGATACTCTTCATTATGTCTGTTTATAGAACAATGGATCATGAGAGCTATAAAAACACCATCTGCCATCTCCTTCTCCAAAAACAGGGTAGTTGCAGATCAAGCCACCAAGTTGCTGTGAGCCATGGGTACCCCAGTCTCAAGATATCTAGAGTTAGACTCAAGAGCTCCTCCTGGGAGCCTGGGGCCCAGACCATCATGCAAAGCTTCCTACACCTTAAGAAACGAGGCTTCCCCTCCTGCTTTGAGAGCCCTTCAGACTCTGGCTTCATGCTGCCCCCCAACCCTAATCACATACCCTTCTAACCAATATATCCAACAACAAAAAACCAAACTCTTCCTCAACTCTTTTCTCAATAGACTCCAATGACATTTAAGAGATGATGACATGGATGATAAAGGATATTGAGATCATACCATAAGACAACCTGGGAATGTTTAGCCTGGAGAAGAGAAACTTAGAACATTAACATAAAAACTGCCTTCAGGTGTTTGAGGGGTGGTCATGGGGAAGGGGGATTAAACCTGCTCCGCTTTGTTCCAGAGGAGACGAAACGTTTTGTGGGGTGAGAAAGAGCAGGGGTGACAGGAGAAGGGGCAGAGGCAAACTTCTGGTTGGAACTTTCAGGTTCCAAGTCAACATTTATCAAAGGCAGTCACCTCCATTCTAAGGCTGTGCCTCTATCCACTATATCACACTGCTTTTAGCGCACAATAGGTATTTAATATCTGTTTAACTGAATCAAATTAAAATTGCAGAAGAGCAAATTTAAATATATTGTACAGGAAAACTTCTTAAGTGAAATGGTCTGCATTGAGGAAATAGTAGTAGTGAGCGCCCTGTTCATGGTTGTCCTCAAGTCCTCCAAGATGATCCGTTTGATCATCTATCCCTTATGTTGGAGAGCAGATTTCTTTCCAGGTATGAGTTAGATTTGATGGCCTCCGAGGATTCTCCCAACTCTGAGATGCTGTGACACTGGGATGTTATTCCTCCTCCAGGCACATAGCCAGGCCAAGAAATGACAAGACAGGCAAACAGGTGGAGAGGTTGTCTCTTGCTCAACGGGAGTCTTCACTAACTCAGAATATACTCACTCTACTGGGTCTATCACTGCCTAGGGGCTTCCACTAATCCATAAGAGCAGACCCATCCCTAAATGCCCATGTTTCCAGAATATAAACTGCTCGGTTGATACTGCAATGAAACGAAATTGCAATTGATTTCCCCTTTTACAGTGTCATGGTGTATCCGTGACACTATAAACCAGAAAGACCCACACAGCTGAACTCTGGTGGTTAGACTTGGAAAGAAGGATCCAAAGCATGCCCTTGTTTTCTAAGCTGCTTGTGTTACCAGGAATAAAAAGCATCATGTCCACATGGGAGCTAATGAAAGCCCAGACACTATTCCCTTAGAAAATCTATTCAGTTGTTCACTGGGAAACCTACTCACCTCTGTATGCTATGCTAAAGGCTGGAGGCTTCCCAGAAGCAGAGACATGGATGAGATGATGTTTCTCAAGGCACTGGTGGCCAGAGGATCCAAGGGTATAAGAAACACAAGGAATGGATCAACTTTTGAGGGGAGCTTCTGCTTTCTGAGACTCCTAAAGAAGAAAGTTGATGATACAAAGAAGACTTCCCCATAATTAGAAACAGGAAAGTGGAGATGGTAGGTATTTAGATAGATAGATAGATAGATAGATAGATAGATAGATAGATAGATAAGAGAGAGGATAGATGAAAAGAAGGAAATATGGATAGATGGATATGGATAAAGAGAGATAAAGAGGTGGAAAGATAGAGATACATGAAGAGATATAGATACAGATACATATATACATACATATACATACATACTTATAGAGTATGGATATAATGGATAGCTAGAGACAGAGAAAACAATATCTAGAGAGAGATAAATGGATAGATAGACAACCCATGTCAAGAACAGGATTTGTAGCCATCAAATTCAAAGCCAGGAGGGATCTCTAACATCATTTGGCACAATCTCTCATTTTACAAATTTTTTTGCCTTTTGGAGTGGGGAGGGCAGGGCAATTGGGGTTAAGTGACTTGCCCAAGGTCACACATAAGTATCTGAGGTCAGATTTGAACTCAGGTCCTCCTGACTCCAGGGCTGGTGCTCTATTCACTGTGCCATCTAGCCACCTCCTCCTTTTACAATTGAGGAAACTGAGGCCAAAAGCAAGGAAGGACTTGCCCAAAGTCACTCAGGGAATGAGTAAAAGAGTAGGAACCCAGGTCCTCTGACTTCATGGAGTTCTCATTCCATTATGCTGCTTTCTCTTCTAATAATAATCACTTAGGGCATCCTTAAAGCATCAGCTAAAATTCCACCCCCTGTAAGAAGACCATCCCAGTCCCCTTTAATGTCAATGCCTGCCCTCTGAGATTATATCCAGTTTGTCCTGTCTCCATCTCGTTTGTACAGAGTTGGTCACATGCTGTCTTCCCTATGAAACTGGGAGCTCTTGAAGAGCAGGGCCTGGAGCCCCATTGCTGGCATACAGTAGGCTATTATAAATGCTTTTTACTGCCTAGATGACAGAGCCCCTGCTTCACTTTGGAGTAACTCTGGTTATTTAAAATATTTTCCTTTAATTATTTGCTTTCTGAATAAGGGAGGGACAGGAGAAAGGGAAAAAATTTGGAACTCTAAATTTGAAGAAAAAAAAGAATGTTTAAAATGTTTTTATATATAACTGGGAAAAAATATTTTTCTTCCTTCAAAACACTGAGCTTGAAGCTGTTTTCTCTCAATTTCCATCTATTCCTCCTACTTCTACCTGCTAGGATGAGCAGAGTAAGTATGATCCCTCTTCCATGCAGCAGCTCTTGAAAAACTTATCCGGGCTAAACACCACTAAGTCTTTCAACAGTTTTTTTTTTTCATGGTACGGCTTTGAGGCCTCTGATGATCCTGGCCACCCTTCTGGGAGTTGCTTTCCAGATACTATCCTTAAAATCAAGTCACCAAAATTGAACCCAGAAGTTCAGATGTGGTCTGCCAAGAACTGAACTCTAACTTCCCATAATGTGGACATTCTGCCTTCCTTAATGAAGCTTTGGGTCACATCATCTTTGGGGGCTACAGTCCACTTAGCCTCCAAATCTCTTTCACAGGAATTACCAACTTAGCATAATAATAATTAGCCAATATTTATATGGTGCTTTGTGGTTCACAAAGTGTTTTATAAAAATCATTCCATTTGACCTGCCCAACAACCCTAGAAGGTAGGTGCTAGTATTCCTATTCTACAGATGAGGAAACTGAGTCAGAGGCTTAGTGACTTTCCCAGGACTGTTCTAACTCAGGTTTTCCTGACTATAAGGCCAGCATTCTATCCACTATGCCATCTAGCCACCTCTAGACAAAAGCTACTCTACCATTTATGTAGGATATTTTTTTTAGTCCAAATATAGGAATTTACATTTACCTTCATTAAATTCCATCTGGTTAGATTCAACCCACTGTTGAATCAAGATCTTAGCCTGCCCAGACATTTTTAAGTCCTGATTCTATCATCCAGTCTCTTAGACAACCTTTCCAGTTTTGTTTCACCTGTAAGTTTGATCAACATGTTATCTATTCCTTCATCTTCCCTTAAATGACAAGGAAACTTTCCTGGTCACTTAACTACCTGTCTCCAGTGGACAGGGGCTTAATTTTAAAGTGTGCAGTACCAGTCCACTCAGGTTTAATCCAACAGGGCAGGATGCCAAGGGGTAAGGGTGAGGAAGAGCAATTGCAGTTCTTTGGAGAGATGGTGAGAAGGGTAGGGAACACAATTGATGCCAAGTTGATGAGAATTTATTAATCCCCTACTGTGTGTCAGGCACTGTGCTAAGCTCTGAGGCTACAAAGAAAGGCAAAAACAGTCCTAGCCCTCAAGGAGCTCATAGGTGAATGGGAAAGTCAGCATTACAATGAGACACATACAGGAGAAATTAGAGCTAGTCAGCAAAGGGAAGGGGCTAGAAAGGGTCAGAAAATATTTCTTGGTGACTTAGCTGGAATCCCAGAAAGGGGACCTAGGCTTTGGGCCTGAGTCAATCACTAACTCCAGGACAATCTGAAATGAGAGATTGAAAGATGTTCCTCATGATAGTGATGGGGGAACCAAGTAATACAATTCAGAAAGAACGTGTGGCATCACATAGCAACCTGCTGGCATTCCACAGTTTGGAAATCAATGAAAGAGGAACAGTCCTTCGATTGTCACAACCTACTCCTCTAGCTGTTTGCAGAATCAACCTGTCCTTGTCTAATGGTAAAAGTCAGTAGCCACTAGAGCCATTAACTCAGTAAGTACCCACTAAGCTGAGTGTCTTCACCCCTCTCTCCTCTCGGGTCTGAGAGATTGAAATGGTCTTCCTCCTTGCCATGGCTAACCCCCCAGCTATGTTCTTACTACTATGGTCTCCCCTCTCCTGTGGAAGAGCATTCTCCACCTCCTATTTTTAATCTCTACCTCTCTATTGTTTCATTCCCTTCTACCCACAAACACATGCACTGCTCGTTTAGTCTAAAAATAGGAAAATGAAAAAACCTTCCCTTGTACATGCCACTCTTGAAACTGTCATCTTCTCTTTCCCCCTCCCTTTTCTGCCAAGCAGCCACAAAGAGTCAAGCACTTCCTCTATCTCCTCTCCACTCACTCCCTTCTCAATGCCCTGAAACCTGACTTCCATCACTACCACTCTATTAGAAGGGTCTTTTCCAAAGCCACCAATGACCAAATTTTCATAGCCAATCTAATGGTCCTCTTCTCTCTTCATCCTCCTTAAGATCCCTGATCACCTGTTCCTTTTTGATTCCCCCTACCCCCCACCTTGTTCAGCTTTCATGGCATTGCTCCTTGCTGGTTCTCCTCTCACTTCTCTGACCATTTCTTCTCTGTCCCTTTGGCCAATTCCTTCCTTTTCTTCCTGCTCCATCAAGCAGCATATCCTCCAAAGTGCTCTCTTGAGCCCTCTTCTCTCTCTGCAGCTCTTTCCTTCTGGTTCATTGTTCTTCAGCTGCCCACATTAAATGTCAATTCCCTAAGGCCAAGGTCTATGTCAATCACACCACCCAGCAAAGAGTCTTATAGGTACTTAGTAAAGGAGTGTTGCCTTGAACTATCTCATTCACTCTCAAGCCTTCCAATGTGAGCTCCATTTATATCAAAACCTGACCCCTCTGCCCAGAGCTTCTGCCCCTCATATATAGGTACGTAGAATCAGAGGAGATACCAAGGCCCATCTGATCCAAGTGGCTCATTTTACAGATGAGGACCTGAGACCTAGTGTTTAAGTGACTTGTCTAAGGTCAGTATCAGAAGCAGGTGTGAATTTTTTAATCCAAAACCAGAGCTCTTTTCATTGTGTCTTCCTTATCATAAGGTCACAGCTCTGGGGCTGGGGTTGGGAAGGGAGACTCAGGGGCCACCTAGTCTAACCCTCTCATTTTAAAGAGAAAAGAAATGAGGCCAAGAGCAGAAATGACTTTCTCAAGGTTGCAAAAGTAGTAAGTGTCAAGGGTTGGATTTGAATCTTTTGATTCAAATTCTAAATGCATTGTTCTTTGTATTGTATGTGAGCCAAATGCACAAAATACTCCTGTCCCCAGTCTGACTCCTATCCCCATTACTACATACACTCAAAAGCACATACACGAATGCACAATGTTACCGTTTAAAGAACACTGGATTTAGAGTCAGAGGCCACAGAATCCAATCCGATCTGTGCTGTGTGATTTTGAGCTAATTGCTCTATCTCTCTGAGACTCAGTTTCCTTTTCTGTAAAATGAAGGGTCTGGATTAGGTGACCTCTAAGACCCCTTCCAACTCTAAGCTAGTGCTTCTGACTCATCCTGTTGAAAACTGTAAAGGGTTAAAGGTTCCTGTTATAAACCCTGTCCTGTTCAAACTTTTTAAAATTTTTTTCCAATAACAAACAGAAAAGTGTGGGTTGTCCAATGTATCAATAGCATGAAGACAAAAGGAATCTCTACATTTGGATGACAGAGTGTGCTTACATTAACACTTCAAGGATCTAGGATTCCATTAGTAAGGAATGCTCTCTCTCCTGGTGCACATCACAATCCCTAAACAGTCTTCATGAATAAGCGATTTTGGCTGAAAATATTCATCACCTTAATAGCTGGCCCTCTGAGGATAAGCCTTGGGTTCTTACTGTCTAGTGAAGCAGTTCTCAAAGTGTGGTCCCTGGAGCCCTGAGAGTCCCCTAGACCTTCTCAGAGGGTCTTCAAAGTCAAAATTACTTTCACAATAATGCCAAGATATTATTTATATAATTCACATAAGCAAAAACTCTTTGGAAGTGCTCAGTAATTTTTAAGAGTGCAAAGGGGATCTTGAGATACCACCATGGCACCCCCCCCCCTTGCTGGTCTAGTTTTGCCCTAGTCCCAGGGCAGGAGTAGGAGCCCTTTAAGAAAGCATTAGGCCAGAGCCCTGCCATCAGTCAGGTCTGTCTGGAGGGAAAGGCAGGGAGAGAAGATGGTTTTAGGAGAGAAGGGAGATTATAAAAAATCACCCAAGGGAAGAGGCTACATAAAGGTCAGCCTGTCTCCAGCACAATGCCCATCCTCTAGAATCACTATGCCTGAGCTTTCTGACTTGGTGAGACACAAAACAGTGTGAGATGGAGAAATTATAGCTTAGGAGAAGAACTAGGTCAGAAATTAGCTGGAACATTATTATCTGGGAAAAAATCTTGGTGTGTGAAAGTATGTGTTTGGTGCTGAACTAATTGTACAGTCATTCCTGCTGAAATCTAGTCGAGAATTATGGATATGGAGATTAGGAGCTACACTGTCTCATAACTGTAAAATAGCTGCCTTCCTTTGCTAATAAAGCACTTCCCTTGACGGTTTTACTGGGCTCTGAGTGGGTGGTGGGAGCTTTGCCCTGTTCTGGGAGGCAAGGGTGGTGGTAACCATATTTATGGGCGAAGGCCTGGATTCCAAAGCCTGTCCCCAGGTGAAGCAGCCAACCCTGTCTCCCAGAGGGTGATTGGCAGCCAGGGGAGGCATGACTCTGGTTGTTAATATGAGAGTCGAGGGGCCTGGAGCTAAGTCAGACATTCTGGGAGGCTGGAATTGAAGCCTAAGTTTAGTGCTAAAGTACTCTGAGGGAGAAAGATTGATAAGGGTTGGGGTGGTCAGTGTGGACTTCAGAGAAGAGGTGGGATTGACATGGGCCTCAAAGGATGAAGGAAGAAAGTGACTCCAGATGGACCAGGGGGGTGGAAAGGGGCAGTAGAAAAAGCATACAAAGATGCAGAGGGAGGGAAGGTAAAGGGCTGTTTGTAAGTCCCCAAGCCAAGATCCATCCACTGTGTACCACATCCACAACTCACATGCATACACCCTCCCCAAGTCAGTGTAAGGCACATTCCCCAAGCAAACTCACTGCAAGCCAGACACCAGCACACACAGTTAGTTACAAGCAGATTCTCAAAAAGGACCTGGGTTGTCACCCAGGCACACATTCTCTCCATCGATGCAGTGGGTGACCATTCACAAGTTAGAAATAAGCACATGTGTGTCCAGTTACAAAATACTCCTATCTCCAGTCAGACTCCTATCCCCATAACTACACACACTCAGAGTCTCACACACACACACACACACACACACACACACACACACACACACACACCACGAATGCACAATGGTACAGTTTAAAGAGCACTGGATTTAGAGTCAGAGACCACGGAATCCAATCCCAGATCTGTGCTGTGTGACTTTGAGCTAATTGCTGTACCTCTCTGGGACTTTCCTTTTTCTGTAAAATGAAGGGTTTGGACTAGGTGACCTCTAAGGCCCCCTCCAGCTCTAAATCTGTGAGCCTACAGTCTACTTAGAGACATACACAATTCCAAAGTCACACACAGTGAGATACGTTCACATACACATACAAGGATACAGTAATCATCCACACACTCACACAGTCATCTTTCTGCTCCAGGACAAGACCTGGGTTCTAATGCTGCCTTTGACACTGACTAGCTTTAGAAGAATAGGTGAGTCTCTTGATTTGACACCTTTGACACCCCTCCTAAGACATAAAACACAATCCACTTAGTCATACAGACTGCACTTAGCACAGTACCTGGCACACATCGTAGGTGCTTATTTACACAGTGGGACATATACACAAATGCCAAACAATTCTGAGCAATTCTAACCCAGACCTCAGGAGAAGTAACATGATACAGGGGAAAGAACACTGAATTAATTTGGCATCGGGGACTTGGATCCAAAACCTCTCTCTTTCACTTAGTTCTGTGATGGGAGGCATTGTATTTTTCAGGGGCTTCTTCTACCCTTGAAAGTCTAGGAAATAAGGAATTTGGAAGGGCCAGAAGGAGGATGAACAAGGGTAAGGACATGGAAACAGAGGCTTCATTCTATTCCTGGGCCTTTCTCTGAAACACTCCTCGCAAAGAGAATGATCCACTCTGATGATGGGGGCAGATGAGAGTCAAGGAAGCAAGGAAGGGAGAAGGGACAGAACTTCACCTTGCAAATCCAGGGATCGTTTCCTTTAGAGATGGGGAGAGTGAACAGTCTTTCCCTCTGATAGGTTTGCTGTCCATATGTCTCCTTGATGGTGGATATGGTTCACCTGTTTTTATGACAAAGTCACTTGACCTGTCTGTCCCACTAAGAGATATCTGTCTGTCACTGTCTCTCTGGCCCTTTGCCACTCCTATTGGATTACAAGAAGGCAACTGGGAGAGTGTGTAGGGAGACCTCAGTCAGCTGTGGGATGGCCCAGAAGACCCGTGAGGTCTCTTCCAGCCCTGAGATCAGAGAACACAGAGGGACGAGTCAGAAGCAGCCATGGGGCATGCACTGTCTCTGTGGCTGACTGTCCCTGATGCCCCTCCAAGCTCAGCAGAGATGATGCTGGGGGCAGAGGGGAGGCAGGGAGTCTGCTCCAGCCAGAGGGGCAAGGAAATGTCCAGCCAAGGAGACCGGCTCCCAGGGTGCCAGCACTCCCGAGACCCGGCATGCCAGGCCCCGTCCAGCCTCCTCGGAGCAACAGTCCATACGCGTTTGACCCAGGCTGCGAGAGGGGAAAAGAAATGCCCTAAAGAGCTTTCCCCAAACAGCGGCCAGCCCAGCCTGGAGCAGCAAACGCAGTGCAATGGCGGCCCCTGCTGGCCATCGGACAGACAGCTGCTTCCAGGTTGGCCTAGCACTGTGGTCTGCTTTCTCCAATTTCAGGCGGCCACAGGGAAGGGCAGGACGACAGTGGTCCAGAAATAGGGACATATGGATGGTGATACGAGCCGAGGAACAGCCAGATCATGACTATGCCTACAAGACAAGCTGATGGCATCCCAGCAGGATGGTTGGACGGTGGCCACATCCTAGCACAAGTGAATGACCCAGCCAGAGGGCCCTTCAGCAAGCAAGCAGAAAGTATTCCAAACAGTGGGACAACAGTGACCACAGCCTGGAGATAAGAGGAGACAGAAGGACAATCTCACACAGGCAGATTGAAAATAATGACATCAGATAGCCAGGCAGATGGAGAGCCAGACAGAAGGACAGGCAGCCAGATTGACAACACTAAAGACTTGCATTCATATAGAAGATGCTGTAGAGGTGGCCAAGGGATTGTCTGCCGGACTTGGAGTCAGGAAGAGCTGAGTTCAAATCCTGCCTCAGACACCAGCTGTGTGTGAGCTACTTCATCGCAATCAGCTTCAGTTTCTTTATCTATAAAAAATAAAGACGATAATAGCACCTTCCCCCAAGGATGATAGTGAGGATCAAATGAGACTGAATGTGTAAAGTGCCCTTAAAGCAGTACCTAAATGCAAGTTGGGGTTGTTGCTGCTGTTACCATAGACCTGGGTCTGGAGTCATAAAAACAGGCTCTATCCTAGAGGTAGTATGACCTAGGGCAAGTCACCTGACCTCTCAATGTCCCCAGGCAACTTTCTTAGGCTGCAAATTACAGTTCTATGCTGGCAGAAAGGAGTTCCATGTCCATGCATGAAACAGGTCTGGTTGGTTGGTTTGGTTTTTAAAAGAAATAGCTTTAAGCTTTCTCAGAACGTATTGTATATATTATCTCAAAACAACCCCATGAAGATGCCCTCTCATTTTATAGAAGATACTGAGGCCCAGAGAGATCAAGAACTGCTCATTCTCACACAACTAGTTAGTGTCAATGGCATGATTGGAAACCAGATCTTCCTATCTCTCTCTAGACAGACAGTGATCATGTTAAAAGGTGGCAAGAGAGGTGAGCAGGATACTCATCAGAGAGACGGACCAACCACAATCAGAGAGGATAGACAAAGGATAGATGATGGTCTTCCCAACCGTGGAACGAGCAGATTGTTCCCATTAAAATAGTGGGTGGAACAAGAACCAAAGGATTCCTGAAGAAATGTTCTATCCAACTTCAGGTGAAGGTGATGGACCTAGAGTGCAGATAAAAGTATCCTTCCTTTATCCTTCCTTCTCTCCTTCCTTCCTTCTTTTCTTCAAATATGACTGAGAGATTTTGTTTTGCCTAACTGTATACATATATGCATATATATATATATATCTTCACAATATATATGTATATTTATAATGGGCTTTGCATTTCTTGCCTTCCTAATGGATGGGGGCAGGAAGAGGAGGGAAGGAGAGAATTTGGAACCGAATATACAATAAAATTGAATTTTTAAAAAGAGGTGGATGATATTTTCAACAAAGGAAAAGATAGGCTATGGACCCCATAGGGCCAGAGAGCTAGATTTACACTGTCCTGTTTTGAAGAGAATGGGAAGCTGGCTAAAAAAACATGGTGAGTGGTCACTGAGTAAACCTGGCATACACACCATGCTATGATGGGGCAGGAAATGAGCTACCCATATACCTTGGACAGAAAAACAATAATCCAGACCAGTCAAAACCAGTCTTTCAAATTTGCCTCTGGTTCTCAGAAATGAGACATCTGAATGGTGATAACTAACACAAAAAAAAAATATTATGAACCTCTAGCACCCACATTATCTATGTCAGACAATATAGTCCCAATAAAGTAAGAAGGTAGAGGCCATTAACACTGAAAAGTATCCCTACATTTTGTACCAGGTAGTCGGGATCAATCAATACTGTCACTTGGAAGTACCTGTAAGAGGATCTAAACGAACTCTTACAAAGATATTTTGTGGATTAAATAACTTATGCAAAGCAATTTGCAAACCGTTAAGCTTTATTATTAAAATTGCCTTTTCCAGGATAAAAAAAAATCTCATCTCCTTTAAATGGACCATAAACTCATTTAGGTCCAGTACTATTTGTACTTTTATCTTTGTCAAAGGCAGCAGCTGTCCAAGTACCACTAGGCTGAGGCAACAGGGGGCAGTGACCTTAGACAATCCCAGTCCTTGATCTGCCCTCACAGTTTGCCCTAGGTTCATTTCTCTGATGTTGTCTGTTTCCTCAATAGGGATACTAAGTTCCCAGTTCTTCAATTGTACCCCACTTTATATTTTTGAGAATCAGCTGTTTGGCTAGGAAGATGACAGAATAAGGCAGGAAATTACCCAGCTTTCCTAAATCCCCCTACAAACAATACAAAATAACACCTCAGAGCAAACTTTGAGGAACAGAAATAATTTGAAGTCAGATAAAACAGTTGTCTGGCTCAGATAGCTTCAGAGGGCATTAGGAAAGACTTGACCTCCTGGGGTGGTAGTTTGACCTTTGAAGTGCAAATACTTCCAGGCAGATAGTGCAAAATCAACAGAAAACAAGCTGGGGGCAGCTGTATTGATTGGGTGGCAGCCTCAGGGACTCAAGGACTTTCCCTCCTTAGCATTGGGTGACAGAAAGCTAATGACTTCACAAGACAACAAGAAATAATAAAACAAAAGCAAAAGAATGAAAAAATACAAGAGAATGTGAAGTTTCTCATTAGAAAAACTACTGACCTGGGGAATAGATCAAGAAGAGACAATATAGGAATTGTTGGACTACCTGAAAGTTGTGATCGAAATAAGAGTCTAGATAATATACTTCAAGAGATTAATAAGGAAATTACCCTGAAGTTTTAGAATGAGAGGGTAAATAGAAATGTAAAAATATACATACCAATCACCACCTGAAAGAGATCCCAAGATAAAAACATAGGAACTTCATAGCTAAGTTTTGAAGCTCTGAGGTCAAGGGGAAAATATTATAAGCAACTAGGGGAAAAAAACCCATTTAAATACTATGGAGCTATACTCAGGATAACACAAGATTTAGCAGCTTCTACATTAAAAGACCAAAGGTCATGGAACAATATATTTTGTAGAACAAAGAAACTGGGCTTACAACCAAGAATAATTTACCCAGCAAAGCTGCCTGTTATCCTGAATAGAAAAATGAATATTTAATGAACTAAAGGACTTTCAAGTATTTGTGAAGACCAGAGCTAAAGGGAAAATTTGACCTACTAGACTCAAGAGAGACATATGAAGGTAAACATTAAAGTAAAGAACTTAATAAGGTCAGAAATGTTATCTGTAATTCTTAAGAATGTTATCATTTAAAAAAAAAGAATGTTTTCATTATTTGGGTAATTTGAAAGAGCATACATAGATAGAAGCCTTGGGGTTGAATTGAGTATGATTGGATGACCTTTAAAAAAATTAAATGGGGGGGGGGGTGGGCACTAGGTGGCATAGTGAATAGAACACCAGCCCTGGAGTCAGGAGGACCTGAGTTCAAACCTGGCCTCAGACACTTGACACATTTACTAGCTGTGTGACCTTGGGCAAGTCACTTGACAACAATTGCCTTGCCTTTCCCCCTCTAAAAAAATTTAAGTTAAATGGGATAGGGAGAGGTAAAATAAAGCAATTGTCTCATACAAATGAAGTGTGAATGGAAGAACTACTTCCAGCGACAGGGGCAGGGATGGGGGAGAATTGGTAGTGCTAAAACACTGTTCTCATCAGAACTGGGTTAAATAGCAAATAACATATGCATTTAGAAGGGTATAAAAGTCTTCTCATAGGGAAATAGGAGAGCAAGGGAATAGGAGAAAGGAGGGACTATTAGAAGGATGGGTAGATTCAGGAATAGGAAGATAAGGGGAGAGAATAAGGGAGAAATTCTTAGAAGGGATGTGGATTAGAGACAGTGGTTAGAAGTCAATTAGATGTTTGAGGAGGAATAGGGTAAAAAGAGAGGGAGAAGAACAAACAGTGAGAAAAGTAAGATGGAGGAAAATGCACAACTAGTAAGTATAACTGTGAATGGGATGAACTCACCTATAAAATAGAAACAAATAGCAGAATGGATTTAAAACCAGAATCTAACAATATGTTGAGGTTCTGGGGTTTTCTTTGCTTTTTTCTTGGAGAGAGGAGGACTGGGCAATTGGGGTTAAGTGACTTCCCCAAAATCATTTAAGGATTGCCCAAGGATTTGAACTCAGGTCCTCCTGACACCAGATCTGGTGCTCTATTCACTCCCTCCATGTAGCTGCCCCAACAATATATTGTTTACAAGAAATACATTTCAAAATGAGAGATACATATAGAGTAAAAATAAAGGGCTGAAGTAGAATTTATTATGCTACGGCTGTTGTAAAAAGAAAATCGGGGGTAGCAATCATGATCTCAGACAAAGTTAAAGCTAAAATAAATCTAATTAAGAGAGATAAACAGGGAAACTACATTATGATAAAAGGTGCCATAGATAATGAAGCATATCAGTACTAAACCTCTATACACCAAATGTTATAGCATCCAATTTTTTAAAGAAAAAGCTAAATGAATTACAGATGGAAAATAGAAATAGTAAAACTATAATAGTGGGGGACTTCAATCTTCCTTTCTCAGTAATATATTTGTAAAATCCTAGAGATCAAACTAAAAAGTTAATTGAAACAATTAGTAATTTTAGCAAAGCAACAGGATATAAGATAAATCCAAATAAATCCTCAGCATTTTTATATAACACCAACAAAGCCATGCAAGAAGAGATAGTAAGAGAAATCCCATTTAAAATAACTAAAGACTATATAAAATACCTCAGAGTCTATCTTCCAGGACAAACCCAGGAACCACATGAACATAATTATAAAACCCTTTTCATACAAGTAAAGTCATTAAGTAATTGGAGAAATATTGGATGGTCATGGATAGGCAGAGTCAATATAATAGACATGACAATTCTATTAATCTACTTATTCAAGGTCATCCCAATTAAAGTATCAAAAAATTATTTTATTGAGCTAGAAAAAATAATAAAATTCCTTTGAAAGAACAAAAGGTCAAGAACATCAAAAGAATTAATGGGGGTAAATGTAAAGGAAGGAGGTGTAGCACTGCCAGATCTCAATCTATATTATAAGGGAGTAAATATAAAAACTATCTGGTAACTGGCTAAGAAATAAAAAGTTTGATCAGTAGAACAGAGGAAATATAGTAACCTTATGTTTGACAAAAGTAAAAACTTAAGCTTTGGGGATAAGAATACACTATTTGGTTTAAAAAAAAATGTTGGGAAAATTGGAAAGCAGTCTAGCAGAAATTGGGTATGGATCAATATTTTATACCATTTACCAAGATAAGGTCAAAATGGATTTGTGACCTAGATAGAAAAGTAAATATAAGAAAACTAGAAAAACATGGAACACATTACCTATCTGACTTATGGTTAGGAAAAGAACTTATGAATAAAGAAGAGATAGAACTGTGAGAGGTAAAATGGATAATCTTAATTACATTAAATTGTAAATGCTTCATTCAAATAAAACCAATGTAGCCATAACTAGAAGGAAAGCAGAAAATTGTAGGGGAAATTTTATAGACAGTTTCTCATATAAAGGTCTTGTATCTCAAATAAATAGAGGACTTTGTCAAATTTATAAGAATATAAATCATTCCCCAATTGATAAATGGTCAAAGGATATGAACAGGAGGTTTTTTTAATGAAGAAATGAAAACTATATACAGTGAGATAAAAATTATTTAAATCATTATTTATTAGAGAAATTAATATTAAATAATTAATATTGTTTTATTATTGTTTCAAATTTTTAATAAGTTTTAAACTATTAAGATAATCATCTCACACCTATCAGATTGGCTAAAATGATAAAAGGGGAAAATGACAAATAGTGGAAGAGATGTGGAAAAATTGGGATATTAATACACTGTTGGTGGAACGGTGAACTGATTCAACCATTTTGGAGAGCAATCTGAAATCAAGCCAAAAGAGTTGTGAAGTTGTGTATACCTTTTAACCTAACAATACCACTATTAGGTCTGTTTCCCAAGGTGACAGGGGAAAAGAGAAAGAATTTATTTGCTCTAAAATATTTGTAGCAGCTTTCTTCATGGTGGCAAAGAACTGAACATTGAGGAGATGCCCATCCATTACAGAACAGCTAAACAAGTTGTGGTATGACATGATTGTGATGGAATACTATTGCACTGTAAGAAATTATGAATTTATTGATTTTAGAAAAACATGGAAAGACTTCCATGAAATAATGAAGAGTAAAATGAGCAGAATCAGGAGTAACAGTAAGATTATTCAAAGAGTAATTGTGAACAACCAAGTTATTCTGAGCACGATAAATACTCAAATCAATTATAAAGGACCTATGAAGGAAGATGCCATCCACCTCCAGAGAAAGAACTGAGAAATAGAATACACATAGTATGGTTTTACATATATTTATAAATCTACATCAAATGGTAGCCTCCTCTGGTGTGGGGTGGGGAGAGAGGGAGGGATACAGTTCAGAATTTTAAAAGTAACAAAAATGCCAACTATGAATGATTCCGCTCTTTTCAGCAACACAATGATCCAAGACAAGTACAAAGGACTCACGAAGGAAAATGCTATCCACGTCCAGATTAAGAACTGATGGACTCGGAATGCAAATCGAAGCATATTTTTCCCATTTACTTTATTCTTTGTCGTAGCTTTATTTCTTTTTGATCTGTTTCTTCTTTCACAAATGCAATGAATATGGAAATATGTTTTACATGATACCACATGCCAAACTGCCTGCCATTTTCAGAAGATGGGAAGGGAAGGGAGGAGAGAAAAAAATTTGGAACTCAAAACCTGGTAAAAAATAAATGCTAAAAAATGTTCTTAGTATATATTTGGGGAAGATAAAATAATACTTAAATTTTAAAACCATAAAAATAAAGAGAAATGTTTTTAATTTTAAAAAAAAAGAAACATCTTTTTGGGAATCTAGTCCCCCAGCAGTGGGAAAGGAAAAACCCACATCATACCCAAAGTACAGAGGTGAATCAGACTGTTTTATTCCCACACAGAAAGGGAACACTAAGCATTGAAGAATCATAGAGTGCTTCTACTCTGTTGAGAAGCTCCTTGGAACCTCTACAACAGGATTGCTTATTAGTCATTTTAAATTCTAACTCCAGTGTCAGCTAGGTAGTATAGTTGATAGAGCATTAGCCCTGGAGTCAGGAGGAACTGAGTTCAATTATAGCCTCAGATGCTTACTATGTGACCCTGGGCAAGTCACTTAGCCCTGATTGTTTCCAAATTAAAAAAAAATTAAAGATCAAAAAAAATTCCAGGGGCAGCTAGGTGGCCACAGCACTGGCCCTGGAGTCAGGAGGACCTGAGTTCAAATTTGGCCTCAAACACTTAACATAAAAACTAGCCACATGACCTTAGGCAAGTCACTTAACCCCGATTGTCCCTCCAAAAAGCAAAAAAATAATTCTAACTCCACTGAATAAAGCAGCGCAGCCCAACCCACTTCCATGTTTCCCCTCTACAGGTGACTTTTTCCCTCTTTGCCAGGATTCTGCTTCCTCTGCTACTGACAATGTTGCTACTATCACTGCTCCAAGAAGCCAATGCCCTCAGCGTCCCCAAAATGGTAGCTGCCTTCTTTATTTATTTATTTTAATATTATTTTTTAATTTGAGTTTTAAATTCTCACCCTCCCAGCCTTCCCCCGACCTACTGAGAAGACAAGTAATATGACAGCCATTATATATGTGAAGCCACCCAAAACATACCTCCATGTTATCCATGCTGAAAAAATCATTAAATAGATAAATGAATGAATAAATAAAAAGCAAGAAACATACAGAAAGTGGAATAATGTCTGCTTTCATCCACCAGCTGCCTTTTAACACCTCAGAAGATGCTGTGTCAATGGGAAGCAGGCCTGAAATAGAGATGTGCCCCAACCAGGCCCGAGCTTGCCTAAGAGGCATCTCCTTCTCCCTCTCCCCCCCAGGGCTGCCACTGCCCCCCACACTGCCAGTACAGGTATCCTCTGGTGCTGGGTTGTGCTTACTACATAGAGTTTTAAGGGATCTTAGAAGTCACGTAGTCTACCCTCCAATTCTACAGGGGAAGAAACTGAGGTAAAGTTACTTGTCCAAGGTCACACAGGTACAAGGGTCCAGGTCATACATAGATCACAGATTTCAAAGCTGTAAAAGATTGTAGAGGGGTGGCTAGGTGGCAAAGTGAATAGAGCACCAGCCCAGAGCCAGGAGGACCTAAGTTCAAATCTGGCCTCAGATACTTAACACTTACTAGCTATGTGACCTTGGGCAAGTCACTTAACCCCAATTGCCCTGCCTTCCCCCCTCCAAAAAAGCAAAAAAAAAAAAAAAAGATTGTAGAGACCATCAAGTCCACCCCCATCCCCCATTTCAGAGATAAGGAAACTAAGACCCAGAAAGATCAAGTGCCTTCCCAAAGGTCACACAGATAAAAGTATCTGAGACATGATTCAAACCCCACTCTTGTGAGCTCCAAGACTAGCTCTCACTCTGTTGTGTCATCAAATGAGATGTTTGTAAAGCACTGGATTTGCTGCATAATCATGAGCAAGTTATCAAAGATACTGGTGTCTCGGGGTCTCCATCTTCAGACAGAGGATAATGCCTGCTCCTCCTTGGCCTCCATGTCTGTAGAAAAGATGCAGGTGCTCACAGAGGTGGGCAGGGCTGTCACAGAGCAGGATAAGGCCAAACTTTGCTCCTTCTCTGAAGGAGCTTTGGGCTCCATAGCCAACATTTCCTCTTGTCTTTTTCAAGCAATTTTCCTGGACTAGGCCCAAAGGAAGACAGGGAAGAGGAGGGAAAAAAGAGGAAAAGAAAAGAAAGAAGGAGGAAAAGGGGAGGAGGAAGAAGAGGAGGCTGAGAAGAGGAGGAAGAAGAAGAGGAAAAGGAAGAGGAGGTAGAAGAGGGAAAAGAAAAGAAGCAAACAAGCAACATTTATGTAACATTTTAAAGTTCTCAAAACACTTTGCATGGTTCTGTCCATTGGATGGACAGAAAGCCCTCCCTGAAGTCAGAAAGACCACTTATACATCCTGGCTGTGTGACCCTGGGCAAGTCATTTGAATTCAGCGCTCTAGGCAACAAAGACTAACTGACAGGAGTGGTGCCAATTTGCTATGGGAAAGGGATTTTTCTTTACCAGAGAAAGCAGGGCTCTAATTCCTATCCCCTCACATAGACAGCTAATTTAGCCTCTTATCACTCCTACAAGGTAGGTATTACAGAGATTTTAGCCTCATTTTACAGAGGGGGAAACAGAAGTGCCCTTCCCATGGCCCCCCAACTCACAAGTTTCAGAAGCAGGATTTGAACCTGGTTCTTTCTGATTCCAGTGGCTCCCTTAACTGGGCATCCTTTTCCCGCTAGCTGTCAGCCACTAAGGAAACTTGCTCAGTTTCTCACTCTGTCTCCTCAGGTACATGGGCTCTAAGAGAGGATGAAACAGCCTCTGAGTCAGACTTTATCTTAGCACATTAAAAGCTTGCTCAGCAAACTACCAGCATCCATTGCTGGGTATAAAGCCGAGAACATAGTTAAGAAGCAATAGCCTTTCTTCAGGGAAACTGAGTTCGACTCACTGTCAGCTGTGGTTGTTCCGTCAGTCGAGTTTTGCTTAACTGTTTTTCTTTGTTATAAGGGACAGTTCTGTGGTGAAAGTTAGGGGAGGTTTATTGGAAAATAACTAAAGTGTAAAAAGGACAAAAGAAAAAACCACAGTCACCATGAGTGTTGGGTTCCATCCTTCCCTCTGTCCCTGGGACTGCCCACCCCAGTCAAGCCCAGCTGTCCCTACAATCATCCACCTTGTTTTTAAAGAACCTGCCCCAACTCTTTTTACCTATTCATGCTAAAGCTTAACAACACACCTGATGCTTCAGTAAGCACAGAGTGCTGGGACTGGAGTCAGGAGGACCCGAGTTCAAATTCTGCCTTATACACTTACTAGCTGTGTGACCCTGGGCCAGTGACTGAACTGTCAGCCTCTGTTTCCTCATCTATAAAAAGAAGATAGTAATAACCCCACCTCCCAGAGTGGTTGCAAAGACTGAATGAGGCCTTACTCGTCGCCCTCCCCCATCTTAGAAAATTCATTCTTAACCTCAGCCTTCCCTGCTGATCTCCAGATCTTTAGTGAATCTCAGAAAGAGTAAAGGATTAGGGACGGCTAGGTGTCATAGTGAATAGAGCACCAGCCCTAGAGTCAGGAGGATCTGAGTTCAAATCTGACCTCAGACACTTAAGCCTTAACTAGCCATGTGACCTTGGGCAAGTCACTTAACCCCAAATACCCTCCAAAAAGAAAAAAAAAGAGTAAAGCATTATTTGAAATCCAAAGACCTGAGTTGACTCTGCTGTTTACTACTACCTAGGTAGTCTTGAGGAGGCAGCTAGATGATCCAGTGGACAGAGCGTTGGGTGTAGAATCAGGAAGATCTGAGTTCAAATCCAGCCTCAGACGCTTACTAGCTCTGTGACTCTGGGAAAGTCACGTAACTGTTTGCCTCCAACCACTAAAGAAGGAAATGACAGTATGTTTGCTAAGAAAACCCCACAAACAGTATCACAGGCATTGGGAAGAGTCAGACACAGCTAAACAACTGAATAACACCAACAAATCTTCAATGAGTCATTGAAACTAGAAAAATGAGGGCCTTGAAGTGCGTCACAGAAGCAGAGTTGGAAGGCACTCCCTTCTGAATCCCACTCATTTTATAGACAAAGAGAACCAAAGTCTAGCAGACTCCTTAAGGTCACAGAGGTAGGAAGCATCAAGACAGGTCTGGAACAAAGGTCTTCTGATGCCCCAGTCAGTGCTTTTTTCCAAGATGTGCCCCCCCCATCTCTAAATCTTTCCCAGCCCCAAATTCTATGACCTCACCAACCATCAAAGAAGGAAAATTCCCATGATACTGCCCAGTGAGACTTCCATCTTCTAATAATTCAGATTATTCATTTATTCCTAAACACTTAGAATCCATCCATTGCCTAAGGCTCCACTCACCCCCGCAGTGATTTCCCTGAAGAATACATCCCTCTTCTACATGTGTTAGAAACTATATTTTTTTAATTTGTGGCCTCAGTATTTAATATACCACATAGTAAACCCTTAATAAATGTCATTTAATTCACTGGTTACAGAACATTCTTCATCCCTGTATTCATTCAGCAAGGCTCAATGGAACATCAGCTGTGAGCCCAGCCCAGGCCTGGGGACCAGAGGGGTTCTGGGGCCAGCTTATACCGGCCAAACCCAATTGTTCAATTTCCAGTGTGAGCATTCACACCTCAGAAGGCATCAAACACTACAAATCAGAGCTTGAGTTGTTGTTCTGTTGATTTACTTGAGAAATAGTAATAATGTAGACTAAATTTAAAAGCATGTGTTTTGCACATTTTAGAAAGTTAGTTGTTAAATATTCACTATCACACTCTTGTCTGGCTATCCATCTTCAAGGAGTTTCTGATTTCAATAGTGAAGCAGAACTGATATAAAATTCAATTCAATTCTATTCCATACCACAAACATTCACTAAGTAATTTATATAGGTGTGCCAGGTACTGAGGATATAAAAATAAAATCCCTGCCCTCAAAGGGTTTACATTCTACTACTTATATTCTAGAAGAAATAATCAAGGCTATAACTGGAGATTCTGGAACCCAAAGCAAACTTCATGAAAAGACCACTGCAAGAAGCTTTTTAAAAAATGAATTCATAGTGTGGAGGGGCAGGATCAAGATGGCAGAGTAGAAACAGCACTTCTGAGGAGCTCTTGCCCATACCATTTCAAAATTATGTAAAAGGGGGACTCTGAACAACCTCTGGAGCTCCAGAACCCACAAAATGACACAAAGAAGCTAACCTCCCTATGAGGACAGTCCCACAGCCCAGCAGGGAGTGGCCAGCACAGCACTCTGGGAGCCAAGCCCAGGCCAGGGTAACTCAGAGGTTTTAGCCCCAGGGTGGCTGCACTATCAGCTGGCTGGAGGGATCCCAGAACACCAGCAGCTGTGTCATTTCCAGAATTATCAACACATAGATGCCTAGGACAAAGTGAGAGGTCAGTGCCCTATGGACTTTGGGACTGGTTGGGAAAACATATGGCCTCTTTCCCCTGGGGTAGAAAAGCCACTGAGGAGCCAGAGAATTGCACCACATTGCCACATTTCAGCTTCAGCTCCTGGTGGCAAACTGTAGGGGAATCTGGCGATCAGTCTGGGGAGTAATCGCTTTTGCTTTACCCTTCTTGGATCTGGATTATGGTCTGGGGTAGAGGTCTTGGGGTGTGTGATCAGCTTGCCAGATTGTATGGATGCTTCACAGAGGCCACCCAACTAATACCTCCAGAAGTTGAGAAAACCCCAGCATTTGGGACAGAAGCTCCCCTGGCTGGTGGCAGAACCCTACTGTGGCAACAAGCCCAAAAGTCAAGTAATTGAGTGGCAACATGCCTAGACAAAGGAAACAAAATAAACAGAAAAATTCAACATTAGACTCCTATTTTGGGGGCAAAGAGGATCGAAGCATGGAACAGGAGGAGGACTGTGAGGTCAGAAATCCTGCACCAAAAGCCCTAAATGAAAATATGAGCTGGTTACAAGCCATAGAGGACCTTAAGAAGCAGATAAGAGAAGTGGGGGGAAACTGGGAAGAGAAATAAGAAAGATGCCAGAAAAGTATGAAATGAGAGTCAACAGCCTGACTGAGGAAAATAACACCTTAAAAAATGGGCTAACTCAAATGGCAAAAGAGGCTCAGAAAGGCAATGGGGAGAAGAATGCCTTAAAAAGTCGAATTTGCCAGATGGAAAAAGAATCTCAAAAGCTCACTGAAGAGAATAATTCCTTCAGAATTAGACTGGAGCAAATGGAAGCTAGTGACTTTATGAGCAATCAAGATGCTATTAAGCAGATCCAGACAAATGAAAGAATAGAAGGCAATGTGAAATATCTCATGGGGAAAAAACCACTGACCTGGAAAATAGATCCAGGAGAGACAATATAAAAATTATTGGACTGCCTGAAAACCATGATCAAAGAAAGATCTAGAAATTATCCTTCAAGAAATTCTCAAGGAAAATTACCCTGATGTTTTAGAAACCAGAGGGCAAAATGGTTGAAAGAATCCACCAATCACCTCCTGAAAAAGATCCCAAAAACAAAACTCCTAGGAATATTACAGCCAGGTTCCAGAATTCCCAGATCAAGGAGAAAATATTACAAGTAGCCAGGAAGAAACAATTTGAATACTGTGGAAATGCAATCAGGATAGCACAAGATCTGGCAGCTTCTACACTGAGGGATCAAAGGTCTTGGAATATGATATTGCAGAGGTCAAAGGAGCTGGGATTAAAACCAAGAATCACCTACCCAGCAAAACTGAGTATCATGTTTCAGGGGGAAATATGGTCATTCAGTAGAATAGAGGACTTTCAAGCATTCTTGAAGAAAAAAACAGAGTTGAATAGAAAATTTGACATTCAGATACAAGAAGCAAGAGATACTTAAGAAGGTAAACAAGGAAAAGAAATCATTATGAACTTATCAAAGCTGAACTGTTTACATTCTTACATAGAAAAACAGTAACTGTGACTGATGAAACTTTTCTCAGTATGAAAATAGTTGAAGAAGGGTATATGGGCATATGAATACATATGTGAATGTGTATATATGTTTTCAGGTATACATAGATAGAGGGCACAGGTCAAATTTAATAGGAAGAGATGATACTTAAAAGGTGAAATTAAGAGGTGAGAGAGGAGAGAATACAATGAGAGGAGATGGGGAGAGACAGAATGGGGTAAGCTCTCATAGAAAAGAGGCAAGGGAAAATGGTTACAAGGGAGGGGAAGAAAAGGAAGGCAAAAAGGCAAAACCTTATTCTCATTGAATTTGGATCAGGGAGAGAATGACATACATACTAAATAGGATTTCTTACCCTACAAGAGAGTAGGGGAGAAGGAGATGAGAGGGGGGACAATGAAAGAGAGGGCAGGCTGGGGGGGGGGGGGAGTTGGAAGCACCCACTTTTGAAAAGGGACAGGACCAGGTGGGGGTGGGATAGGAGGGAGAGAAATATAGTCAGTCTTTTACAATATATCTACTATGGTAATGTTTTGCATAGCTACACATGTACAGTATATACTGAGTTGCTTATCTTCCTTTTAAAATAAAATTTTTAAAAATATATAAATACTATGATTAATACTATTTTGCATATAATTGGGAGATAAGATGTACAGGCATTGGGGCATGAGGATTCACCTTGCCCTACTGAAAAAGTCAAAGGGGGTATGGGAGAAGAGATGGGAGAGAGCAGATTGGATGATGGGATATCCTGTGGGACTGCTATTCTGGGGTGGTGAGTAGAGGAAAATGGGGGAAAAATTGTAACTCAAAATCTGAAAGAAATGAATGATGTAAACCAGAAGTTAACCATTTGAAAAAAAAAAATGAATTCACACAGGACCAGTTGAATAGAAAGGGATGATACTTAAAAGGTGAAATTAAGAGGTGAGAGAGGAATATAATGAGAGGAGATGGGGAGAAACAGAATGGGGCAAATTACCTCATATAGAAGGGGCAAGGGAAAACTGTTACAATGGAGGGGAAGAACAGGAAGGCAAAAGGGAATGGGTCAACCTTATTCTCATTGAATTTGGCTTAGGGAAGGAATGACATACGCACTAAATAGGGTATCTCACCCTACAGGAGAGTAGGGAGGAAGGGGACGAGAGGGGGGATGATGGAGGGGAGGGCAGAATGGGGGGAATGAAGTTGGAAGCACCCACTTTTGAAACAGGACAGGATTAAAGTAGAGAATATAACAAATGGGGGGTAGGATAGGATGGAGGGGAATATAGTACATCTTTCACAAAATATCCACTATGGAAATGTTTTGCATAGCTACACATGTACAACCTATATTGAATTGCTTATCTTCCCAGTAAGGGTGGGTGATGAGGGGGCTAGGGAAAGAATCTGGAATTCAAAAATTTTAAATCAAATGTTTAAAATCTATATACATTATTGTTGTTGTTGTTGTTGTTGTTGTTGTTATTTAACATGTAAGTGGGAAATAAGATATACAGGCACTGGGGCATAGAGATCCACCATGCCCTACTGGAAAATTGGAGGGGGAATGGAGGAAGATATGGGAGAGAGCAGATTGGGGGAGGAGATCTGCAGTGGGATCGCTATTTTGGGGTGGTAGGTAGGGGAAAATGGGGAGAAATTTTGTAACTCAATATCTTGTGGAAATGAATGATGTAAACTAAAAAATAAAATTTTAAATTTTTTAAAAAGATGAATTCAGTTGAAGTTGAGACGGGAAAAGAAGAGAAATCTTGGCCCCCCCATTGGGGTCTAAGACTCCATTAGGGAAGACCTAGATCACCAAGACATTGGGCCCCAGAGGCAGAGTCCAGACGTAACTTTGAGACCATTGCTTAGCTAGGGAAGGAGAGAACAGAACTGGGCTGGAGCGATGCTCACCTGGGTCACATCTGCCAGGATTGTGAGGCACCATCTGGTAGCATCCTATTTCAAGTAATTATTCTTGATAACTAGGTGCTAAGCTGAAATGTTGTCAGTGCTCTCTAAATTTCAGAGCCTTGGGCCAAAACCCTGGTTGTTGCAACCTGGTTACAGTTCTTAAAAAAAAAAAAACTTTAAATAATCAGCAAGTTCAAAATAATAATCAGTTTTTCCTTTATGCTTGGCAGGGTGTCAAGTATGACAAATGATGGGAATAATCAGTTGTAGAGGGCTTATTGGGAGACAGGCACACTAATATGCTGTTGGTTAAGCTATAAGTTGGTCTGGTGGTCCAAAAGAAATTCGGGACTATGTTAAGAAGAGTGAGGCTGACAACTTTGTGCAACTGTACCTCACTTAAATCCAATTCATGCCCAAGTCACATTACCCCATTCTGCCATTGGTTCTCTTCCCAAATGAAGGATGAATAACAACAATAACAAAAAAGTGACTAAAACGTCCACACCTTCTGACCCAGGCATGTTTTGACTAGGTATAGACCCTGAGGAGATCAAAAATAAAAAGAAAGGACCTAAATATTCTGCCAAAAAATATTTTAGCATCATTTTCTGTGGTAGCAATGAACTGGGAGAAAACCTTGAAATCTATCAATTAGGAAGTGACAAAGCAGATCGTGATACAGGAATGTGATGGGAGAGGACTGTACTATGAGAAACAATGAATGTGAAGGATGCAGAGAAGCAAAGAAAGCCTCCTACAAACTAAAGGGAAATGAGAAACAAAGAATCAAGAAAATAATGTACACAATGGGCTATGGCAATGAAAATAGAACAGAAAAAAAATCAAAATTGAAGGCTGTGCCATTGTAGTGAACAAACCTGGTTCTGAAAAAAGACATGAGAATGTGCCTCCCATCTCTTGGTTCTTCTAGACTGTGTGACTTAGGTTAACCCCTCTACCCTCAGCTTCCTCATTTGAAACCTGAGAGATGATATCCAAGGTCCCTAGATCTAAGACTCTATGGCCCTTTTCTACAGAGGAGGAGGATTATGGGTAGAGAACGGTGTATATAACGTTGAACTTAGCTAATGTGTAGATTATTTTTGTTAAATTGTTTTTCTTTTCTCTCTCTTTTTTAATTGTTGGTGATAAAGGATAGCTCTGAATGGGGGAAGGGAACAGAATGTATTTGAAAATAAGTGATACAATGACTAACATGGAAATATGTTTAATATGATTATACATGTATAGGCTATATCAGATTGCATGCTGTCTTGGGGAGGGGGGAAGAGACAGAAAGGGAAAGATTTGGAACTTGAAATCTTATAAAAAGGAATGTTGAAAACAAAAAAAAAATCTTAAAAAGCAAACAAAAGAAAAGAAATGAGACAAAAATGAGATTTAAAAACAAATGAAAAGCAAAGCAATGAATATGGAAATAAGTTTTGCATGACTTCACATGTATAATGGATATCATATTCCTTGCCTTCTCAATGGGATGAGGATGTGGCAGGAGGGAGGGAGAGAATTTAGAACTGAAAATTTTAAAATGAACATAAAAATGTTTAAATGTTAAATGATGCAGATAGGGAAAAAAGAAAAGAAAGTCAATGAGGCAATGGTAAATATGGAAGCCTGGAAAGTCTAATAGGTCTATTCTGCTGTGATTTACACTTCAGTGTAGAGTAGCCTTAGCCTAGAAGATGTAGATTGAGTTCATAGGTCTTAGACAACAAAACCAATGCTTGCTATAACATTAATAAAACCATTATTATCAGTATATACTTTCCTTTAATATCATCTTCCAATACCTCATTGTGGCATGGACTTGACCTTAGGCTCTCTAAGGCTCTGTCAGCAAAACTCAAATTCTAACAGGTCCTACTAATCATGAAAAGTTTAGAACATGGGCCCAGTAATATCGGTCAGCTCTGCCCTCTCAGGACTTGCCTAGCTAAGTTTGGAAAGGAGAGTCACCACAAGGCTGATCACCAGGACATGAACAATTTTGCCCATAGCTAGATGGGGAATATAGTGATGCATATGGAAGTCAGGGAGACCTGACTTCAAATCCTGACCCAGACACTGGCTGGATGACCCTGGGCAACTCAATGAACATCTCTCTTTGTCTCAGTTTTCTCATCTGCAGGGTAAGGATAATGGTGGTTGTAAGGATCAAATGAGATAACATATGTAAAAAGCTTTAGAAAAACTTACAGTTCTATATAAATGCTTGTTAATATTATGATCTACAAAGGTGAGAAAGGGCTGTAATAATAGACATTGGTTTAAAGAGGACTCATATTGGAAAAATCACGTTTTTAAATAAGAAATAAAGGTATACATAGTACAAATTCCACTTCACACCTGAGGAAAGCAGGTTTAAGATGGAGCCCAATGAGGCTGGCTAACAAGTGAAGATTCCTTAGGAGAGGTGAACATGAAGGACAGAGGAGGTCAAAGGACATTTGTGTAGAGGCAAGGAAAGGCACAAGCAACAACATAGAGAAAAGAATTGAAGCTGTCTGGGGTTGGGGTGAGGGGCGGTGAGGAGACTAGAGTAGAGTTTGTGTAAGTTTGGAGATTTAGGTTGGGACCTGGAAGGCTAATATACTAAATTTGGACATTAACCTGTGGTAGCAGCAGCAGCAGCAGTAGTAGTAGCAGCAGCAGCAGTAGTAGTAGAAATGGTAGTAGAAGTAGTAGCAGCATTTATATAATTAGCATTTCTATGGTGTTTTAAGGCTTTGAGCAGTTCTTCACATACGTTTCTAAGGCATCTATGTGCCATAACTGATAGCGTGCTGAGGCTATTGTCAGGGAGAACTGAGTTCACATTCACCCTCAGTCACTCAGTACCTATACAACCTTGGCAAGTCACCTAATCACCCTCTGCTTTAGTTTCCTCGTCTATAAAAAGAGGATAACAGCAGCTCCTCCCTCCCAGGGCTGTTGCTAGGATCAGATGAGATAATATGTGTAAAATGCTTTGCAAACACTGAAGCACTCTATAATTCTAGCCATTGTTACTATCACCTCATTCAGTCTTTGCAACCACCCTGGGAGGTGGGATTATTAATATCTTCCTTTTATAGATGAGGAAACAGAGGCTGACAGTTCAGTCACTGGCCCAGGATCACACAGCTAGTAAGTGTATAAGGCAGAATTTGAACTCGGGTCCTCCTGACTCCAGTCCCAGCACTCTGTGCTTACTGAAGCCTCACCTAGCTGCCTCTCCAGGTGGTGGAAAATCATTGAATGTCTTTGAGCAGGGGAGTAATATGCACAGAACTCATGAATTACAGAATCTCAGTCATGAAAGGGGCTCTCAAGGGTCATTTAGTCCAATGAGCATCTAACCGAAAGTTTCTTTTATAATATCCCTAACAATGGCCATCCAGCCACTGGATGGAGATATCCAGCAAGGGAGATCCCCTAGCCCTGAAAACTCCCCATTCTGCCTTGGGGTGGCTGTAAAAATATTTCCCAAAAAGTAAGAGGCAGCATGGTACAACAGGGTACGTTAGCCTTGAAGCTGGGTTCAAGTCCTGCCTTTGATACATACATCCTTGCTGTGTGACCTTGGGCAAGTCCCTTACTCAGGGCCCCATGCACCTCTCTATAAGTTGCAGAGAAAAGGCCTTGGCAGAGGGATTTTCTTCATCCCTATTTATATCAATGAAATCCCAGATCTAGTCCCTTCCCCTTCCTACGTTCAGCTACACAGTTCTGCTCATACTTCACTCTGCCTCAGTTCAGAGAGGTCCTCTCAGTTTCCACTTAAACTGTCCATTCCATCATTTCTCATGCTGCCATTCATATACCATAATGGGTTTAGCCATTCTCCAGTCAATAGGTGGACACCCCTAAGGATGCATTTCCTAACAGTTACAGCTGGGTGAATTCCCCATAATTGGTGTTGAGATGGAGGCTGGAAGAGACCTTCATCTCCAGGGCTGCCAAACTCATGATGTGGGATGTAGCCCAAACCAGATTAAAATGTAACTGGGAAATGTTTAACAAAACAAAAACACAAAAGAAGTAATGTTACTTTGTGATTTCCTAAGTCAACGTGTAGCCCCTCATCTGTTTCCATTTGAATTCAATCTAGTTCACTTCCTATTTTACAAAGGCCCAGAGAGGTGAAAGTATTTGTCCAAGGGGAGCCTCTAAGTTCCCTTCCAGCTTTGAAATTCTATAACCCAAATGAAGACAGGTGCCAGTGAGTCAATCAGAATTTATTTTTTTTTTGGAGGTGGGGAGGGCAATTGGGGTTAAGTGACTTGCCCAAGGTCACATGGCTAGTAAGTGTTAAGTGTCTGAGGCCACATTTGAACTCAGGTCCTCCTGAGTCCCGGGCCGGTGCTCCATTCACTGTGCCACCTAGCCACCCCAATCAGAATTTATTAAGCACCTATGTGCTAGGCACTGGGGATACAAAGGCAAGAGCACTATCCCTGCTCACAGTCTAACTGGGGAGACAACATGCAAACTACATACAAACCAGATAGACATAGGATAAATGGAAGGTGGGGGAATCATAAAGGAATGGCCTGCAGATGGAGCATCTTTAGCTGAGGCCTGAAGGAAGCCAGGGAAGCCAGGAAGCACAGATGAGGAGAGAGAAAGTTCCAGGAATGGGAGACAATCACAGAGCTGGGAGAAGGAAGGTTCTGTTCAAGGAGCACTCAGAAGGCCAGGATAACTGAAAGGGAGTAAGATATCAATGAGACTGGAATGTTAAGAAGGACCTGGGTTAAGAACAGTTTTTAAAAGTCAAACAGAGGATTTTATATTTGATCCCAAAGGTCATAGGGAGCCCCTTACTGAATAGGAGGGTGTTGTGATTAGACCTGCATTTTAGGGAAATCAGTGTCGATGAAATATTTTATGAGACCAACATCTATGAAGATTCGAGAAACCAGACCCAAGGGTTGACACTTCACTTTCTGTAATTTGGGATCTCATTCTAGACACGCCCTGTATCTAACACAACAGTAGCCCCGGGAGGGAACAATGTTTGTGTTGTGGTGAAAGACAGTGATGGAGAGGTAGTGATGATGGATGGTGGTGACAGAGGGGAAAGATGGTCATTATTTTTAGTCAGTCATGATGGCAGTGGTGATAACCAGTGATGCCAGTCAGTAGCAATGGCAAGTGGTAATGGTACCGATGACAGCTGGTGATGGAGGCTGGCAGCAAAGGCTGGCAATGGAAATTAGTGGCAACAATAGAGCCAGTAGACAGTACAGTTGGCTAGTCAGCAGTGGTGGGTAGCAGAGATAGCCTGTGATGACTTTTGGCTTCAGCACCTGACAGTGACAAGTCAGTGGTGACAACAATATTAAGTGGTAGAGACAGTAGATGGTAGTAGAGGTGACAGTCAACAGTGATGTGCAGTGGGAACGACTGGAAATGATGGATGGTGATATGAGTCAGGCAGGATGGACAAAAGTGACCATCAGTGGGAAAAGTCAATGATAATGAAGGCACTGATGGTAACAGCACCAGTGACCAGTGAATGGTCATCTAAGGTGATGGTGGTGATGAAGCTAACAGATGATGAAAAGTAGATGATAACAAAGGTGGAAGTTGATGGTGTTGGCTGCCAGTGATAGATAGATAGATATAGACAGATATAGATAGATAGATAGATAGATAGATAGATAGATAGATAGACAGACATAGGGATGGATGGATAGATATATATTATTAAGCCCTTACTCTCTCAGGCATCGTGGTGAGTTTTGGGAATACAATGACAATTATCCTTTCCATATCACAAGGGTTGGTGCCCCCATGATCTGGAAAATCCATGTAAAAAAATTTGGCCCTCCCTTCATACTAGAGAAGTCTGATTTTTTTAATGGGGTATTTACAGTACCTTAATGTAAAATTTGAGTCATTTAGTCATAGGCTCTGTGTTATCTGCTGGCCTTCACATGTCATCTGTGGCTTCCATAAAGCTCCCCAAAAAATTTCATTTAATTTCTTATACCAATCCACAATATATCAAAACCATGATGAAGAAAGTAGTGTTATGGAAGGGATAACTGTAGAGATAGTCCTTTCCCTAAAGTTTACATTCTAATGGAGGAAGACAAAACAAAATAGAGCTGTAAATGGAGGAGGGGAAGGGTACCCACATTGGGGGAAAGCCACTGGTGAGAAGGTAGGAAATCTGAAGAGGGACTCAAGTTCAGATTGAAATGAGGGTAGCTAGGGCCCCTCATGAAATAATAGTGCAGGCTAAAGACTCACCACTCAGTAAAGTAGCCTTCATAGAGGCAGAATCTCCAGGGTGGGCAGGTGATAGTTTATCAAGCTATCTTGGTGATAAACAAAGGTGACAGCTATGGGAGAATAAGTTCTATTTTTATAGAACTTAAAACTTTGTAAAGTGCACCCCTCAGCATAGTGTGGTGACTGAGGTAGTGAAGGACTTGGAGTCAGGAAGACCTGAATTCAAATCCAGCCTCAGACAATGCAAATCACTTAACTTTTCTGAGCTTCAGTTTCCTCATATTTAAATAGGGAACTTAGACTCAGTCCCCTTTCAATGCTATATCTACTATCCTATTATCCTGGACAGGTACACCTAGTGGTGAACAGCTATTGACAATCACTGATAGTCATCCTAGATGGAAAGAACCAGAGGCAATAAATAGTTGGTAATGATGGAGGGGGCTAAAGGTGTCAACAGCTGGTGGTGATAAGGAGACTGATAGAATCTTAATTCAATGAATTAGTTCCCAGATGGAGGGAAATGGATTGTGCTGTGTCAGTTCAGGGACAGTGGAAGATGGAGGGAGCTGACATCAGCCCTTCCTTGGGAGCACCAAGAATCCTGTGGGGAAATAGGGGGCCTCCAGGAAGTCAGGGGGCAGTAGGCAAACGAGGGTGTCACCCCAAGAGGTGGGAGCAGGAAGATGGCATGATTGTACCCTAAGGATCCAGAAGAACTTGTTGGGCAGGAAGTTCCAACATCATGAGCTTCTGGGCCAAGAGGGAAGGCAGATATTAAACACCCAGATTCCCAGAGCTTATGTTTTTATAATAGAAGGGCTGGTCCTAGCCACACCCCAGGCGAATTTGTTGAGTCAGCCTTCTACCTCAAGTTCCAAAGATGAAATCTCTTGTCTCCTTTAGGACTCAGCTCAAACATTCCCTTCTGAATGAATGCTGGTAGCAATGACTGGCAATGGAAATTAGTGGTGACAACAGAGCCAGTAGACAGTAACAGTTGGCTAGTCAGCCACGATGGTAGCAAAGATAGCCTGTGATGACTTTTGGCTTCAGTAGTTGATAGTGACAAGTCAGTGGTGACAACAATATTAAGTGGTGGGGACAGTAGATGGTGACAGTCAAGAGTGATGTACAGCAGGAACAACTGGAAATGATGGGTGGTGATACGAGTCAAGCAAGATGGACGAAAGTGACCATCAGTGGGAAAAGTCAATGATAATGAAGACACTGATGGCAACAGCCACCAGTGACCAGTCGATGCATACCCTCCCCCAAACTACCTTGCATTCACTTTGTATAGATCTTGTATATGTGTCGGCCTTCACTAGAATCTATGCTCTTTGAGGACAGTGATTGTTTCACTTTGTCAGCACCATGGCTGGCCCAGAATAGGAATTTAATAAATGGATGAATGGATGGATGGATGGATGGATGGATGGATGGATGGATGGAGGGAGGGATGGATAGATGGATGGAGGGAGGGAGCTATTTTTTTAAGGCTAAGTGAAAACTGGGTGAATCCTGAATATTCCTGGGCTGCTCTGCACTGTCTGCTCATCCACACATTATCATCTGACATGTATTCAGTAGATAATGCTTTCAACCAGTCACGGACACATAATCACAGTATGCTGGAATAAAGAGCACTCAAGAGATAATGAAGCTGATGCCCCAATCTCTCCCTGAAGATAACTGCTCCACAAAGGCTCTCCAGTGGTTCCTTTCTAAAGTCTCTTAGCCTAGTAGAGGTACTCAGGGGCTCAAGCTCACAATTTTACTCCTCAAGCTAGTTCAGGGCAAATCTATATCCCTGCCTGGTCTAAGTTTAACAACCTGTGCTTTTGGTCATAAGGGGAAACCTTGTAAGAATGGCTGTCTCAGTCAATCTCAGTCAATCCCCAGGCTAGGGGCCTGGGTTAGAGTCAGGCTACTATAGACACTGAGTTAGGAACTTCATTAGGGTGACTAGCATTTTGTCCTATGGTGCCAAAGTTTAGAGAGCAATAAAAGTGCCAGCCTAAGGTATGATCCTCCAGCTGGCAGACATCCCAACTGAGGTCCTCCCCAGCCGACCTGTCATAAGGTCATAAGATTGGGCTTAGTGGTCTTGAGACCACCATGACAGTTTCCCCTTAAAGGAGACTGTAGTTTATAGAATCTATGCATGAAAACCCAATTGTTAATTCATTAAATTAAGCCTCATGGTCTCCCATTAAAGGAAGCTATAAACTTATAGAACATATAGATAGATAGATAGATGTATGTAAAAGAAGCTATAAACTTTCCTTTTATAGGAAAAATAATGACAATAATTTTTCTTGAAAGTTAATACAACTAGGGGTGGCTAGGTGGTACAGTGAATAGAGTCCTGGAGTCAGGAGGACGTGAGTTCAAATCCAGCCTCAGACACTTAACACTCACTAGCTGTGTAACCTTGAGCAAGTCACTTAACCCCAATTGCCCTGCTCTCCCCCCTCCAAAAAAAGAGAAAAAAAAGTTAGTCCAACTGTATCCCCCAAATAATATTTTGCCTACCACCAGCTTGTTTTTCTTCCTGATAAACACCCAAAGCAATATTTTGCCCTGACCCCTGATGTGGAACTTGACTAGCCCCAGAGAGGCCACTCAATATCAGAGTATAAGAAGCCCATTCTCAGAAGAGCATTGTAGAACAATGGGAACAAATCTTCCTGCTGGAGCTCCCCTTCCTGATGAATCAAACTGAGCTTCTGTGCTGCCTTTACACGAGTAACGTCCGATATTGGAGTGTATGCCTAAGTTGTCTCATGGATCCGTTGTCTTCCCTTCCCTTTCTTCCCCTTTGCTTGCAATAAACCTTTGCATTGAACTGATTCCCATTGTTTTACCATTATTTACCACTCCCATTATTCTCCGTACCAGAACTCAGTAAAGGGTTGTTTTCCCCAATATCTCTGGATGGCCCATGGATCTTTCCTTAGGCATAAACTAGGCCCCAGACAATGACTTAACCTATTGACAGCCACGTCTACACTGGAGGAAGAGGGCACTGTGATCCCAGCTGTGGAAAGCCAGGGTCAATAGGGAAAACCTACATCCTCCCTTATGCCAGAAGACTGTCACAAAACATGACCCCATGTAGCAGCAAGCACCCTAGCATACCTAGGATGGCTGCTAGCCCAGGTTCTTTGATCTTCTCTTGTAAAGGAAAGCAAGACAGACAAAAGCAGACAAAAAAACACAGAGAAAATAACACAGTTCAACAAACCAGCAGACAGGACTTCTAGGTGTCTGACCATCACATACATACAGTGTTGGTTACCACAGAGAGAAGCACCAACATCTGGGTTTTCAAAGCCAGGAGGCTTAACGGCTGCCCAGAGTCTCCTCTGACCAAATCACACAACTCTTCCCACGAGTGAGCCCCAAAGCAAAGCCTTACCTCAGAGTATATATAGCCTTCGCCAGGGTCAGAGAACATCACAAACTCCATGACTCACTGCCTAATTACAAAGTAACAAAAGGTGGGTCTTCCTGAAGAACCAGCTTCTGCTAAGCAAGCTTCTCTGGCTGTGCTCCAAGTGAGGCCCATTGAGGGGCAGGGAAGATCCTCAAATTCCCTTACCATCACACCCCATCTGCAAGGATGGCGCTAGAATACCAGAGCATGCCTCTTCCCCTTGGAGACCCCTCCTCCCTGCTCTTCTCCTCTTGTCCCAGCCAAGTAGCATCAGCCCCTCAGCAGTAAGGAAACTTCATGTTATCTTGTGGATGTACTTCTATTACCACACCTCAGGTGAATTCCCCACCTCCTTCCCTCCCTTCCTCTTCAGGCTACTCCTCAGCAAGGATGCTGATGGACAGAGGAAGAATCAAAGACGTTTTCATTGTCCTCTAAATGTTTCCAGTCTGGTGCAAGGCAAGACGAAAACAGAGCCATCAGAGGGCAATGCCAGACACGTGATAGCCTGGGAGGGGGGACAGAACACAAAATTTGGAACATTAAGACCTGGGTTTAAATTCCTATACTGTCACTTGTTAGCTGTGTGCCCTTGGGCAAATAACTTCCCATCTTTGGGCCTTATATAATGAAGGGATCAGATGAATCGTCCCATTAATTACCGTACAGAGAAAGACTATAGGCAGCTTTTCCCAGACTTCTCTTGGAACCCTACTATTCCATGTGATGTAAATAACCGTTCAGGCAGGAAATGTCAATTCTAAAGATATTTTTCCCTTATATTAAAAATACTGATTATATGCAGCAATATTTTGGTTTGAAAGAGGCTAAATTTCCTCAGTAAAATATATGGACCATTTCATCATCTAATGTAGACTGTAGGTTGTCTTAGTCATTTGTGGAAAACTCTGCAATGAACCATTGTACCAGGTTTCAGATATACTTTCCACAGGTACTTGGAGAGCTGGCTGATTACAGATATAACAGCTGAAAAATGTACCCAGTGTTCCAGCCCCACTCTTTGTCCCAGGACAATATTCAATACGCCAGGAAACCCAGACAGGAAATGGTAAGATCTAGGAAAGGCAGCACAGTGCCTGGAGTCAGGAAGACCTACCTGGGTTCATACCTGCCTAATTTACCTTAGCTGGAGGACCGAAGGTTAGTCACTTAAGCTCTCTCAGTCTCTAGTAGTATAGCCTGCATACAGAGCTAGCCTCAGAGCTCAGGTCCTGCCTCTGACTGTATCACCCTGGGCAAGTCACTAAACCTTTCAGAGTCCCCAAGGGACCCTCTAAAACTATGAGACAAAAGAGTTGTTGAGTGGCGAGGGAATTTCCTCACTAGGAGTCCCTTGTACTGATGAAATCGCAGGTTTGGAACAAAATGGACACAATATAACCTACCTCACAGGGCTGCTGTGAGGATAACCCATGATGATGTGTGCAAAGTGCATTACAGACCTCTGATATGTAAATGTCCACTATTACTATTAGCATCATTAATTCCATTTCAAGCTCAAAAGTGTGACCTTGGGCAAGTTGATTCCCTTTTTGGACCTTTTCTCACCTACAAAATAAGAGAATTGGACTAGAATGATCTCTAACGCCGGTCCCAGCTATGACTATAGCTGTAAGTTATACACCTACATGACTACAACATATATAAAGCTGTGGTCAGTCACCTTTTGAAGCAAAGACAGTGGTGTCATGCTTTGTGTGCACACTAGGGGGAGGTGTGGTGCAATATTATTCCCTTGTGTTTCAATGGGACCCTACTCCCTCCCAGCCTGGCTTTCTAAAGTGAGCCAGGCTCAGAGAGCCCTGGGATCAAGGAGCAACCCTAGTGCAGATGAGTCCTGGCAGCGTGGTCGCTGATGCTGCCCCTCTCTCCTCACCAGCCACAGGCACAGAGGGCCAGGATGAGAAAGCCCTTGGCACCATCGGACGGCTCGGTGGCAGAAGCCAACATGGTCTTCTTGGGACTCCATGTGTTAAAACAGGGGCCTCTTAAGAACAGGGACCATCTTGCTTTCCCTTTGTATCCCTAGCTCTCAGCACAGTACTTGACACACAATGAGAATTCAATAAATGCTTTCTCTTTGCCTGCTAGAGCCTCAGCTCTCATTCCATTCACAAGGCTGAGATTACCCTATGCAGAGGGACACAGCATCTCCAAGCATCATATGATCCAGTTCAGGGTGGACCATGCAGGAGGCCCTGTCCCCCACCCCTCTCCCAGCCCAGTGAGGACCTGGGACAGACCCTGGAGCAGCCCCGTACTTCACATGGTGGCTGTTCGAGAGATCAAGGTCAGCCAGCAGGCTTCATAGAATCAAGAAATTAGAGGAAACAAGAAAACTCAGCACGAAACAGTGCAAAGACCCCCCTGGCCCTGGAGTCAGGAGGGCTTGGTCCAAATGCGGCCAGGGCTCATTCTCTCCTCCCCTTCCAAGGCTTCCTCATCTGTACACTGAGGAAGCTTCATACATCGATCTCTGAGGTCCCCACTTGCTCCAGGTCTGTGACCATGAAGGAAGCTTATCTTTAATAGGAGCCTTCCTTCCTTCTTCCCTTGGGAAAGCCAAAGTCTCAGACAATCAGAAATCACAGATCCCAAGAGTCCAGAGAACAATCCATTGCTTGTGAGGGTGGGAGCCTGTTGAGATGAGGCTGAACCCAATGATTGAAGGGAGGGACTGGGCCATGGTATGTGCCTAGACTAGGGCATGGTCTGAGTCCAGTGGACTCAGGTGAATTTTATACTGACAAAGCTTTTGTGGGCTTGGATTCACACTTGGGTGGACCTTACCCTGTCCTTTTCAGAGGGTTAAAGGCTGGCGTCCAGGGTCTCATACTATGCCCCTGCCTTCCAATGACTTCAGTGGTCAAGAGCTCTTCCCCCACCTCCCAGAGCAGGGTCATTGCTGGTCATACCAGTTCACATCACCTCTCCCTGAGTCATCACAGTTATTCCCAGATTATAAAACCCTGGAGCTGTTATCGTGCCAGGAGTGTTACGGGCACCTAGAGAAGGGCTCTGGACCAGAAGGGGTTAATTAGGACACTGCAGAGTCTGCAGGAACCTGCCTGTTTCTGCTGGGATTAGTAGGAGGAAGCCTCACCTGGCCTCTGAGACAGCATTGAGCCAGCAGTGAGAGCCAGGACACAGAATGGTTTCCCCACAGAGATCAGGTGTCAGGGTACTCAGGCCTCCCAGAGAGAGAGCAAAGGGGCCCAAATGACAGCCTGGGTGAGGGCTCTTTATGAAGCTGACTGTCTGTCTTCCCTTTTCCCTGCAGAACAGCTCTGGTTTTGGTTTTTTTGTTTGTTTGTTTGTTTTCAGTTCAGTGCCTTCCACAATGCCCCAGCACACAGTGGGTGCTTAACTATTGCTTTTTCACTGATAGGTTGACAATCCCATGTCCCCACAATGCTTTCCTTATGTCACGTGCCAATGTTTTAATGGGCTTCCTCAAACATGATGCTCAGAAACGAGCCGGATTCTCCAGTGAGCTCTAACCACGGTCACCACCCTCATTCAGGTCCCTCATCCCCACCCTTGCCTAGACTATTATGTCTTCTCCCTTTTCAAATCTCTCTCTTCCTCAACCCTTTCTCTAGATACTACCCTCCAAAAGGCTTCTAAGACATGGGTCCCTGCTTCAAAACCTTCCATGCCAAGAAGAGGACGGCCTCCTTAAAGTAGGTAGGAGTGAAAGAAGCCAGCGTGGGAGAGGTTTCTGAATGATGTGAGGGGGGGTTGGAAGAGGAAGGGGAGAGAGGGAGGAGGAAAGAGAGGGGAAAGGACTGGGGAAAAGGGAGGGGGAGGAGGGGAGAAGAAGCAGCTCGTTGTGAATGGCCTCAGTTTCTTCTTGAGACAAAGGTCTCAGCTGGGGGGTGGGGAGCCTTGGAGTTCTGAGGAGGGCCACTAGATAATTCAGAAAACTGACTTGTTTAGTGTAAAGTTGTTTGTAGAACCTATATCAGATTGCATGCCGCCATGGGGGGAGGGAAAGGGAGGGGGAGAAAATTTGGAACTCAAGAGATTGTGGAGCTGAATATTGTAAACTAAAAGTAAATAATTTTTTAATTGACCTGTGATTGGGACAGTAATAACCACAGATGGCACAGTGGGTAGAACATCTGGGCCTGGAGTCAGGAAGACATGAGCTCAAATGCAGCCTCATATACTCACTAGCTGTATGACCCTGGGCAAACCTGTCTGCCTCAGTTTCCTCATGTGTAAAATGGGGATGATAATAGCACCTACCTCCCAGGTTTATTGTAAGAATCAAATGACATGAATGTAAAGCACTTAGTATCGTGCCTGGTACACAGTAAGTGCTACATAAATGTGAACTATCATTATTGTTATGTTCTAGGTTCTAGTTATTATTCCCGTTTTGCAGATGAGGAAACTGAGTCTGAAAACTGATTAAATGACTTGCCCAAGGACACACACCTACTAAACAGGATTCTGGGCAGTTTGATCATCTAATACCTCTTCTCTCCCATACTGAGCCTCCCAGACACTGAACTAGCTCTGGCCAAAGCTCACCTGATTCATTTCAGCCCCCTTGATTGCACTATCTACATATTCATTTACTTTGGCTCTACAGTTGTCTTGTGTGTAAGTCAAATTTCCCCAAAAGGATTTGTGAGCTTCCCTACAAGGAAAAAAAAAAGAACCACCACCACAAAGCAATAAGAATAGAATCAGGTGAGCTTAAAATGGCCAAGCTCGACCCTGAATAAAAGATGTGAGAAGTTATTTCCTCTGCTCCAAGCCCTTCACAAAGTTGAGGATCCAGGAATGTGGATGTAAAGGTGAAATATTTTGCTGTTGACTTGGTTCTGTGATTTTTTTTCCTCTTCTTTAAAAAAATTATTAGAATCAGAAAGAAGTGAGTTCAAATCCAGCCTCAGACACTAGCTTTGACCCTGGGCATCTCACTTAACCACAACTGGCTCCTGCCCCCACCAAAAAAAGAAGATTGTTATTATTATTAGGAATAGCTTTCTGGGATACAGGATTCGGGGGGGGGAATGATGATGTAAAAACAAAATATCAATAAATTTTTGTTGTTGAATCTTCTGAGCATCAGAAGCAGTGATGAAACTAGCATCATAAGTGTAGGTATGGTGTACAGCCTGTACAGTCATGAAGAAGGAAAATGGAAAGAAAGTCCTATTAGTCAACAAGAATGTATTAAGCATTTACTGTGTGCTAAGTATGATGGATCCAAAGAAAGGCAAAAACAGTCCCTGCCCTCAACTCACACTCCTAAAGTGTTCCTTAGACATGAAAACCAGGAGTAGGCAAGTTTGGTTGTGAGGTTCAAAAAGTTTTGAGAGTAATTCCAGGTAATTATTCATTTTATTAATAATGCTAGTATTTTATCAAGAGTCAGTGATGCTCAGAAATGCCAAAGACTTCACCTGAATAGGGCTTGCAATTACTGAGAGGTGCTTTACACAGAGAAGTGGGCTCCCTCCCAAGAGGGGCTGGGAGCCAGGCACAAAGACACTATCTCTACTTGCAGACCACCCCGAGCCTTCAGCAATCCAGATAAAAGATCTATCTCCACCCAAACCTGCTGGAGTGGAACTCAAAGGGCAGGAATACACCTTAGATTAAATTCCTTCCAAAGTTGGGTGGGATTGACCAGTTTGCGGAAAAAGTTATTTCAACCTTCAAAGACTGAATGAGGACTTTAGAAAAAGATGGAAATATGGATCTCCCCAAATCATTGGTTAATAATTGGTTCTCTCAGCAGGAGGGTGGGCACTTGTGCTAGAGGAGAAGGTATCATTATCCGGGAAAGAAGGGTTGGATCTAGACTATGAAGGACCTTCCAAACAAAGGAATTTGCATTTGATCCTAGATGTCATAAGACACCACTGGAATTTCTTGATCTCTTGAGTGATTTTAGTGGGGGGTTCAAATCTGTACTTTGGAAATATTTCTTTGGCAGCTTTATGAAGGGTGGACTGGAGCAGAAAAGATAGAGGAAGACCGTTTAGGTTATTTTAATAATATGGGCAAAAGGTGACACAAAGTCTGAAACGAGGAACTATGTCTATGGGCATGAGGGAGGTGGTACAGCTGGGCAACAAACTGGCACTGAAGAGGATCATCATAAAATGATGAAGTGTGGGGGTGCTCAAGACCCCAAAATACCAACACGCCAGGTCTTGCCAAATGAATACGACTCAAGTCTTCTCTCAGCCAAAGAAAAGCAAAGTTTATTAAAAGTTCACCATATTGGGTAGACTCTTAAGGAGCCTCGGTATCTATAAGGCTTGTATTGGACACAGAGCAAGTCTGTGCTAGAAAATTCTGTGACAGTCACACGGACGCAAGATGGGGTTCTATATACAGAAAGGTTGTGGGAGGAATCTAGGGGTGGCTAGAGGAGGAGTTTGGGGAGGGTCTTCAGAAGGAGTCCATGAGGTCAGACTCTAGTAATAAATGAGTGATTAAGGGTGGAAAGTTGCTGGAGGCTACCTGGAGATGACCTACAAACTACTATGGGCTAGACTAGTTCAAGGGTGTAACTGTTGATTTGGGTATAGATATTTTGATAGGCTCAAGGGTGGGAAGTAGACAGACAATGGAGGGCCAAGCTAGTAACAATGGTTTGGGCAGAGCCAAGGTGAAAGGCTCATGGCCTCGTGCAAATGCCCTACCTGGGAAGATTCTAGGAGAGCTGCAGGGGGTTCCCAGAGCCTGTACCTCATCAGCACCTCAATTGAAAAGGAGCCTGGCAGGATTGTTTTCTGGGTCTTCAGTTGCTGTGACTACTGGGGAAGTTGGGACTGCAGCTCCTTCAGGGACAGTTGCCCACTTACATCACAGGGTGGTTGTCATAGACCATGGCTTCAGGGGTGGGATTAGAAGCAAAGTTGGTGCTTTGAGGACTTGGATTTATCTGTTATTGGTCAGCAGTTGGTCACTACAGGGATATTAGGCCCTTTCTCCACAAAAAGGTATTGGGAACAGAATCCTTTGCTGCCTCCACTTGGGTCTGAGTGCAAATGATAGTCAAGTTGGTGGCAGTGATTTAACTCACCTAACACATATTGTCTGTCCCCTGTCTCTCTTAAGACATTTTGCTACTCCAGGAAAGACTGGCTGACTTTCCTTCACTTTTGGTGGAAGTTGGCCAGCAGTTGGTGCTGGTAGTGGCAAGCAAGATATGGAACGCAACAGTCTCCAAACAACTGAAAATGAATATCACAAAAAAAAGAAGAAGAAGTTTGGGGCCAGCTAGGTGATACAGTGAATAGAGCACTGACCCTGGAGTCAGGAGAACCTAAGTTCAAATCTGGCCTCATAGACACTTAACACAAAAACTAGCCATGTGACCTTGGGCAAGTCACAACCCCAATTGCCCTCCAAAAAAAACCCTGAAAATGAATATCACAGAGAAGAGGTACAAGGCACACAAGAGTGGAGTGAACAACAAGGAACATGAAAGAACAGCCGTAAAGGATACCACCAAGGGATTGTAGAAGAACAAGCGATGACATGGACAACCAGAGGGCTCCATTGGTCCCCTCATGACATCAAGAGAAATTAAAGAAGGCCTCCAGACTATTGGGTGGTGAACTTTTGGGAGAACATGGACAAAAGTTATATAGCACAGACAGGTATGGATGGATAGGTTGCCATCTGTAACACTAGAAGGATATCTCCCTAATCAATAAGATCATAGAACCATTTGTGCCTTGAAGTAATGGGAACAAGGGGAAGTAAATGGACTCCATAGGTTTTGCAGAGGTAGAATAAACAAGCCTGGGCAACTGACTGAGTGAGGCGGGGTAGAGGAATGAGAATGAAAAGCAGATGATCCCTCCTAGGTTGGTTATGAACCTGGATGACTAGAAGAAAGGCTGTGCCTTTATCAGAAATGCTGAAGGCAGGTTATCAGGGTGAGGGAGTTTAGAGGGAAAGAAAACAAGTTCTGCTTTGGACATGTTGAGTTTTGAGATGTCCAGAGATGCCGGGCTGGCAGGTGTGAGACGAGCTCAGAAGAAAGATAAGGACTGGAGGTACCAAATTAGGAGTCATCTAGAGATACGAGAGCTAAATATGAAGCAACAAGCATTTATTAAGCACCTACTGTGTGCCAGAATCTATGCTAGGTGCTGGGATACAAAGATAGAATGAAGCAGTCCTTTTCCCAGGGGAGTGTAAATTTAGGGCAGAGCCCTGTGGTACTTCCACTCATGGGGGACAGTCACAGATGGTAGTCTAGCAGTAATGACAGCAGCATTATATAGCACTTACTATGTGCCAAGCACTTTATAAATATGATATCATTTGGGATTTGATCTCACCACAACCCTGAGAGGTAGGTACTATTTTCTCCATTTTTACAGTTAAGGAAACCAAGGCAAATAGGAGTTATGTGACTTGCCCAAGATCACAGAACTAGTAAGTATTTGAGACCAGATTTGAACTCAAGTCTTCTTGATTACAGGCCCAGTGCTACCCACTGTGCCACCTAATCACTCTGCAAAGGAAAATGAGAAGGATTGGCCAGAGAAGTGGAAGAACCACAAGAGAGGAAGATCATGAAAACCCAGGGAAGAGTATCCAGAATGAGGGAGAAGCCAACAGTGGAAAACACTGGGATAGTATGATCAAGTGAAGGGCTTTTATGGATGGAAGAGATCTGGAAGTGTTTTTAAGTAATGGAGATTGAGCCAATATATAACTAAGGAGAGACTGAAAATTAGGGAGGGAAGGAGAGAAAGAAAGGAGGGAGGGATAGAGAGAAAGAGGAGGGAGGGAGGGAGAGGGAGAGAGAGAAAGAGGTGGGAGGGAGGGAGGGAGAGAGAGAAAGAGAAAGAAGGAGAGAGACAGAGAGAGAGGAGGGAGGGAGAGAAAGAGAGAGGAAGATCAGAAGCATCTGTTTTCAGAGGTGGTGAGAAGGTGGGGGTTAGGAGTACAAGTCCAAGGCCTTGGTGAGAAGGATGGCCTCTTCCTCTGAGATTGGTGGAGAGGATGGGGAAGAGGCAAGATGATCTTGAGAGGGGTTGTGGTTATAGAAGAGGGAGGAGAAAGGGGCTTGTGATGAGGTGAAGGCTCTAGGAATCCCCTTGAACTCTGACCAAATCATCCCATTTGATGGGGGGGTGGGGAGGAGAGGGGAATCACACTTTATCCCTAAAAGGAAAAGACTATGTCTTTGGGATCTGGACCCCAAAGCCCCTGAGCCCAGGTCTCTGGTGTTTGCCTGAGCACCCATAATGGCCCATTGCAGTCAATAATTCTCATTGTCAGCCTGGCCCACCCCAGGCTGCTTGCCACTTCTGCTCCCATCCAGATCTTCCCATAGTTTTTATGTATAAAAATATCAGTCCCAGCCTCATCAAATACAGACGCTCCTTAAGAATCTGGCCCACTTGTATTGGCATCACAAATAGTGCAGACTTACTAGGAACCTTGCCCACCCAAACCCTGTGTCTTAATAAACTTGCTACTTGGACTGAAAGAAGGCTTGAGTAGTCTAATTCTTTTGAGGCAGACCCCTGTCCTGTATCCTTGCATTTCAGGGGTCCTAGCACCCCTAGACTGTAACATTTCACTCCCCTATATGTGCTGTCTCCCCCAATTAGAAAGCAAGCTCATGGAGGGGAGCAGCTGTCTGTACCCCGGTATTTGCCTTACCTAGTGCTTACCACATGAGCTTTGAATAAATGCTTCTTCAATCAATCAAAAGTTGACAATAAGGAAAATGGAAAAGTTAAACTCCCAATTTAGAAGGGAGGAACTGGAAAACCAGCCTTTTTCTTGCAGGGACCTCAGAAGTGGGAACCTTCCCCTCCCTCTTTCCAGGCAGCACTCCCCTCAGGGCTGGGCCTCCAGAGAAGTCATAAAATGTTTAAATTGTAGAGGACTTCAGAGGTCAGCCAGTTCCTGGGGCAGACAAGTGGGAGCTTTATCACTGAGCTCTTTAAACCAAAATAAAGATATGAGTCTGAACTTGTGGGGTGATTCATCTCATGAATGCATTGGGAACTGATAGTTTTCATCAGCCCAGCCCAAACACTGATTCCTGGTCTCAGTGTCCCAGGTGGGCCTTTTCCTCCTATCTCGGGCTGTAGTCCCATCCAGTTTTACCACCCCTTTGATCCCCTCCACCAGAGGTGGCTCTGGACTAGGCTTCCCTACTTTTTTAATCCCTCCTCTGACTTGCAGCTCATACCCTCAAGGCTGGGCCGACTCTTCCTTCCTGAAGGTGACAAATGGGGAATTTGATCAATTCTTTGATGAGTTGATATTTCTTTCATCAGGCCCCTCCCTTCTTTCCTTAAGCTAAATCTAGGGTTTGGGATCTTTTGGTAATGATAGTCTTCACCAAGAGAAAATAATTTCTTTCATCCCTTCCTGTTCTACTAGTCCATCTCCTATATTCTTGCCTCACTTTCCTTCAAAGTGTGGACCTTAGAGTTAATCAATTCAACTGTATACAGTCCTTCACTCTAGAATGATTCCAGTCCCCACATTAGCACTATTAACATCCTGATAGTCCCCCATCTTAGACAAGACTACCATCTTCCTTCTCCCAACTCACTTCCATTCTGAAGCAAAGTCAGCCAACTGTTCCAACTGTTGTTCAGTTGTTTCCATTTTGTCTGACTCTCCATGACCCCATTTAGGGTTTTTGTTGCAAAGATACTGCAGTGGTTTGTCATTTCCTCCTCCAGCTCATTTTACAGATGAGGAAACTGAGGCAAACCAGATGAAGTGACTTATCTAGGGTCTCACAGCTAGTAAATGTCTGAGGTCAGATTTGAACTCAAGTCTTCCTGATTCCAGGCCTGGCACTCTAAGCACTGTACCACCTACCTGTCCCAAAGACATCTCAAATTTAAAATTTTTCCTCCCTACACTTGCTGCTTCTGAATTGCCATATTTCTGTGGACATCACCACAATCTTTCTAGGCACCTAGGGTCACAACCTCAGAGGCATCCTTGTCTCACTCCAGAAATATCCAATTATTACCTGTCTTCTCAAATCCAACCTCTTTGACAGGTATCACCTTCTCACTCACAGGATCCCTGCCCTGCCTCAGATTCCCATCGCCCCTCATTGGGACTACCTCACTTCCTTCCTAACTGGTCACTTGGTTCCCATCTTTTCAGCTTTTCAGTTCACCCTTCACACTGTTGCCAAAATAGTCTTCCTAAGACTTCAGTCTGACCTCTTTAATCACCCCCCCTCAAAAAAATGTCCATGGGTTTTGACTGCCCTGAGCGCAAAGTAGAAACTGCAAAGCCTCTCGCTGAAAATTCTCCAGAAAATGCCTTTTCAAGCTTTCACATCACTCCCACTCATACATACAAGTTCTAGGCAATCTTGACTACATAACATTCCACCTCTAGTCTCCATGGCTTTGCACAAGCTGTGCCCCATACCTAGAATGCCATCCTTCCTTACACCTACCTCTTAGAATTCTCCACTTCCTTCAAGGCTCAGCTCAGATGATTTCCCCCATATGCTAGTGAAGAGGTTACTCTTAAGTGCTCCCTACTCAAATTATATTCACTCATCTGGGTTCATTTAGTGTCCCTACCACCAATAACCAAAAATAATAATTGATAAATATTAATTAAGCTTCTACCATGTCACAAGTACTGTACTAAGCTCTGAGGATGCAAAAATGGAAAAAAAAAACTATTCCCTACTACCCTCCAGGAGCTTACTGGGGAAGACAACACCCAAAAGAAAACAGAAAAGTTAAGGGGTGGGGGATACCCAAAGCAGAGGCAGCAAAGAATTGCAAAAGGAGTAAAGCCAGGCGGGGAATGAATAGATGTCTGAAGGGGTGTCTGTCCTGTGCCCTCTCCTTAAATGGAGGAACCCATGGCTCCACTCTCCAATAAGAGGTGCAGAAGGTACTGATGAGGTACCAAAGTTGATCAGATCTTCAGAGATAATATTTCCCAAAGATGACGTTTCTGAGAATAGGGCAGAGAAGTTGGAAATGTCCACCATCCTTTTCTTCCAGCAGAAGTAAATTCCTGGATGAGCTTCCCTAAGCCCAACAAGGAATCTTCTGCATACCAGGTGCTTAACACATATCAATCAGAAGTTTCAGGCCATGGCACCTCCTGAACTGTCTTCTGGGGTCCCTAAATGATATGGCCTCAGCAATCTATTATCTTCCATGCCTTCGTCAAGCCTGTCTTCCAACCTGCTCTTTCTGAATATTTTTGCCCTTGATGGTCTGGCTCTTCTTCCCACCTACACAGTAAAGACTGAGGTGTTTGGCCCACACGCTATGCCTCCGAAGATGAATTTTAGCATGCTTCTCTCCAGATGAACTGTATTTCTGGTTTCAAACCAGAGCTCCCAAGGGAGCCCACCCACCCTTAGCTCTCTACCACTGGCAAAGCTGAACATTCAAGGGCCAGTTGAGACTACTGATCTGGTCCTGTTCTCTGACATACAATTATTTCCTTATTTTTTAGCCCATCCCTCCTAACCCTAACCCTAACCCTAACCCTAACCCTAACCTAACCCTAACCCTAACCTAACCCTAACCCTAACCCTAACCCTAACCTAACCCTAACCCTAACCCTAACCCTAACCCTAACCCTAACCTAACCCTAACCCCCCAGTAACAAAGACTTTGAGGACATAGAAGTCAGGTCAACAGAGCCCTAGCTAAGCAATCCCAGTGCCTGGGGCCCTACCCTGCTGTCACCCCCAGTTCTTGGCTCTGGGCAGACAAGGAACATTTTTAAAGCGCTATATACTGCAGACACTAGAGAAGCAGTGTCCTGTAGTAGCAGAATGATAAAAATGAAAACAAAGTCTACCATGGGAAGACAGCAAACAAAAGAGACCTGAAAAAAATAGCGGGGAGGTAAGTGGGGTAAAGGAAGAAGGTACCCACTTGAGGGCATGGTGTCACACAGAAAGTCAGAAGCAAGAGCCTGAAGTAAAGGAAAATGAAGCCTGTGTCACTCCCCAAAGTGGAAGGTCCCAGGAAGAATTCACCAGTGGCCACTGGGAGAAGAGGGCCTGCATGAGATAGTCATAATCCAGGGTGAAGAGGCTTCTGGAGCTGAGGGAAGTTTCAGGGTGAGACGATAGCTGAAGCTTGGTATAAATGTCCAGAAAAATGAAAAGCAGAGCTAGAAGGGGACATAAGGCCCAGAAGGAGAGAGACAAAGACCCCAGGTCAGTATATCACTGTTATTCACCTGCCCCAGGAGGAGACCCTGGGACACTGATGCCAAGGGTACCCTTTGTGTTTTGGGAGGGGCAGGTAAGGATTTTATTTTGTATTTAGGTCAGGAAAAGTTCCCCTAAGTACAAGAATTCCTAAAGATCACTGTTGGCTAGTGTGAACGGTACTGCATGGGGTAAGAAGACTGGTCCAGTCAACTATAGTCATAATAGAAAGCAGCCTGTTCCCACAACATTAAACTCCAGCTATCAGAAGAAGGTAAGAGAAGGCAGTGGCAAGGGGAAATGGTCTCTGGGAGGGGAATACCATGATGGTAGCCTGAGGACCAGGAGACTCAGGATCACCCAGAAGGCAGAAAGTACCTTCTTGGACTCCTCTGATGTTGATATTCTGGGGCAAAGCCCAGAGAACCTACCCTGACTATGTCTCTGACAAACAGCACAGGAATTTTAGAGCCAGGACAACTGGATTAAAGACTCAACTCTCTCATTAACTTCTTTTTTATTAAGCTTTTACACTAAAGAATATTTATTTCAAAAAGTACAATTGCATAGATACAACTTATTCCTCCTCTACATGGGAGGCATAACCCTCCTCCCCCTGTACCACTCCAGTCTCTGGGGGAGAAAGAGGATAAGGTTCATATCTAGGTTCCCATAAAGCACAGCCCTAGTTATATGTCCAAAACCTCAGACTGAGGATTGAACAGCCCCTCTGGCTTCTCAACCAGCCTTCAGTCTTTGAGCATCTGAACCTTTGTTTCCTCAACTATAAAATGGAGGTAATACCTCAAATAAGTTAACAAACTTATTACATACAAGATGATCTTGCACTCCCTTCTATTTGAGGACTTGCCACACTTTGTTGTGATCCACACAGTGAAAGGCTTTAGTGCAGTCAGTGAAGCAGAAATAGATGCTTTTCTGGGATTCTTGCTTTCTCCATAATCCAGCAAATGTTGGCAATTTGGTCTCTAGTTCCGCCTCTTGGAAAACCAACCTGCTCCTCTGGTAACTCTCAGTGAGACTTATTTATGTAACCTTTCTTTCCACCAGTGAAGAGAGCATTATGTAAATGTCCAGGTTTTATAATATTATATTTACATTACATTACATGTAATATTACATTATATTATATATTACATTTACTCATGAATTGATGGCATTCTTGCTGAGGGTATTGGTAAGGAATAAGCAGGCTTTCATATGTGGTTTTCAACAATGGATCACATCTTTACTATTTCACAATTGACTGAGACAGAAAATACATACCCCATTGTGCTTATTGTGTGTTAATAGGGAAAATTTTTATTTTGATTCAGTAGAACTTGAACTCTACCTTACAGGCTCTCAGTAAGGCATCTCCCATTTATACAGCAAAATTATTCAAGACTTCTTGGAAGATGTAATAACAGAGATATCCTTCTCCAGTGTCCCTCTGATCATAAACATCTCAGATGAGTGCATAGAATAGATGGATACATGCTCACCAAGGAGAAGAAATCTGGCAGAGAGTCCAAGTTCAAGAGGCATTTCCCATGGATGGTAAGGTCTTCCAGCTCCTCTTATTTATAGGTGATACTACTCTTCTTGTTTCAAGCCCCAGAACATGGTGCAACCTCCTAGAAGACACGTATAATTACTCCCCATCCACATAGGAAAGACAAAGGGGATGAAGAATGTCTTTTGTCTAGATCACAGCTTATATCTGAATGAACAATAGAATTTGTCCATCAGTATGTCTACCTGTGACAGATAATATGAATAGACAATGGGTTGAGCCCAGATTTGAGGAGAATGAGATCAGAACAGGAAGAGGAGACCTGGATAGATGGCCTTTAGGAAATTACGGAGCTCCTCTGGTGACCCCAAGATTCTCTCAGAAGGGAAGTCCTGTCTCTGAATAATTGAAAATTTGTATCACTTAGATGGGAATGGAGAGTTCATGCCCACAGTGGGTGTGAACTGGCTACAACAAAACCAGTGAGGATCTCAAAAGCAGAACATGAGTAAGAGGCATCATCAGAGAAACGTATTTTAGGAAGAGAAAGGCTAGTCACAAGACAAGAGGGAGGGATAACAGGGAGCTAATTTGCCCTGTGTGGTCTTGTTTGTGACTGACATCATGCCCCAGAACATCTCTCCGGGAAGACATCTCTAATCAACCAAAGGAGTATGGCCTCTCCATCCCATCCACCCCCAGGGTAAAGAATGCCTATTTGCATGCTGTCTCCTGCCTGTGCCCTCTGTGAAGGCAGAACGCTGTCATCTTTTGCCTTCCTTTGTAGTCCCAGCATTTGGCAGTATGCCTGGCACATAGTAGGCTTGACTTGACTTGGTAGGCAAGATGAAAAGGCTGAATGAATGAGCCTGGTTGATCTGTGCCAAAAAGGAGTGATCAGCACAAGGTAGGCTTTTTTCCAAGATGATCTATCCCAAAAACAACCTGTTGAGCCCTTTAGAGGTGAGATGTGGGTCAGGACCTGCCCAATCATGATTTTTTTTTCTTCAAGGATCCTTCACAGAGGAGTTGGTCAGACTAGGAGTGGGTGGAGCTGAGAGTGGATCTAAGAGAGAGCCCCCCCAGGGCCCTTGCCTGTGCTCCAGATTGATAATTAGTGTTTTCTCTTCTGTAGGCAGGGCTAGGGGTTTGGAGAGTTTAGCTAGCCTGCACCCACCCCACCCTTCTTTATTATCACACCTGCACTGGGCAGGGACCAGAGGGTGGAGCAGAGATGAGAGGCAAACTCTATTTTGGAAAAAAGCCCAGCAGTGAGTGATAAATCTCATTTGGGGAGAGGTCCGGCTTCCTCCTCTTTCTCCCCCCACCCCTACCCCACACCCTTATGAGAATTCTCTAGAGACAAGCCTAGCCCTGCCTGGCCCAAAGGCCAAGGTGGGGAGGTGAGGGGAGGCTTTGGGGAGTACAGAGAGATGGAGGAAGGGAGTTTGGGGAGGGTTCTGAGGCCTTCATAGATCTCAACCTCCCAGAACCAGGAAGGGTTTCATTCATGGCCCACAGGTTATGGCTTTCAAATCAAGTCCTGTGTTGGACACCAACCAAACTGTGTGACCCAAATCTCCTATAGAGCCTGCTCGCTACCCTTGGTCTGGGAGGAAAGTCCCAAGCAGAATTAGTGATTTTGTTAATCATAACAATACTAAGGATAAGAATAATTCATTAAAGCACCTTGTAGACCAGTTTGAGGTTTACCCTGTGCTCTAGGTAGGGCGATGGAGTGAAAATCTTAGCCCCATTTTTGGAAGAAGAAAATCATTTTTTTTTTTTTGGAGGGCAATTGGGGTTAAGTAACTTGCCCAAGGCCACACGGCTAGGTTTTTATTTGTGTGTGCATTAAGTGTCTGAGGCCAAATCCGAACTCAGGTCCTTCTGACTCCAGGGCCAACGCTCTATTCACTGCGCCACTTAGCCTCCCCAAGAAGAAAATCTCTAAGCTTTATTAAAGAGGTGGTGACTTCCCCAAAGTCACACTGATGGAGTTTAGGCTCTGGGAACCACTTGAACTCTCTCTGAATTTTCCCACTGGACCTGGTGTTCACCTGAGGCCATAAGCCTTCCATTATCACTATGAATGAATCTCAGTTACCCTTAAATTAGCCTAGTCCTCCATAGTCTGTTACTTCTGGCTGTTTCCCACCCTTGATCCCATCAAAACCCCATTCTCTTGGTTCTTGGAGTCTGACCTCAATCCCAACAAGATCCTCTCTAAAGTCCCCTCAATATCCTCCCTGGACCCCTCCTCCCATCACCCCTGCCTACTAGATCACCCCTAGATCCTTCCCACAGTCTTTCTATATATAAGACCCATCTTGCCTCCATAATGAAGGTACTCAGATTCTTGAACCTGATAAAGCTTCAAGGTCCAATCTGGCCCACTCAAATTAATGATGCAAATGCTCAGGCCCCCTAAGAGTTTACCCAATATGGAAGCAAGATGTGCCCCACCACTCACAGAACCAAAAGTGAGCATCAGGGGCCATAGGGGAGGCATATGGTCAGGGTCAGCAGGTTGTAACACGAAATCAACAAGGACTCCAAAGAACCAGAGATGTTCTTGAGGCATTGTATGATAGGACTAGAGGGGAGCGGGCATTGCCTTTACCCCATGCTGCTTCATACCAGAAGTAAGTAAACAGAAGGCATTCTCCAATGAAACAACTCAAGTAATGCCCAAAATATAATTTTACATCATTTTTCCTTTAAAAAAAAGTCAGCATAGTGTACAATAAGAATTCTTGTTTGTAAAGGGGGGAAATCATTCTGGGGAAGGGGTTTGTAGACTTTACAAAGACTGATAGCAGAAGGGGCCATGTCATAAATAAGAGCCTGGGTTTGTGGTTAGAGAGGCTAGCAGTTGGTACTCGTGTAGGTGACCTTGGGCAAGTTGCTTAACTCAGGCCTTCAGTTTCTTCATCTTTTGACTGAAAGAAGGCTTGAGTCAAATTTACTGGGGCAGGACCTGGCGTGTTGGTATTTTGGGATGCCAAGCACCCCTAAACCTAAACAACACTCCCTTGACCTCTTGACTCCAAAACTACCTTTCCCATCTCATTAGGCATGCCTCCTCTTCCTTCAAAACTCTGCTCAAGCAATACCTGCTATAAGAAACCTTTCTTTATCTCCCTCCAATTTCCTCCAAAAAAATTATTGGATTTTTGAGTATTTTGCATATATTTATGTACATGTTTCATGGCTGCCTTTCCTGGTCCATTCATTCAGGAAAGCTCCAGCCAATGTTTCACTCTACTCTATACTCTCTGGTCATCTTCTCCAACTCCACATACCTTCCCCTAGAACTCTTCCTCTTCATCCTCCACCCATACTGGAACCACAAGCTGCCTTCATTACTGAAAGGGGTGTGTCAATCTACTACCCCATGCTTCCACTCCCCATCCCAGTAATTTAATCTTCCTCCCTTAGGATATAATCTCCTTGATTATATATCCTTTGGAGAGGATAGAGAGTAGGCAGTCCCTGTCCTGGGTAAAGTGATCTTTAGGCTGAGGTAGAAGGATGGAGACCCATGATATCAGACCCTCATCACTCTACCCCCAAGTCAGCATCTGGGTCAGTTTCACAGCAGAAGGTCCTAACACAAAATTATTGAGTCAAAAGGAATGAAAAATTTTGTACCTTTTCTTACATTATTTGTAATCATCTCCAAAATGGTTGTGAAGAGGGAAGGGTGATAAGGAGTGGGGGAGGGTAAGTGGTTCTGCCAAGGATCCACCCTGACATCCAGTCTGGAAGGAATTCACCAGGCTCAAGCAAACTTTGAAGCCGAAATTGTAAAGTTTATTGTTACACTGTAGAGAGCGGGCAAAGATTCTTATGGAACCTGCAAACTTGCAGAGGCCACAGGCATAGTTTTAAGTTGTCAATTATGCTAAGTAGGTGAGTAAGGGTGGGATCAGGGAGGAGTTAAGGAGCGGTCAGTGATCAAAGGACCATACACTTTTAATATCAACTGCGCGGGTGTATTGCCCATGATTCACTGGGAAATAGCTCAAGGAGGGGCTAGCTGGAGGTGTGGTTTTAGGCCTGACAGGTCACTAAAGAGTGCCCAGTCTGCCACCCACTAAGGTCATCAGAGAGAGTGTGGGTATATAATTGACTAAGGAGTTACCCTATAGATAAGGTATTGAAGAATTTATGGTGGGGCTGGCCACTCTAACTAAGGGAGATAACATTTACATAACTTATTGTTTCAAGCAGAGATAAACAGGTCATGAGTTGTTGCTGGGCAGAGTGCTGGAAGGGGGAAGAGGAAGAGTCAATGCTCTGAGGCTGGGGGGGTGGAAATGTGATCTTACAGACTGGTTTTACAAATTGATTTTACAGACATAGATCCCAAAGCACCCATTTACAAACTGATGTTACAGATTGATACTACAGACATATATACATCACAAGGACCCCATCAGTTGGACCCATTTGGAGCTCCACCAGCCTTGTTAGTTTCTTGCTGGTTCCTCTTTAGCATAGAAGCCCTAAGAGGCTGTCATTTCCCTGGTAGCCACCAGAGGCTCCTCTCAGTCTACAAACACTAGACACCTCTTCCCACCACCACAATGACTGTGCTAGAGGTCCTGTACAGGTGGGATTAATCTTTAATCTGTGGGTCTGAAATCGATAAAGGGGATTAAATGGAATACTTCCCAAAATGATAAAATAGGGAATTTTTTGTACACATCTAGTAATGAACCCCTACAGGTCCAAAGGTGCTTAACCTAAGGTCTGTGAACTTGTTTATATTCACATACATACATATATAACCGCATTTTCAATATAATTGGTTTTCTTTGTAATTGTATGTATTTTATTTATTTATTTATTTATTCATTCATTCATTCATTCATTCATTCATTCATTTATTTATTTATTTTGCTAGGTCAATAGCCAATATTTATTTTAAGGTTTTCAAAGTGCTTCACAAATATTATCCCATTTGATCTTTACAACAATTCTGGGAGGGAGACTCAATTAATATCCCCATTTTAGAAATAAGAAAACTGAGTCAGACAGAGGTTAAATAACTGATTCCATAGCTAGGAGGGTCTGAGGCTAGATTTGAACTCAAGTCTTCCTGACTTGAGGCCCAGCACTCTACTTTTTTTTTTTTAATTAAACAAATGCATTATTAACTTCTGGTTTACATCATTCATTTCCACCAGATTATGAGTTACGTTTTTCCCCCATTTTTTCCCTACCCACCACCCCAGAATAGCAGTCCCACTAGATATCCCCTCATCCAATACGCTCTCTCCCATATCTTCTCCCATACCCCCTTCGACTTTGCCATTAGGTCAAGGTGAATCTCTGAGCCCCACTGCCTGGATATCTTATGAAACATTTAATTTTAAAACTTCGATTTTCAGATCCATTCCCTTTCTCCCTTGTCTCCCACTCCCTCTGAGAAGATAAGCAATTCAGTATGTGTTGTACATGTATATCTATGCAAAACATTACCATAGTAGATATATTGTAAAAGACTGCTTATATTTCCCTCCCACCCGTCTCACCTCGCACCTGGTCCATTCCCTACTTTGATCCTGTCCCTCTTTGATAGATAACCTCCCCTCTCCCCAGAATGCCCTCCCCTCCATCATCCCCCCTCTCATCCCCCTTTCCCCTACTCAGGAGAGTGAGTGAGGGTAAGATATTCCATTTAGTATGTATGTGATTCTCTCCTTGAGCCAACTTCAATGAGAATATGCTTTTGCCTTTTTGCCTTCCTGTTCTTCCCCTCCCCTGCAACTATTTCCCCTTGCCTCTTCTACATGAGATAGTTTGCTCTACCCTGTCTCTCTCCATCTCCTCTTGCCACTTTCCTCTCTCACCTCTTGACTTCACCCCTTAAGAATCATCCCTTCCCTGGGGCAGCTAGGTGGCGCAGAGAGCAGAGAGCCAGCCCTGGAGCCAGAAGGACCCGAGCTCAGATCCGGCCCCAGACACCCAACACACAAACAAAAACCCAGCTACGTGAACCTGGGCTCAGTCACCCAACCCCAATTGCCCTCCAAAAAATAAATAAATAATCATCCCTTCCCATCAAATTCAACCTGTGCCCTCTATCCATGTATACCTGTGAACATATGCCATGTACCCTTCTTCAATTATTTTCATAATGAGAAAGGTTTCATCAAACACAGTTATTGTTTTTCCATGTAGGACTGTAAATAGTCCAACTATGATAAGTTCCTTTTGATTTCTTTTCCTTGATTACCTTCTCAAGCATCTCTTGCTTCTTGTGTCTGAATGTCAAATTTTCTATTCAACTCTGGTTTTTTCATCAAGAATGCTTGAAAGTCCTCTATTCCACTGAATGACCATATTTTCCCCTGAAACAAGATACTCAGTTTTGCTGGGTAGGTGACCCTTGGGTTCATTCCCAACTCTTTTGCCCTCTGGAATATCATATTCCATGCCCTTCTATCCCTCAATGTAGAAGCTGCCAGGTCCTGTGCTATTCTGATTGTGTTTCCACAATATTGAAATTGTTTCTTCCTGACTGCTTGCAGTATTTTCTCCTTGATCTGGGGATTCTGGAACCTGGCTATAATATTCTTGGGAGTTTTCTTTTGGGGATCTTTTTCAGGAGGTGATCCGTGGATTCTTTCAACCTCTATTTTGCCCTCTGGGTCTAAAACATCAGGGCAATTTTCCTTGAGAATTTCTCGAAGGATGATTTCTAGGTTCTTTCTTTGATCATGGCTTTCAGGTAGTCCAATAATTTTTAAATTATCTCTCCTGGATCTATTTTCCAGGTCAGTGGTTTTTCCCATGAGATATTTCACATTGCCTTCTATTCTTCCATTTGTTTGGATCTGTTTAACAGCATCTTGATTTCTCATAAAGTCACTAGCTTCCATTTGCTCCAGTCTAACTCTGAAGGAATGAATCTCCTCAGTGAGCTTTTGAGATTCCTTTTCCATCTGGCAAATTCAACTTTTTAAGGCATTCTTCTCCTCATTGCCTTTCTGAGCCTCTTTTGCCATTTGAGTTAGTCTATTTTTAAAGGTGTTATTTTCCTCAGTCAGGCTGTTGACAGTCATTTCATACTTTTCTTGCATCTTTTTCATTTCTCTTCCCAAATTTTCCCCCACTTCTCTTATCTGCTTCTTAAGGTCCTCTATGGCCTGTAGCCAGCTTGTATTTTCATTTGGGGCTTTTGGTGCAGGAGTTCTGACCTCACAGTCCCCCTCCATGCTTTGAGCCTCTTTGCCCCTAAAATAGGAGTCCAATGATGAACTTTTCTGTTTATTTTGTTTCATTTGCCTAGGCATATTGCCACTTAATTACTTGATTTTTGGGCTTGTTGCCACAGTAGGACTCTGCCACCAGACAGGGGAGCTTCCGCCCAAACGTGGGGTCTTCACAACTTCCACCAGTTGGGTGGCCTCTGTAAAGCCTCCACCCACTCTGGCAAGTTGGATACCCACCCCAAACTTCCCCCCTAGACCACAATCCAGATCTAGGCAGTTTAAAGCAAAAGCGATTAACCCCCAGACTGATTGCTGGATCTTCCTACAGTTCGCAGACCAGGAGCTAGAGACACTACTGAAGCTGCAAAATGGCTTCTGTGCAGCTGTTTCTTCAGCAGCTTTTTGCCCCCAGGGGAGGAAGCCACGTGTTCCCCAAATACTGGTCCCAAAGTCCATAGGGCACTAACCTCTCACTTTGTCCTAGGCATATCTGTGCTGATAATTCTGGAATCGCCACAATTGCTGGTGTTCTGGGGTTCCACCAGCCAGCTGAAGGCCCAGCTGCCCTGGGGCTAAAACCACGGACCTGGGCTTGGCTCTGCATACTGAGCTGTCGGTTCCCAGTGTGCTGTGCTGCCTGCTCTCAGAGCACTGCTCTGCCCCCTCCCTGCAGGGCTGCTGGGCTGTCCTCAGCAGGAGGTTAGCTTCTCTGTGCCATTCTGTGGGTGCTGTGGCTCCAGAAGTTGTTCGGAGCTCCCTTTCACATTGTTTGAAATTTGTGTGGGGCAGAGCGCATTGGAAATGCTATTTCTACTCCGCCATCTTGGCTCCGCCCCCAATTGTATGTATTTTATTGTGTGCATTTAAACACATTTCTAAGGAGGGATACATAGGCTTCATCAGTTTGACCCTGAAGAGTAAGTGTCTCCAGTCCCATAGTTCCTCATCTTTCTATTGAGCAGAGGAAAATGTGTTTCACCATTGGTTTTCAAAAATCAATATTGGTCATTCCTTAACTCTGAGGTTAGCTGTCTTTTAGTGCTGTTTTTGTTTGCCTAATTGTAATCATTGTTTATATTGTTCTGTAGCTCTACTGGCTTTTTCTTCTGCATCTGTACAGTTCTTCCTCTATCTGCATGACTTATATTTATTTTTCCTTAAAAGAATGTAATATTCTTGTGCTACAAAAATTTGTTCAGCCATTCACCAGTTGACTGATTTTTTTTCTTTCTCAGTTATTTGCTACAACAAAAAGTGTTGCTCTGTACAAATATGCAGACAAAATTATCCTATCTGTGACTTTTTTCAGTCTTTGACATCCTTGGGGTACATGCCCACTAGTGGTTTGCTGGAACAAAAGGAACACAAAGTTTAGTAACAGTGCTTGTATACTTCCACATTGTTTTCTAGGAGGGATGTACCAATTCACAGCTCTCCCCACAGTGCATTAGTATGCCTGTCTTCACATGACTCCTCCAAAACTGCCTATTTTTGTCTTTTATCATCTTTGACAACTTTATGAGTGTGAAGGGAAACCTCAGAGTTGTTTTAATGTATGCTCCTCTTAGTGATTTTGCAAATGTTTTCAGATTTTTGTAAATGGTTTGCAATTTTTCTTTCAACTTATTTATATACATGGATCACTTACCTATTGAGAAATGCCTCTCAGCATTATGTATGTGTGCCAATACCTTGTCCATCTTGGATATTAGACTTTTATCTGAACTACTTAAAAAAAATACATATTTTTTGCCTACTCAACAGTTTCTCTTTTTGTTGTACTGGAGCTGATTTTGTTAATGCAAAAGCTTTATATTTTTATAGAGTCAATAATTTGTGTGTGTGTGTGTGTGTGTGTGTGTGTCATTTTTATTTAATTGGGTCATTTTTATTCTCTTGGTCCAGCCCTGAATAAACAATATTGTCCCAATTACCCATTTGCTTTTTGTTTCCATAAACTATCTTATTATTCCATCTACTCTTTCTTGTTGAATACAGAATTCTTTCCCCAGGACTTTGTGTTCTGGAATATATCAAAGATGAAATTTCTATTTCCTTATTTATTCTTACTTATTTAATCTACTTCCTTTCTTTTTTTTAAAGCAATTGGGGCTAAGTAACTTGCCCAAGGTTACACAGTGTAGCAGCAAGCACCCCAGCACCCCCAGGGTAGCTACCAACACAGGCTCTTAGATCTGCTTTTGTAAAGGAAAGCAACTCAAAATGGGTTAACAAGCTTACTTGTTAACAAACAAACATATATTACCTAGTTCAGGGGGAAAAAGTCAGCACCCCAAACTTCAGAGTATACAGACAGACAGGCTTCCAAATTGTCCAATCATTATCAATACCAAATCACAGTTACCAGAGAGGGAAGCATCAACATCTGGGTTTTCAAAGCCGGGGGGGGGGCAGGGGACACTCTTAACAACAAATCACACAACACTTCTCAAAGTGAGTCCCCAAAGCAAAGCCTCAAATCAGGGATTATATAGTCTTCTCCTGGCTCAGAGAATGTAACCACCCTCTTGACCCACTGCCCAATCACACAGCATCAAGGTGTGGTCATTCCTGAAAACCAAGCCTCCTACCACAGGCTCCATGTGACCACATTCAGCCTATTAGGGGGCAGAGTATACTTTCAAATTAAAGAAGGTTCTCAGAGTCACTTAAGTCAATCAAAGTCTCTTAAGCCAATCAAAGGGCCTAGGGGCAGGGAAGATCTTTAAATCTGCATTTCCATTACATTTGGCCCCAAGATCTTTCATGCCCATAGCATACACAATTTACATTTGAATTAGCACTAAAACATCTCTTAGGTCACATTTTCCAGGTACATAAGAAAATCACAATATAATCTCAAAGTACAAAAGTCCAAGTCTTCCACTCATGGGGCAAATGTTAACTCAGTCACTTATCAGTAAAATCAAAAAATAATCACTCTTAAGTTAACTCAATCAGTCACATCAGTTTTCAAAATACATGGTCAAAATCTTCCACTCATGGGGCAAAATCTTGATTAACTCAATTAGTCACTTATCGGTAGTTTCAAAGTACAGGTCAAAGTCTTCCACTCATGGGGCAAAGTCTTGATTAACTCAATTAGTCTCTTATCAGGAACTTATCAGTCACTTATTCAGTAAAGTCTTACTTTCCATTTCCAGCATAGACAATTTACATTTCAATTAGTACTAACCATCTCTTAAGTCATATTTTCAAGGTACATCTAAAGTTACCAAAGTGGCCACTGGGCCTTAAACACAAAATACAAAGCATTATCACATCAAGTCACAAAATACAAAAGATTATCACATAAAGTTCTCTTGGGAGGAGGGGGGTGTCCTTCCCATAACACTGCTCCAGCCCCTGCTTTCAAGTCCAGGGAGGGAGCTGGGCAACAAAACCAACATGGGGTCCTTGGGGGTCCATGCACTTCACCCCACCCACCATAGTCACAGTTCATCCTCCCCCTGAGTCCCAAACTGTGGGATGCAGCAAGGAAACACATTCAGTGCCCCTGCTTTGCCACACAGTCCTTATCTTGTCCTGTGGCTGAATTCCAAACTCCTGGGTTCCTTCTCCTCCAGCTGAAGGCAGCAGCTCCAGGCTTCTCCACAGGTCTCCATGCAGGCAGCTCACCATCCCTGCTCTCAGCTCTGTGAAGTCAGCATGCAGGCCGTTCTTCTCTCCTGCTCCATGGCTCCACAGAATCACAGCTACCACAACTGGGAAACAAACAATTATCCCAGCCCCCATACTTTCCTTTTACTCAGCAGATCCCATCCATCATCGCCATTTTTGTAGCAGCAAGCACCCCAGCATCCCCAGGGTAGCTGCCAACACAGGTTCTTAGATCTGCTTTTCAAAAGGAAAGCAACTCAAAATGCGTTAACAAGCTCACTTTAATAATCAAACAAACATATATTACCTAGTTCAGGGGAAAAAGGTCAGCACCCCGAACTTCAGAGTTACAGAACTTACAGATCAAACAGACAGGCTTCCAAACTGTCCAACCATTATATCAATACCAAATCACAGTTACCAGAGAGGGAAGCATCAACATCTGGGTTTTCAAAGCCGGGGGGCTCTCAACAACGGCTTCCCAGAGTCTCATCTGGTCAAATCACACAACACTTCTCAAAGTGAGCCCCCTAGGTCTTTATTTCTATGAAAATCATTTTATGATTTTATTTACTTAGTTTCTATGTATCTAGTTAGGTCAACTATCAAATATTTAACGTCTTTATTTACATTTTAAATGGTGTTTATCTAATTTCTCTAAGTGGTTTCACTCTTTCTCCTTTCCTCCCTCTTCAACCTATCTTCCCGTCACCAAAACAGGTCTGACCATACTGATAAACTTCAATGTTTCCATGTTCCTCCTTTGATAAAATACAGACTGTTCAACTTAACGTTTAAAGTTGCCCCCCACCCCACTCCGTGGTTCTAATTTAGCTTTCTAGCTTTATTTCATATCACACCCCTTCATATATTTTACATGCCATTAAATATAGACTAGCCAAATTTTGCACTCTTTCTTCCCACCTTTTGTGCAATGGCACAGCCTATTCTCCAGGTCTGGAATGCCAAGCCTTCCTTCACTTTTCTTTTTCAGTATTCTACTCAGCTATGACTGTCCAAGTGAAACCTGCACTAAAGCTCACCCCACTCTCTTACGTGGTGTGTTTCTCGCTCTCTCTCCCTCTCTCTCTCTCTCTCTCTCTCTCTCTCTCTCTCTCTCTCTCTTTCTCTCTCTGTCCCTAACTCTCTCTCTGTCCCTGACTCTGTATCTCTCTCTGTCCCTGTCTCCCTTTCTCTCTTCCTCACTCTCTGAGGAGTATAGCACATAGTAAGCACTTACTAAATGTTAAAGAAACTGAAGATGGGCTAGGAAAAGGCCCCGGGGAAGACTGAGATGCTAGCCATCTTCAGGTATCTGAAGGACTGGCTGATATAAAGAAGAGAGACCAGTTTTGTCATACTTGACCCCTGAAGGCAGATGGAGAAGCCAACAGTAGACATTGTAGGGAAGCAGTTTTTGGTTTGCCATAAAGACCGATTTTGGAATAATCAGAACTGTCCAGGAATGCAATGGTATGCCTTAAGGGGTAACAAGGTTCCAGTCACTGAAGGTTTTAAGTGGAGACTAGAGGGCTGCTGCCCAGGGATGTTGTATGGGACAGTACTGCTCAGGTATAGGTTGGACCAGATGGCCCATGAGGGTCTGAGATTCTGTGAAATGGATGTCATAATAATTAAATGACTCATTAACAGTCATGAAGTGAAAAGTATCTGAGGTAGGATTCAAACCCAGGTCTCTAGTAACCCAGCATGGAAGGTTCTTCATGCTTTCCTCTTCCACCTAGGAAGAAAGAGGCCAGAGAAGGGGAGAGTCAAAGACACAAAGGGTGAGACCTCAATGAGTTTCAGTTTCCTCTCTGATAAAACCATAGAAATTGGATCAAATTATGTCTAAAGTCACTCCCAGGTCTAAGCATCCTTTGAATTAATGTGCCCTCCCTGCCCCAGCCACCAGCAGATTATAAACTCTGCAAGAGGAAGGACTGTGCTGTTTCTCAGCTTTGTGTGCCCAGGGCTCAGCATATGCTCAAGCATAGTAGGTGCTAGATAGACATTTGTTGATACCACCTGTGCTTGGAGAGGAATTCTTGATATCTCACCACCATTCTTCCTGGTGCAGCCTCAATGAGCAGGAAAAGTTTGGGAGTGATCTTGGGCCACCTCGTCACCTCTTTTCATTGGGTAGTGACTTCTGAGGTTGCTGAGTGCTTCTCATAGACCCCAGGGAATTAAGGATTCATTCTGGTCCCCAAGTTGAATAGTGGGGACCAGACAAGGGGAAGGTCCTTTATGAAAGTATCTTGCTGATGGACATAGGGATTGGGCCTATGATTCAGTAGCATAAAGATATAAAGAATTCCCATGTGAGGGAATTTCTTCCTCCAATACAAGCTGATACTCGTTTCTCTGAAACACCATCTCTTAGACTTGTCAAGGGCACTAAGGGGAATAGCTTAGTTATTCTTCAAACACTATTACTGTTACTATATACAATGTCCTCTTGGTTCTGCTTACTTCTATTTACATTATTTCATGCAAGCCTTTCCATGTTTTTCTAAAATCGACTTGCTCATTATTTCTTACAGCACAGAAGTATTCCATCACACGAAGCCCTACAACCATTAGGGACAACTAAGGCAGTTCAGTGGATAGGGCACCGAGTCTGGACTCAGAAGGACTCATTTTCATGAGTTCAAATCTAGACTCAGATATTTACTAGCTGTGTGAACCTGGAAAAGTCACTGTTTGCCTCAGTTTCCTCATCTGTAAAATGAGCTGGAGAAGTCAGTATCTTTGCCAGGAAAACAAAAAATGGGGTTGTGAAGAGTCAGACATGATTGAAACAATCAAACAACACAAACCATCATCTATAATGAAGTTTGTCATTTGTGTGTGTGTGTGTGTGCGTGTGTGTGTGTGAGAGAGAGAGAGAGAGAGAGAGAGAGAGAGAGAGAGAGAGAGAGAGAGAGAGAGCTGTAGGGGAAATGACAGACAGGGAAGAGAGAGAAGCAGGCAGAAGGGTGGAGAGAGAGAGAGAGAATGGGATCATGACCCTTCCCACAAAGGGTTCTTCTGGCTCTGGTCCCCCAAGAAGCATGTTTATCTTTAAGGGGTTCTATAGCACCAACCACACTGGCATACCCAGGACAGCTGCTAGCACAGTTTCTTAGATCTGCTTTACTAGGGAAAGCTAGCTGTTTAAGGGGTCAGCAGTCTTTTTTAATTACATTCACTAGTTCAGGGGAAAAGTCAGCACCCGGAACTTCAGAGAAAACATAGGCATAGAAATAAAGACCAACAGAAGGGGCTCTGAATGCCTGAATCAACTATACACTTTACATATGTCCCTGGATTGAGAGAGCCTTTACATCTGAGCAGTCTGGGAGCTCTGAACATACAGCCACTCAGAATCTCGACTATGGAATCACAGGATCCTTTTCATGAAGGAGCTCCCAAAGCAAAATACTGTAATGGAAATGCAGATTTAAAGATCTTCCCTGCCCCTAGGCCCTTTGATTGGCTTAAGTGACTCTGAGAACCTTCTTTAATTTGAAAATATACTCTGCCCCCTAATAGGCTGAATGTGGTCACTTGGAGCCTGTGGTAGGAGGCTTAGCTTTCAGGAATGACCACACCTTGATGCTGTGTGATTGGGCAGTGGGTCAAGAGGGTGGTTACATTCTCTGACCCAGGAGAAGGCTATATAATCCTTGATGTGAGGCACTGTTTTGGGGCTCACTTTGAGAAGTGTTGTGTGATTTGGCCAGATGAGACTGGGCAGCCATTGAGAGCCCCCCCAGCTTTGAAAACCCAGATGTTGATGCTTTCCTTTCTGGTAACTGTGATTTGGTATTGATGTAATGGTTGGACAGTTTGGAAGCCTGTCTGCTTGATCTGTCTGTATACTCTGAAGTTCAGGGTGCTGACCTTTTCCCCCTGAACTAGGTAAATGATCTATGATCTATGTTTGATTGATTAAAGTAAGCTTGTTAACCCATTTTGAGTTGCTTTCCTTTACAAAAGCAAATCTAAGAACCTGTGTTGGCAGTCACCCTGGGGATGTTGGGGTGCTTGCTTCTACAAATACCAACTCAGGGTATATATACACTTCTCAGAGCCAGAAGGCATCACAACCCTTGTGACTCAGTGCCTAATTAGCAATTAGCAGAAAGTGTGAAAGCCTTCCTACAAGCAAGCCTCCCCTAAGCAAGCTTCCCATAATGGGCTCCACGGGAGGCCTATTAATGGGCAGGGAAGATCTTAAATCCCATTAACATTACAGGTCCTTACCTCAAAGAGGGTTAGTGTTTGTCTCAGACTCAGGACCTCTGGGGAACTTTCTAAGAGAAGACTGAGATATGGCTCAATGTAGGTTCCCTTCTCCTCCCAAAAATGTGTCTAACAAATGTCCTTCCAGAAAAGGTGTACATGAATAGAATAGTTGGTTTTCCTTCCACCTTTAAAAACGCTTAAAACACAAAAGGCAAATAAGCATACATTGACACATACACAAACATCAAATAATCATTAAACATTATTCTACTGAAACTTAAGGACAACTTTTTGGGACTGCTGAAAAAGGCATTTTACTTTCATCTGAGCCTGCTAGGTGGTACAGTGACCAGGAACTGAGAAAACTTGAGTCCACATTTGACTGTTGTTCATCTGTCATTCTTGAAGAGGACTAATGACGGCACAAGGGTGTCCTCTTCACTTGCAACTGAATTGGATTTAAGCGAAGCAAAGCTTTACAAAAGTCATCAGCCTCAGTGAATGCTCAATGAATGTTTATTGATGATTATTATGGGGAATCACCTGCTCAGCAACCAGCAATTGACTCAGAAACTCCTTCCCTCTCAAACTCATGAAGAGGGTACCATCAAGACTGGAAATATCCATTTCTCAGGCTCCCGATTCAGAGGGCTGTATTAAGAGATGAAAACAGAAAGGAAAAAAAGGTGGTGGCTGAGGACTCAAGCCCCATAGGCAAGCATGGGCTCTTGTTGCCTTAGACTTGTAGTCCCCATTGCTTCTGGGGAGAGAAATTTTTGCCCTTGGACTGGAAAGGAGAGGAAGTGGTGGGAATGTCCCAAAAAAGAAAGAGTGAGCTATTTCTCCTCATTTCCTCTTCTTATTTAGTAGTGACCAGTCAAGGAAGCCGTCTTGACATGGCCCATGTTCCTCAGCAAAGAGCCAAAGGACAAGTTCTGCTCTAGGGAGCAGCCTAATTGCAACACCATTGGAAGTCCCCCAATTGCCCTTTGGCTATGGAGGTGAGATCAGGAGGTCTGAGTCAACACTTGGCAAGGCATATTTTTCTAGAAATTGCATCATTCAAGTACCTTGGATCACCAAGACAGACAAACATTCTCCCATGACCAGGATCATCAGTTTGGAGAGAGCCTGAGTCAAGGCTCTTGGTTTGTGTTGGGCATTCCAAAGTCCTTTATACCCCCTAGGCATTGCGTGACTTGAGAGTTCAGAAACACTCTTCACTCTTGTAAACCAACAAATTGACTCTGGGGCAGGATTGGTTTGTTTAAAGGACTGCCTGTTCCAAACAGTGATTCTTCCAGGCACTGCCAACATCTTTACAGATCACTACCTTTCCAACCTTTAGCTATGACAACCCAAAACTCCTGTCTACAAGGTGATGTTAAGTTCACAAAACTCTCACCTCACAAGAACCCTGTAAAGCAGTTAATGCAAATATTATTATCCCCATTTTAAAGAGAAAAAAACAGAGACTCTTCAAAGCTAAGTGAGTTGCTCAGGGTCAAACAGCTTACAACTGTCTGAAGAGGGATTTGAACTCAGATTTCCTTACTCCAAGTCCAGTACTCTCATCTGGCATAGCAGACCCTTATTCCAGTCCCACCTTAGACACTTTACTAGCTATATCACTCTCAGTGAGTACATTGAAACTGTCTGAGCCTCAGTTTCCTTATATGAAAAATGGGGTTAATAGTAGCACCTACCTCACAGGGTTGTTGTGAGGACTGAATTTGATAATGTAATATAACATGCTTTGTGTTATATAAACATGAGTTATCACTAGTGTTGTTTATCTCTCCGGCCCCCATTCTAAACGGGTTGATGAGTTGCTGTGGGCAAAACTAATTGCCCCTCACTAGCTAAAACTCAGGAGATGAGCCTTTCTGCTAGGCTCATCCTCCAGTGCCAGACACAGTCCCTCCTGGGGGTTCATGTGCTAAGCCTTTTCAGTCAACCTTTGAGAACCCGGAATCTCCTCTAGGCCATGATGAGGCTTCAGAGGTCATCAGGAATCTAAAGAACAGGCCCTCATAATCTTTCTTTCTATTAAACCCCTACCTCTGGGGGCCCTAATCCAACCTGGGTTACCTTGGTGAAATGAGTACACATCTTTCATGGGAAGAAGGGTTGAGGTGGTGAATGCATGGGGTAGCCAACAGAAAATATATACCTTTACCATGCAAAAGGCTTTCCAGACCTAATTACATTTTAGATTATAGGATTAATGTCTCTTTGATTTCTGGTATCCCCCTTCAAGGGGTCACTAGAGAGAATCTAAACCAAGTTGAATGAAGTTTAATAGACTTGTCTTTCCTCTGGTAAAAGGTAAATTATTCATAACAGTGATGTCTGTCTTTTAGGGGTAGATTTGAAGGTTTTCACACTTATATTACTATGGAGGGCAATTTTTTCTCTCTCTCCATGAGCCCACATAAAGAACTACTCGATTGACTTAACTTTCCTCATGGCATCAAGGTTGAGGAGAGGCAGCAATATCTTTTTTTTTTTTTTTTAGCAATATCTTTTTGATGAACCAGGTGAGGCTGCTTCAGGTGCTCGGATCCTTCTGGGGATGTCCCCATTGCCAGCTAAGGCTTCTTGGTCACCTTTAGAGAAGGCAGATGAGAGTCTGGACAGATTCCACCAAGGGAAAATCAACCATTATGCTCAGGGCCCCACCTATCCCACTTTGTATACAAAAAAGAGACCCCTTCAGTTTGAGTAAGGAGCTGGAAACCCATGCCAAGAAGGGTGGGTCCTGGAGGTTCCCAAGGGAGAAGTGCCCATTCTGTGATCCTTCTCACACATAGACTGTAAGGTCCCTGAAAGGAAGACTTGTTTCATGCATTATATATGCAACCTCAGCACCTAGCTCAAGGGCCTGGTAAATACTTAAGAAATGTTTGATTGATAAAATGAAATACCATCTATTAAGTGCCTACAACATACGAGGTACTGTGTTAGGCACTGGAGACACAAATGCAAAAAAATGAGAATCTGCCTTCAGTAATTTTATATTTTAATAACAAAAGACATACACACATGCATGCTATATGTAGTATGCATATTTGTAAACATTAAATATATTTTTGTGTGTGCATATGTACACATATATGATATATGTATATGTGCATGTGTATATGTGTATGTATGTATATATATGTGTATATATACAGTGAAATGGTGGTAATCTGGGAGAATTTGGGCTCAGGAGTCACAAGAATGACAGGTGGAACTATAGGATAAGACCTTTCCAAAAGTAGGGATAGATAGGAGTGGTTTGAATGCTGTACCCAGAGCAAGAGAGAGGAAGAGGAATGGGAATGTACTGAGGGCAGAGAAGACATGATGATATCCAGGACTGGCCAGATAGACCGCACATGGAGAGTTTGTTCTTGCCCATCAGGAGGACTGATCACCAAGCTGAGTGGACTAAGTCCCTGGTCTCCAGAGGTTCAGGTCCAGACATGCTATTCAGATGGAGAGAGGGAAGCAGGGACAGGGAAGATGGCCAGAAAGCCAGGGTAGCATGATGGTACCAGAGGGTAATCTCTAACAGCTGGGGATAGGCTTCTTTGATACCCGATGGTCTTTAATTACCCATAATGCATCATCTCCTCACTGCAGGAGTTGCCCAAGGTGGAGACCACAGAGATGTTTATCCACATAAATGAGCTGCCCCAGGGAGGTAGTGCCAGATTCCGTGACCTCTATCAGATAGAAGTTGGACAATGCTATTAGGGGATTAGGTGGGTAGTACCAGACCAAAAGGAGGCAGGCCAGTGAGGATACAAACATCTTTCTTTCTCCTAATCGGGGTCCATGTTGTTTCACCCCATCCTACCCCCCAGTAGACTCGAAAAAAATTTCACTCTTGTCTTGGTATCTTCAGCACTTGTCACAGTGTCAGAATAGTAATGGCTTTAAGAAAGCATGCAGAAGAAAATTGAATTCAGCTTTCCAGGGAACTCATGGAGCAGCTTGAATGGGTCCACTCCATTTTTATATAGTTTCTTTTTTTTTTTTTAATCAGAAAGTGAGCTGAATTTGAGTAAGCAGATCCAGAGAAGAAATGAGATTTGATGGGATAAACTGCCAGCAGGGCTTTGATAAATCAGAAAGGTAAATAATATACTGCAGCAGAGACATTATTAGGCTGAATATATTTTTTCTAATGGAGCAGAGATATCTCATACTCCAAAAGGAAAACTTACTGACTTCTATTATGTCAAGAGGGCTCAGTGTTTTCTCTTTTGTAGATGATTGCTTTTGGAAGAGACAGCTCCAGGTGTGGCTCCCTTGAGAGGCAGTTAAGAATTCTATAAAAGTAGCTCAGCTTGCAAGCATTTCTTCTTTCATGTTAGATGCTCTAGAAATTAGGCCCACTCTTCTTTTATGACCAATCTCCCAGTGCTTAGGCTGGATTTTGTAAAGAGAAAATCATGGCCCTTTTTAAGGGGCCTCTGACCTGATTAGGAAAAGGCAATGGGTTAGTAGCATATGAAGATCCTAAAGTAATAGTTCATCTCTAAGCTTTTTTTCCCCTTTTGTACTTTTGGAGGGGGGAAGGCAGGGCAATTGGGGTTAAGTGACTTAACCAAGGTAACACGGCTAGTAAGTGTTAAATGTCTTGAGGCCACATTTGAATGCAGGCCCTCCTGACTCCAGGGCTGGTGGTCTATTCACTGTGCCATCTAGCCAGCCCCTGTTTTGTTTTGTTTTTCCCAGTAATTAAGAAACCAGTTTCCTTCCTAATAAGACCAAAGAAGATTGCAATATGAAATCGTTTTCCAACTATGGGATGGATCTTTGATCTTATTACAGTATTGTAGCTTCTGGTACTCAACATGAAGTGAGGGAAGGAAGGAAGGGAGGAAAGAAGGAAGGGAGGGAAGAAGGAAGGAATTTAATTTTCAGTTTAGATAGTTTCCAAAATCACCAGCTATAAAAGCCACTGTGGGCAGCTTCTAAGAATCCCAAAGTACATGGAGTTGGGGGGGTGGTACGCCCATGAAAGTTCTAAAATGTCTGCAGCCCTATTTCTGCAGTGGGATCTGGAATCTGCTGGCAATGGGGGCAGGTACCACAGGTCCCTGGAAATCACCATCATCTTTTTGTTCTTCTCCCTCCAGATGTGGGAATAAGGAAGAAGTGTACCTGCTGATGGTGGTCATCCTGCAGGCTCAGGCCCTTCTATGGACCCCCCCAGAATCTCTGGGATGCTGCTCGCTCTGGGGGTGCTTTTATTTCCTCCCTCCTTCCCACATCCAGGAGGCCCCTGCTCTTGACTGGAGATTCAGGGTCCCTGAAACTAAGGGAGGGGAAAACCAAGTAGACATTTCCCCGTTTGGCTTCATTGCTAGATCTTAAGGCCTTTCCTCAGCCTTCCTTCTTCTTGGTCTCTAGTCAGCTCATGACTGTTGATTACTTTGCTCCTACAGACTGCAGCCTCACTTTTTTCCTGACAATGCTGTCAGGTCCCTCCCCCTCAGTCTCTTTTGCCACCTGTGATTTGGACCTTAATCATGGGGATTTCCAAAGCGCTATCATGGGCCCTCAGCTTTTCTCTCTCTACAACCTTTCTCTTGATGACATCCTCAGTTCACATGAGTTCAATTACCATATGTACAGATAACCTTAAGATCAATATATGTAACCTTAGTCTCCTGAACTCTAGTCCCAGGTAATCAGCTGTCTATTACACATTACCAAGTGGATATCAGCTTTTTTCTCCATTTCCCTATTCCTACTGAAATCCCTACCATCTTTCCAGCCCCCAGAATCACAACCTTGGGGTGTTCTTGCCTCTCTTTGTCTCCCCCCGCCCCCGCCTCTCTCTTCCCACATCAACTCGATTGTCAGGTCTTGTCAATCCTCCCTCCATATCCTCCGCCATCTGTCTTCTCTCCTTCAGTTCTTCCTTACATCATTCAGTCTATGGTCTCCCTAGCTCCTGTTTCTCCCCTCTCCAAGCCACATCCACATGTTGCTTTTCCTAAAGCAGAGTTTTGGGGGGCGGAGTCAAGATGGAGAAGAAACAGGACTTCCACAATGCTCTGGCTTCCACCTGCTCCAATTCATGTAAAAAATGACTCTAAACAAACTTTAGAGGTACAGAACCCACAAACTGACAGAGAGAAGCTAACTTCTCACTGAAGTCAGTCTGGCAGGTTGGCAGGAAGGGGCCATCACAGAGCTCTGGGAGCCAACCCTAGCCCTACATGAGCCTGAGGTTTTAGCCTCAGGGTGGCCACAACCTGTCACCAGTTGGAGGAACTTCAGATCACCATCAGCTGTGGTGGTTTCCAGAATTATCAACCCATAGATACCAAAGACAAAGTGAGAGGTCAGTGTAGACTTTGAGGGAACAGAGAGTTCAGGAGTGTGGTCCGGCCTTTACCCCCTGGAGGGAGAAGCAGCTGAGGAGTGGCCGTGCAGCCGCCACCACATGGCTGCTTCAGAGCTCCTGGCCTACAGATTGTAGGGGGACCAAGGTACCAGTCTGAGGGGTAATCACTCTTGCTTTAACATTCTTGGATCTGGATCAGTGTCTTGGGTGGAGGTCCTGGGGTGTGTGACCAGTTTGCCAGAGCCAGTGGAGGCTTCTGAGACAGCACCCAACTAATAGCTCCAGCAGCTGAGAAAACACCAGAAATTTGGGACAAAGCTCCCCTTTCTAGTAGCAGAGTTGTACTGTGGCAAAAAGCTCAAAAGTCACTTGAGTGGCAACATGAGCAAACAAAGGAAGCAAAGCAAGCAGAGCAATCCAACATTAGACTCCTATTTTGGGGACAAAAAGGATCAAAGCATGGAACAGGAGGAAGAAGTCAGAACTCCTGCACCAAAAGCTTCCAAGAAAAATACGAGCTGGTTACAGGCCACAGAGGACCTTAAGAAGGATTTTGAAAATCAAATAAGAGAAGTGGAGGAAAAATTGAGAAGAGAAATGAGAACAATGCAAGAAAATTATGAAATGAGAGTCAAAAGCTCACTGAAGACAATCATTCCTTCAGAATTAGATTGGAGCAAATGGAAGCTAGTGACTTTATGAGAAATCAAGACACTATTAAAGAGATCCAAACAAATGAAAAAAGTGAAATATCTCATTGGAAAAACCGCTGACCTGGAAAATATATCCTGGAGAGAGAATTTAAAAATTATTGGACTACCTGAAAATCATGATCAAAAAAGAACCTAGAAATCATCCTTCAAGAAATTCTCAAGGAAAATTGCCCTGATGTTTTAGAACCAGAGGACAAAATAGAGGTTGAAAGAATCCACTTATCACCTCCTAAAAAGATCCCAAAAAGAAAACTCCTAGGAATATTATAGCCAGGTTCCAAAATTCCCAGATCAAGGAGAAAATATAATAAGCAGCCAGGAAGAAATAATATGAATATTGTGGAAATCAGGATAGTGCAGGATCTAGCAGCTTCTACACTAAGGGATCTAAGGGCTTGGAATATGATATTCCAGAGGTCAAAGGAGCTGGGAATGAACCCAAGGGTCACCTACCCAGCAAAACTGAGTATCATATTTCAGGGGAAAATATGGTCATTCAATGGAATAGAGGACTTTCAAGGATTCTGGATGAAAAAACCAGAGTTGAATAGAAAATTTGGCAGATACAAGAAGCAAGAGAAGCTTGAGAAGGTCAACAGGGAAATCATAAGGAACTTATCACAGTTGAATTATTTATATTCCTACATGGAAAAACGATAATTCTAACTTATGAAACTTTTCTCAGTATGAGAATAGTTGAAGGGAATAGAAATGTGTGTGTGTGGACATATGAATACATATGTGAGTGTGTGTGTATATATGTATACAGGTATACCTAGACAAGAGGGCACAGGACTAGTTGAATAGGAAGGGATGATACTTAAAAAGGTGAAATTGAGAGGTGAGAGAGGAATACAATGAGAGGAGATGGGGAGAAACAGAATGGGGTAAATTATCTCATATAGAAGAGGCAAGGGAAAACTGTTACAATGGAGGGGAAGAACAGGAAGGCAAAAGGGAATGAGTCAAACTTATTCACATTGAATTTGGCTTAGGGAGGGAATGACATACACACTAAATAGGGTATCTCACTCTACAGGAGAGTAGGGGGGAAGGGGATGAGAGGGGGTAAAGAGGGCAGGCTTGGGGGTAGGGAAGTTGGAAGCACCCACTTTGCAAAACAGACAGGATCAAATTAGAGAATATAGCAAGTGGGGGTGGGATAGGATGGAAGGAAATATAGTCAGTCTTTTACAAAATATCCATTATGGAAATGTTTTGCATAGCCACACATGTACAACCTATACTGAATTGCTTATCTTCCCAGTAAGGGTGGATGATAAGGGAGGAAGGGAAAGAATCTGGAATTCAAAGGTTTAAAATAAAATGTTTATATATATATAAATGTGTATATATATATATATACACACACACACACACATATATATATAATTATTATTATTTTACATGTAAGTGGGAAATAAGATATACAGGCACTGGGGCATAGATATTCACTGTGCCCTACTTGAAAGTCAGAGGGGTATGGAGGAAGATAGGGGAGAAAGGAGATTGGGGGAGGGGATCTGCAGTGGGATCGATGTTTTGAGGTGGTGGGTAGGGGGAAAATGGGGAGAAAATTTGTAACTCAATATCTTGTGGAAATGAATGATGTAAACTAAAAAATAAAAAAGTGAGAAAAAATAAAAACTTTAAACATATCTTAAAAAAACAAAAATGAAGCAGAGTTCTGGCCGGGTCTCTCCTTTGTTCAGAGTCCCTGTGGCTCCCTATAGTCCTTAGGATAAAATAAAATTCTGTTTGGAATTTGAAGCCCTTCAAAAACTGCTCCCAGCCTGTGTTTCTAGGCTTATAATTAATAATTCGCCTACGTAATTACTCTACTCACCAGCCAAACTGGATGTATCATAAATAAACACTCCTATTCCATGCCTTTGCCTTGGATTGGCCATCCCTCATGCCTGAAATGCAGTCCCTCTTTGCTCCCAGCTTTTTGAATTCCTTTGAAGTTCAACACAGTAGTCAGTAATCAATTAACATTCATGAAGTGCCTACTCTGTGCCAGAAACTGTGCTAAGAGCTGGTGACACAAATATGAAAAAAGAAGGCAGTCTCTGCCCTCAAGCCCTCTGCCCATGTTCAATCTAACCGGGGAAGATAGCACCCAAAAGAAAACTGAAAAGAGTTAGCAAGGGAGAAGAAAGTCCAAAATGCATTAAGTCCCAAGTGAATTTTGGTATTGCAGTCAGATGGGAAATGAGATTTGTCTTGTGCAGATAGGCAGAGTAGACAGAACACTGAGCCTGGAATCAAGAAGAGCTCAAATTGAGCCTCAGAAATATACTGAGTGACTCTGGGCAAGTCACCTGACCTGTTTGTCTCAGTTTTCTCAGGTGTAAAATGGAGATAATAGGACCTACCTTACAGGGTTGTGAGGATCAGGTGGGAGAATACTTGCAGAATTACTTAGCGCAGTTTTTGTACATAGCAGATGCATACCCCTTCCTTAAATGGTTTTTGAGGAGTTTGTAAATCCACCCTCTAATAAGAGAAGAGGGTAATGATGAGGTGTATCAGGGTTGACTCCTCTTACAGGATGATGAATTTTCCCAATGATGAAGTTCCTGGGGGCATGGTAGAGAATGAGGGCAGCCAGCTGGGAACACCACAAGTTCCACATACTAGTGACTCCTTCCCTGATGTACTGATCCTCACCCCCTCCCTGTTGCTACTGTCTCTCAAGTAGAATGTAAGCTTGTGGAAGGCAGGCATTAATTTTTAAAAATGTGTTCATATCTCCTATACTTCACATAGTAGGCTTCTAATATTTGTTTCTTAGTACACAAAGGCTCTGCAAAAAAATATCTTTTTTTTTTAAGTTTCCAGGAAACATGGTTTTGAAAGAAGTGAGCTGGATGAAACAAGCAACATAGAAAGTTTACGACTACCTCACTCCATATGGCCCTAAAGACTCCAATAGACTCTTATAGGAGCCCCTATGGTTCCATCTATTGCTTCCCTTTAAGCAACAACATTAACATCGAGGAATGAGACTGAAGACAGGGTAATAAGGTGTTTAGTTAAACGCCCCAGCCCACTCCACCCCTTCTTTTTTTTTTTTTTAAAGCAATTGGGGTTAAGTAACTTGCTCAAGGTTACACGGCTAGTCATTATTTATGCGTGGGTGCTCATTTTCTGAGGCTGGATCTGATCTCGGGTCATCCCAACTCCGAGGCCGGCGCTCTTACTCACTGCGCCACCTAGCCACCCCTTTAGGGCAATTGGGGTTAAGTAACTTGCTCAAGGTTACACGGCTAGGTTTTTGTTTGTGTGGATTAAGTGTCGGAGGCTGGCTCGGAACTCAGGTCCTTCTGACTCCAGGGCCGGCGCTCTATTCACTGCGCCACCTAGCCGCCCCTAACCCCTTATTTCACAGATGAGGAAACTGAGGCCCATGGAAGTTAGGTGCTTTTCCAAGATCACACAGAAAGTGTGAGGGACAAGATTCCAACCTAGGTCTTCTGACTCCAAACCCAGCACTTTTTGCACAAAATTCCATATGAGAGTAAGGTCAGCAATTTTGTTCTTTCTGATGAAGTAGAGCTAGAAGTTACCTTAAGAGATCAGTCAAGTCCATCCATGTTATAGATGAGGAAACTAAGGCCCAGAGACTCAAAATGGCCTGCCCAGAGGAAAGGCTCTGGCTTCAGTCAGGCAGCCAGTGAGAATGAACTGCAGGCTTCCTATGCACCAGGCACTGTGCTATACACTTGAAATACTGACCATGGGCTTTTTGCCTTTTTTAGCCCATACAAACCCTGACAAGGCAAGGCTCTTCAGAGTAGCTGGTTCTAGGGGCACCCTGAGGGCCAGTAGGCTTATTCTAATGCTGTCAGTGCAAGCCCACTTTGAAGGGTGTTTTCAGCCTCCCACGCCCATATCAATCACTCAGTGCCTGTTAACATTCCCTCAACGCCCTAGATAACAGTTGCCCCAATATCATGAATGAATTAAGATCACTTAAGATTTGACATCCAGACACAAGAAGCAAGAGATGCCTGAGAACGTAATCAGGGAAAAGAAATCAAAAGGAACTTATCAAAGTTGGAACTATTTACATTCCTATATGGAAAAACAGTAACTGTGACTGATGAAATCTTTCTCAGTATGAAAAAAATGGAAGAAGGGTGTATGGTCATATGAATACATATGTGAATGTGTGTATACATGTTTACAGGTATAAATGGATAGAGGGCATAGGTTGAATTAGTTGGGAAGGGAGGATACTTAAGGGGTGAAATTATGAGGTGAGAGAGGAAAGTGGCAAGAGGAAATGGGGAGAGACAGGGCAGGGTAAACTATCTCATGTAGAAGAAGCAAGGGGAAGTGGTTGCAAGGGAGGGGAAGAATAGGAAGGCAAAAAGGCAAAATCACGTTCTCATTGAATTTGGTTCTGGGAGAGAATGACATACATACTAAATGGGATATCTCAACCTGCAGCAGAATAGGGGGAAGGGGGATGAGAGGAGGGATGATGAATGGGAGGGCATCCTTGGGGGGAGGGGAGGTTAGAAGTACCCACTATAGAAGAGGGACAGGATCAAGTAGGGAATGGACCAGGTGAGGGATGGGATGAGTGGGAGGGAATTATAAGCAGCCTTGTACAATATATCTACTATGGTAATGTTTTGCATAGCTAGACATGTACAACATATACTGAATTACTTATCTTCCCAGAGGGAATGGGTGACAAGACAGGAAGGAAATGGATCTGAAATTTGAGGTCTTAAGATTAAATGTTTCTAATATATATAAATGCTATTATTAATACTCTTTTGCTTGTAATTGGGAGATAAGATGTGCAGGCGTTGGGACACAAAGATTCACCTTCCTCTAATGGAAAAGTCGAAGGGGGTATGGGAGAAGGTATGGGAGAGAGCAGATTGGAGGAAGCGATATCTTGTGGGACTGCTATTCTGGGAGGTTGGGTAGGGGAAAAACGGGGGAAAAATAATTGTAACTCAAAATGTGGCGGAAATGAATGATGTAAAACAGAAGTTAATAAAGCATTTGTTTAAAAAAAAGATTTTTAAAAATAGCAAGGATAAAGTTATGACCATGCCCATCCTCCTCCTTTTTTGCCTCCCAACCAGGCATACTCATCCTTCCACCACTCTGGACCCTGGGAAGAGTGAGCTGAAATTTAAAGTGGTTGTCTCTCAGTCAATAAGGATTTAGTTCCCTATGTACCAGACACTATGCTAAGCTTTAAGGATACAATTACAAGCAGGAAGACAGCTTCTGTCCTCAGGTAGCTTACACTCTAGTGGAGGAAGACCAAATGTCAAAGAAAGTTGAGGGTACTGGGACAGGAAATGGTGGAAGGTCCTGTGGAGTCAGGAGTACAACAGGCCAATGGCTGCTATGAAGCATTCACCCCACCAAGCTTACTGCCAAATGTGGCAGAGCTGGTCAGTGGAGTCAGCTCGCTGGCTTTCAGGAAGACATCTGGACTGCCATATGGTTCACTGTGACAGACCAGGGCAGCTTCTGAGGGCTTTCCTGAGCTTACCAGGCTCTACTACTGTGCTACTCCATAACAGAGTAGCTTGAGCTCCTTAGCAGGGTGTGAGAGGGGAAAAGGGGCATTACCTGGGAAATGTAAAGGGAGATATAAGACTTGGCAGCAGACTGGATATGTGGCATGGATAGAAAACCAGGCTCAGAATCAGGAGGACTGGATTCAAGTCCCCTTCTGCCATACATTGGCAATGTGGTTAATAGTGCACAGAACACTGGCACTGGAGTCAGGAAGACCTGGGATCAAATTTGGCCTTACATACTAGTATATCTGGGTAATCCTGGGCAAATCACTTAATCTCAGTTTGCTCAATTACAAAAGGGTGATAATAAAAGCACCTACCTCCCAGGGTTGTATGAAATATTAATTTTTAGGGTCTAGTATATTTTTTAATTCCAGGACACAGAAGGGACCAATCTACAGTGGCAGTGGAGGGTCCTCACCAAGAGGACCCCCCCAACAAAGTGCTTTAGAGATGTTAGCTTTTTATTAATGTTTAATGAAATCAACCAAGAAAATCTGGGCATTTAGCAAGAAATTTGCCACAGGTGGATAAATGGACAAACTTTTGGCAGCTAGGTAGTAAACAACCTCCTTATGCCTCAGTTTCCTAATCTATAAAATGGAGAGAATACCTACCTCCCCCAGGCTTGTTGAGAGGATTCAAATGAGATATTTGTCAAGTGCTTTACCAACTTAAACCACTATATAAATAGGCCTGGTTGGGGGAAGGAGGGGAAGAGGTGTCTTTTTCCCACTTCAGATGAGCACCTCCTCTACAGCTTACACTCTTTAAGAATTCTCCATAGCACATATACTCATTTTAAATTATGATATTGTTGACAGTGTATAAATCCCCTTGCCCCCAAAGATATTTTGCTTCAGTCCAACATCCTAAATTCCCTAAGTTATGCCATTTATTTACCACCTAGGAGAACTTGGACATCATAGTCTCTGTACTTGACTGTCCTCATCAAATGAAATCAATGTATAAAGCACCTACTATATGTATAAAGCACCATGCCAGGTGCTAAAGATAGTGCAAGTCAATAACTATAAAATTGAGTTTGTGGTGCCTAATGTCTGGGTGACCAGCTTTCTTAGCCCTTCTCTCTCAGACTGGTTCTTGGATGACTAATACACATAGCATCGGCAAGATGACTCAGACCCTGTGACTTGCCAGAGCCTTTGGGAAACCATAATAGGGCTTTGGAGGATGTTAATGGAGGAAGTATACCAAATCCCGACAAAATTAAGTTAGAGATCATGATTACATCAAAAAAAGACAAGTTGCAATTTCTCCAGGATATCCCTAGAAGACACTAGCTACTCTACCAATCTGAGAAACACCAGTCTTCAAAAGAATGGTCTGCTTGATACAGTTTCAGCAGAAAGGGCAGCTCAGTTGCTCCCTTCCTACCAGGTTCGTAATCCTATATCCTGTCCTCCTAGTATAGTTTGTTCCTTCCTTAAGGATATTCCTGTCTAGGACCTAAGATATTAAAAGACTTTAATAGTTGTTGAAATGCGGTCTGAAGGTAGATTGTGTACATAATTGCTTTCTATTGCTATGATAAAAAGGACCCAGACAAATTTCAAAGAAATGGAAATTTTTCTACTTCCCAAAAATCTCAATTTTCATAGCAGACATCTTATGGCTATTATAAGCCATGGTAGAGAAACACACTTGTTGGCTCATGCAGAAAATCTCTAAATCAAGTGGCCCTTTTCTACTGGTCATTTATTTTCTTTGGTGTTATTCTAGTTACATTTTTTTGAATTGCCAATCATTTATTTTCTCACCCTGTAACACATAAAGTAGCTAGGTGGCACACTGGATAGAGCACTGGGCTTGGAGTCTGGAAGATCCAAGTTCAAATTTGACCTCAGATAGTTTCTAGCTGTGTGACCCTGGGTAAGTCAATCTCTTTGCCTCAGTTTTCTTATCTGTAAAGTAGAGATAACAGTACCTACCTCCCAGGGTTGTTGTGAGGAACAAATGAAATTATGACTAGCACAGTGCCTTGAACACAGTGCTATGTTGTTGTTGTTCTAACATAAGCATTCTTAAACAACACAAATTCCTGTACCGGCCATTTCCAAAATTGTGTCTCATTATGCATATTTAGTCCATCATTTGCCAGAAGGAAGATTTAATGCTTCATCATTAGTACTCTGGAATTATGTTTCATCAATGACTTGATAAGAGTTAAGTCTTTCAAAACTTTTTTGGTTATGGTACAAATTTTTATTTTTCTGTTCACTGCATTCCATCAATTCATGCAAGTCTTCACAGGTTTCCTCTGAAACTGTCTCCTTCATTATTTCTTTTTTTTTTTTTGGAGGGCAATTGGGATTAAGTAACGTTCCCAAGGTCACACGGCTAGGTTTTTATTTTTGTGTGCGTTAAGTGTCTGAGGTTGGATCTGAACGCAGGTCCTTCTGACTCCAGGGCAGACGCTCTACTAACTGCGCATTATTTCTTATAGCACAACAATATTCCATTATATTCCCATACCATAATTTGTTCAGTGATTCCCTAATCCTTTTACAGGGGTCCTTTTCCTTTCTTTAGGGTTTAGGCCTAGCAGTGATCTTGCTTGGATCAAAAATAGATTTGAGTAAATTTATGGGAATGCTTCCAAATTACTCTCCAGAATGACTAGATAAATTCACAGCACCAACAGTTCATCATAGGCCACATCACCACAACAGTATATGAAGAAAATTAGAAGGCTGGTCTGCAAAACAAACTTTCTACTATGGCATTCCATGGTATGGGTGGTTGTGATTAAAAGAAGGGTTAAGACACTTGTTAATATGCCATTTGAACCTAGGGGGCTCAGAATGAGATGACTTTTTTCCTCTGTGGCTGGCCTTGCTCAAGAAGTGAGGTAGAAACAGAAGAGGGTGGGGTTGTGCCTGCTTATTTACACTAATATGGAAGATAGTTGTAGGAAAAACATTGCATAAGGTTCAGAAAGCCATTTAAATGAGTTATTACTAATTATCTATAACGTAAAAAAGACCTCCCTTCTCCTGCTTCCCAGCAGATTTATGAGGAAGTCCTAAGTGAATGTGACAATAAATACAAGAGTTCCTATTTCTTTCTGATCAACCTAAAACCCAGAAATAAGTGAAAAACCTGGAATTTCATTCCAAGTTATGGTCTTTTGCCCTGGTCTATGGTATCTTTTAGCAATCTAGGCCAGTCCACACATTTTTTTAACCCCTCCTCAAGGTAATCATACAAGGCACAAATCAGAACCAAAAATCTCTGGCTTCAAATCTAGCACTTACTGAAATACATAAAAGAAAATGACTATCAAAACTGTAGATCCTATCTGGATTTTCCCCAAGCTCTTATCCTATCTTTCTAACTACTGATGTTGTTCTAAAATTGTTCACTTTCCCCCCAAAATTCCAGAGGTCTCTTAGATGCACATTTTTCTGCTGTTGCCATTGCCCTTTGTAGAGGTCATTATAAGATTATGGAATTCAGAACTTGTACAAACTGTAGATACCATTCAATTCAACAGGGCATTTATTGAGCAACTGTGGTATTTAAGCACTATGCTATATAAAGATGAAAACTAAAAAGCTCCTACCTTCAAGAAATTTTATATTCTACAGGAAGATGCAGATATAGATAGGTAAACTTGCACCCATTAATGTAAGAGCACTAATAACCAGAGGCATGAAGAAAGGCTTCCCGTAAGAAGTGGCACAAGGAGGCGGAGGCAAGATGGCGGAGTAGAAACAGCTCTTCCTAGGCTCTCTCCCCCCAGATTACCTCCAAACTATGTAAAAGGGGACTCTGAACAACTTCTGGAGCCCCAGCACCCAAACTGACACAGAGAAGCTAACCTCCCACTGAGGACAGCCTAGCAGCCCTGTAGCAACGGCCAGCACAGTGCTCTGGGAGCCGGCAGTGCGCAGAGAGCTGAGCCCAGGTCCGCATGAGCCAAGGTTTTATTTAGCCCCAGGGCGGCCGGGCCAGCAGCTGGCTGGAGGGACCCCAGAACACCAGCAGCTGTGGCGATTCCAGAATGGTCAACACAGACATGCCTAGGACAAAGTGAGAGGTTAGTGCCCTATAGACTTTGGGACCAGTATTTGGGGAACGCATTGGCTTCCTCCCCTGGGGGCTAGAACCCACTGAGGAGACATGTCATTTTGAAGTTTTCAGTGGCGGCTCCAGCTCCTGGCCTGCGAACTCTAGGGAGATCTAGAGATTAGTGGGGGAGGGGGGGGGCACGGGCCGCGGGGCGGGTTTCCAGCTTGCCAGAAATGGAAGTTGTCCCCCCACACGTTTGGGACGAAGCTCCCCTGTCTGGTGGCAGAGTTCTACTGTGGCAACAAGCCCAAAAGTCAAGTAATTAAGTGGCAACATGCCAAGGCAAAGGAAACAAAACAAACAGAAAAATGAAACATTAGACTCCTATTTTAGGGGCAAAGAGGATCGAAGCATGGAACAGGACTGTGAGGTCAGAAATCCTGCTCCAAAAGCCCTAAAGGAAAATATGAGCGGGTTACAGACAATAGAGGATCTTAAGAAGGACTTTAAAAACCAAATAAGAGAAGTGGAAGAAAAACTGGGAAGAGAAATGAGAAGGATGCAGTATGAAATGAGGGTCAACAGCCTGACTGAGGAAAACAACACCTTAAAAAACAGACTAACTCAAATGGCAAAGGAGGCCCAAAAGGGCAATGAGGAGAATGCCTTAAAAAGCTGAATTTGCCAGATGGAAAAAGAATCTCAAATCTCAAAAGAATCACTGAGGAGATTCATTCCTTCAGAGTTAGACTGGAGCAAATGGAAGCTAATGACTTTATGAGAAATCAAGATACTGTTAAGCAGATCCAAACAAATGAAAGAGTAGAAGGCAATGTGAAATATCTCATGGGAAAAACCACTGACCTGGAAAATAGATCCAGGAGAGACAATTTAAAATTATTGGACTACCTGAAAGCCATGATCAAAGAAAGAACCTAGAAATCACCCTTCAAGAAATTCTCAAGGAAAATTGCCCTGATGTTTTAGATCCAGAGGGCAAAATAGAGGTTGAAAGAATCCACCCATCACCTCCTGGAAAAGATCCCAAAAAGAAAACTCCCAGGAATATTATAGCCAGGTTCCAGAATCCCCAGATCAAGGAGAAAATACTACAAGCAGCCAGGAAGAAACAATTTTAATATTGTGGAAACAATCAGAATAGCACAGGACCAGGCAGCTTCTACACTGAAGGATTGAAGGGCATGGAATATGATATTCCAGAGGGCAAAAGAGCTGGGAATGAACCCAAGAGTCACCTACCCAGCAAAACTGAGTATCTTGTTTCAGGGGAAAATATGGTCATTCAGTGGAATAGAGGACTTTCAAGCATTCTTGAGGAAAAACCCAGCGGTGAATAGAAAATTTGACATTTAGACACAAGAAGCAAGAGATACCTGAGAAGGTAATCAGGGAAAAGAAATCAAAAGGGACTTATCAGTTAAGCTATTTACATTACTACATGGAAAAACAATAACTGTGACTGATGAACCTTTTCTCAGTATGAAAATAATGGAAGAAGGGTATATGGTCACATGAATACATATGTGAATGTGTGTATATATGTTTACAGTTATAGATAGAGGGCATAGGTTGAATTTGTTGGGAAGGGATGATGCCTAAGGGGTGAAATTATGAGGTGAGAGAGGAAAGTGGCAAGAGGAGACGGGGAGAGACAGAGTAGGTAAACTCTCATGTAGGAGATAATTGACTCAGTCCTATATTATTTAATCAGATCATTCTTTTCTCTTGCAGTTGCAAAGAAAGAATTAATTATAGATACATTGAGTGTAATACTGAATAGTATCTGTTTTATATTCTTTCATACTGAACTTAGAACAGAAGAAAAGTAAGTTCAGAATTGGGAATAGAAAGAACATTTCAGGAAAAAAAGTATTATTTAAGATACTTTCTTTTATTGTTGTATCAACAAATATAAACACATAGTTTTTAAAAAAGAAATATAATACGTATATATACATATATTGATATGTGAAGTCTAACAAGATGGTAAAAGTTTCTTAATTTGTGTCTCCATCTGTACTTTTCTTTTGAGATTTTTAAAATTGTTTAATCACTGCTCTTCCTCCCCTCCCCCTTCTGTCACTTACCAGGAAGCTACTTCTTCCCATTCATGTTGGAAGCCCTTTTTTGTAGCCGATATTTATAATCAAAGACAACAAATCAATGAATAATCTATTAAAAAAAAAAGAAGTGGCACAAGAACTGAGTCTTAAAGGAGGAAGTAGGTGGGACAGTCTTGAAGGTCAATGGATGGAGTGATGAAACAGGAAATGGCAAATAGGCTAGCATGGCTGGAACACAGCTGCATGCAGTAAAACTAGAAAGGTAGGCTGGATTCAAAAGGTTTGTCAGTGTCAAGCCAGGGAGTGTTATTTTTGGCACTATATGAAAGGCTTCTTAGGAAACTCATCCTGAGTTCCCCAGCTCACATGTTTCAATATACTTGTATAGGCATCCAATGATCCCCACTCTAGAATGTAAGCCCTTTGGGAGCAAGGACTGTTTCACTTTGGTCTTTTTTCTCCCCATCACTTGGTACATAGTAGGCAATTAAAATGCTTGTTGACAAGATGAAAATTGGTTAAGATTTGGTTCTTCCAGCAAAGCAATATGAGTGGCTAATCAGGGTAAGTCTTTGGGAGAAATTGGTAATCAGTGGTGGCTTGAAGGGATAAAAGTGCATTATTTCTAAAATGCTTTCCCTTTCACTAAGCGCTATAAGTCACTCTTCTTTGTATGCTGAGTCTAGAAAGAAGATGCCAACTGAAAACAGACATCTGATTTAGCCTTGGAGGGATCTTTCCTAGTCCTGGAGAGAAACTCCAGGGGCCTGTTACCTCTAGCATCAATTACAAACTGATTTTGCAATCTTACACTGGCTCCAGCCTGATCTTCCAAGCAAATTATCTTTAACTTTCTGTGTGGGGCAGCTGATGGCCCAGTGGAGAGAGGACTGACAACAGTCGGGCAGACCCAAATTCAAATCTAGTCTCACCAGCTTGGGGAGGTGACCCTGGGCCTCGATTTCCCTCAACTGTAAAATGAGCACAATATCCTCCATATTGCAGAGCTGTTGTGAAGATCAAAGGAGTATCTGTAAAAAATGGTCTAGTACTGTACCTGGCACATGGTGGGTGCCCTGAAGAGGCTTTTTCCCTCCCTTTTTTACTGCTTTGCAGATACAGCATTCAATTCTCTCTCCTGTCTATGCTTTCACTGTGTCCCTTCTCTATCCCTTAGGAGAAATGGGTTTTGGAATAGGAGCTATGGGGAATGATACTGAGTTAATTAGGAAAGGACAAGAATATTGCTGGCAGCACAGAGGACCCAGGTGAGATTAGATAACAGAATTGTAATGGATTCAGTTGTGACAGAGATTTGTGATTTCTAGTTGGCAAGCTATGAACTAGTGACATATAAAAAGTGGTGTGGGATTTGAGCATTTAGGACAGTGTGTATAATTTAATTGGTTAACTCTTAAGGTCAAGACTGAGAGGGGAAGAAAATGAACAGGAATGGATGATGCTGGGACTGAAAGTCAAGGTGAAGCTAAGAATAGGCTGAAGAGGGTGGGAGCAAAAACAACCTCAGACTTATGAATCCAAACAGTGGAATACTTGTGACTGAGGAGTATGGTCACTGCTGGGTGCTACTAACACAAAAGTACTAGTAAAGATGAAGAAACTGAAGGCCTGAGTTAAGCAACTTGCCCAAGGTCACCTACACAAGTACTAACTGCTACACTCTCTAGCCACAAACCCTACACTCTTTTAATTTTTGATAGGACCCCTTGTGCCATCAGTCTTTGTAAAGTCTACTAACCCCTTCCCCAGAATGATTCCCCCCCTTTCCAAATAAGAATGCCTAATTATTGCACACTATGTTGACTTTTTGTTTTTTGGGTTTTTTTTAAGGAAAAAATGACATAAAATTATATTTTGGGCATTACTTGAGTTGTTTCATTGGAGAATGTCTTCTGTTTACTTACTTCTGGTATGAAGCAGCATGGGGTAATGGCAATGCTCGCTCTCCTCTAGTCCTATCATACAATGCCTCAAGAACATCTCAACTGGTTCTTTGGAGTCCTTGTTTATTTCATGTTACAACCTGCTGACCCTGACCATATGCCTCCCCTATGGCCCCTGATGCTCACTTTTGGTTCTGTGAGTGGTGGGGCACATCTTGCTGCCATATAGTAACATTGATAAAATGTTAATACTGAAATGACAGGTTTTAACACTGGTCAGAAAGATAGCTTTAAAATTTCCAAAAGCAATTCAACACATTCCATTTCTCCTGATTAACATAGGGTTCACAACAAGAAAAAGCATGATGAATACAGAATGATTCCTATCAGCATTCAAGGAGTAACATTTATAAAGTCACAAATACTTCAGATTTATTCAGATAAGTTCAGATGAGGGAAAGTGAGGCTCAAGGGCCCAAGGAAAGCCAGGTTGGAACTGAGGTCTATCCAGTGCATCCACACTCAATTCCTTACCGCCTCAAAGCATTGCTTCTCCAATTTCATTTACCAGAAGACACAAAGTCAATATGTGTCAGAGGTCCTTAAAATGCCTTTCTCTTAAGAAACTTCCTCAAACCTACTCCACAAAATAATCCACACTTCCCTCATTTGTTCAGTGCTACACAATAACAGCTTATTTACACCAAAGCACTCTGCTTATCCCTTTCACTCCCCCCTGTTGGATCCTTGGTACAGGCTTTCCAACAATCTTCCCTTCCACTCTCTCTCTCCTAATAATTCACTCATAACACCTCTGGGAAAATACAAAGTAGGACCTTCCAAATGAACAGATCATGATGCTCCTAAATCTCAAGTTACAATGTTTGAACTCTCCTATTTTAACTTGTATCGTAGCTATCTATACCACGATTTGATTGTTGCATTCCCCTAAACACTTGGCACAATTTGGTGCCTGGAGTTGGTAGTGTATTAATTTTTACTTCACATGTAATGGATGAGCAAAAAGAGAAGCTTCACAAAGATAAGCATTTGAATAAGCTTCACACTATAAAGCTAGAATCGATCCAATCATTCAGGAAAGCAATTTGGAATTACACTAAGATGTCCAGCCTCTGACCTAAACATGTTGCTGCTACATGGATACCCCCCCCAAGAAGAACCCAGGTGTTGTCTATCAAAGCAGAATCTTTTGTGGTAGCTAAAAACTGGATGCACACTGATGGGGAGAGGCTTGACTGCACTCCATTTATGGAATAAGAAAAGATGAACACCAAGAATCCAGAAGCACAGAAGACTCAAAGCAAACAAAAACTACAAATAAATTTGAATCTAACAAAACAAGTAGAGATTAGCAGAAAAGTTGATTTTAAAAATGATGGTTACTGTTTTCCTTTGCATTATACAGAGGTAATTATCCACTTAGTCAAGTTACTCTGTTAATATAAGAGACATGGGAGAGTTACTTATCTCTGATTAAAATGGAATCCATTGTCACAGAAGCCTTGAGTTGTATGTCTGAAGTACAAGTTACTAAGTCTGTTAATGCATCTTCAAGATTGGTTTAATGATACATTATCCACCTAAACAGATTCAAGAAGAGCATTCTGTAACTTTCTAGAGCTGTATAAATTTAAGTCATGACAGCAGAAAAACACCAGAGAAAGACAAGGTGCCAGATGTAACAACCAAGAGGAAAGAGACTCATCTAGGTTTTGATTATTCCTAAAAACAAACAAAAAGAAACCCAACTAATAATTATGCTCAGAATATGTTTCAAAAGGAGGGAAAAGAAAAACAAAACCAAACAAACCCAAACTCACATTTTAGAAAGAATTCTCTCTAAAATACAAAAATTTTTCCATAGGGGGATAAAGGAGAAAACAGGAACATTATTTTTGTGGATGGCCGATGTTACATAAACGAAAGGTTCAAACCTTTTAGAAAAAATACTGTTGAGATAGTTATTATATTAAAGACTACATATATATACATATATATTGAAAGTAGCAATTTTATTTGAGTTAAAATTATTTACAAAAACCCAAAGACATACTTCATGAAACTGGTACAAACTATTTTTTCCTGCCGTTGGCTTTTGCTCCAAAGATCACAGCTGAGAAATACTGTATAAAATAAAAATAGGATTGGATTCAGAAAAGTACTCTACTGTTCTAATTTCCAATTGATAGTATTTACAGAAATATTTACAATGGAAAAAAAGTTACTTTAAAATTTTAGTTAATTTGCAAGTCAGCCTCAAGGACCCTTGAATGCAGAGTTCTCTGAGGGTTCCAAACACACAAACGCACTGCAGTTCAAAGGTGACCACTTCGCCCTACTCCCCCCATCCAATTCTGCATCTCTATCAGTGCTTGACAATTGGTTATTATAAAAAAAAAAAAACTGTTAAACACTGAGGTAAATCAATTCCCATTCAAAACTATTACCAGTGTAACAGAGAAATGGAGTTAGCCCTGATTTTCTTCATTATTTCTTACCATCTGCCACTAGTCACTTTAGCCTACATCTGTTTTCTGAAATCCAAAGATCAATGAAAAAAACATTATTCTAAAATTAATCAAACAAAAGAGACAAAATATATCTAGCTGATTTATCTGTGAACATCATTTACTCATATACACATTTTAAACCAATTGACTCTCAATTTTTTATATCCAGGGCAAACATGACCTCATTTTTTTCAAAGTTACACTGGCATGTGTTCTTAGATGAGAAGAGGGAGGAAAAAGAAGAAACAAGCAAAACAGGATTTGCCTCTAATCAGTTACTTCCTTATAGAATCCTCAACAATCTGCATTATCAAAAATAGGAAGACATAGAAGGCAGCCACTGTATTAAAAATAATTACAGCTGGCACTGATACAAGAGCAGAGATTTGTAACTTTATACAAGGAAATAACAAAGTCTAAATGGTAAAAGATTAGACTTTTAGCTATTTTCCCCAATACACACCGAACTCATATTTTTTTTATGGCTTCAAGTTTTATAAATCCAATGAAGAAACATGATATAATTACCTATACAGGTATTTAAAAAATGTTGATGAAATAGATCTCTGGAAAGCCTGCAAATATTTGAGACCAGCTTAATTTAAAAGAAAAAAAGTTACCAAGCTTTGGTAACTGAATAATAACGAAAGCAAGAAATCACTGCCATGTTCCAAACTGAAATATGTAAAATGCATTTTCTGAGATTTTGTGTTCGATGAAAGTATTCAAACATGCTTTGCTATGAATTAGACTTTGGACAAAAGATCTCTAAATCAGCAATTTAAGGCTTTATGTTTATGCATTTGATTTTGCCATTCTATAGAAGAATATACTAATAGAAATGTTATCTGGAAACATGAATTCCACATTGGTGTTTTAGCTTCTTTATATCTACTGTACTGCGCATTATAAAATATATCTAGAGTCCGCCCTTGAAACAGAACAGTGTTTCAAAGATTTTTTTTTTAACCTATAATTAAGTGTAAACTACCCTGGGACTGATATTTCATTTTTTCCTTAACAGGGCACATTAGAGTTACTGCATTTTCATATAATATTCCCTTTCAAACTGTTGGATTGCTTATTTTCTTGCATGCCGTCTAGAACTATGACATTTTATGGTATGTAATTTTCTATGGTTTAGGATGTTCTTGGAAATGAAAAATAGTCCAAGTTTTGAATCTGAGTTCTAAACAACTTGAACCTGGTCAAGAGTAAAAAAATAAATTATCCAATTCTTGCCTCTTTGGATTCCAACAAATTTTAAATATAGACAGTAGTTAAAAATCACAAAATTACATAAAAGCTTTATTTTATGATTTTGGATTCATTCAACAAAAAAGCAAAAGCAAATGAGACTCAAGAAAGGAGCTATGCTGCTGTCCAGAATGTACTTCGAACACCTGTTTTGATACCTCAGTAGCAAAGCTGCTTTTGCACCTGGCTGGCATGACAACAGTGGCTCAACATACACAGCAGTTGCATTATCAGCAGCAAGTTTTCTCGCCTTATAAAGTTATATTTGCCAGGACAAAGCAAGAAAAGGGGAGCAATGGTAAATCCTGCCAAAATATGGACATTTAAATACTGTACTACATCATTAAGAGCCTGAATTTTTTCATCAGAACCTATCCCCCATCATTTTTGATAGTTGCAGATTGATGTAGTAACTGTCATTTAGCAAAATGCAGAATGCATGATTAAGAGACCAGGTAGTAGCTTTAAAATCCGAACATGAATGACACAGATGAATGCTCTTGGTGTTATCTTCAAGGACTTCTTTCATGACTTCTTCCTTTGTCTAAGGGTGGCTCCAGCATGAGTGGGTGCCCGCAGCAGAAATGAAGTATCTAGCAGTGTTCCAAATATTCAATCACCCTAGAGATAGATTTCTGGCCTGTGGTTCCAACAGCACACTGTGGGCAAGAAAGTTAACAGAAACCAAAGATCAGAATGAAAGTAAGCATTCAAAGTTTTAGTTTCTCCAGATTTACTGTGTTAAAAGCTGCAAAATAGGCAATCCAACCTCAAAATACCTTAATGAGAAAAATGAACATCCTAAAGGCCAGAGTTCTAGAATTCCACAAGATAAAAAAAGGAGGAAACATGCTACTTACGGTAAGATTCATGAAACTGAGAAATTTTTTGAGCATTTCAGTCATTATTGAAAAGTCCCCTTCAGGTAAGTACCCCCTCACAGTAGTCACATTGATCTGTGGAAACATTTCAATTTGACAAATATTTACAAGTATCTGCACACACAAAATAAAACTCTTTTGCTTAAGTTTTTATAAATGACCTGTGCATACTCAGTCAGCTTAGGATTTCTGGGAAACGGAAAACAGCCCCCCAAAAGGCAGATATTATACCAACAGATTAAAAAGCAGGAAAAAGCAGGCAGTACACAGGTTTGTAGCTCATCAGAATGCAGACCCTTGGGGGAGGAGAACAACAACTTGGGCTCTAGATTAGAATCCTTTCTGACTTTTAAGTATAATCTTTTCCCTCCATATTTGGGACACATTTAAAAAAAAACAAACAAAACGAACACTTTCTCCTCATTTTGACACCCATCTCAGCTGCTGCCTTATGTGGACAATTTGCTCAAGACCAGTCAAGAAAAGCTGGGCTTGACTCCAACTGATCATCAGCTGTCAGTGGACAGAGAGTCAGCTTCAGGTGAAGAAGATCTGGTTGCAAGTCCTACTTTTGATATATGCCAGCTAGGTTTTTCTAGAGTAATTTCATATGCCACATGATTCTAAAAGCTCCATACTCCAAGGATTATAAATGACCCATGTTGTGATAGAAAAACTACTTCTGAAAGAGAATAGGAACAATCTATTAATTACACCAATGGGACAAAGTTTGCCTAGACCACCAAAAAAGAAAACTCAAATAGCTTTGATAAAAATATGAAAGTTAACATGCAAACTAAATCATCTCTTGCCTATTCTTGTCACAATAAGATGGAAAAAAAAACCCCCGAAGCTGACATATTATGCATTTTAATGCATAAAAATGCTAGTCCAAAAATAATTGTACAATTCTACAATGTTAAATTGAACTGTGTAACTTACTGGACTCTCCTGGCAGAGACAGCCAAGAAGCAGTGCTGTATATGAGGCCACGATGCAGTCTTCCATATGCTTGCCAGCATGTTGAAGGGCTGAAAATAAGTATTTAATGGTAATTTGACAAAACAATAGTATATTGCATTTTTAAAGAACTTCTTTTATTATTATATTATCTAAGTACCTTATTTTCCAACAATTAAAAAAAAAACTTTTATGCCTAACAGCTCCTAAAAGGAGCTACATTTTGTACACCAACTTCAAAAATGGAACATAACCCTATAAATGCATGAGTAATAGAATCTAGGCTAATTAGATCAGAACATATCTCCATTTTTTGTGTTATAGGTTATTTCACTGCCTCCTAAATAGATAAGGATGGGTCTTATTTCAAAATAAGGAAACCACAATTAAAAGGATTAGAGTTTTAGAGTTGGGGGGAAACTTTAGAGATTATCTACTAATCAAATCCCTTCATTTTATAGAAGGAAAAAAAACAGAGGCCCAAGGAAACACCTGCATCTACCAAAAGTAGACACTGGAACTTAACATTAATTATACTCTAGAAGCTAGTCTGAATGGCAACAGATACAGCAGGAATAAGGAGCAAACTGGACAAAGTATTGATGAAAGTGCACCTAGCTTTAACTAAAACTGGTGGATCTCTTGGAATTGGCATAATATGCTAGTCAGAGCTTGGATTAGAACTCAGACGTCATGATTTTTAAATTTCTATGTTAACAAGCTGCCTTATTGCTCTTTCCCATAGGTACATAAATGTTTTCTCAGAAAAAAAAAATGAAGCAAACATCGCAAATGATAATGCTGCAATGCCAAGTTAAGTATTAACTCCAAAATAATTATAGCATTCAGTTATAACAGAAAGCTACAGAAAGAATATGCCGGATTAGAATTCTCAGTATGTGACCTATAGGTCAATTACATTAATCTTAGCCTTAATCTCCCTACTTCTTAAAAAAAAAAAAAAAAAAAAGTGGGGCCATCATCTATCATGTCCCTAGGGCACAAAGTGGTTGTAAATATCAAATATGCTGCTAGATCTGAAAGTATAGTATAAATTGTAAAGTTCTATGCAAACCTGTGGTAATAATATTGAGATGACAGACAATTAAGTTTCAAAATGAGAATAAACAGTAAGGAGGAAAGATTAAAATTAACCTGTAGATACCTAAAAAAAAAATCAATTTAACTTCAAAAGGCAGGTAGATTCCTTTTTCTCATTCACCCCTCTCAAAAACATCAGACAGACCTTTGTTGAGGTCAAGTTCTTCATCATCCTCTTCCTTCTTTTCTTTTTCTTCAGGACTGTCTGTCTTCTCAGCAGAGACCCACTGTATCTCCCCACTTGTTTCTTGCCATTCTCCACTTTTGTCATGCTGGGCAGTGGGAGCTTCCTTGATCAGCTCATCTGTCTGGCTTTCAGCTAGCTGCGCTGCTCGCTCACGCTCCAGGAATAACTGATTAAGATAGTTTAGAAACAGTCAAAACCAGATCACACATATTAACATATACATATACATGCATTTAAGGGATTTCCTATTTTTAAAAATAAAAAGTTATTCCATGAAGCTACCAAGTGGTGAAAAAGGATAATGCTACTGATACTTCTCTTTGCCTTCTAACTACACAACATCAGGGCAAAGCCATAACACATCTCCTGTCCCACAAATAGCACAAAGGATCCATACTTCGTGTATCATACTGCAACAACACTTATTGGTTCTCAAAAACCACTTTTTTTAAAACATCATTTTTGAAAACTAATGGTTTTCTGTTGTTCTAAGCCTGAAAGGTCACAAATAACTGGGCAAGACTGATTAGAATTTTGAACAGAAGGCATGATAGGCATTAGAAAAGTAAGCCTAGACCTGATAAAATAAATGGGACAGGACAAGAGAAGAATTATCAAATTCTACCATAGAAAGGCAATGTGGCTTCTTTGAAGGGAAGTCATTCTTGACAAAGTTAATTTTTTGAGGTAACAAACGCAGACAAAGAAAAAATAGTGAATATCATTTATTTAGGTGTTGTTCTCCATACCAAAGGTTATTTCATACAAATACAGTAATTACCGGTGGGACTTAGTGTTGTTTTTTTAAAAAAATTCAATTTACTTTTAATGACAGAGAACTGGCTTAAAGATAGGAAAAAAGGGGTAGGGATAAATACGGACTTTAATGGAGAAGCATCAGGTTACCCTGGGACTCAATCTCAGTTGTATTTTTATCAATGGCTTGGAAAAGTAAGTAAAGAAAGAAAAAGATATTAAAATTCATTTAGGGTTAAATGTCAAACCAAAGGAGACAATTTACAGGAAGACCTTAGAAAAAATAGACAAATCTTCATTTGAACAAAATTTAAATTAAGCAATGTACTTGGGGAGCAAGAGGGAGAAGCCCCAATTGTGGATGATGGTCCCTGAGCTATTAGCTACCACTTAGGGAAGGGATTTAGAAACTTGTAGATTTTTCTACAGTAGCTCCAATGCATTTGATGCTATAACTATCAAAAGGGGGGGGGGGTAATTATATAACAAGGGTACTAGCCACAAGAAAGGGAAAAAAGCAGTATCCCACAGCCCTCACATGTAATACTACATGCACTTCTGGTCATCAAATCTTAAGAAAGAAATAACAGAACTAGAAATGTTAAAATCAACTAAACTAACCAAAGGATGAGACTAGCTTCCATGTGAGAAGAGACTAAGCATATCAGAACTCCACAAACTGGAAAGACAAACAGTTTATAAATCCAGGAAGAATTTGTAGAGGAAGAAAAAGGACATTTAAAGCCAATCCTGGAAAAACAGAAGTAAAAAAAATAATTTTTGACAATGTAAAGGCTTATTTTAGGACACACAAAAGGAAGTACTACTTAATTTCCTTTATTGTACGACCAAGCTTTTTAGAGGACAAGAAAGTTGGGAAATAAGCCTGAAAACAAATAGATTTAGATTAATTCATTGCTAGAGCAAAACAGGTTATATGGGAGAAGGTAGGGAGATTTGGGGGATATTTCCCTCATCTTGAGGCTACTGTAAATGAAGGGCAACTAACTGTTTCCATTTAAATCCCTTGGTGTTCATGACAAAAATGAGTATCTGAGCTGGACAGCCTACTAGTCTCATCTCAAATAGCCACTGCTAACTAATTGGCCCTCAGTAAGAAGATTTAAAATATTAAATAACAAAACAAAGGAATACCTGACACTTATAAATTTATATTGCCTCCTTTACTGCTAAATATTTTTTCCTGTACTTCATTTGATCCTCACAATTTTGTGAGGCAGTTAAGGGCAGGAATTATGACCACCTGACAGATGAAAAAACCCAAGGCTCAGAGTGGTTAAATGACTTGCCCAAGGTCACACAGCTAGTAAGTGGCAGAGCTGGCACTTGAACCCAGGTCTTCTGATTCCTAGTCCAGTGCTCTTTCCATACCACGCTGCAACTTGTGAGCCTCATTCAGGGGATGAGCTGGGAAGAAATGCCTTGTGGGTATTAAGTCCTGCTGTGTAAATAACACAGGTTAAACAATGCTCTTTGCAATGTAGTTTTCTTTTTTTTAAAAAGGTCATAAAACAAATTCATATTTATTCTAAATCTCCTAGCTGCATTTTAAAAACTCAGTTTAAGACACCAGCCTTAAAAAGGAAAATATTAAAAATAAAGAACGAAAAGTTCTGAATGAAATAAGTCAAGGCATTTGGATATAATCATGCTATTTTAGGACCATACAGGTCTAGACCACAAATGGCATTGACCCTAAAAAGTGGCTGGCTGAAGACCACTATGATATTCAAAAGAGTGTCAGTTTTTAATGAGGTTCAGATATGTCTACAAAGATTTGCAATGTAACAATTTTAAAGCTGAAATCTCATCGCACTATATTTCTTATCTGAATTTAGAACAAAATGTTTTAAGATATTTGAGGGGGGAGGAGATGAATGAATAACCATACTAGTTAATTTTCAATTGCCCTTTGTAAAGGAATGACCTGAGATTATCTTTTGACCAGTTGAGAAGTCACTTTGCATGGAAAGATCTAATTTATACCTACTGGCCTTTACCACCTGTCAGGAAAAACAAGGACTAGATTTTTGAATTTTGCTTACTGCTCTAAGGCAGCTATTGGTGGGTGAATGGGGAAAAACTGATAAAACCTTTCTCATTAAAGTTATCTTTTCCTATAGTAGTTACAAACAAAATCCTAAAAGACATCTAAGGAATGGGGCGGCTAGATGGCGCAGTGAGCAGAGCGTCAGCCCTGGAGTCAGAAGGACCTGAGTTCGGATCCAACCTCAGACACTCAAGGCACACACAAACAAAAACCTAGCCGTGTGACCTTGGGTAAGTTACTTAACCCCAACTGCCCCCCAAAAAGAAAAAAAAGGGGGGGGTATCTAAGGAATATGTTATGGGCTATTTTGAAGCTGCTCGGTAGAAGAAAGAAGGAAAAGGTTTTTGTTTTCTCTCAGGTTAAACTGGGCTAAGAGACAACAACATCATCTAGACATACTCTTAGGGGTTAAGTAACAGGTTTTGAGAACAGGTCAAAGTATTCTATTTCTTCTCTCAGTGTCTATCAGAGTACAAAGGCTTACAGAAGGTATTAATGACGGTTTACTGTCTCAGGGGGAATCATGTAGTCATTACAGATCATCCACTTGGGACATACAAAAAAATTAACTGTAAAAATGTTGCTTTTTATATAGAAAGAAAGTTATACCAATCCGACACTATTAAGCCATGGTCTTATAGCAGTGGTTAAAGTATTTCTTGAGCCACTGAAATTTTCTTGCTCATTATTGCCTTGTGACCAAAACACACACACATGCACACACACACACACACACACACACACACACACACATGCATGCACGCACAGCCACAGAATTTACAGATGAAGGGGACCTAATTCAACCCCCTCATTTTATAGATGAGGATTACCGAGAGTAAGAGAGGAAATCTCTGTCCTAAGGTCACAAAGCTAGTGAGTAAGCAGAGCTGGGATATAAAACACATGTCATCAAACTTAATAGATGAGGGTTATTTCCACTATACACACCTATTAATAACATAGCAAGTTGGAACTAGCCCACAGAGAATGAAACTCCTCAATACCATATTTAAACCAAAAACTGACATTACTATTTCAAACCAACCACATTGTATACTTTAGCTCAAAGTTATTCCATCTGTAAGAACAGGCACACTGCAAAAAGTAGCATTTATAGGTGAAAAAAACAAAAAAGGACAAATGCATACATGCTTCAAAGTCCACAAAATGCTTAAATGTGCAACAAATGGAAGGAATTAAGGTCTAGTATAGAAATTTATTCACTGTAAAATAAGTTATTGAGAAGATATCCTTTGTAGTTTGAAGTTGTCACTTACCTGCACTAAAGCCTGAACTGCATGAATCTGTCCATCTATCCTTAAACTATCATCTCCTTCTCCAGCACAGAAGGAGTCAAAAGAGCTTGATGTTTCCATATTGACTAGACAGTGCCGATTCCGAGCACTATATTCTACTAGATTTATTAGTAGACCCAAGCCCTATAGAAATAAAAAAGAAGGTTTTCTTTTAAACAAAGAGAAATAAAACTAAAGTTGAGGCATTCTTTTATTTTTGACCAAGTGTAGTACAGTTATAACCATATCTTGCCACCCTGATTTATCTTTATCAAATATGAAAATTAATTGTGCCCCAAATTTAGGTCCTTATTTCATTGCTTTCTGGTTTTTAGGAGAATTAAAAAAAAAATTCAAACTCTAACATAAATAATATCATGTTGCCTTTTACTGATATAAAGCTTCTAAGGGGAAGTTTTTCCCCCTCCATTATTTGAAAATGCTCATTTTCTCCAGGTTTTTAGAAACAGAATTCTATCTTACCAGCACTCGGATATCAAATCTTTGTTCTTGAGGTAGGAACTTTGGAACCTGAAGCACACAATTCATTGCTGTGCTAATCAAACCGTCTTGTTCACCTGTTTTGGTGCTGCCCCATTCTGAAAGAATTTTGCAAGTATAAGGTTTTTAGATATCCATTACTTTATACAAATCATACATCAACATTTAAAAAATGGACATTAAAACTTAGGACGTAAGGACATCTCTAAAAGTTTTTTAAATGCAATGCTTTCCTTCATACTCAAAACAATAAACATGAGACATCAACTACTGATGTTAATTGCTGCTTCATCTTCAGGACTGGTTCTGAAAATTCCCTTATTTCTAGAATGACTAGTTATTAATCATAAGATAGTTGTTGGCTAATTATTCTGTGGTAGATCATCCCTGTGTAAATGAAAAAGTTAAACAGTTGTGAAAATAATTTGCTTTTTCTGCAAAATGCAGTATCAGTATACAGTAAGCAGGAAACATCCAGAAAAGAATACTTACCATTATCATTAGTTAAATTGAGTAACACACCAATGATGGCCCTCATGCAGTCTTGTACTGCTTTACCCACATGGTTAGTTACATTCTGGTCGGGGAGAGGCTTACTGTCAGGTAAACATATGCTATTTTCTGCACGGTTATATCGTTGTATCAGTTCCTCACAATGCTGTAAAGCTCTGAAAAGAAAAACAATAGCTTTCATATAAGTCATTTCACTTCAATGTTTTAAAATTACTTATACTTTCAAATTTCTTTCAAACACATCTCTATTTCTCCCTATGTTCAATTTTGTGGTTTATCTTAAATTTAGGTAACTTTTCAGATCCCCCTGAGAATAGTAAGTAGTCCTCTTACCACAGCCTAGCTCTTTTTCACACAGCTCATATGTCTAATTACTCATTTTCAAGAATTACTTCTCCTTGACCTATCTCACTATCTCCCACAAGTACTCTTAACACTACCTTACATAGACAATACTCAGAACAAAGGATGACATAGGACCATCCCCCCCGGTCTTCTCCCCCCAAAAGAATGAAAATATTCATTATCCCAAAATATCTGGGATAATCCATGTTAGGATATATTGTAGCCACTGTCTCGATAATACATTTAATTCAACTATGAGCACCAGGCAGACAACAAGAATTTATTAAACATGTCTCTAGTACTGCATGCATTTCACAAGCAGATATAGTCTCTAAGGTACAGACTAGAATCAGCTGGAAAGAAGGATTTAATCCGTTCCACTATATTCTGAGAAAGATTCTCTAACCTTTATTTCCTAACATTTTAGATTGTTTCCTGACCCTTTCCTTAGGATGACCTGCCTAAAATACTTCCTGTTTTCATTTCAGTATCTGCTGGGGAACAGATGCTTGGGGTGGGGGGGTGGGGGGGTGGAGAGGAGAAGGGGGCACGCGCTGGGCATTGGAGAGGTTGGTAGTGGATCTTCATCTTGTCAGGGAGCCTGACTGAGGGGCAGCGAGTCTTTTAAAACAATTGGTCTGGGATGCTGGACACCATCCTGGCTTACAAAGCACAATTACGGATTTGAAACCAGTCTCTTGGATACATGTATATATAGCATTTGGTCTGAATTCTACTCCAATAGTGGCAACAAACAGGGACTCAAGGACAGTTAGACAAGTTTTTACCAGTGCATTTGCTGAGTTTGATTACAGAGAATAAATTACTGAAACAATAAAGCAACATAATTTATTTTTTCATACCACAATTTCTCATTTGAGAAATTCTGTCTTCTGTTTATTTTAGGACTTACTTTGCTGATGAAACAATAAGCTGTGAGTCTTTATATGCTATCAAATAGCTTTGATTCTCTGGGTTATGTACTGTTACCTAAATAGGGAAAAAGATATCATTTAATAAAGTATAACAGACTTGACTTTGCTGTGTATTTGTGTAGGTGGACAGAAGAATTTGTTGACACCTACCTTCCCTGAAAACAATTTCCAATCTACAGGGGATGCTAAACTGAGTTTAATGTCATTTGTTAAACTACAGAAATACAATAAAACAAGGTTCACCTTAATTCTCATAAAGCCCATTTACTAAGTGTTAGTGCACTTCTGATGTGTGAGGTGCTGTACCCACATTAAGCTGGTTAGAAACTAATCAAGTAAAACAATCAGGAGAATAAATCACTTTTGGAATAAACAGACATACTCTGAAAGAGATCACATGGGACTCATATACAGGAAACTTCTTTTAATATCACTAAATTGTTTAATTCAAACAAGTTATTTTAAAACAACCATTATGACCCAATTTCAAGTTAAGGCAGAGAGAAAGTGATACCACCTGGCACATATGTTCATAGGAACCTGTGAAGTCATCTGATTTTATCCTCTAATTTTAGAAATGAGGAAACTAAGGTCCAGGGTGAGCAAGTAAATTGGCTTGAGACCCAAAAGGTTGTAAACAGCAAGCTTGGGACAGAGTTCACATTATGACTGCATTCCCATGTTCTTTCAATTAGCTCACATCACATGCAATTTGAAGCATTCTAACGCCCCGATTCATAGGAGGATACAGAGGTCTAAATAGAAGTAACTGGCTAGAAATGACCAAGGCCTGTGGTACTTTACATCCAGGTCCTTTGACTCTAAATCTAGTTAGCTTTTTCTCCTACAACAATGTTGCCTATTAATCAGATCTGATGATTTTTAAAAGAAAATTACACAGACGTATAATTTTGGGCCACAACATAACATAAACAGTTAAACATTCATTTAATGTGCTGCCAATTAGTTACTTAACACATTTTTGGAAATAAAATCCTTCTAGCAAAAAGAATTTCTTTGAAGAATTTACACAAAGAAAATTATAAGCACAGTTATTAAAAGATATTGTTCCCAATATTTTATCCTAATCAACTTATACTTACACTTTCTAAAACCCGTAAACATCTTTCTGCTCCCCATAACGAAGCTACCAGTTTCTCTTCATCTTCATCACTACTTAAATGATCCACACATTCTTTTACTATGAAAAAACAGGAGGAAAAACATCTGTCATAAAAATACAGACTTCTAAAACTTATACATTTAAAGTATATTCATATTACTATGGGTTTATCTGTGAGGTCACCCTATTTAACTACTTTGCTAGGTCAGAAATTAAAGACCCTAATAACAGGGTCTATGACATACCTGCTTTTAAACAAATTTCATGATATACTAAAATTTTGTCTTGGGGTAGGGTGGCAGGTGAGAGGGAGAATCTTGCAAGTTATACTCCTAAAGACTCCTAATCCTAGCTTATATATAAGCACATCATATTTTTACAAAATCAAAACATAAGAAAACATCACTCAGGCACAGTATTTATGGTTGCAGGACCAGACAGTGGGTTCCATTTAAAGGATGAAATCACTTTTTAAAAAATATTTTCACAAGATGAAAATTTGTATTATTTTCTGCTAATTATGAGGTTAAAAAGCATCAAACTACAGGTAAATAAATGTAGTAATTGGGCTTTTCAAACTGACAACATAAAAAATCCATTAAATTTACTGTGCTAATATCAAATAATGCAAGATAAAAACACTTTCCTTTGTAGGTCCTAATTAAAAGTTTAAATGTTACAGGAAATTTACATCTAGCATACCTTTATCTACAATATGATCGAGACCACCCAAAAGGCGTAATTCTTCTTTAAACCAGTCTCCTGCTCGTTTTGAAGTAAGGGACAATAATGTCTCCATTGCTAAATGCCCTGTCTGAAAATCAGAATTTACTATTAATGAACAATATTTTAGCAACAACTCTCATATAATTGTTACTGATACAGACCAAAATAATTGCAAGATAACATTTGCATGAAATGGCACAATAAAATATTATTAATGTTAAACAGAATGAATGAGATAGGAAAAGGCTTAATGAAAGAAAAAGACACAACCAATTCTGTGTGAACATTTAATTGTAGTTATTACTTACAAACTGCCACACAAAATATGCATGAGAAAAAAATTTTTTTATCTATTTTCTCCCTCCTTTTAAAAATATATTCATCTACTACTGAAAAGTTGCTATCACTACTAAATACCAAAATTCTATCTACTCATGGGTGGACCAAAAATGGTGGAATAAAGACTGAGACTCACCAGGGCTCACCCAAATTCGCCTCCAAATGATGTTAAAATAATGCCTCAAAACAAATTCTGAAGCAGCAGAACCAACAAAAGGATGGGAGTGAAACAGTTTTCCAACTGTACACAAAACAGGACGCTATCAGGAAAGGTAGATCTCATTGGGGTGAGAGTGGAAAGCAGTCCAGTAAATGCTGACTATTAATCCACAGAAGGTAAAGAGGTCAGACAACTCATCATTAGGAACTTCTAGGGGAACTCTGCACTGAGAGCAGGATTTTATTGTACTGACCATATGAGGTTCAGAAATGGGGATCCTGGTCACAGTTCTAGGGAGGAAGAAAGTGCTTGTGATCTCACAGGCCAGGAAGAAATGAAAACTCACAGAACATCAGAATTAACTCTGAAAGGGGTGGCTAGGTGGTGCACTGAGTAGAGCACTGGCCCTGGAGTCAGAAGGACCCGAGTTCTGATCCGGCCTCAGACACTTAACACACTCAAACAAAATAATCTAGCCGTATGACCTCGGGCAAGTTACTTAACCCCAATTGCCCTCCAAAAAAGCAAAAGAATTGACTCTGAAAAACAACAGCAGGAAAAATCTAAATCTTGGGACAGGGCCACTTCCAGCCCAGGAGCAAAGAGCAAAGTTAAGTCAAAAAAGAGGCTGGAAAAAATGAGCAAACAACAATGAAAAAGAACCTGACCACAGAATCTTGCTAGGGTGACAGTAAAGAGCAAAACACAAACTCAGAAGAAAACAATGTGAAAGGGCTACATGAAATGTCTCAAAAATGGGACTTAGTCTCAGGACCAAAACGAATTCCTGAAAGAGTTGAAATCAAGTAAGAGAGGTAGAGGAAAAATGGGGGTGGGGGGGCAGAGCCAAGATGGAGGCATAGAAGCAGGAAATCTCCCTGAGCTCCCCCCATAACTACCTCAAATACTTATAAAATATGACTCTAAACAAACTTTAGAGCTACAGAATCCAAAAAGTGACAGAGAGAAACAAATCTCCTGCTGAAGGCAGCCCAGCAGGAAGGCTACATCAGAGTGCTGGGAGGAGAGCCAAGGAGGAGTTAGCCCCTGTTGTTTTAGTCTCAGGGTGATCCCAACCAGCCCGGGCTGGAAGGACTTCAGGAGAGTGGATCACCAGCAGGTGTAGCAGTTTCCAGAACTGTCAACCCATAAATGCCAAAGGCAAAGTAAAAGGTCAGTGTGGACTTTGGGAACAGGGGAGTGAGAGTGTGGTCCAGGCTCTGACCCCAGGACAAGGAGAAAAGCATCTGCGGCTCCGTGCAGCTGCCGCCAGATGGCTGCTTCAGAGCTCCTGGCTTGCAGATTGTAGGGGGATGAAGTGACCAGTCTGAGGGGTAATCACTCTTGCTTTAACCTGTTTGGATCTGGATCACTGTCTTGGGTGGAGGTGCTAGAGTATGTGACCAGTTTGCCAGAGCCAGTGGAGGCTTCTAAGAGGGCACCCAACTAATAACTGCAACAGCTGAGAAAATCCCAGAGATTAGGGACAAAGCTCTCCTCTCTGGTAGCAGAGTTCTACTGTGGCAAAAAAGCTAGAAAGTCAAGTAACTGAGTGGCACCTTGAGCAAGCAAAGAGAGCAAAGGAAGCACAGCAATCCGACTTTAGATTATTATTTTGGGGACCAAAAGGATCAAAGCATGGAACAGGAGGAAGACAGTGAAGTCAGAACTCCTGCACCAAAAGCTTCCAAGAAAAATGTGAACTGGTTACAGGCCATAGAGGAGTTCAAGAAGGATTTTGAAAACCAAATAAGAGAAGTGGAGGAAAAACTGGGAAGAGAAATGAGAATGATGCAAGAAAATAATGAAGGGGCAGCTAGGTGGTGCAGTGAATAGAGCATCGGCCTCGTACTCAGGAGGACATGAGTTCAAATCCGGGCTCAGACACTTAACACAAAAACTAGCCATGTGACCATGGGCAAGTTACTTAACCCCACTTGCCCTCCAAAAAAAAAAAAAAGACTAACTCAAATAGCAAAAGAGGATCAAAAAGCCAAATTTGCCAGATGGAAAAAGAATCTCAAAAGCTCACTGAAGAGAATCATTCCTTCAGAATTAGACTGGAGCAAATGGAAGCTAATGACTTTATGAGAAATCAAGATACTATTAAACAGATCCAAACAAATGAAAAAAATAGAAGACAATGTGAAATATCTCATGGTAAAAACCACTGACCTGGAAAATAGATCCAGGAGGGATAATTTAAAAATCATTAGAGTACCTGAAAGTTATGATCAAAAAAAGAATGTAAAAAACATCCTTCAAGAAATTCTAAAGGAAAACAAAACAGAGGTTGAAAGAATCCACCCATCACCTCCTGAAAAAGATCCCAAAAAGAAAACTCCTAGGAATATTATAGCCAGGTTCTGAAATTCCCAGACAAAGGAGAAAATATTACAAGCATCCAGGAAGAAACAACATGAATACTGTGGAAACACAATCAGGATAACAGGATCTGGCAGCTTCTACACTAAGGGATCGAAGGGCCTGGAATATGATATTGCAGAGGTCAAAGGAGGTGGGATTAAAACCAAGCATCACCTATCCAGCAAAACTGAGTATCATGTTTCAGGGGAAAATATGGTCATTCAATGGAATTGAGGACTTTCAAGGATTCTGGATGAAAAAACCAGAGTTCAATAGAAAATCTGGCACTCAGATATAAGAAGCAAGAGAAGCATGAAAAGGTAAACAGGGAAAAGAAATCATAAGGAACTTATCAAAGTTGAACTATTTACATTCCTACATGGAAAAATGATCATTCTAACTTATGAAACTTTTCTCAGTATGAGAATAGTTGAAGGGAATAGAAATATGTACACACACACACACACACATATATAGGTATATGAATATATATGTGAGTGTCTGTATATATGTGTACAGGTATACTTAGACAAAGGGCACAGGATCAATTGAACAGTAAGGGATGATACCTAAAAGGTGAAATTGAGAGGTAAGAGAGGAATATAATGAGAGAGAGAGAGAGAGAGAGAGAGAGAGAACGGGGTAAATTATCTCATATAGAAGAGGTAAGGGAAAACTGTTACAATGGAGGGAAAGAACAGGAAGGCAACCTTACTTTCAATGAATCTGGCTTAGGGACGGAATGACATAGACACTAAATAGGGTATCTCACCCTACGGGAGAGTAGGGGGGAAGGGGATGATGGAAGAGAGGGCAGGCTGGAGGGAGGGTAGTTAGAAGCACACACTTCTGAAAAGGGACAGGGTCGAACAAGTGGGGGGTGGGATAGGATGGAGGGAAATATAGTAAGTCTTTCACAATATATCCACTATGCAAATGTTTTGCATAGCTACAAATGTACAGCCTATACTAAATTGCTTATCTTCCCAGTAAGGGTGGGTGATGAGGGAGGAAGGAAAAGAATTAGGAATTCAAAGCTTAAAAATCAAATGTTTAAATAAAATATAGTATTTTTTCATATGCAACCAGGAAATAAGATATACAGGCACTGGGGTACACAGATCCATCATGCTCTACTAGAAAGTTGGAGGGGGAGTGGGGGAGGATATAGGGGAGAGCAAATTGGGGGAGGGGGTATACAGTGAGATTGCTGTTTTGGGGTGGTGGGTAGGGGAAAGATGAGGAGAAAATTTGTAACTCAAAATCTTGTAGAAATGAATGATATAAACTAAAAATAAACATACAATTTAACTAAAAAAATAAAAGAGGCCTAAGACACAGTAGTCAATGTCTTTAGTAATGTACTGTTTAATAAACACAAAGAGTTCAGCTTCTGGGATAAAAACTCACTATTTGACAAAAACTGCTGGGAAAACTGGAAAATAGGCAGAAACTGGACAGATTATTTTGCATCAAATACAAAAATAAAGTAAAAAAGGGTCCATACCAAACTTTGACCCACCAATACCACTTCTAGGGCTATCCCAAAGAGATCATAAAAGTGGGAGGAAGACCCATAGGTGCAAACATATTTGTAGCATCTTTTTGTGGTGGTAAAGAATTGGAAATCAAGGGCATGTCCTTCAACTGGGGAATGCCTAAACAAGCCATGGTATATGAATGTAACGGAATACTATTGTGCTGCAAGAAATGAGGAGCAAATGGATTTCACAATAACCTGGAGAGATTTATATAAACTGATGGTGAGTAAGGGGAGAACCAGGAGAACATTGTACACAATTACAGACTCTTTGTATCTGTGAAGACTAACTGACAGACTGAGCCCTTCTTAGTGATGCAAGGTTATAAGGCAACTCCCAAAGACTCATTATGGAAAAGGTTGTCCACATCCAGAGAAAGAATTAAGAGTGTAGGGGGCGGAGCCAAGATGGCAGAGTAGAAACAGCACTTCAAGGTGCTCTGCCCCCAGATTACCTCCAAACCATGTAAAAGGGGGCTGTGAAGAACTTCTGGAGCCCCAGCACCCACAGAAAGGCACGGAGAAGCTAACCTCCTGCTGAGGAAAGCCCAGCAGCCCTGCAGGGAGCTGAGCCCAGGCCCCAGTGAGCCACGGTTTTAGACCTAGGGCGGCTGGGCCAGCAGCCAGCTGGAGGGACCCCAGAACATCAGCAGGTGTGGTGATTCCAGAATTATCAGCACAGATATGCCTACGACAAAGTGAGAGGGTAGTACCCTATGGTCTTTGGGACCAGTATTTGGGGAACGCATCGGCTTCCTCCCCTGGGGGAGAAAAGCTGCTGAAGAAGCCATTTTGCAGCGTTAGTGGCGGCTCTAGCTCCTGGTCTGCGAACTGTAGGGAGATCCAGCAATCAGTCTGGGGGTTAATTGCTCTTGCTTTAAACTGCCTGGATCTGGATTGTGGTCTGGGGGGAGAGGTTTAGGGTGGATATCCAATTTGCCAGAGAGGTTGGAGGCTTTACAGAGGCCACCCAACCTGCCGAAGTTGTGAAGACCCTGATGTTTCATAAGATGTCCAGGCATTGGGGCTCAGAGATTCACCTTGCCCTAATGGCAAAGTCGAAGGGGGTATGAGAGAAGATATGGGAGAGAGCAGATTGGATGAGGGGATATCTAGTGGGACTGCTATTCTGGGGTGGTGGGTAGGGGGAAAATGGGGAAAAAATTGTAACTCAAAATCTGGTGGAAATGAATGACGTAAAACAGAAGTTAATAAAGCATTTGTAAAAAATAATAATAAAAAAAAGAAAAAAAATTAAGAATGTAAATGCAGATTGAAGCAAACTACTTGCTCTTTCTCTTTTTTGTTTTGTTTCTTCTTTCTCATTGATCATTCTACTGGTTATAATTCTTTACAACTTGACTAATGTTTAATGTGAAGATATATGTAGAACCTTTATCAGACTGCATGATGCCATGGGGGGGAAGGAAGAAAGAGAGTAAGGGGTGAAAAATTTGGAACTCAAAAACTTGTGGAACTGAATGCTGCAAACTAAAAGTAAATAAATTTTAAAAAGAAAGAGATCTATAAAAAAAGGGTGGGTGGGGGAGGGGGTTTGAGATTGATACAAGAAAATAATGAAAAACAAGGCAATACCTTGGTAAAGGAGGCACACACAAAAACTAATACTTTAAAACCAGAATAAACCAAATGGTAAAAGAAGCACAAAAATTCACTGAAGAGAGCTCCTTAAAAAGCATAATCTACTAAATGGAAAAGGTACCAAAGTTCACTAAAGAAAATAATTCCTTAAATAAAATTAGAAGTGGCGGGGGATGGGGGGGAGGAGAGCTAATAACTCAGTAAGACATCAAGATAAGATAAAACAAAATTAAAAGAAGGGTAAAAAAAGGAAGAAAATGTGAAATATCTCACTGGAAAAACAACTGACCTGGAAAATAGACCAAGGAGAGATACTTAGAAAACTGTTCTGATATCCTAGAACCAGAGGGTAAAGTAGAAATGGAAAAGAATCCACTGATCACGTCCTAAAATTCCAAAATGAATTTCCATTATGACCAAATTCCAGAGCTCCCAGGTCAAGGAGAAAATATTGCAAGTAGTCAAAAAGAAGTAATTCAAATATCGTGGAGCTATAGTCAGGATAATATAAGATTTAGCAGCTTGTACATTAAAGGACTGGAGGCTTTGAATGTGATATTCTGGAGCAAAGGAGCTAGGATTACAACAAAGAATAATTTACCCACAAAAACTGATTCTAATCATTGGGGGGGGGGGGGGGAAGAGAAGAAACAGGACATTTTAATTTAAGAGAACTTCCAAGCATTCCTGATAAAAAGACCAGAGCTGAAAAGAAAATGTGACTTTCAAATACAAGACCTAAAAGAAGCATAAAAAGGTAAAGAGGAAAAAGAATTTACAAGGGGGCCAATAACATTAAACTGTTTACATTCCTACATGGGCCTATGATACTTTTAAGTATTAAGAACTTTTTCATTATTAGGGAAGTTAGGGGTTTACATAAATAGAAGGCAAAGGTATGAATTAACTATGATGGGAAGATGTTTCCCAAAAACAAAGGGATGAGAAAGAGAGATGCACTGGGAGAAGAGGGAAAGGTAAGGTAGAATGGGGTAAATGATATCACATAAAAGAGGTGTGAAAATGAGAAGACAGGGGTGTGGTAGCCAATATTTGAACTTTACTCTCATTGGAACTGGCTAGAAGAGGGAATAGAAATCTATCTTACAGGGAAATATGAGGGGAGCAGGACAAGAGAACAGGTAAGGCTGATAGAAGGGAGGGTGGATTTGCGGAGGCAGTGGCCAAAAGTAAAACACTTCTGAGACAAGGTTAGAGGAGAGAAAGAATAGTTAACAAGGGGGAAAAAGTAGGATAAAGGGAAATACTAATCAACTCTGAATGTGAATGGAATAAACTCATTTATGAAATAGAAGCAAACAGCAGAGTACATGATTTAGCCATAAAGGGTAATACCTTAAGCAAATTAGGAGAGCAAGGATTAGTTTACTTGTCAGATCTACAGAGAACAGAAGAATTTGTGACCAAGTAAGAGATAGCAAACTTCATGAAATGCAAAATGGATAATTTTGATTACATTACATTTAAAAGTTTTTATACAAACAAAACCAATGTAAACACGATTAGAAGGAAAACAGAAAGCTGGGAAGCAATTTTCATATCAAGTATTTATAGAGAACAGAGTCAAATTTATAAGAACTGAAGTAATTCTTCAACTGATAAATGGTCAAAGAATAGAAACAGGCAGTTTTCAGATGAAGACATTAAAGCTATGTGTAGTCATAAAAAAATGTTCTAAATCACTATTGATTAAAGAAATGAAATTTAAACATCTGAGGCACCACCTCACATCTATCAGATTAACAGAAAAGGAAAATGAAAAATGCTAGGGGGAATGTGGGAAAATTGGAATACTAATGCATTTTTAGTGGAGATTAACCATTCTGGACATCAATTTGGAACTATGCCCAAAGGGTGATCAAACTGTATATTCCCTTTGACCCAACAACATTACTACTAGGTCTATATCCCAAAGAAGTTTAAAAAGGAAAAGGACCAATATATACAAAAATATGTATAGAAGCTCTTTTTCTGAAGGCAAAGAACTAGAAATTGAGGGAATGCCAATCAATTGGGGAATGGCTGAACATGTTGTGGTATCTGATTGTGAGGGAACGCAATTGTGCTTTAAGAAATGACAAGCATGGGGCAGCTAGGTGGCGCAGTGAATAGAGCACCGGCCCTGGAGTCAGAAGGAACTGAGTTTGGATCCGGCCTCAGACACTTAACACACACAAACAAACAAACCTAGCTGTGTGACCTTGGGCAAGTTACTTAATCCCAATTGCCCTCCAAAAAGCAAAAAAAAAAAAAAAGACAAGCAGGGTGCTTTCAGAAAAAACTGGACTTAAAAGAACTGATGCAAAGTGAAGTAGGAAGAACCAGGAGAACACTGTACACAGTAACAGCAATATTGTATATAGATCCAACTGCAAATGATTTAACTATTTTCAGCAATACAATGATCTAAGACAATTCTAAAGGACCTATGAAAAATGCTATCCACCTCCAGAGAAAGACAGATGGAGTCTGAAAGCAGATTTTGAGGCAGGCATGCTTTTTTTTTAAGGTTTTCTTTTTTTTGTCCGTTTTCTTTTACAACATGACCAACATAGAAATGTTTTACATGACTGCATGTGTATATCTAATAACAAATTTCTTGCCTTCTCAATGAGAGGGGTTGGGAGAAATGAAAAGAATTTGGAACTCAGAATTTTTAAAAAGAATGTAAAAAATTGTTTTCATATATAACTGGAAAGAATATTTAAGATAAAAAAACCTATCTACTTAAATCTAAAGACTGGGGTTGTCTGACAATATATGAAAAGCTATGGTATGAGGTTTCATTATTAGCATGATCTCTGGACCAAATGGCCAAAATTACTTTTTCAAATAGCCACAAGAGGGAGTATAAAAGTTTGTTCATATCATTAAAGAAGCTTAAACAATGAGAAAGAGATATCATTACCTTTCCTGCATCTACCTTTTAACAAGTCAAGAAAGAGTTTAAAGATATTCTAGATGAACTACATGATTTTACAAAGAGAGGTACAGAAAACTTAGATGGCTTGGCAAAGGTTACACAGGTATTCAGCAGATCTACTGCTAAAACTCCTATTTCTTAGTATCCAACAGATCACTGTCTCGAACAGACCAATGGATTTTGTAAGTGTAAAAAATTTATTTTGTTAATTCATAACAGGAGTTTAGTTTCTAGGGAAAATATATATTTATAAGATACCTTACTTAAATTAAGTTGTTTTATTTCTGATGTTTGCCTCATAGAAATTAAGGACAGATATGATTACCATATATTTCTAAAACTGCTACATAAACGGAAGATGTAGCATTCTGGACAAATCTAAGCTCATTAGAAAATGACACAAAATTCCTTCACAGGAAAAATTATCCACATATCTACACCTATCTATAAAGGGAAAAGAAGGCAAATAGGGAAAGGGAATGTGAGAAAATATTACTGTATGAATGATGTAAAGAAACTCTTATTTCTCTGATCAGCATTGTGCCACATAGCCAGGTGATCAGACATTTTTACTATCATAAAATGAGACAAGGACTAATCCCCAGCTTTCTCATTTATAAAAAAGTAAGGTTCTTTCCAGTTCTAAGAGTGGGATTCTATTTAAAAGAATTTCACAGGATAATTGGTAAATTATTGCATTCCGCATGGCTTTTTAATTAAACAATGTTTAAAGTAAATAAATATTGATTAGTTACACAGAAATTTTCAGCAGTTAAGCATGGTTAACAATAGTAACTGGGATCTGAAGTTAATTGTTCATTAGTGAGGTTTTTGCTGAAATGTAATTTGTCATACCTACCTTACTCTGCATATTTAAGGAAATTAATTTTAACTAATCACTATTTACAGCAAAGTCTGAAAGCATTTATCATTTTGCAATCTTACTAACAGAATTTATTATTTGACATCTTTAACACAGTGAACAGAAGTCTCTTTTTGGCCACCAACAGGCTTAGTGTTTTGGCCTGTCTCAGGCTCCTTCCTGACGTGTAAACTAGGAAACACTTAAAATTACTTTCTGAAATGGGCATGATATAAAGTATGTCATTAACATGGGAATTCACAAAGTCAGAAGCATACTTGACAATTCCCAATATTTGTTTGAAGCTGTCTGGAGACAGGGACACTTGCCTACTCTCTTCCAATACAGAACTGCAGGATGTTGTAGTGAACAAAGAGATGGCCCTCATTCTCAGGCAAACACTGGCTGATCCTAAAGAATGCCTTTATCATGGCAGGTACTAAAGAAATATTTTTAATGTGACTGGCTTGCTACACATTTTATATTACAAAACTGAGTCACAGCCTGCTCCAATATATCCTTTTCAATGTCAATCTTGGATTAAAAATCTGCAACAAGCAGAGGCTGATACTTTTGATTTGTTCTCTTAACTCCAACCTCTAAAGGGCTACCAGATACAAGGCGCACATGCCCTATGCCAAAAGTCAGACATTTTTGTCCAGTTCCAAGTTGGACCATGAGACCCTCTAAGGTAGTACAGCCCAGAAAAGTGTGTAGAAGGAATGAGCTGCCAAATCTGTAGATCAAGGGAATGATACAGACAAAGCATTTGATTAAATCTTTCGTGCTACTACTGTGGAAAGGATGAGAGATGGGGTGTAGATAATAGTACAACTAAATCAATTTGGAATGGCTTAAGATCCCCCCAAAATGACCATTAATAGTTCTATAAACTTAGAGATGTTCAATGGGTCATCCCAGGAATTTGTAACTGGCCTACAATAGGGGTGGGGAACCTGCAGCCTCGAGATCACATCTGGCCCTCTAGGTCCTCAAGTGTGATGCTTCGATGGAATCTAAACTTCACAGAACAAATCCTTTTATTAAGGGGATTTGTTCGAGAAGTTTGGAGTCTTTCGAAGGGTTGTACCTGAGGACCCATACAGCCACATGTAACCTCTAGTCTGCAGGTTTACCACCCCTGGTCTACACTAATTAACATTTTAATCAGTGACTTGGATAAAAGCACTGGTACTACGCAACCTGCAGATGATCCAAATTTCCGAGGTACAGTTAAACACAGGATGAAAAGACAATTCTAAAAGATGTTGAAGTAAGTTATAACATGGGGCCAAATCTACTAAAATGAAATACAACTATATGTGCATATGCATGTATGGATATATGTTACGATATAAGCAACATGTTCAAATAAATCATTGTCACAAATACAAAAAAAAAGTATTGTGGGCAATACTCCATTTGAAAAAAAGATCTGAGGGTTTCAGTGAGCTGAATATAAGTCAACATTGTGATATTACAGCCAAAAAATGTAACGCAATCTTAAAGATGTTGTGGTGTCCAAGAGTAAGGTAAGAGACTCATTTTTTGTTGTTCTGGACACCTCATTTTAGGAAAAACACTCAACTGGCAGGAACCCAGCAAGCCAACAAAGAAGGTAAATAGCTTAGATTTAAAGCCATAAGAACCCTAAATGCAAGGAATCTGGGTGAAAAACCCCATCCAGACTGGTGGGGAGGTTGGGAGAGAGAACCAACAGCAGAAGAGTACCCTTCCCCACTGCTTAGAATGCTCAAACATTCATGGAGGGGTGGGTGAAGGAATTTGAAATGGTTGATTGTAATGGGAGTCATCATTTACAAGCCTTTCAGCAATATGGAGGACCACCAAGCCATTCCATCTGCCCTGACACAATACCTTCCAAACCCTTGGGCCTAGGGAAAACACCTGTTCTAGTTTGGCCTGAGCTGAATTGTCCCTTGAGGTCTCTTCTACCTTCTAATTCTAAAATGCTCAGAGTGTGTATCAATGGAGTGCTGAAAGAGCAGGCCCGGGAGACAGAGATTATTACTTTTCACATCTGTGCAAAGAACAAAGAGCTAGGAAGGCATCAATCAATGGGCTTATCAGGTAATCTAGGCAGCTGGGTGGTGCAGGGAATAGAGCACTGGCCCTGGAGTGCAAATCAGACCTCAGACACTTAACACAAAACTAGTCTTGTGACCTTGGGCAAGTCACTTAACCCTAATTGCACTACCTTCCTCCCCTCCAAAAAGAAAGAAAGAAAGAAAAAAAGATGAACACTCAGTAACACTGTTTTCCTTTTTCACTTGGGGTCTCTAATGAGGTTACTCATTAAGGTCACTAAAAAAAATCCAGGCATTCAGTAGATTGGGTTTTTGTTTTATTCTACACAGATGTTATAGATCATCAATACTGGTAATTTAAGAGAAAAAAATTAGTATCACAGATTATATGAAAAGAAGGGAATATGGATTTAGAACTATACCCCCAAAGTCACCAAAATGTCTACATAGCAATAGATCTACTAGGTTCTTACCCCAAAAAGATGAAAGGAAAAAGTTTTTTGTTTTTTTTTTTGGTACAAAAATATGTATAACAGCTCTTTATTGTAGGGGTAAAGAACTAGAAAATTAAGTGCATACCTAACAAACATGTAATATTGAGCTGAATAAAAATATGAATGTAATGGATTATTATGATGTCATAAAAAATGAAGGAGAGGTTTTAAAGAAACCTGGGAAGACTCATGTGAACTGAGATGAGAGCACAGTAAGCAGAACTAGGAGAACAACTTAAACTATAACAACACCACTATAAAGAAACAATTTTGAAAGACAAGAATTTTGATCAACTCAATGACCAACCAAAATTCCAGAGGGCTGATGATGAAGCATGCTACCCACCTCTTGACAAAGAGGTGATGAACTCAGGGTGCAGAATGAGACATATTATTTTTTGGAGGTGGTCAATGTGGAAATTACCCTAGGCAAGTCACTTAACCACTCTCAGCCTCAGTATCCTCATCTGTAAAATAGGGATAATAATAGCACCTACCTCACATGGCCTTTTAGAGGATCAAATGAGATAGCACCTGTAAAGTTTTTTTTTTTAACAAACCTTAAAGCACTGTAAGTGCTAGCTATTCTATCATTATTAATATTATTGACCACAAAGGATTGTTACAAAGTTCTTACTTTTCTTTTACTTTTCCAGTGGGGGGAGGGAGAGTTAAAAAAAAAAAGTCTGATAAATGAAAATAAAATTTAAAGGGGCAGGGCGCAGCAGAAATGGTAACAACGAACCATAAATTAGACACATTCAAGCTATAGCTACCACTTTGAAATATACCACAAGAATTTTAATTAAAAAAAAAAGTGTAACACTTTAAAAAGGGGTATGTTGGGGGCGGCTAGGTGGCGAAGTAAACAGAGCGCTGGCCCTGGAATCAGAAGGACCTGAGTTCGGAGCCGGCCTCCGACACTTAATCCACACAAACAAAAACCTAGCCGTGTAACCTTGGGCAAGTTACTTAACCCCAATTGCCCTAAAGGGGCAGCTAGGTGGCGCAGTGAGTAAGAGCGCCGGCCTCGGAGGAGTTGGGATGACCCGAGATCAGATCCGGCCTCAGAAAATGAGCACCCACGCATAAATAATGACTAGCCGTGTAACCTTGAGCAAGTTACTTAACCCCAATTGCTAAAAAAAAAAAAAAGGGGGGGGTATGTTATATAGAGCAAATGAACAGATTGGGCACTTGTTCCTACTTCTACTAATTTAAACTTTTCTGGAAACCACAATAAATGAGTAAGTTCTTACTTGAACTATACATTTTCCAACCCAACTCTTTACACTATATCAAGGCACTGACCTTTCCTAAGAGAAAAAATGAATGTTTTTTAAACTGAACTTTAGTCCAAGTTAAATAATTTGAAATGAATCAAAGAAATATGTAGAAAATTTTTTCTACTCCTAAATCAATTATGCCAATTATAAAAATACCCTGAAACAAATCTAAGTGACTGTTCTTTCTTTCAAAGTACTGCTTTAACACAAATGAATATAATGGGACTAGAGATGAGGAGCATATCCTAGTACATAGTAGCTATGTATTCACGTTTTATGTTATGAGTAAATTATCAATAAGCCATTATATATTTTAAAACAATTCACCCAGAGGTAAAGTAATTTACAAGTGGTTATAAGTAGTAATACAATAATACAAGAGCATTATAATCATTTTCACTGCTTGCCACAGAAATACTATGGTAAAGAAAGTCCTATTTAAAGGTTATTAAGGAGTGGAGTAATAACAAAAGCACCCTAACAATATGAATAGGGAAGGGACCTCAGACATCTATTAGCCAAACCCATTAACTTGATGATATGGGCAAACCAAAGTCCAGTAAGGAAAAGCTACTTACCAAATACAAAAGAGACAATTAAAAGCAGAAACAATAATACAACACACATCTTAACATCCCCCTTTCTTTCCCAGTACCCGTGTTCTTTCTTTCCACTTATTCTTACTATATATATATATATATAAAAGTATATATATATAAAAGTAATGGGGGAAAAGTTCACTTTGGTGAATAACCATCATTAGTAAGAACTACAAACAATTTCTCTAAGCAGGGGGTGTCAACTCACAAAATGTGCATATAATTTTAAGGAAGACCCACCGTAATATTTTCCAAATCAAGGTGTTTGTTGTGCACAGTTTCACAGAGTCGTCGGATTTTTTCTTTAATTTTGTTCATGTCCTTTTCATTAAGTAGCTTGGATGATGAAGCATCTTGTTCCAGCTCGAGAAGTCGAATCATAAGATCTAGACTAGCTCTATCAAGATCCATGTTCAAACGATCTCTACTTAGTATATACATAAGAGCTGCTGTACAAAGGGACAAATTCTTTTAAAAAAAAGAAGAAAAAATGTTTTAGGTAGAAAATCAAATTTTGAGCAAATGAGGCAAAAGGTAAAAAATGTTAATATTCTGAAAATACGTCAAAGACTGATCTGATTTATGTGTAATAATGATTAATTTTAACTACAAGAATTTTTATGTAATGATCTTGAAGTTCTTCGGCACACAAAAAGGTTATAGGATTTCTTAAATTTTCTTTCACTGGAGTATGGAAAGTTAAATTTTTATTTAACAATTTAGGGTTAAACATTTGGAAAAACAAACATTTTTCAGCAAAATGGTATCATTTGGGAACATAAACTATATTTTCTTCTTTATTAAATGCCTTTTATACCCTGGAAAAGATAAATAGTATTTCAAAATATTAAAATGATCAGTTCTTAATTAAGCTTTTACAGTGTATTTCCACTTTAAGTTTTTACACATACACACACACACACACACACACACACACACACACTCTCACACTCTCAATCTCTCTCTCTGAGGTCAAATACATATTATTGTGGCTAAAGTTCTCCCTCCTTTCCCAAGGAACTCAAGTCTAGCTCATCATCTTCTTCTGTCCTTTTACCTAGGGAACTTAAAATAGCAATACATAGATGTTCCCTCAAATTGTCACTAAAATTTTAATTTCTCATCTGTCTCACAACCTATTCCTTCACTCCACCTCAAAAACAAAAAGTGGTCACAAACAGCATCTTACCACAACCTTTAAGTGTCTATCATTCAATCTCTCCCCAAGCCTCCCCCTTAACAAATTAATTCTGTCTTCATCCAGAGTGTCAATTCCTCCCACTGGACACTATTTTCTTATGACATTATCCCTGCTCTGACTTCACTTCCCTCCAACCTTACCTTATAATATTTAGCTAGCTAAACTCTACACTATCCTCTACTCTTGAATCTCACAATTGTAGTCCTATTGTTGGGAATCTCTTGCTAAAACTCCCCTCTAGATCACTCCCACCATCTGACTCCTTGGGAAGCTCTCCTACTCAAACGTGGTTATAAGATTAGAGGAAGTCGTGACTAATTTGGTATATTATAAATTCATAATATCCAACTTCAACCAGGTCCTCACTAAAGCAAGGCAATTCTTTTATTATTTCCAAATTAACTTTTAAATCAAGAACTGCTAAATAGGTCTATTATAAATTTGTTATATATCAACTGGGCCCTCATGGTCGCAGGGCAATCCTTTGACATCTATCTAATCAATTAACTTATCTCATTCACCATAGACCCCTTTCCAAACTTTTCATTCCTTTTAACACCCTCTGTGGAGCTTCTTCCCCCACTCAGATGAAAACTATCATTTCATCAAGGGAAAAAAAAGGCAATTTGCCAAGACCTCCTTTCTCATCTCCTATCACTTATATAATTTCTTCCATCACAGTCTTAAATGAAGAAGTACTCCTCCTTTCCAATGTAAACCCCTATATATGCAGGAAGAGTACTACTCAACTCCAACTTCAAACATCATCCCCACTGACTAATCTTCAATTTCTCCCTGTTGGCTGTTTCTTTGCTGCATGCAAATACGTCCTCCCCCATCCTTTAAATAAATCAAAACCTCTTCATTTGAGGAATTAGCTCTCTCCAGCTGCTGTCTGTCCTGTGCTTTTCCTCCTTAAGGAGGAAGGTCAAGGTCAAGGCCTTAAGAAGGACACAATAGTCTCTGCCTCCATTTCTAAACCCTCTGCACTTTGGTTTCTGTACTGATCACTAGACTGAAACGTTCTCTCCAAATTCACCTATGATCTCTTAAGCTGCCAATCAATAAACATTTATGATGTGCCTCCTTTGGGTCAGGGACCATGCTAAGAGCTAAAGATAAAAAAAGAATTAAAACGGTTCCTGATCTCCAGGAGCTCACAAATTAACAGGGGAGACAATATGCAAACTACATGAAAAAATTCTATGGACAGGGTAAATCAAGAGGGAAAGCACTAGAATTAAGGGAAAGAGGGAAAGCTTCCAGAAGAAGGCAAGATTTTAGCTGAGACTGCAAGGAATCTAGGAAAGCCAAGAGACAGAAATGAAAAGGGAGAGCATCAGTGGCATGTAAAATAACCAGTGAAAATGCCCATTGTTGGGAGATGGAGGAACTTGTTGGAGGAACTAGAAGAAGGCTAGTTGGATGGAGAGAGCAGAATCTGTGGGGGTAGGAATAGGGGTGTATAAAGTGTAAAAAGACTGGGGTGATGGTGGCCATGAAGGACTTTGAATGCCCAGATTTTATATCAGATCCCAAAAGTGACAGGGAGTCAACTAGGGTTAACTGAGTAGCAGGGTGATGATGGTCAAACTTGCACTTCAGGGAGATCTTTTTAGCAGATGAGTGAAGGACAGACTGGAGCACTGAGAGATTTGAGGCATAAGACCAGCCATGGCCTTTTCTCAATCTTTATTCTTCTTGACCTCTTTGCAGTCTCTGACACTGTTGATCATCTTCTCCTTGCATTCTCAACTTTAGGGTTTTCAAACAATGCTCCCTCCTGATTCTCTTCCTACCTGTCTAACCACCCCTCAGTTTCCTTTGCTGGATTTCCAATGAGGTTTCTCCCAAGCTTCTGTCTTAGGCCCTCTTCCTTTTCTATATTTCTCTTAGTAATGTCATCGGCACCCATGAATTTGGTCATCATCTCTATCCAGAGAATTTTAAAATCTCTTTATCCAGCTTAACCTTTCTGTTGACCTCCAGTCTCTCATCTCTCATCTATGAACTTCTGAAACTAGATATTCTGTAGATATCTTAAATTTAGTAGGTCCAAAACTAAATTCATTATTATCCAATCTCCCTCTTTCCCAAACTTCCCTATTAGTATGTCCAGGGTGCCACCACCTCTCAAGTCACCAAGGCCTTCAAGATAAGCACCGGCTGGCAAAACCTTGATGACAGCTTGCTATAATTTTAAGAAAATTACTGCTACAAGTAGAAGCAATATAGCACTGTTCCAGAAACCTTTATCTTGTCCTTTTAAAACTTATTACTTAATAGATCTAGGTCTGTTAAGCATAAAGATAAATTGTTATTAAAATCACTGGGCCAGAAATTATAAAAAAAAAAAGGTTACTCAATTGAAACTTATCCATTGACCACAACAGTCAATTTTTAAAATACACCCTTTTGCATGCCCTGACATTACTCATTTGGAATAATGTTGTCCTAGTCTCCTACCTGCTATTTTTCTACCAGCTAATGTGATTTACTGCTAGACTACATAGGTGAGAGAATTCAGAGCTAGGATAGACTACAAAGATCAACCACCTCATTCTTCATAGCTGAGAACAAGCTAAGGCCCAGGAAGAAGTTACCTGCCCTACAGATGACAAATTAAGTTAATGGAAGATCTAGGATTTGAACACAAGACATCTGATTCCAAATCCAAAATTCTTTTCATATACCAGCACTGCTACTTATTTAAGTCTTAGCATATAAACTATGGCATCTATTTTATATCTAATCTATACCTTTACTTTTCCCCTTGCATTATATAAATCAGTTAGATTTGAAACAACAATGGCTCACATAATAGAGGTAGTTCCAAATATTAACACCCCTATTTTACAGATGAGAAAAATGATGGTTAGAGAGGGGAAATGATTGATTTTTCTGAGATCCTCTATGTAACCAGTGAAAGGACAGAAAACCTGAACTTGGATTTTCCCAGCTTTAAAACTATCGTTCTTTCTACTACAGCTGAGGTATAGTGCAGCTCCAGAGTAGGCTACATTCAGACTGAAATATTTTTGGGGAATATTTAACAAAATAAGTAAAACTACAATAGAACATAAATAATATTAATATGTTGTTTTGAGCTCAACACCTCCATATTATACCATGTTCTAAAAACAACCAAAATTAATAAACTTCTAAAGGGAAAAAAATTATAAAGTATTTTAAGTACCTTCTCATTTTACAGATTAGGTTATGTGACTTGAACATGGTCACACAACTAATGCAGAAGTGAGATTCAACTCAAGTTTCTGATTTCAAGCCTGTCCCTCTAACCATTTACAATGCCATACCCCCTTATTCCCTAATTGTCTTATGAATATAACAGTCTTCTTATACATACCTCATTTATCTCTTGATCTTATTTGAATTGTTTGGTCTTTAACCAAATTTTCCAAAGTACTTAGTATAATTTCTTGAACAAAGTAACCTGAAAGTACAACTAAACTAACCAAAATTCAATACCTAATTTTATTTCAAAAACCAATACTACAGGGACAGCTAGGTGGCGAAGTGAGTAAGAGTGCTGGCCTCGAAGTTGGGATGACCCGGGATCGAAACCGGCCTCAGAAAATGAGCCCTCACGCATAAATCATGACTAGCCCTGTAACCTTGAGCAAGTTATTTAACCCCAATTGCTTTAAAAAAACAAACAAACAAACAAACAAAAACCCAATACTACATTTTTAGGCAAGGGACTCAGTAACTGAGCTGAAAAATAGGAGTTTATTACAAAAATGAGCTTCCAAGAGTAGTATCTTATCTTTTGCAACTCAAGTACCATATAGCAAAACCTATAGGGTAATAACCGTGATACACTCGAAAGATTCTAAGTCAAAGTGAGATTTAATTAGCTACTACTTTAGTAAAGTGTGCTACTATATTCTAACAAGATGGCAACAACAAAATCTGAAACAAAATGGGCTCTCTAGTTAAATTCTAACATGGTTAACACAAATTTAACCATACCCATGTTGTCAACTCTACATCACAATGAAACACCAGGCCAGTAGGCTTCATATATAATATAGCACATGAAAAGGTAGCCAGGAGAATGCTATTATTACTTATAGATCAATGCATCCCCATTTCCCTTTTGCATTTAACAATTCTTTTCCCTACAACTAGACACAAAAAAGGCATATGGGACACAGTCAGTCACTAAGACTACAATCCAGACTAATACCTTGCTATACTAATAGCATCTAAGTGCATTAGAAGATAGGGGCATTTCAATACATTTTACCAATCATGAAAAGTACAGGACTTATAGAATTGAACATTAAATATTAAACACAGCTTAGGAAATCAAGAGTAAAATGGAAAATCTACTCACTCGGACCAGAAAACATCTTCACTACTCAAAGAAAAATTTTAAAACAGATTAAGTAAAATCTTCTAGGATTATCAAGTTCATTATTTTCAATATCAAATAATTATAATAAATACATATAAAGAAATAAATGTTTCTACGAGAAGTTACAAAGGGAGGCAAAGATTTTGGGACTAAAAATTTAAAAAATGAATGTTTTCTTTTAAAAACAAACTATGAAATGTTTCAGATCCTAGAAAATGAAAATACCTGGTGGTGTTGTGAATCATCCAGTGTTTTAAAAACCATGGCTACCATCCCATGTGCTCTCAGGTGCATTCGGAAACCAGGCATGGCACATTTAGTGGCCAAGCTAATAACACTGCAAGAAAATAGGCCATATTTAACAAACATTATTAACTTTTGACTTAGTAAAAATTAAAAACATACAAAAAAACCAACACATTTTGAACGCATAAAATCTAAGAATCTATCAAAATATTTATTGGAGTATGCTATGTATAAATTGCTGAAACGAACAATACATATCAACAAACAAAGGAATGTTTGGGCCATACACAGGCTAAGATTCAGTCCTGTTATTTTAAGATAAAAGCAAATTTTAAAAAAGACTCTGAATGGTTGTCTTTTACAACACAAATACATTTAATGATGTATTAGTAAGGTGATAAATATAACCGGACCCACAATTTCCTTGTCTTTTATGATTTCCTGATCTATGCCTGTCTCTCTTATAGGTATCTTATTTCCAACCTGTGAATATCATATATCTACCCTTAAAATGTTGACCTCAACCTTTCCCTTAGTTTCGTAATTTTAGAGCTCCCAGAAGTTATCTAGTTTAATGCTCTCATTTGACTGAGGATGGGTGGGGTGGTGTCTAAGTGACTTTCCAAAGGCCACAAAGAAATAAATAATTGTTGAAGCAGGGGCTCTTGACCCAGGGGCTCTCATTTCAAACCCAGCAATGATTTTTTTTGACACACCACATGGCTTCTATGTGAATGAACACCAAATATATTTTGGGTGCTCTATCCTACTCCCAAGAGGTTCCTTTCCAAGCCTAATTCTATGATCTGATCATAAGTGCTTAAAGTCACTATAGTCAAGCAATGGCTTTACCAATTATAATCAAATTAAGTGAAAGAACAGTACTAAATTAAAGAACATTATGCTCATAAAGCTGGTTGTCTTAAGCCTTTTATAGCTTATATCTTGGTATCCCTATCTATATATCTATGTATGTATGTATCTATCCCCTTTCCTTATGATTAAATAAGTTGAAGGACCTTTACTTTTCTTAGAAAGGTTAAGTAACTTGCCTAGGTCTTCCTAATTACAAACCCAACATTCTGTGCTACAGACATCATACACTACTTGTAATTAGGACAATTTCTTGAAACCCTGTGTTTCAACTGAAGTGATGGGAAGTTTTTATTTCTGCACAGGCTGAGAAAATGAGGGAAATCAGGCTAACTCAGAAGTCAATCAAGGAATGGTGGTTATTAAAGGCAAGATTATCATGTCAGAAGATAGGGTATTTGGCTTGGAGGAAAGAAAGCCTTATGAAGAATGGGTTAGGGTATAGCCCATAAGTACTATCTCCCTCCCTTTATTACTTTCTGAACTTACTCCTTTCCAAAATGCATTATCTAGAAGTTGCATTTTTATGGGAAGAAGGAAGAGATAATAAAAGGCACCATGGCCTCTTCACACTAAATAAATAATTTATTAAGTACTTACTATGTGCACACTGTATCTTTTCTAATTTACACTGCCATGTTAAGTTAAAATATACTTGTATCCAGGTGGAAGAATAACAGAACTAATAATAAAATGTTTGATGAGACAAGATGATTGCAATTTGCTTTAGCTATTCCCTAAACTTAAGAATTTCAGGTGCAAATTAACTGGTAGACATTTGGTCCGCACATGGGTAAAGTTTAGCAGAAACGAGTACTATACTGTTCCTCTGTCAATGCCAGCCAGACTCCATTGTTTTGTCTAATGGGACAGGCTAACTACAGAAACAAAAAGACTCAGTGGATTTGAATCTAGTACTGGGTAAAACTTTCCTATAGTCCAGTCCTGGCCTTGTATCAATAATGCCAAAGTTTCTCCAGAAGTAATATCCCTGACTTTGCCCAAACGAGGCCCTTAAATAATGCCGGGTTCCTTGCCTCAGCAGTTCCAGGACCTAATGTGAGATGTACTCTGGGCATGTTTCCAGATGGGCCCTAGAACCAATGTGCACGGCTAGAGTAGAGCTGTATGGTTACAAAGACCAGTGGGCTGGCTGCTTTTTAGCCTCTGCCACTGGTGAGTTAGAGGCAAAACTGCTGATGCAGGAGAATATAAAATATAAAATCAAACAAGTCTCCTAAGCCATCTAGGTCTAAACAAGCAAAACCTGATCAACAATTCCCTCTACATTACCCCCCAACAAACACTGCCACTCATTTTCTGCTTCAACAGTTCCAATGAGAGGGAACTAACTACCTCCAAGGGATAGTGCCATTTCATCTTGAGACTACTCTAAATCACTATTAGTTTTATATTTACAACAAGCCTAAATAGAGTTTTGCATATTTAATTTATTGCTGCCCAGTAAAGAAAAAGTCAGCTATCCCATTTATATATCCCACCCAACCCCCATCAAATATTGGAGTAATTAATGGAAATATTTTAAATTAATGGATTTGAAATTTCAAAATGTGGATCATTATGCTATTTGGACAATATTCCAACACATAATATATGTTGTACTTTTTACTACCACAGTGAAGAATGTTCCACCTAATTTGATAATAGCCATTTGTCTATGAACTGTAACATTAATCGATCCATTTTACTTTTAAGCTACATCAAAGCAAATTGATTAGTTCCGCTTTGAAAACTTATGTCTGATTATAGCTGATATTTATGTAACACTTTAAAGTTCTCTATAAAGCACGTTTTATTCATCTCATTTTATCTTCAAGTCAACACTGTGAAGGATTTAATTAACATAAGTATTATTCCTATTTTACAGATGAAGAAACTGAGGCTCAGGTTAAATTATTTGCTTATAGTCCCCCATCTAGGTAGTGTTAGAGACAAGATTTGAAGAGTTATCTCTTGTTCCATAAATTTAACATAGGCTACTTGCTATGATCAGAGCACACTTTGTAAATAAAAGCTAGATTACCAATAGTCTGTCAATGCTCTAGTGCTGAAACTTAGAGAATTTTAGAGTTAGATGGTTTTAGAGAGGAGAAAATTCAGCATCCTTTACCCTCTTTTCTTCCAGTGTGACAAAAACTATCGTTAATTAGTTGAGGAGATAAATTGGAAGCAGTATATTTTTATAACTAAATTGGTCAGAAGCCTGTAGCTCTGAAACAGAAAACTACCCTTAATTATTATCCTTAATCTATGCAGTTATATTAAAATACTTTGAGGAGGGAAGAAAAAAACAAACCTTTTTTCCTAGAATACATGTCTGTCTCTCTTTCACAAACACACACATACATACACACACACACGCATAAGCTAGTAATATGAAAACAAAACTCTTACCTAAGGCAACGTGTGTTTAGAGGCTGTGTGCTCTTTAAGCCACTTAACAAATACTCAATATCATCAGTGAACTCCTGATTTTCACCAAATTCCACTACATCGTTGAAGTGCTTCACATGCTGAACAACAGTGTATAACTGGAAGAAAATAATTCAGTGGTGTTGGTCTCTTTTGCAACCACAAAACAGGAATTTTATAACAGCACAAACACAGGATTTAATTTCTTTTCGCATAATATATTACTTCGAGAATTCTTTATAAATTGGTTTATAATATACTTCAAAAAGAGAAAACAAATATTTTATAAAATACTGAAGGACAAAGGACAAGTTTATTTTTGTTACATGTTTCACGATTGCTTCTATTCAGGGTACCAAATCATTTGTGATAAAAATAAGGCCAATGAATATCTATATCCAAAAATCCCTCATCTAAAATAAAATTATACACATCTGCTTACTTCTTTGTCTTCTTTCCTACATTTCAATGCAGTTACTATTTCTTGGTAGGGTTGAGTAGGTATCGTCACAGTTTTTATTACTTTGGGTGGTGGTGCAGGAGCCTTAAAAACTCCATCATCTCTCTGAATTGCCTCCTTTGAAGAAAGCCTCACCTATTAATAAAAAGGTATTAAATTAGCTGTTCTAAGCATGTACATACATATAGAGTAACACCACACTTATCCGGAAATTAGTTATCCGGCAATCTCACCCATCTGGAACACAGCAGAGAAACAGGAAGCACAAAAGGCCTCTGAGCAGCTAAAACAGATGTTATAAAGGCCATGCACTAAGTAAAGCCCATGCACTTTACTAAACTTAAAACTTAAACTCAGAACCTATTTAGTCTTCTATTATACAGAATTTTAATGATTGTGGTTATTTGGTTTCCAAGCCCATAACAGATTAGAAGTAGCAAATTAGAAGGGATAAAAAAGGAGTTGCTACAGAAAGACATATCAACTGTATGTAAGAAGTGAAAGCTGAAAGGAGGGGGAAAAGATAAAACTTATTAAAAAAAAAAAAAAAAACTCAGCCAGAAATGGCAACTATGAAGAATAATGCATATTTCAAGAGTTCTGAATAGTTGGAATTTCCCTACAAATGTAGAAATATTAATTTGTGTATAGGGAACACACGAATTATTTTTTCTGAACAAAATAATATCAACATAGTCCTTTACAAATAACTTCCAACTTAAAAAAAAAGTTTGGAATTAGGCCATTATTAATGAGATGTGAGAAGCACATTTTACCGTGATAGTATTATCAAAAAATTAATACAAAACTTCAGTAAGTAGAAAAATGCCTCAAAGCAAAATTATTTAATTCTTGCTGCTATAACAGGATGACATTTCATATCCGAAAGGCTTTGTCTTCAATACCACTCATGTTATTACAAATAAAAGCTGTCCAATTTGGACATTTAACATCTCCAGGGCTTTTTCCATAATACCCTAATTAAATATTTGCACAATGTCAGAGGAATTCAATGGAATTGATGATGGTGGGGGTTAAATGTAAACACATACAATAAATTCAAATGAATGACTAATTCATTATAAAGATCATTTAAGATGGTACTAAATCAAGATAAAAAAATGCACATTAATTCTCAGATGTTTCCTGTGATCACATCTATATTTTTCCAGACCTCAATGGATTATACTATGCCCTTCTAAATTTGTTTTAAAATTTGACTTTTATTCTTTTATTTCTCACACAACATTGATATAATTTGAGGTAACCCTGCCACCATTTAAGATGAACACAAATATTAAGAAATACAGACTACTTACTGCGACACTCTGAGTTTTCAATACTGGTGGGGCAGGGAGTTCCTCTGATTCTGGATGGTTCCAATGTCTAGCATTATACACAGCTTTTGTAGGTGACTAAAATAAAGCAAGGAAAACTCATCATGTTTTCATGTAACTCTGTGACTTTTCATGATTCAACAAAAATTTACTGAGCTGCTAAGGAAATACAAAGGTCAGTAAAGAACTTGTCCTTGCCCTCAATGAGCTTAGAATTTAGTTAAGGGAAATGAAAACAATACATATGTAAAGATGTGTTTGTTAAGCAGTTATGAGTTGGTCTGGATTAAGGGTGAGTGCAAAAAGGCTGGATAGTAGGTGTTATATAAGGAAAATGAAAGGATCATAGTTGTACATAGGACAGATTGGATTTGGAGGTAGATGAACCAGTTTGGTGGGTATTATAATAGTTCAGGAAGCAGAATGAGCACCATACTGTGATTCAGAATAAGTAGTTCTGCAAACAACAGCTTTATAGTTTTGCATATTATATGATCAGAAAATAAATTAAAAATATAGATAATAAGGTTCTGACCTAGTATGCTAGCACTGGGAAAGGACAGATGAGATCACTAGCAACTGAAGTAGAATCACAGAAACTCAAGGTTATAAAAGGGACCTGAGAGCCTAAGTCCAACCTGTATCTTGGAGAAGATGCTCCCTCTATCAAGTAGACAAGTAAATTTTCATCTTCTCAGAGAATCCCAATGAAGGGGAAATCCCATACTATCACAAGTTTGTCCCTTCCAATTTTAGAAAACCCCAATTATTAGGTAAGGCCCTCTCCATATCAGATACATTATCTACTTCTCTACAACTTCCACATATCTGTCCTTTGAAGTCAAATATTTGGCAGTCATTAAGACACTTTAATGATTTTCTTTATTAACCTGGCAGTCATGGAGCCCAAGCTGCAGATAGGATCACTCAAGGATAGGCAAGGTAGATTTAATGGGTGAAAAGACCATTGACATGGGGCCAGACTCTCTAGGGAGGCAAGTAAAACCAGAAGGCTAAGTGAAAAATTTGGAAGGAGCAGTCATTCATTCATTCATTCATTCATTCATTCAATAAACAATTATTAAGTACCTGTCAGGTACCAGGCACTGTGTTAAGTGCTAGTGAAGAGGGAAAGGTGATAAGGAGGGGGGGAGGGTAAGTGGTTCTGCCAGGGATCCACCCTGGCATCCAGTCTGGAAGGAATTCACCAGGCTCAAGCAAACTTTGAAGCCAAAACTGTAAAGTTTATTGTTACTATGTCCAGCGGGCTAGAGTCTTATGGAACCTGCAAACTTGCAGAGAGGCCACAGGCAGTTTTAAGGTGTCAATTATGCTAACTAGGTGAGTAAGGGTGGGATCAGGGAGGAGCTAAGGAGTGGTCAGTGCTCAAAGGACCATACACTTTTAATGTCAACTGCGCAGGTGTATTGCCCAGGATTCACTGGGAAATAGCTCAAGGAGGGGCTAGCTGGAGGTGTGGTTTTAGGCCTGACACATCACTAAAGAGTACCTAGTCTGTCACCCACCAAAGTCATCAGAGAGAGTGTGGGTATATAATTGACTAAGGAGTTACCCTATAGATAAGGTATTGAAGAATTTATGGTGGGGCTGGCCACTCTAACTAAGGGAGATAACATTTACATAACTTATTGTTTCAAGCAGAGATAAACAGGTCATGAGTTGTTGCTGGGCAGAGTGCTGGAAGGGGGAAGGGGCAGAGTCAGTGCTCTGAGGCTGGGGGGGTGGAAATGTGATCTTACAGACTGGTTTTACAAATTGATTTTACAGACATAGATCCCAAAGCACCCCACTTACAAACTGATGTTACAGATTGATACTACAGACATATATACATCACAAGGACCCCATCACTAGGGGATACAAAAAAACAGGCAAAAGACACTCTCTGCCCTCAAAGGAGTTCACAATCTAATAAAGGAGACAATGTGCAAAGAAACATACAAAAAGCAAGCTATCTATAGGATTAATAGAAAATAATTAAAAGAAGGAAAATACTAGAATTAAGATGGTTTAGGAAATACAGAAAGTGGAATTTTTAAAGCCTGGAGCATAGAGACCGAGTGTCTTGTTTATGGAACAGCCAAGGAGCCAGTGTCACTGGATCAAAGAATATGTGTTAGGGAGTTAAGGTGCAAGAAAAATGCAAAAGTAAAAGGAGACAAGGGCATGAAGAGTTTTTAATGAGAGCAGTTTGTATTTGCTCCTGGGGACAATAAGAAAGCACTGGGGTTTAGTGAGTAAAGAGCTGACATAGTCAGACTTGTGCTTTATTAAAACCACTTTAGTGGTTGAATGGAGGAGAGACTTGAGGCAGGCAGATCCCACCAGCAGGCTATTGTGTTAGTCAAGGTGTGTGGTGATGAGGGCCTGTATTAGAGTGGTGGCAGTGTCATAGAAAGAAGGGAACATACTCAAGAGATGTTGCAAATGTAAATTTGGTAGACCTTTAAGACAACTTAAATAGGGGGAGAGGTGGGGTAGGAGAGTGAAAGATAGTGAGGAATCCAGAATAACTCCAGGGCTGTGTGCCTGAGAGACTTGGAAGATGGTGGTGTCCTCTATAGTAAGAGAGAAGGTAGGCAGAAGCCAGGTGGGGAGGTAGGGAGATAACAAGTTAATGAGGGTTTTGGGGTTTTTTTGGACATGTTGAGTTTTGAGAAGTCTGCTAGATATCTAGCTCAAGATATCTGAAAGATAGCTAAATATTCAAGATTGGAGGTCAGCAGAGAGAATGGTGCAAGAAAAGCAGATCTGAAAATCATCAGCAAAAAATGGCAATTAAATCCAGGAGCTGATGAGAACACCAAGTAAAATAGCATAGAGGGAGTACAGAAGAGAACCCAGGACAGAATCCTGAGAGACACTCATGGTTAGATGATGGGATAGGGATAAAGATCCAGCAAAGATGAGGAAAGCAGGGTTGGATAGGAGAGATGAGAAGAGAACCAAGGGTGAGTGGTGTCCTGAAAACCTAAAGAAAAAAAGAGTATGATACAAGAGTGATTAATGATAGTGTCAAAGGCTGCAGAGACGTCAAGGAGAACAAGGATTAAGAAAGGGCTATTAGATTTGGCAACTAGAAAACGATTAGCAATTTTGGAAAGAACAATTTCAATGGAACCATAAGGCAGGAAATCAGATTGTGGAGGAGTTAAAGAATAGAGGAATAGAGATTCTAAGTACGGCAAATAAGCTCAGCTGGAGTGAGGATTAAGCTACTGTAATTAGCCAGGCTCAATTTCAGAATTTGAGATCTTAAGAATTGGTAAAGCTTGGGGCAGCTAGGTGGCGCAGTGAGTAAAAGCGCCGGCCCCTGTGTCAGGATGACCCAGGATCACATCCAGCCTCAGAAAATGAGCACCCACACATAATTAATGACTGGCCGTGTAACCTTGAGCAAGTTACTTTACCCCAATTGTTAAAAAAAAAAAAAATTGGTAAAGCTTTGAGTAAATTTAGCATCTAGGGGATGCTACACACCATCTAAGTGTGGCCCTATTGGTAAGTGGTCAAGAGTTGAGGATAAAGTCATTGACATTAAGAAAGACAAGAAACTGTAAACAACTATCATTTAATATGGGTGATAGTCATCAAGGATTATCTATAAGAAGGCAACTCTAAAGTTCTATAATGATTATTCTTATAGTTGGTGCTCTATTAAATAATTTTTATAAAATTATGAAGAATCATTCTTTTATTATTAACTATGTTTAAACACTTTTTATTCATTTTAAATCAAATTCCACCCAAAAACAGTAAAAAATTTGAAAATTCTCAGGACTTAAATTAGCTTTTGTCACTTAAGAAGTTAACAGTGTCAATCAAACATTAAGTGCAACATAACACATACTTATAACAAGGAGGAACACGCTGTAAATATACTGAATAGCCAAATCATTTTAAACTATTATATAACTTCCCCTTGACAAGTTCCAGTTTTACATGATTCATATAGGATTTAATCTCTACAGAAATGAAGATGAATGATAAAGAGATGTCATATTATTAGTACCAGAAATTAAATCATATGCAGATTTCTTATCTTGGGTTTTTTTCTTGGGGAAAAAAATCTCCATTAACCACAAAAATTAGTTGTTGTATAATACCAAAACACTACCACTAACATACTTAAACCTAAATAGTGTGACCCACCAAACACATCTAATTTTCCATCACAAATGATAATAAAAAAATCCCACATACCTCAACACTAATTTACACCTCTCAAACGCCCCCCACCCCCAAAGCAGCACAGGACACATGCCTTCATACCATTTTATCTGCACACATGAAAAAAGATATCATAATGGACATATATGACTGGAAAGAAGACGGGTCTGTCATGGTGCAACAACGAAGCTAGGGCATCAATAAATTAAAACAAAAGCAAGGACTCTTGCATACCGAGAAGATCTTAAAAATTTACTGAAGGACATGAGAATTTGATATGTGGGGAAATGGTAGATGACTTGCACCACACATCTTTGGGAAGAATACTCACACCAAAGATCCCAGATCTAGCCAAGAAAGAAAACAGTGTTTTTCTTCTTATATGAATCTGTTATCTATCCAGAGAGAAAATGAAGGTGTTGTGGGAACGACCAGATAAACAGACAGACGGAAACTTGGTGGCAAGATATCTGTGTTCAAATATTTGAAGGGCTTTCTTTCAAAGAAAGGATTAGATTTGTTCTGACTTGCCCTAGAAGGCAAAATGAGGAACTATGGATGAAGGTTACAAAGAAGTTTACAATTTAGGTTTTATCAGAATTAAGAGCTGGACAAAAGCCTCTCTTAAGTGGTAGGCTCTTCCTTAAGAGATATTCAAGCAGAAGCTGGGATTTCTTTCAGTTGTAGGCTGCACTAGATGGTACCTTAAGTTCCTTTCAAATCTTAAATTTTGTTAATACATAAACATGTATAAAATATGCATGCACTAGAGAGGGAGGGAGGGGGGAGGGAGAGAGGGATGGAGGGAGAGGGAGAGGGAGAGAGAGAGAGAGAAAGAGGGAGAGAGAGAGAGAGAGAGAGAGAGAGAGAGAGAGAGCGAGCGCGAGCGCGCGCACACACATATGCTATGGTAACTAACTCCAGGCAAATTTTCAGGAAACCAGATTAGTTGGTAATAGTTTCATAATTAATAGTTACTTTTAACTCTTTAACTAGATATGTCTTATAAACAAGATTGAGATGTGGGATGAATAACAGTGGAATAAGGTAAGCTCAAACTAGCTGAACAACTAGACCCAAACACCAACGTCAATCTTGAGCAAGGTCTTTTGTAGAATATTATAAGTTTCAGCTTCAGTCCTATTCACTCCTATTTATGACCTATAATATGAAGGCAGAGACGGAATGTATTTCAAATTTATAGAAAACAAGAAGGAAAAGAAAGCTAAGATGCTAAATGACAGGTGGAATTTAAAAAGATGAAAAACTTCCTTTCTCTTGGACTACTTCTTCATCTGTAAAATGGCTGACCAGATGTCTTCTGAAGGTCTTCCCAACTCTACATTTACGATTTTATAGTAAGGAAAGTCTTATATGTGGGTTCAAAAAAATCAAAAGCAAAAGCACAGAACTGGGTAGTAAAGTATGGTTAGACAACAGTTAATGAGAATGAATGAGGTTATGACACAAATTTAAATTGGTGTGGGAGAGAAAAAAAAGAGCTAAAAGGATATGAGCTAAATTTCTAAGAGCAATGAACATTAAGAAAAATTACTATAACAACTGTATTCTGGTTGGGTCAGAGCATGCAAAAAAGATAAGCTTGAATGTTTGTTTTTACAATCTATAAACAATCTAAAGAGTTGAGTTTGAAATTTACCTGTGTCCATTACTACCTGCTTAACAATGGAGATGTTATAGTCTTTCTAGGCTTTGCCATGTTTTTGCTCACCTACAAAAATGAGAGGGCTGGACTGTATTATTTTTAGGACTCCTCTCCAAACACTAAATCTTTTTTTTTTTTCAAATGCTTTATTAACTTCTGGTTTACACCATTCATTTCTGCCAGATTTTGAGTTACAATTTTCCCGTTTTCCCCTTACCTACCACCCCAAAATAGCAGGCCCACAGGATATCCCCTCTTCCAATCTGCTCTCTCCCATATCCCCCTCGACTTTTCGAGCAGGGCATAGTGGATCTCTGTGCCCCAATGCCTGTATATCTTATTTTCCAATTACATGTAAAAGAGTATTAATAATAGTATTTATATATATATATATATTTAAACATTTGAATTTCAAACTTCGAATTCCAGATTCATTTCCTTCCTCCCTTGTCACCTACCCTTATTGGGAAGACAAGCAATTCAGTATAGGCTGTACATGTGTAGCTATGAAAAACATTATTATAGTAGATATATTATAAAAGACTATTATTTCCCTCCCTCCTATCCCACTTGTTCTATTCTCCACTTTGATCATCTCCTCCCCCCTTTTTTAAAAGCAACTGGGGTTAAGTAACTTGCTCAAAGTTACACGGCCAGTCATTATTTATGTGTGGGTGCTCATTTTCTGAGGCTGGATCCAATCCCGGGTCATCCTGACACCCGGGGCAGGGCTCTTACTCACTGCACCACCTAGCCGCCCCAAACATGTCCCTTTTCAAAAGTGGTTGCTTCCAACTTCCTTCCCCGCCCCGCCGCCTGCCCTCCCTCCCATCAACCTTCCCCCCTACTCTCCTGTAGGGTTAGATACCCTATTTAGTGTATATGTCATTCTCTCCCTGAGCCAAATTCAATGAGAATAAGGTTTTGCCTTTTTGCCTTCTTTTTCTTCCCCTCCATTGCAACCATTTTCCCTTGCCTCTTCTATGAGAGTTTATCCCATTCTGTCTCTCCCCATTTCCTCTCATTATATTCTTCTCTCACCTCTTAATTTCTTTTTTTTTCTTTTTTAAAAGCAATTGGGGTTAAGGTAACTTGCTCAAGGTTACATGGCTAGTCATTATTTATGCGTGGGTGCTCATTTTCTGAGGCCGGATCTGATCTCGGGTCATCCCAACTCCGAGGCCGGCGCTCTTACTCACTGCACCACCTAGCCACCCCTTTAGGGCAATTGGGGTTAAGTAACTTGCCCAAGGTTACACGGCTAGGTTTTTGTTTGTGTGGATTAAATGTCGGAGGCCACCTCGGAACTCAGGTCCTTCTGACTCCAGGGGTGGCGCTCTACTCACTGAGCCACCTAGCCGCCCCGTCTCTTAATTTCACCTTTAAGTAGCATCCCTTCCTATTAAATTCTACCTGTGCCCTCTATGTATACCTGTAAACATATATACACACATTCACATGTATTCATGTGCCCATATACCCTTCTTCAACTGTTTTTATACTGAGAAAAAAGTCATCAGTTACAATTATCGTTTTTTCCATATAGGAATGTAAATAGTTCAACTTTAATAAGTCTCAGGTATCCGTGAATTTCCCCTTACTTTTTTCTGGATGTATCATAACACTGACTCATTAACACTGAATTCATAGCCAAAAGCATTATAACTCAAGCCTGAAGGAAGCTTGTCTAGAATTTTTTTTTCTCTATATGGCACCTCACAGCCTTCTTGTGTGTAAGAGCACTAGACTGTACTTGGGCACAACCTTTGGGAGTCATTTTAAAGAGTGAAATCACAAATAAAAATCGCAAAAATGTGAAAAACACGAAAGTGAAAAGGACATCTGTTTACAGTATGAGAGCTGAAACAAGAAAGCAGAGCATCTGGGGTGGCTAGGTGTCACAGTGAGTAAAAGCCCGGCCCCGGAAAGCATTCCGGCCTCAGAAAATTAGCTCCCACACATAAATAACTAGCTGTGTAACCTTGAGCAAATTACTTAACCCCAATTGCAAGAAAGAAAGAAAGAAAGAAAGAAAAAGAAAGAAAGAAAGAAAGAAAGAAAGAAAGAAAGAAAGAAAGAAAGAAAGAAAGGAAAGAGAGAGAGAAAGAAAGAGAAAGAGAGAGAAAGAGAGAAAGAGAAAGAGAGAAAGAGAGAGAGAGAGAAAGAGAGAGAGAAAGAGAGAAAGAGAGAAAGAGAGAAAGAGAGAAAGAGAGAAAGAGAGAAAGAGAGAAAGAGAGAAAGAGAGAGAGAGAGAGAAAGAAAGAAAGAAAGAAAGAAAGAAAGAAAGAAAGAAAGAAAGAAAGAAAGAAAGAAAGAAAGAAAGAAAGAAAGAAAGAAAGAAAGAAAGAAAACAGTGCATCACCTTGTTCAATCTCAACTGGGATCATGCACGTTGGGGACTCAAAATTTTTCATTGCTCTGAGTATATCCTCAAATAACCATAAAAGTACTATTGAGTATACATTTTAGCAAGTATGCAAATTCCCCAAAATCATCATACTATTGACACAAAAGTACTTGACAGGATTTGGTGAAGATGTAGAAAAAACATAATGCAAATTTCCATAGACACTGAGCTAGATGAAATTTGATTCTCAAAAATGACAGGCTGAAGGCCATTGTTTGTTGACGCACAGCCATATTTATAGTTTGATTCACAATCATTTTAACGGCAGAGGGGATTTATTTCATTTCACTATTAAGAAGTACTTTAAAAAATTTTATAAAACTTTTAAGGAAAAAGGCAGCCTGTGAATCTCATATAACTTCACACCATCATGCCTTCTCAGAGTTTTAAAGACCTCAGCAGCCATCTATGTCAACTTGCATTCAAAAATTATCTTCTCTACATGCACAGTAAATGTTCAGTCTTTTCTTAAAGAGCTAAGTAAAGGGAACCTACTTCCTCCACAGGAAGCCTCAACAAATCTTCTAGAGGATCTACAATGAGATCACTAATTGTCAGGTCCAGATTTTCTCCTACATAATCTAAAATTGCCTTTTGGAGCCTTCACACATTTCTATTCATTCCTATGTTGTGGAGTCAAATAGAACTACTACATGTCAGCCCTTCAACTAAAGCTATCACATTCATTCTAAGTCTGCCCAGAATTTCTTTCAACCATCCTAATTCCTTCACATCTTCTTAATGGCATTAACTTGAAACTCTTAACCAATTAATCATCATCCTTGGATACTCTTCAGAGTAATTTGCTGATATCCTTCCTGAAATGTAGTGCCCACAATGCTAAACACAAAACTCTTATTATTTTCTGCAAAGGAAGAACGGACACACAAAAAGACCTCTTTATTCTGGCATTTGCTCTCCTGACTTCTCTATCAAGCCACTGACATACTGAGTTTGCAGTTCACTAAAATCACCAAATGTCTGTCTTTAAGATATCCTGGGAAGATGTTTCTCTCATCCAATTAGAGGAGAAGCAAGGGATCATGGCTTAGAACTGGAGTCAGAATCCTATATGGGAGTTTTAAATGTGCCTCAGACACTTAGTGACTGCATAACCCTGGGTAAGTCACAAAAGCTAATCACTAAGTCAGCCCGAGTAGTCACCTGTAAGATGGAGATAATAGCTACATCTACCTTAGAGAGGGAGATGGTCTGAACATCAAATGAAATACAGTAATGAACATGTAACACTCTGCAAACATAAAAGTGATATACAAATGTATGTTATCTTGTTTTGGTGAAGTATATTTTTTAACTCAAATACAATTTTACATTGATTTAGATCAGGCCTTCTTTTTCCATTGTTGACCTGCAGCTTAATTAAATTTTGCCTTATTTCATTCAGTTCAAAGTTCAAGTCATCCTGACTCTGTTGCCCAAAGCAAAAGCTATCCTTTCTAGCTTTATCAAGTAGGCAACCCATACCTTCACTCAAGTCACTGATAAAAATGCTAGAGGTAGATGGCGACGTAGAAGCAGGAAAACTCTAGGAGCTCCCCCCATAACCACCTCAAATACCTATAAAATATGACTCTAAACAAATTTTAGAACTACAGAAGCCACAAAGTGACACAGAGAAAACAAATCTCCTGCTGAAGGCAGCCTGGCAGGCCTACAGAAAGGGTCCAATGCAGAATGCTGGGATCAGAGCCCAGGCCTGTGGCCCTGAAGAGCAGTAGCTGGAACTGACTTCAGGAGAGTGAATCACCAGGAGATGTGGTGGCTTCCAGAACTATCAACCCATAAATGCCAAAGATAAAGTAAAAGGTCAGTGCGGGAACTCTGTTGGAACGGAACACAGTCTGGTCCCTGCCCGGAGCGAGAAATGATAGAGGTGCTGTGGCTATGTTGCTGCCAGCAGCATGGCTGTTTCAGAGCTCCCAGCCTGTAGATTATAGGAGGACCAAGTGACCAGCCTGAAGGGTAATCACTCTTGCTTTAACCTGCTTGCATCTGGATCCCTTTTCATGGGTAGAGCTCCTGGAGTGTGTGATCAGGTTCCAGAGCCTGTGGAGGCTTCTGAGAGGGCAACCAACTATTAACTCCAGCAGCTGAGAAAACCCCAGCAATCTGGGAGAAGCTCTCATCTCTGGAAGCAGAGCTCTACTGTGGCAAAAAGCTCAAAGTCAAGTAATTGAATGGCAACATGAGCAAGCAAAGGAAGCAAAGCAAGCACAGCAATTTGACATTAGACAAAAAGGATCAAAGCATGGAACGGCAGAAAGGCAAAGAAGTCAGAACTCCTCTACCAAAAGCTTCCAAGAAAAATATAACCTGGTTACAGGTCATAGAGGAGCTTGAGAAGGATTTTGAAAACCAAATAAGAGAAGTGGCAGAAAAATTGCGAAGAGAAATGAGGATGAAAGAAAATCATGAAAAGAGAGTCAACAACCTGACTAAAGAAAATAACACCTTAAAAAACAGATTTAATGGCAAAAGAGGCCCAAAATGCCAAAGAGAAGAATGCCTTAAAAAGCCAAATTTGCCAGATGGAAAAAGAATTTCAATAGCTCACTGAAGAGATTAATTCCTCCAGAATTCCCTCCATCTCACTGATAATAAATGTACAAATTACTACATCAAATGATCTGTTAAAATCCAGGTAAACACTGTGTTGTGCAGTTCCCCTAATGTAAATATTTTGCAAGCCTATCAAAAAAAGGAAATGAAGCTTCCTAATTAAGCCAGACTGGTTCTCTGTGAACACAATAGCTTCCTTTTCCAGATATTCACTATTATGATAGGACCTACAGTTTAGCTAGGATGCAAGTCAAACTCATTGTTCTACAGTTTATAGACTTAATTCTTTTCCTTTCCACCAAAATCAATCACCAAAGTTTCACTAAGCACCTACCTTATGCCAGAAAATGTGCAAATACAAATAAACAATTCCTACTTAGAAGGAGCTTACTTTCTAGTGGGGAAAAACAAGTGCAAATATGGGGGGTGGGGGGCCTAGGCAGTGCAGTAAGAAGGACCCGAGTTCAGATCTGGTCTCAGACACTCAGACACACACTCAGACACACACACACACACACACACACAACAAAAAACAAACAAAACCAAGTGCAAATATAAGAATATACAAACTATAAAGAGAATACACACAAACAAATACCAAATAGATAACATAGAAAGTAGTTTGGGGAAGAGGCAAGGCAGCATTCTATTTGAGGAAATGTCCAGGCCAAGAATACTCACTTTCTTCCCCACTCTACTCTTGACTTTCCACTTTTACACTATCACCTCTACCCATGTTCTTTTCAGCAACTTCTTCCAGTCCCCCACTAGACTGTTAGCACCTTAAGGGTATTACATTTCCATGCCCAGCACATAATACAATGCCTGGGACATAGTAAGTGGTCAATAAATTATCTGTACATCCACCTATCCATCCAACCATCTATTGCTCTCTCATTAGAACTATGAGAAAGGCCTGAATGCCAATATGTAAGCTTTCACTTTTCTGCCCTACTCTTTCCAGCTCCCTCTTTATATACTGTATTTCTCTACATGGGCAGCAAATATCTTATTTTCTTTTATTTACATTCCCAGCATTTAGTACAGTATACCCAGCACACAGCAAGTGCTTAATAAAAGTTTTTTAAGATTCACTCCTTCATTCTTTGATTCTTGGAGGCAGCATCTGAATTGAAGGGAAGAGGGACTCTTCTCACAGGTGAATTAAGGTGATAGCTCAATAAATAGAGATCAAAGAGGTAGGGTGCTAGTACTGCTGTGCAAGTATAAGCAGCAAGATCTGGCAACTGACTAGATGAATATTAAGGTGAGGAAAAGTGAGTAGTCGTTCCGCAGGTTACAGCAGGAATTGATGTCTGGAGACAAAGGATGTCTGGAGACAAAAGGAATTTCTGCCTTCCCTGAGTCAGACAATCTCTTCAAGTGGGTTGGGACCATCCATGAGTCAGCTGGGACTGTATATGAAGACCTAAGGTACAAGCTCTCCCTGGAATTCCCCAGCGGCTACTCCTATAATGCTCCCACCGTGAAATTTGTCACACCTTGTTATCATCCTAATGTGGACACCCAAGGGAATATCTGTTTGGACATCCTCAAGGACAAGTGGTCAGCTCTGTATGATGTCAGGATCATCCTGCTATCTATCCAGAGCCTGCTGGGAGAACCCAACATTGACAGCCCATTGAACACACATGCTGCTGAACTTTGGACAAATCCCACAGCCTTTAAAAAGTTCCTGCTGGAAACCTACGTGAAGCAGGTGACTAGCCAAGATCCCTGACCCTGGCTGCCCAGACTACCTTCCTTCATCTTTATGTGTATGTGTGTTTGTCTGTCTTTTCCCCTTCCTTATAACCTGTCTTCTTCTGTCTTCTGTAAAGAACTCTGTATCATAGACTGCTTTCCTTCTTTTTCTTTCTTAAGCTCTAATCCAGCCCTCAACATTAATGTATAAATAAATAAAGTTTTGGTTTAAAAAAAAAAGGAAAGAAAAGTTGAGTAGTCAAGGATCATAAAGACTGGAAGAATAGTATGCTTTTGACAGAAACAGTCCAGTGTGCAAGGTCAGGTTTAGAGAGATGAGTTGTTTTGGACATGCTGCATATATGTCACATCTCTGGGATATCAAGTTCAAAATGTCCAAGAGGCAACAGATGGTGATGGAGAAAAACTCGGGAGAGCTTGCTTGGAGCTTAGGATATAGACCTCATTATTCAAGGCAGAATTTTGAATTTTCTAAACAGACTTAGAGTAGTAAAAATTTTCTCTCATGTGTCTGTCAGAGAGAATAAATTTGATGGAGATATATATAATTTTTTTTTTTTTTACAACAAAAGGCATTTTACCAACGGGCGGCTAGGTGGCACAGTGAGTAGAGCATCGGCCCTGGAGTCAGAAGGATGTGAGGTCGGTTCCGGCCTCAGACACTTAACACACACAAACAAAAACCTAGCCGTGTGACCTTGGGCAAGTTACTTAACCCCAACTGCCCTCCAAAAAAAAAAAAAAAAAGGCATTTACTTAAAACTTCTAAATAGATAACACATACTATGCAGTAAGTTTTGATTTGAGAAGGCTTCCAAACAGAAAGGGTTATCAATTATTTCATTAAGAGGAATAGAGCTGTCATTAGAACCTTAAAATCGTGCCAACTATTTATTTACCTTAAGCAAATCAAATTCTCCAAACATTATTTTCTTCATCTATTAAATGAGGGGATTAGAATAGATCTGGATCACCTCCACAATTGCTTCAAACTCTATGTTTTTATGAGTAATATTAATCCTAACCCCCCCAAAGTTCCAATGCATATATATTTCCAAATTGTCATCTCCTAGCTTTATCTGGACTCAATGGTATAAAAACAAAACTGAAAGACACTGACATGAGATATACTGAAAATATTCAACATAAAAATAAATAGCAAGTTAATATGTTGAAAAAATGAAAAAAGAAAACTTTCCAAAGTTAGAGGGTTGTTTCTTTAGCAGTATGCAGGGAAAGATTCTCTTCAAAGACCTGTTAACTCTGAGAGGGCAGACACCACATGTCTTATTTAAATTCTGTGTTTCCTGGCACAGTGTTCTGTGTACTTACAGAAGATGCTGAATAAAGTCACAACTAAAGGAGCTAGAGAAATGATAACTAAAATATATATTCCTCCAAAATAGGTTTGTTTGTAATATAGTAAAACAATAACAGCTTTTTTAATTTTAAAAATTTTATTTTTATTTATATTTATTTATATATATTTTAAAATATTTTTATATTATATATATATTTATATTTAAAATTTTAATTTTAAAAATCCATATATGCGAATTGCTCTTTTAAGGTAGTTCCTAACACATGTTAGAAATTCAATAAACACTTCTCAAAAGAAAAGTAGCCTATGAATATGGATATATGTAGAATAATGGAAGCCAAAAGAAACACAAGAGGAAGAATTCAAGTGGTATTACCATGTAGGTAAAAGAAGGGGGAAAAAAATTAGATTCCTCCAACCTTGACTGGCCCATATGAGGATTAGAATGCTAGCTAAATAAGGGATAGCTGAAAACTGAAAATGGCATTAATACAAGTAATCTCAAGGCAAGTCATGTAGAGAAATATGTGTAGTTAGAAGTCATGATGGAAACAAGCCAATTTTTAATGCTAGCTAAGGACATGGAACTAGCCTGGTATATTTAAAAGGTTTCACAATGGATAGTCTGCTAATAAATCAACAAATTATTTCTATAATTAAGAATGTCCCATTTTTAAATGATTCTTCGCAAAATAAAGAAATGGGAAGCCCTTTTTTAGTCTTCAGGGTCACTGATCCATAATCTACCTGGGACACACTAGTAGATAAATAATTTTTAAACCTCTCTGAGCTTTAGTTTCTTTATTGGTAAAGGAGGGACAATAACATCCCTCGTGGTTTTCCAAACTATTGAGATAATGTATGGAAAGTGCTAGAATGAGTATTAGAAAGATGAACAGAGAACCTCATGGAAATAGAGACCAATTCAGTTAGAGGGGCAGGAATGAATTGAGAAAAAAATACAACAGTTAAATTTAATTGTTTATTAAACTTATTATCATAAACTTTCTACAAAAATATCGCTACATTAAACTATATTAACTGGAGAAAAAAATTTAACCATGCTTTAATTCCACATCATGAGTACTTAAGGATAGAGATGTAATAAAATGTAAGGAGAAAAAAAGAGAACCTTTTGGTCCCCTTTCTTCCTCCACAAAAATACTATACAAGTGCAGAAGAGATAACTGTTGCTTTTAAATACATCATCAGGATTAGGACTTAGGCAGTAATTCAAAATCTAGGGTTCTTCCACTCTAATAACCTAGCTCTCATAGTATAACCACTGAAGAAACCTAGTGGGGTTTTGGGGTCTACATCTATAGCATTTCATGTTGCTAACCACTGCTCGTTCTTGAAATCTCTTTGCTTGGCCTCCTTAAGTCTTTCTCTTAGCCCTCCCCACCTTAAAGGGATAAGGATTCTATAGAAGCCAAGTAGGTACATATTAAAAGTGTGAGACTCTGGTCAAGCTTTCATATACAAAAGCTAGAGAGATGTGGGGTAGGGGAGAGAAGAGGGCTGCAGAAAGAAAGAACAGTAAGAAACCAAGAGGTGGAGAGTGGTTGAAGTTATTACACGGATAAAGTGGAAATGAAGTGAATGAACTAGGTATTTAAATCCCTGATAAAGTTGGGGAAATATTCCATAGTTTGGTAGGATGGGGAAGCAGGTGGTATAGATGGACTAAATAATCCTGTAAAGAGGAAAGGTCACTGAAGGTTAGAAGAATAGTCGAGAATCAGCAATGGGGGATCAAGGCATAAGCTCCTTGAGAAAAAGAGGACTGTACTATATTTATCTTTGAATCTCTCAGAGTAGCACAGTACCTTGTACATGAAAGGCACTCAGTGTTTACTTAATTGGATTTTATTTTTATAGTCCATATACCAACCATTTTCAGCTTTTTAAATATTCAAACAATAAAAAAACTTAATGCTAAAACTAAACATGGTGGATGGAGGAGAAAATCTGGTTATTTTTGTTTCCTAAATGTTTAGACTCTGGATAACCAGAAACATACTTTATATGGTATTAGAAAGAGAGATCTGATTTCAAGCTAGACACCCTCTATGACTTAATGGCACACAAATGGCCAACTGCCAGAAATATAGCAAAGTTCACTAATTGCTTATAACTTGATCAGCTAGTGTTATAATAATTAACATTTATTATGTCACAGTATTCTGGGGTTTTAGAAGGTTCCATTAAATATTTGTTAATTTTATCTCTAAGTCAACTCTCCATTTATGTTTAAAAGAGATATCAAAACTTGTACTTCTTTGGTTAAGTTATGTCATATAGATTAGTTATAAGGCATTTAGACATATAATAAAGGAAAATTATTTTGTTCTCATTTTAGATTTAAAAGTGACCTGGTCAGTCCAATACTTCGTTATTCAGAGGTAACAACTGAGGTCCAGAGATTTTATTAAAATTTGAATCTAGGAACTGATGCAAATTATATAGTCCAGACCCCTAAATTCCTACCATTGAAATTTTTTTCATTACACCTTGCTGCTTTCAAAAAATCCTAATTTTCTGAGTTATAAGGGACTTTGAGGGACGGCTAGGTGGCGCAGTGAATAGAGCGCCGGCCCTGGAATCAGAAGGACCTGAGTTCGGAGCCGGCCTCCGACACTTAATCCATACAAACAAAAACCTAGCCGTGTAACCTTGAGCAAGTTACTTAACCCCAATTGCTTTAAAAAAAAAAAATCTACCTCCTAGGGTTGTTGTAAGGATCAAATGAGATCATATGTGTAAAGCACTCTGCAAACCTTGAGCACAATATAAACTCTGGCTATTATTATTATTATCTCCATATCCCTTTCCATTAGTTCTTTTCCATCCACCTAAAAAAAGCGTTCAGAACTTCTACCATTCTAAGTTATCCTTCCATTTACCTTGTTATCCTGCACTGGTTTAGTATTATACCTCTTAAATGTGTTCAAGGCTACTAAGTCAAATTTTTATCAAATGACAGACCTTCAAATACTCAAGAGTTTTCATGTCTTCCCCAAATTCTCCTTTTCAGGTACAACTTTACACCAGATCCTTCAAATAGATCTTAGTGTGAGATGTTTTGAAATCCCTTCGTTATTTTGTTTTTCCTCCACTGTCAGTCAACAAGCACATATTAAGTGCCTACAATGTGCCAAAAACTGTGCTAAGCACAGGATATTAAGAAAGGTAAAAGACTTTTTTTTTTGCTTTCCATGAGTTCACAACCAAAATTGTGAAGACAACATAAATAATCATGTAGGAACATAAGCTATATATAGGATAAATTGGCAATAATCAACTAAGGGAAGGGACTAGAATTAAGAGGGTTTGGGAAGGGCATCTTATAAATGGTGGGATTTTGGCTGGGACTTGAAAGAAGCCAGAAGGCAGAAATGAGGAGAAAGGCAGCTCCATACATGGGAGCGAGCTAGTGAAAATGCCTGGAGTTGGAAAATGGAGTGTGATGTTCCAGGAACAACAAGGAAGCCAGTGTACCTGGATCCAAGATTACATGGGAGGGGAGGTTATGATGCTGGAGGTGACAGAGAGTCAATAGAACTTATTGGGAGTCTGGGGGGAGAAGAACATGGTCAGATCTATACTTCTGACAGCAAGTGGAGACTGGACTTAAGAGGGAAGAGATCTGCAGCAGGCAGACCAACCAGTAGGTTCTATAGTAGCCTCAGAGGAACTCCAGAGATCAGGGAAGAGATAGGGCATGATGTCATGTCCTCTGGTCATTTTAACAGCTTCTTAGTCTTTCCTAAAATCTCAAAGTTGGAACAGGGCACAGCATAGTAAGATTTATCCCATTACATCCCACTCTTCTCAGGAAATGCTTCATTTCACTTGTTAGCAATAGACAACCTCTACTTGAAACAGTCTAGTAACTGGGACCTCACCTCATTACCTCCTAAAGGATATCATTTTATTTTCTAACAACTAATTTTTAAAAGTTTTCTTCTACTAAGCAATACCTCTTCATTTAATTTTCACTCATTAGTCTCAGTCAACATTTCTACCAGCTTAAAACCTACTCAGTTTTTTCTGATGAGATGTCTCATCTTCCTGCAAAAATCCACCAGTACTCACTAAGTGCTTCCTATGCCACATGCTGGAGACACCGTAGAAGGCAAAAACGATCCCTGTCTTCCAAAACCTTAGTCTGAGGTAGGAAACGGCATATAATGAAACTGAAAATTGAGATCTATATAAAGTAGATGGAAAGTAATGGGTGGTGATATTGGAGTTAGGGGAAAAACGTAAATGGAGAAAAGAATATTCCATGTTACTCATAATGCCAACTTACTCCAGTTTCCCTAATTGAGCTTTTAGCCTAAACTCCTGGATTGGCCTTCATTATAAAGGAATCATAAGCAATAATATCATTACCCTCAGTTTTCTAAATTCCAATTCCATGATCCTTCTATAGGAGATATCAAAATGGGAAATAAGCATCAAGGCCCACAGACACTAGAACTGCCTTTCACCTATGGCCCCAACAGTCTTGAAAGGTAAACAGAGAAAGCTAAATCTGGCTGCAACCCTCAGTTTGTTGTCATTCCAGCTCTCTTCCACTGTTGGTATCCTATGGAGAGCAGCACCGACAATCTTAACTTGACAGCGGTGATTAATCCACCCACCCAATTCCTACCATCAGCTTATTTTATTAGTTATACTGTGCAGGCTCCATATTTGTAGGCAGATGGCGGCATTCATTTATCATCTAGATGACTGGGTACTAATGGGAGTGAAATAATAGTGGTTTGGGGACATCTGATTCTGGCAGCTTTTCTCTCAGACTGCAGAAACCAAGGCTTCAAGGAAGGACTGACTTTCTTAAGTCTTGGCTTTTGTCCTCTGGGATTTGTCCCAGTATTTAGTAGTATGGCCAGACCCTGGCAGCAAAATATTCGGATTTCAGGCAAAGAGTAAAATTAAGAAAGGAAGCATTCCTTTCATGACTACCAAAGAGACAAAAGAACAGGATACAGCTCAGGTGGGTGTGGAGTTGCTTAAGAGAATGAGACAAAATCTAATTCAGAACGGTTTTATGTTTTGAAATTAAAATAAAATAACCAGTAAATAATCGATGACATTTATACAGCTCTTTAAGGTTTGGGAGGCTCTTAATATCATCAACAAAGACTAATGTTACCACAGCATTTTCTCCATTGGAAAGTCCTATCTATGTCTTTGGTGACACAAATCTCCAAAAATTACCTCAAAAGCAGTGAGGTTCCAGGCAGTTAGGTGGCGCAGTGAACAGAGCACCGGCCCTGGAGTCAAGAGGACCTGAGTTCAAATCCGGCCTCAGACACTTGACACACTTTGGGCAAGTCACTTAACCCCAAAATGCCCTCCAAAAAGCAAAAAAAAAAAAAAAAAAGAAAACGAAAAAAAGAAAAAAAAATGGCAGTGAGGTTCACAGCCAGTCAATTCACTTTCTTCACAGCAATTAAAAAAAGAAAACAAAACATTTACTAAAGGTGTACAGCAACTGCCATCAGCACTAGTAAAGGAAGAATCCAAAACAAGGAAATTGCTGATCTTTTTAAGCATTGTAAAGAATAGCAATGTAGGATATTAAGGACAAAAAAAGAAAACAGCATTTCTTTAGCACAACCATGAGAGGCAAAAGGAAGCTGGCAAACTATGTAACACATGATTATTTACAAAAAATTAATACTTGTTTTAGGCAAGAAAAAAAGGAAACTGGTCACTATAGCTTACTGCAGAATTGAACTGGGTGGGTCCCTCACTGTGTGACAACCTCAACAGAAAAACATAAAAATCAAGAACTTAATAAAAATGTCCACATAGAGATGTTATCATAAGTTTTGCTGATTTTATTTATTTTTAGTACTATATTACTGTGGGTTTTTATAGCTTGGTATAATTTACATCTGACTTATGAAAACAATACTTCAGAATTTAAGAAGCTCACCAAGCTTTCTTATCATTCTCCATATTCCACACTGCTTCCTAAAGCCAACAGATACGTTTTTGTTTGACACACATGAACATTTTGTCTTTGGATGAACCTGGACTGTTTCTATTGCAATTCTTTCTTTAACATTTCTAAACCAAAGGAGGCGACAAAGCACGGAATGTGGCATTACTCTATTCATATAAGATGCAAACCCCCGAATGAAGAGCCATATTTAATGGGAAGCCCCATGCTACAATCCATCTTCACAGGGTTTTATTTCAGTATGACTCGAAGATACACTAGCATCTCTGCTCTATATGAATAAATATATATGGTGCTAAGAATATGCGATCATCAATGATGATACATAGTACATTAATATGCCCTTACCTCTTTTAATTTGACTCTTTATGAATGTAATTAGAAACATTCTCAAACTACATTTGATGAAATAATTCAACATGAAATTTCTATTCATCACCCTCAGGGAGGTTTACTTAAGCACTAGTCTTTTAAAAAGTATAGAGTAGCCATAGTTTCACAAAATGACCTGACAAATTCAATAGTGGCATTAAAATTCAAAACAGACCAGCAGAAGGGATACTTACTTGAAGAAGAGGATTTTAAAAAGCATATAAATATCACATTAAATTTCACTTCAGAAGTTAGAAGAGCTATTAAAAAAAATTTAACCTAATGGGCTAATATCACCTTTGAAGAACTATCACTTCTGAAATAAAGAATTAAAATTACTTGATATTCCAAAAAAATGTAGATACTACAGGATTATCTATTACAACATCTTCACAGTCATTAACAGCCGGTCTTATGGTGCGTTTAATGATTAGAATTATAAATATGCTCTTAAAACCTTTTTCCTGAATGTCAAATAATAAAAACCTACTATGATGCAAGAACTTGGAATCTGGGAGATTAGGGGCATTTTAAAGTACAGAATTAAAAAGGACTAAATAAAATTTGATAAGGGAACAAAATAAACTGAAAAGTTATAGACTGGCTAACCTCTCTATATTCTATAATGTTATAATTCTATAATGATAGAACAACCAAGTTATTTCCAATATATCTTGCAAACAGTTATAAAGATGTTTTTGTAAAAAGTTTGCTATGTCCAAATCAATAACCAACAACTCACATTTATATGGTGTTTAAAGGCTCTATTATAAAGTACTTGCTTAAAAACAGTCCTAGTCCTGGTGGTTAGTTAACTTAAGCATTATTGCCCCTACTTTACAAAGAAAAAAAATGAGGCTCATTCTAGTTTTAATAGTTAAAAGACATAAATACAACATTTGATATATACTCTAAAATGTGCTACATCACAAAATTAAAAAAGGTACACAAAACTCTAGGCTGCTAAGTAACTAACAGTCACTAAACACTAAAAGCTGGCTGATAGGAAAAAGACAAGGCCTTAATATAGTGTAAGCCCTGTTTCACCATAATATTCAGAGAATCAGATTCAAAATTATATGTAACACAATTAGATATAAAAGCAGAAACAACAAAATTTTGGAGATAGAAGAGACCTAAGCAAGAAAAGTGACTGTAGTTATCCTCACTTTTCACACACATGAGCATACCCAGAAAAGTAAAATAATTTGTTTCAAGTTACATAGCTCATTAGCGGCAAAACTGAGACTATAATTCAGTTTTCTTCATTTTTAGTCTTTACCTAAGTTACACTATATTTAAGTTCCCTATTAACTAGTTTTTGAGAAATTTATCTAAAGTTCAAAGACCTCTAGGTCTAGGCTCCGAGTGACCCATTTCATCATCCTTGCACCTCAAAGTTATCTTTGAGATTCAATATACTCTAATGAGAAAACAAGTATTATCTTTAAAAGTTTCCAGTTTTGATTTGTCCCTTTATTCCATTCCAAGAAATTATCTATACTTTCTCCTACCCCTCCTTCTGTGCTAAAGTTGCTATTAAAAAAAAGAAATCAGTATTTAATTTAAAACAACTTCTTATTGATCTTAACCACCTTCTAACTTAGAGGTCTTCAAGGGAAGATGTGATGCCATATTTTAGCAAAGCTTTCCTTCCCAGTCAAGTCACAAGCTTGTTAAAAGAAGAAGTCTCACTTCATAAATCTTTAACTATGAGGTTAGTAATGTTTTCTGGGTGTAGGATATAGAAAAAAGCAGTATGTCATTCACAATTTGAAACATGATTCATTCTAGAAATTAATGTATTTCTAAAGTACACTGCAAAGAAGAAAAATTAGCAATTTTTTTTTTTTGCTTTTTTGGAGAGCAATTGGGGTTAAGTAACTTGCCCAAGGTCACACGGCTAGGTTTTTGTTTGTGTGTGCGTTAAGTGTCTGAGGCCGGATCTGAACTCATCATCCTTCTGACTCCAGGGCTGACACTCTACTCACTGCGCCGACACTCTACTCACTGCGCCACCTAGCTGCCCCAACTAGCAAATTTATTAAATAAAAATGCTTGAATTCCCAAGTCCTGTGCATAAAACAAGGTTTAGCAAATATTTTCATTTATTGTAATCAAGTAAAGGTTTTCTTCTTACACCTTTTAGAAATGATAAATGAAGTACAATTCTTAAACCTGCTGTGACCATTATGAATTAGTTTCTATCCTGACATTTCCCTAAGGATGAACAAAAATGCAAAAATTACTGGAAGAGAGAGAAGCCAGACACTCTATGGATTAAAAAGACACGCTGTGTTAGGGACTGAGGAGACCCTGAAAAGGTCAATTAATAAGTCTCAAACAAATACCCACCCCCTCAGACTTAGCCATTCAGATCCCAATCAGGAAGGCATTTATTAAGCTTCTGTGTATTCAGACAAAACCACAACTGACAATATTAGTCGTTATATTACCCATACTCACTCTTATCTGTCCCTCTAATCTCCAGTTTTTGACCCTTGCCTACCCCTCCAGTCTCTTCCTATTAAGTCCTGACCCCAAGTATCTTTAAGGATAATATACTACTTCCTCCCATTTTTATGCCTTTAATTAATGTATCCCTCCATTTCTGTCCTTGATGTCTAATTCCCTTCAGGAACTTCCCTCCTCATTTTCATCTTTAATCTCTCCTCAAGCTCACCATTCTTTCCCAAAGAGGAACACATTTCTTATTTTACTGTAATTATCTTCATTCTAGTCTTGGTTATCTTTTACCTGAACTACTTCCAGTTTTTGCCCCACTATAAAAGAAATCAACCATCAGTCAACAGTCATGACTAATATTCAGATTAGTTGGGTTTTTTTTTGTTTTTGTTTTTTTGCTTTTTGGAGGGCAATTGGGGTTAAGTAACTTGCCCAAGGTCACACGGCTAGGTTTCTGTTTGTGTGTGCGTTAAGTATCTGAGACCCCATCCGAACTCAGGTCCTTCTGACTCCAGGGCCGGCGCTCTACTCACTGCACCACCTAGCCGCCCCCAGATTAGTTGTTAATATATATATGTTACATATTATGGATGTTAATCTACACTACTGGTTCATTACAGTGCTGTTCTCTAATCCATTCAGCAATAATAATTTAAGTGAAATCTGATCACAATAATACAACAATAAACAAATCCATTCAGTGTTTAAAACACATAACAGACAGCTTTCAATGTACAGCAAAATAAATGAACTTAGAAAAGACAATATAGTAACATGATTTACTCACTAAAACACTGGATATTTTTGCTCAGAATATTCTAAATGCCCAAGAATACTTGGTTTATCTAAATCAAAATTCAATTCAACATACTTTTATTAAAGGCATTTTTAACAAAAGCTTATTCTGAAGACTGTAAATTATGTAAAATAAATTCTACATACATACACATTTAAACATCGTATTTTATACAATCTAAAACCATATCTATGCGCTCTAAATAAATCACCTAATTTAAAAAGCATGGTATAATTTTTCTTAAAACCTCAATGTTACGCACAAACACACACCCCCATGTGTATTTTATTTCTACTAGACATTATCTTATTGCTAGATATTCCAAACCAGGAAAACTGAATCCTGCTACAGATTACAAAGAACAAACTAATTTGATTGGTTAGCTGGGCAATGTATGTGGATAATAAGCAAGAAAATACAATGGGAATAACAACTTGATCTTTATCTCAAATGTAGAAGCTATGAAAACATTTATGTTAGGACAGGAAGTCAGACAGAGTTATCATCTGAACTAGTTAGTAGTCTGGCAGAAATTAAATTTAGACCAACACTTTACATTATATACTAAGTGCCAAAAGAATACATGACCAAAATATAAAAGTCATGTCATAAACAAATTAGAAGAGGAAAAAATAATTTCTTTTCAAAACTATGGATAGCAAAGAATTTGTGATTAAAGGTGACAGAGGGGCTACAGAAAAGAAAAAATGGTGAGTTTTGATCACATAAAATTTTACATTTCAGGGGGCGGCTAGGTGGTGCAGTGAGTAGAGAACTGGCCCGAGAGTCAGAAGGACCTGAGTTTGGATCCAGCCTCAGACACTTAAAGCACACAAACAAAAACCTACTCGTGTGACCTTGGGCAAGTTACTTAACCCCAATTGCCCTCCAAAAAGCAAAAAAAAAAAAAATTTACATTTGTGTACAAATTTAATGTGGGAAAAATTAGAAGGGAAATAGGTGATTGAAAAAAATCTTCACAAGATTTTTTTTTGGGGGGGGGTTTAAAGGTCTCGTGCCTAAGATATAAAAAGAATTGATTCAAACTTATAAGTTTAAATGCCATTAAGCAACAGATAAAGTTCAAGGTATACAAAGAATGAAGATGAACCATACCATTCACCTCCTGGAGAGGCAATGAATTTAAAAATGCAGAATGAGATGTTAATAGACCTAGCTAATGTGGGAGTTTCTTTTGCTGGACTACGCAGATATATGATGAGGAATTTTAAAAAATTGCTCAACAATGATGGGGAACAGTGGGAGAGATAGGTTAATAAAAAATCCCTGCTACTCAAAAAAATTAAACTCATCAACTATTTCTTTTTTTTGGGGGGGGGGGAGGGCAATTGGGGTTAAGTAACTTGCCCAAGGTCACACGGCTAGGTTTTTGTTTGTGTGTGCGTTAAGTGTCTGAGGCCGGATCCGAACTCAGGTCCTTCTGACTCCAGGGCCGACGCTCTACTCACTGCGCCACCTAGCTACCCCCATTAATGAACTACTCCAATGTCTGATCATGGTGTATAGATCTAGATGCCAATTATGCATTCAATAAATAATGAAAATATATTTTTCATTTGGATTGTTACCAAAATAGCAACACTTTAAAACAACTTCATTTATACAGTGGTTTTTAAAACTTTGAGGTCCAAATTCCCTCCCTTCCCCCCACCCCCATTGAGAAGACAGGCAATTCGATATAATTATACATGTAGCAACACTTTATCTTAATGATAAATGGGCAACTAGGTGGCACAAGGGATAGAGTACCAGGCCTGGAGTCAAGAAGATTCATCTTCCTGGGTTCAAATCTGGCCTCAGACACTTACTAGCTGTGTGACCACGGACAAGTCACTTAACCCTGTTTGCCTCGGTTTCCTCATTTCTAAAATGAGGTAGAGAAGGAAATGGCAAATCACTCCAGTAACTTTGCCAAGGAAACCCCCCCAAATGGGGTCACAAAGAGTCAGATACAACTGATCTTAATATCTGTTTACTTTAGCCTGCATATCCATCATCTCAAGAAACCATTGTTTTGCAGTCCCAATATAGTATTCATCTCTCAGATCATATGAACATCCCTTTTCAATATTACACAAGTATTAGAAAATGGGGAAGCAAAAAGATGATGGGTTAACAGAATAAAGTCCAAACCAACTCTCCTCCAAAATGATCTAGAAAATGTAGCAGATCCAATCCTGACTGAAAGCTGCACAAATCAGTGCTGAGTACACAAAGAAGCAGAGGTGTAGCCCAGACGGGGGAGCAACAATCAGACTTTGCCCTGGATCAGATCACTTGAGAAGCACTCAGAGCTTGCAAGGTCTTCAGTCTAAGTTTTCCCTAACAGCCCAACACTATAGCCAATACCCTAAAGAAAGCAGCAGCAGCAGAACCAACCCAGCAACCCCTCCTGATGGAGGCAGAGCCTGGCCAATATATAGTCTAAAGTCAAGAAGTAGACTGAAGAATAAGCAAACAAACAAAAAGAACCACACCAAAAAACCTGTCATAATAACAGGGCCTTTGAAGATACAAACCCAAAAGAATGACTCTAAAACATCTACTAATCTACTACAAGCAAAACCTCAAAGAAAAACAGCTTGGGCAAAAATTCAACTAGAATTGCTAAAAGAATTAAGTAAGAGTTAAAAAGTTTAAATTATAGGGATGGCTAGGTGGCACAGTGAGTAGAGCGTTGGCCCTGGAGTCAGAAGGACCTGAGTTCAGATCCAACCTCAGACACTTCGTGCACACACAAACAAAAACCTAGCCGTGTGACCTTGGGCAAGTTACTTAATCCCAATTGCCCTCCAAAAAAAAAAAAAAAAGTTTAAATTATTTTAAAAAACCAAATAGCAGTGCTAAAGGAAAAAACTAGAAGAGAAATGAGAGCAACGGAAGAAAAAAATTTAAAGGGCATTAACAGATTAGCGCAAGATGTATAAAACCTTATCCAAGAAACAAACTCGATGAAAAGAAGAATGGACTATAAATTGAAGCCAATGATTCCATAATACAACATAAAATATTAACAAGATCAAAAGATTGAAAAAAAAATAGACCGTTTAAGATCTCACAGCAAAAACAAATGACCTATAGATTGAAAAAAATTTAAGAATAACACCTATATTAAGAAATATTGATGGGGGCGGCTAGGTGGCGCAGTGAGTAGAACGTCTGCCCTGGAGTCAGAAGGACCTGAGTTCGGATCCGGCCTCAGACACTTAAAGCACACACACATAAAAACCTAGCTGTCTGGCCTTGGGCAAGTTACTTAACCCCAATTGCCCTCCAAAAAGCAAAAAGCAAAAAAAAAAAGAAAAAAAAAAGAAATATTGATGTATAAAACTTGAAATAATTGTATTATATAGTATTAGAATGATGAGTAACATCCTCAAAGAAACCCCACAATGAAAAATCTCAAGAACATTTGAGTCAAAACCCAACATTTTCGATCTAGGTTAAAAAAAATACTTTAAGTATCCAGAAACTAAGAATTCAAGTACTGAGAATTTAATCTAGTTAAATTCACATATGCTGTTGCTACAACCAATATAAAAAGTGGAGAGCTTGAAATGATATTCCAGAAGGCAAAGGATAAAGGGTTAGGAGCCAAGAATAACTTACCCAGCAAACTGAATATAAACTACAGAGAAACAGATTATTGTGGTACTTGAGGGTTGGAGTACTCATAGCTATGGCAGGAACAGACACCCCATAGATATTACATGTTGTGCCATGCATATCTTTGGAATACACAATCTCAACATGTACACTTTTATGACTATAGTTACAAAAATGTCCCTTAAGACAGCTTACTCTGGGGATGGGCAGAAACAGTTCACATTCTATTATTTGTAAAATCACCATTGTTCAACTTCACTATTCTCACTAAACAATTAAATATTATTTAAATAGTTTGGGCAACATAAAATCAAATGTACATGATGAAATACTATATCAAAAAACCTTATTAAAACACTATATTAAAAAAACCCATGTAGTTAAGCTTTTTTTAAAAAGAATTTTTTACTTTTGTAATTTTTTTTCTATTTGTTTAACACAGAGGTGCTATAAAAAGTTAACAAGGAAATGAAATGATGATTAACTTTGTTTAATGTCTCATGAAATTTTCAGGAACAACCCTGTTAAGAACATTGAGTAATAAATTGATTTAAGTGAATTAAAAGTTTCATGAATTAACTTTTCAAGAAAAAAAAAAAAAAGAACAAATTTGTCATCTGAACTGGTCAAAGGAGAAAAACACACTAAGCTGGATACAGAAATACTAACCCGGGAAAAGGAAGTAAAGGTGAGAGAAAGGAATAAGGGGAGAATAAATTAAGGAAGGGATTAGTCCAAAGTAAAATAAACAATAATTAAAGATAAACAAAAATGTTTACAGCAGCTCTTTTTGTAGTGGCAAAGAACGAGTAACTAATGAACAAGTTAAGGGATATGAATGTGACAGAATATTAATTGTGCTGTAAAAATTATAAAGAAGATGGTTTCTGAAAAACCTTGCATGAAATGATGCAGTGAAGTGAGCAGAACTAGAATAACAAGTTATATACAATAGCAATATCACAAAGACAAAGAACTTTGAAAGACTTAAGATCAATAATTACCAGTTTATTAGTCAACTATAATTACAGAGGACTTGTGATCAAACATGTTACTCATCTATTGATGGGACACAAAGTACAAAATGAGATAAAATTTTTGGAAGTGGTTTTGCTAGACTATTTGTAACAGGTTTTGTTTTTCTTTCTTGGGAGAGTTGGGAGAGAAGGGAGAAAGAGAAGGTTGATTTTTGCTGATTAGAAAATGATTTTAAAAAACAGAAGAACAAATATAAAAACTGAAGCTATGTTCATGGAAATTATTTATCTTGCATTACAACAGATTTTTAATAGCAGTTTTTCATATCAAGATGACATACATACATAGATTTATTTAATGATGATTTGTCTCACAACTATTTTAGATGTTTATCCTTACTGAAACAGACAGTAAGTCTTTTAGTTAAGGAATTAAGCTACAGCCCTAATCTAGCTTAGTATGGGAGGTCTTATCAAAGCAGTGGGTAAGACTTCTGAGATTATTTTTTATAACCTACTCAACTCCACCCTTTTATGATCCTCTGTAGTATCAAGAAGTATCCTGACCAAAATTTCTAAATCGACCCTTTTCAATTCCTTTCTTTATAAATGAGAGGCAGCATGTCACATTGAATAGAAGGCCAAGACTCGGGCAAAAATATTTAATCATTCAGTGCTCTAAGCAAAGCTCTGTGATTCTAAATCTAAAAGGTAGCAAAAAGTGCCAGTCAAAGTCCTCTAAAACCAGTTCTAAGAGGCCTTATTTATGCATGAAAAACAAACTGGATTAAGAAAAAATTCTTATCTCAACAAAATAAAAAAACAACAAAAAAGGTGTTCCATGTTCATTCCACACAAATCTTAATTTTCAGTTCCAATATATTTTATCAGTGTATTCTTATCCATTAAAAAAATTTTCTGCATTTTTCTATGCTAATATCTAGTTATTAGCCAGATATTTTCTTCCATATTTTCTAAAGGAGCTGTCTTTCTGCTTCCTAATAAGTATTTTGTTTTTGTTGTACCACCATATAATTTAACCACCATTTCAGCCTGTTTTCTTCATATTTTAATTTACTATATGCCATGGCGCAAAAAGTCCTACTTTAAAAACAGAGGAATAGTCTTTATCCTTGTTCCATATTAGTTTCCACCAGATGGCTTCTTATTACTGATTCAGAAGGTTTCTGAAAGGCTTTTTAAACAGATGTCACCACATAACTGAAAACCACCCTTCAGAGGGACCTACAAAGACCTCTTGGAGCTTTCAAAAACTTACTTAGTATTTTTCATGAGAGACACTGAAGCACAGCAGAAAGAGCACTGAACTGAGCCAGGAGATCTTGTGTCTTCTGGTTCTGCCTTTACTACTAGCCCATAATGTGGGGGTTGGACACAACAGAGAAGAGGTGAACTTTTTCTTCTCATGAGGAAAACAGAAACCATGAGACCATACTCAAAAAACTGCACACACTACATATGTATGCATTCATATGGATGAACACAAAACATTTCCTCCCCATATTTCTGGACCACATGGAGGACACAGCTTCTACTACTTATGACCAGCATAACACCACAGCAGTTATATAGCAATTAGGACTTCTGTTTACATACACATAAAAAAGAATGATAATAATACTGACCTGGGGTGGGTGGGTGTGGGTGTGTGTGTGTGTGTGTGTGTGTGTGTGTGTGTGTGTGTGTTTTGGATGGGCAACCTGGTCTTGATATTTAACCTAAATGTAATTTTTGCTATTCGAGGCCTTTATATGGAATTATTTTCTTTCCCATACTTAAGCAGATATGGGCATGATACTTTAAAAAAAGCTACCTTATTTTTAAGGATACCTTTTGGTTTTTTTGTATATATTTTGTATATATTTTTGTATCACATTCCTTCCAAATATATCCTGGTCACTGATATTCAGGAAGATACTCCTTATAAAGAGTTGAGAAACCAACATATTGACCACATTTGCCAATATGTGCAACATTCTACACAATTCCCCACTTTTGCAAAGTCATGACTTAATGATTCAATAGTAGTCTAAAAGATGCTACACCATTGATAATTTGTATTTAATATTTTAAAAGTACTATTCAGATGCCCAATTTATTTTATTCAAGGTCTAAACTGATTCTTTAACCGAAACTAATTTTAAATACTGCTTTCTATACTATTTATAAAAATTGCCCCCCCCATCTATGCCCCAAATATATCATCTTAAAAAATAAATGAAAAGTACTGTAGGAACATACATTTAAAAGCTAGAAAAAGACCTTAAAGATGATCCAGTCCAATAAACTAATTTGAAATGTCATTTATATGTGTGTCAATATATACTCTAACTACGCTCTTTCTTATGTATGCACAAATGCTATATGATCCTCAACAGGTCACAATTTCATTTGGAGAAAAGGTGCCAATATAAATTGGTATCTCTGGTCATTTGAAGTTTTCCAGACCAATAATACCACATGTCTAAACCTCCCCCTCCCCCTCCCCCATTTTAAAAAAATAAAACATTTACGTAGGGTTCTAAAATTTCCACTTCCCCTACAATCATGTTCCTATATACACACATTGTGTAACTGCCAAAAGCGAATTTTTTCCCCTCTACTCACAGGATTCTATAATTAATCAATGATCATCTTTTCCTAAGTTAAATGAACAATACATGTACTACAAACACCAATGTGTGAGGAATTACTTAGACAAACAACATTCTTGGAAACTGGTATAAAAAGATACAGAAACAAAGACACAAAATCACACACATTCTAGTTTCTTTCAATAAGACTTGAAAGGTAAAAAGTGATACAAATTTTAAGTTCTATAAGTTGAAATTAAATGTTCATTAAAAATTTTAAGCAAAGGGCGGCTAGGTGGCGCAGTGAATAAAGTACTGGACCTGGAGTCAGGAGGACCTGAGTTCAAAGCTAGCCTCAGACACTATACTATCCCTGTGACCCTGGGCAAATCACTTAACCCCAATTGCCTTGCCCTCCCCCCGCCAAAAAGCTAAATAAATAAATTTAAGCAAAAAGTGCTTCTCCAGGTTAAAAATTCTGTCCTATCTATAGGAACCATATGAAAACATTTTATTCTATAACATGATAGGCTTCTTAAGAGTTCTGAACCTTTTCTTTAAAAAGCAAAGCAAAAAAAAAAAAAAAAGGGGGGGGGTTCAGAGAATAAACAAAACTGCCAATAGTACTTACTCGTTTAGGGCCACTAAAAATCTTCCTAGTGTTTTCCTTTGATTTATCTCCTTGTTTATTTGTGGTCTTCTTTATGTTTCCAGGCACACCAGGTGAATCCTCTGAAAAGTCCAAAAGATCTGCAATGGTAATTCACAACCAGCAAATTCTACCAGTTTAATTTAATTATCTACTAAACAAAATAATTACTGTGAAGAAATATGAAGACAGAAAAAGAAATGTATATTAAGTGGCTTTTATTATAAGTGGATATTGATGCAAGGCATCACGTTTATTTTTAGTCACTGCTGGGGGAAAAAGGAAAACAAAAACATTCAGATTTAACCCTTCCTTTGTAGGAAAAACAAGCAAATACACTGGATACAGTGACCAAAGAAAACAACATTTTGACCTAGCAGTTATCCACTTTTCTACTCCTTATAGAGAGAACAACGCAACTTGGAACCCAAGGAGGTCTATCCCCAAAAGAAAGCACAAGGATTTTCGTTTTAAATCGCTTTAAGAAAAAGCATGACGTGGTAAAGAGAACACTGAATTTAAGAGTCACAAAAGTCTGGGTTCAAAATATAGCCCTTATTCTCTCTCTACCACCTCTCAATCTCTAAGACTTACAGCAACTCCTGAACACTAAATTTACTAAATTGCAGACTAGAGGATTTGGGTTTGATCTATCTGTACTGAGGGAAATTCTCACACAAAGGTATTAACATACATATTTATGTCTATATTTGCACTCTATTAATTCACACTCTGCAAGCAAGGGAAGGAAAGTGACCAGGATGTGTCTGAATCAAGGAAACCATATCTACCAATCTACAACTCTTAGTCTTACTGAGCTGCCTAGTAGACTGCTGAGAACTAAGAGACTTATCTCTAGGTCTTTCTGACTCCAAAGTGGACAGGCTTTCTACCTGCTATAGCACTCTAAACCCCATGCACAGATACACAATACAGGCTAGGGATATCAATGTCTAAAGAGCATTTTTTTCCCTTTAAAATGAAAAAACAGTAACAGCTAGGTGATTCAGTGAATAGAGCACTGTCCCTGGAGTCAGGAGAACCTGAGTTCAAATCCGGCCTCAGACACTTAACACAAAACTAGCCTGTGACTTTGGGCAAGTTACTTAAACCCAACCGCCCTACCTTCCCCCGCTTCAATAAGCGAAAAGAAAAACATTTTTGAAAGGCAGAAAAATTAAACTGGCAATTTACTTGGCCCTAGACTTAAAAAATCTGGTAAGATGTTTTGTTATGGTCAGGCTGATAGGGTCCATAAGCCACTCTAGCAAGTGTGCCCATCGAAACCGTTATATTTAGTCTTCCAAAACTAATAAAAAGATGAGACAAGAGAACCGGTAAGGTACAGTGTAAAGGGCATTAGTTATAGAGCCAGAGGACCTAGGTTAAATTAAATCCTACACCATGATTACTGCCTAGCATGACCAAGTCACTCATCCTCATTGGAACTTAGCTTCCTCATTTGTTTAAAAAAAAAGTGGGGGAGGAGTTTTAGACTAGTTGAAAGTCCCAGTTCTATATCCATGATCCTGGGACTTTTGACAAAATGTATACTTTTTTAGTCCATTCCTATGTGAAAGCACACTTAACTAATATATCATCTGAGGCAATATGATAGATTCTCAATTATGTTTGGTCTTCCTGACTCAAGCATTTCTACATTTCAGTCCACCTTCTACTCCGCAGTCAAAATTATCTTCAAGCACAAGTCTTCTCTTCTTGTCATTTAATTGCCCCCTATCCCGTGTCAAAAATTCTGGAGGTTCATTATCACCTCTAGAAGACAATATAAAATCTTCTGTTTGGCTTTTAAATCCTTCATAACCTGGCCCCCTCCTACTTTTCCAGTTTTTTTACACATTACTCAGCCGTCCAGCAGACTATCATCCAGTGACACAAGCTTCTGAGTTGTTCCTCATATAGAACACATGAGTTGTGACTCAGTCAATTTTCACTGGCTGGCCCCCATACAAACACACATAGAACTCTTTCCCTCCTCATCTTCACCACCTTGATTTTCTTCAAGTCCTACCTAAAATCATACTTTTCAAGCCTTTCCCAATTCCCCATAATATTAGGGCTTCTCTCTGTTGATTATCTCCAATTTATCCTACCTAGCTTGTCTATACATCATTTTTATAAGCTGTATCTACTATTAGAATGTGAGCTCCTCAGCTTTTGTAAAAGAAGGAAAAAAAAAGAATGTGAGCTCCTTGATAGTAAAAACTGTCATTTGGCTTTGGATTCCCAGTGCTTACTTAGCATAATGCCTGGCATACAGTATGCACTTAATGTTTATTAATTGTATTAAAACTCAATATGCCCCACTTTTTCCTCATGAGTTGCTTTTGATGAAAAGTGATAATCCTCTATCTAGTAACTTTCTCCTAATACAAGATAGGCTGGTCTTTCAAGAGAAAAGCCCTTGTCAGGAAGTCTTTCCAGTTTATTATGGTATACTAAAGCTCACACTATTATTTACACAACTATAAAGAAACTGGAGTAACTTCCATGCCAAGTTGAGAAAGTACCTAGCTGCTCTTGATGAACTGGAATCACCTGAGCCAGATGAACTATCTCCTCAAATCCAGAAAGGGGCAGATTTGACTTCTGAGTCACAGTTAATGATATAGGAAAGGTTGTGGAAAACAGTAAAGGTAGCATAAGAAAAGGAGAAGGGCAAATGTTCTAATTTTTTACAAGGGGAGAGTGAAGGTTCTATAAATAAGCCAAATAGAATAGATTATTAAAAACATAGCTGGTGAACATCTAGATAGGGGAGTGGTGATAAGAGCCAGTATGGCTTTATCAAGAACAGGTCACACCAGAATAACTTCATTTCCCTTCCTCACAGGAAAAGCTACAGACATAGATTTTAAGCAAAACTAAATTTTAAATTATCTTATACTATTCTTGTGGAGAAGGTATGAATTAGGCAATAACATAATCACATAATCAGATGGATTAGAACCAGCTTAGTAGTTAGCACATTCAAAAAGTAATTAATGATTCAAAATCAATGAGGCAAGGTTTCTAGTGAAGAATCCCTGTGATCTGTGCTTAGCCCTATCTTACATTTTTATCAATGGCCTAGATCAAGACAGAGATAGCAAGTTCCTGGCAGACTGGCAGATAAAGTTTAGAGGAATAGCTAACTAGGTGGACTGAGTCAAGATCCAAAAATATCTTGATCCGATAGAGCAATCAGATGAATCTAATAAAATCCAACAGGGATATATGTAAAGTTTTATTATGAAGCACAGGATAACATCTCTGAAAGTATAAAGTAGGAGGCATGGTCAGATAACAGCTGTCTTGAAAAGCATACAAAGTTTTTAGTGGACTGCAAGCTCAGTAAGTCAGTAGTGTGATGTGATGTGCCAGTCAAAAAAATTAATGTAAACCTAGGCTGAGTTAAGAGAGGCATCAAGTCCAGATGCCCTGGTCAGATCATCTAGACTACTGTATTCAGTTTTAGACACAATTTTAAGTAGGATGCTGATAAATTATAGAGGGCCTAAGGGAGTAATCAGGATGTTAAGAGTCCTTGAGTCTATTTCACATAGGAATGGACTAAAAAAAAAAGGGGGGGGTGGATATTTAGCCTTATTAGACTGAGAGGGGAACATGATAGCCATTTTGAAATATCTAAAGGAATTAAACTTGTGTTTGGCCCTAAAGGTCAGAATGGGGAGCAATGAGTAAAAGTTGCAATGAGGCCATTTTAGGCTTAATAACAATTAGAGCCATCCCAAAGTAGAATGGGTTCCCCCTCCTTAGGAAACATCAAATAGAGGCTGGACAGAACAGTTGCTGGGTATGATATAGTGGGAATTCCTCTTAGATATGGGTTGAACTAGACAGCCAGTTCCCCTCCAGATCTCATATTCTGTGATTACTGGACCTTATACATAATAGGAATCTTTTTTGGTTGATTTTGTGTTCTGAGACATATATAATAAAATCTGTGAAAAAGTCACTAAGGTCTATGGGGCCAAAATCCTAAAGTCATGTTTTCTTATATCCTACACAACCAAAATGAACTTTCAATATAAATTATAAACAAATAGCTGAATAAGATCACTGGATTAAAAAAACAAACAAACAAAAAAACCAACCACCCAACAACCTAGATTGGTTTGAGTGTTTTATATAGAAAGGGGACGAGACTGGCAGGGAGGTCCTGTTTTTTTCATTGAAAATCACCTGCTTAGGAGGCAAAATTCAAGTTAAAATGTTTTCCCATATTCAATACCATTAGTAGTTAGCCACTAGCTGAAGCTAGGGGCAGCTAGGTGGTGCCATAGTGCCTAGAGCACCAGGAACTAGTTAGGAAGATTCATCTTCCTGAGTTCAAATCTGGCTTCTTCAGACACTTACTAGCTGTGTGATCCTGGACAAATCATTTAACCTCTATTTGCCTCAGTTCCTCATCTGTAAAATGAGGACACAAAAGAGAAAGAAATAGTCAAGCACTGCAGCATTTTTGCCAAGAAAAGCCATATACAGTCACCTAGAGCTGGACACAACTGAATCAAGTTGAATCAGTCTTGTTATTGAAATTCGCTATGCATTGAGTTATAAATCTAAAGAGAAAGGGTAAATACTGAAATTCACATTTAAGGTTTTTTTCTCCCACTTATAATTTTGTAAATACTAATGGGAGAATGAAAAACGAGAAACAAAAACCCGGAAAAACTTTTCCAATTTTCAAATGGTTTCCCCCAATTCAGAAATGACCCTTAAATTGCTTCCTTCATTTTGGGTGTAAAAATGTTTAGATTTGTAAAGAGTTATCAGTGGAGCTCAAGATACTCAAAGGAAGCTAGGCATAATGGACAAAGAGCCAGGTTGAGTCAAGATGATCTGGGTTCTTGGCCTGCCTGACACAATTCCTGTATAACCCTGGGCAAGTCCTTTAAACTCTCATTGCTTCAGGCAACTCTCTTCATCAACATTCATAAGGGGTGCTCATCTACACTGGTGGAGGTAGTTTTCCCTATGAAGTTTCCCCAGAGGAAAAATCATAGGTTCAGACCAAAAATAAAAAAATAACTAAAGTCTATGTTCATATAGGAAAGTTTTTTTAAAAGAGGTATAAATTGGTCTAATAACAGTAGCCACATTTAAGATTTTGCAAAACATTTAACAATCCATTTGAAGTCTACAAATAATTCTAACTGCTTTTTAATATTAATATTAATTTTAAAAAGTCACTTACCTGGATTTGCATTAGATTGACTATCCTGGGAATAATTATCATTGCTTTCTGTAGGAGGTTGAAAGGAGACTGGTGGGGCTGATTTAGTTCTTTTTTTGCTTGCTTTTCTTTCTACTTGCCAGTCATCCTCATCCTCATCCTCACTTTCACTGAGATCATCAAATCCAAAATATTTAATTTTGTAATTAGAACTTCCAGAACCTCCTTCATGAACCTTTGCCTCATCATTGTCTTCAAACCCAAAAAATTCAAGTTTAACATCCTTTTTGGATTTGGTATTGCTAGGTCGATGTCGAGTGGTGGTCTTGGTGGTAGCTATATCTGTCTTCTTCCTTAAGCGGCCAGCTTCACCCAAGTCCGTAGGAGCTGCTGCAGTGAATTCATCCATGCTTCGCTCCATTGTATCCTGTATGGTGACATTACAAACTGACAGGCAAGACGGATGCAGAACAGTGTAGTCTCTAGTCCGTCCTACTGTCCCTCTGAAACTGGTCCCACAATTTACACCAACTTTCCGAAATGGATTCAAACCATCTTGATTTGATTCATTATTTGCTTTGGCTAAAGACTGACTGGTGCCATCCATTAGCTTATCAAAGTGTGATGCCCCTTGTGATGATTTTGCTTTACCGGATCTACAATACGTCCTGCAGTTGCTTGGCCTGAGAACACTCTGCAGAAGGTCTTCACTAATGGCTTCTTGTAGATTTCCAATTTCATCTTTACCTGTATACTCCTCTTTATTCTTTATCTCTAAATGATGATCGCTATCCAAACTTAAAATACAATCTCCTGGTCTGTTATCTGCAACATCATCCCATTCATATAAACCAGTTCGTAGGGATACCTTGGTCTGGGATATTTCAGATGGAGAGTCTGACCTTTTCCCAATTTGTGAATCCCAAGTATCATATGAATCCTTAGCTTCAACTTTATATCCAGAAATGGCTGTAGTTTCAGGATTGGATTGTTTATTACCACCTTCAGTATGTTTGTAAATAAAGTGACTGTTCTTTTCATTGTCATTAAAATTCTGGACTTTATCTATAAAATGAAAAAGACACAAATTAATGGATATGAAATATTAGCAGGAAAGATTACCAAAGTATTTATGAAAAGATGATGAAACTCTTTTGAGATACTTCCAAAGAAATTTAACATCATATCAAAAAGTTCAAGCCCTCATCTTAAGATTTAAATCACCTTTACTTTCAATCATGAATTCATCAAGGACCTACTGTATGCCAAGCCCTTTGCACCATAATCTTCCCTCTCCTCCCTCCCTAACCCACCCCCCACATCCCAATACACAGATGAGTGTGCATTTTTTATACTAGAACCCCTACACTTTAAAAGGGAGGGGGAGAATGTGATTTGCATTAGTTTCCACTATTTTACTTCATTGTTGGAATTTTTTAAAAAGTCTTAGGAAACTTTACAATATCATAAAAAAAGATGAGCAGATATTCAGTGAATAAAAAATAAATAAAATATTCCTGCTTATGATGTATCTTAAGGCTCCTAAACTAATATTTGATTAATATAATCAGTACAATTTCCGCATAATCTCAATACTATTTAGTAAAACTTAAAAGGCTTGAGTTTCATTTTGGCTCTGATACTTCTACCACTATAACATTTGAGAACAGAAGGAGAACAGAAATTTTTCCCAAAGCTGAATGTCACCTTACTCCTATAAATTAACTTAATACCACTTTCAACGAATATACTACACTGATCTCATTTACATTGGTAAATTTCTAGTATATTTCTAGGCATTCACTGAATATTTGCTCATTTTTTAATGATGTGGTAAAATTTCCCAAGACTTTAAGTGTGTGCATATGTGTGTGGGGGGGGAGATTAGGGAGGGAGGAGAAAGAAATTATGGTGCAGGGAGACAGTGTCTATTGGGTTTGGAATATAAAGAGGTAAATAGGTAAATTTACCAAGACATAAACAAAGGGTATGAACAAATAATTCATGGAAGAATAGTAGCCTATTAACAAATGAAAGCTTGCACACTAGTCCTATTAGGAGAGTTGTGAATTACTCAACCATAATTGGAAAGCAGTTTTGAATTAAGGAAGAGTCTCTATAAGGAGCTAAGAGATAAGGATGAATGCATTCAGAAATGAGGTGATAGGGGCGGCTAGGTGGCTCAGTGAGTAGAGCGCTGGCCCTGGAGTCAGAAGGACCTGAGTTTGGATTCGGCCTCAGGCACTTAACGCACACACAAACAAAAACCTAGCCGTGTGACCTTGGGCAAGTTACTTAACCCCAATTGCCCTCCAAAAAAAGGCAAAAAAAAAAAAATGAGGTGATCACCAAAGCAAAGGCACAGAGACAGGAAATACAGTGTCATGTTTGAAGAACAAGGAAAAGGCCAAAATCTGGGTGGATGCTCAAGTATAGGAAAGGAGTAATGCCCAAAGATGTCGTAAAGATAAATTGGGACTAAGTTTCATAGGGCTCTGAAATCAAAACAGAGGAGTATGATCAGATCTACAGTTAATGAAAATTAATATGCCTCAAGGACATCCACTTTGAAAGGTCCAAAAAGCAACTGATGATGTGGGAATGAAGTTTAAGGGAGAACCTGGGGCTGGATATATGCCTCCCAGAGTCATCTATATACTGGCGACAGTTAAGCACACTGGAGATGATGAGGCTACCAAGAGAACAGTGAAAGCAGTAAAGAAGAAGAAAGCCCAGGATAAAACCTACAGTTTGGAAGCATGATCTAGAGCAAGCCAGCACAACCCGAGGACTGCTAAAGGATTTTGGGCAGGAAGTCAATGCCAGAGAGGTTGTATGGAAAGACAGGCACACAGATTCTTGGTGGAGCTGTGAAAGACAGCCATTTTGGAAAGCAACTGGAATTGTGCAAATAAAGTGACTAAAATATCCTTATCCTTTGAACCAGAGACTGCATTATGAGACACATAGCCCAAGGATGCCATTGTTAGAAAAAAAGTCCCCATATATCCCAAGACATTAATAGCAGTATTTTTTGTGATAGCTAAGACTTGGAAACAAAGTAGAAGGCTGTCACTTGGGCAACTGCTAAACAAATTGCCGTACATAAATGTAATCAAACACAGAATAGAACAGAATGCCAGACCTTAAAGTAGGACTCATCTTTCAAATCTGGCATTAAATACTTATTAGCTGTGTGACCTTCAACAGTCACTTAACCTTGCTTGCCTCAGTTTCCTCACCTGTAAAATGAGCTGGAAAAGGAAATGGAAAACCATTCCAATATCTATGCCAAGAAATTTCTAAATGGGGTCACAAAGAGTTGGATACAACTTGAAAACAACTAAACAAGAAATGATGCAGATGAATACAGAGAAACATGGAAGGATCTATATGAACTGATAAAGTGAATTCCACAGAGCCAAAAAACAATATCCATAGTAACTACAAGTAAAAAAAAAAAAATATATATATATATATATATCAAGTCAATACAGTAAAAATACAAAGATCAATTAGAACTCAAATGAATAAATGAGACGATGCCCCCACCTACCCTTTTGTGGAAGCAGGAAATTCTCAGGTATTGCACGTTTGTGTGCATGTTTTCAGACTTTTTCAATGTATTAATCAATTATGCTGGGTTTTTTTTTTCCTTCAAAAAATACTATGACATGGGAAGATGGGGTGGAGGGAAAGAAGGAATACATAGACTATTATGGTGATAATGAGATGTTATGGGGGAAAAAAATCTATCAAAAACATTTTTTAAACAGTTTAATTGAGAAAGAGTGGGAAGATAAGGATAGCTTGATGTGGTATTGTAAGTTAATAAAGGTTTTGGACCTGGATGTGTTCAAAAGGAAAAATGAAGGGGCAGGGAGGGTGGAAAGGATGACTGAGAGGACTGTCTGCTGGAGAAAAATGGGAGAAGACAGAATCAAGGGGCTGATTCTGGTAAAAAGAAAGGTAACCTCTGCCAGAGGATGGAGAAAGGAAGAGTGAGTGGGAGATATGCTTTTTCAAGGAAAAAAATAGAAGTGGAGTTGATGGTGAATGGATTCAATTTTTTTTTCCAGTAAAGTAAGGGGGTTGGGAGTGGAGTTAGGAGCATGAAGGGTTTGAGAAGGTTTAGAACATCTTTGTGAAACAAGATAGGTAATTCATTACGGAGGAATTAAAGGACAGCTCTGTTGTAGTTGGGGCCCAGTTGAAGTTGGATAACATCAATCTGTAATTTGTCCCCAGTTGGTATAATTACAAGTTTTTCTAGCCTCATTCTGTGGTTTGTAAATAGGGGCAGGGAACATAAGATGGTAGGAATACTCCAAGGCTGAAGTGTGGCAAAATGGACAAGACAAGAGTTATAAGACAGACAGTGTAGAGTTGAAATGGCTACTGGGTTATAGGTTAGAAAGGGAGGAAAGTTACCCTCTGTCAGAAAATGGTCTCCATGAGGGCAAAGCAGAGTGTTAGAAGGGGTGGAAGGCAATGTCAGGGGTATATGGTTAGATATGTTAAGAAATGGAAGATTTATGGAGTGTGAGGGTATATCTATGTGGATATATGTAAAGTGCTCAAGTATAAGGATTGGTTTGCAGAAAAGGTGAATTAAATGCTGAACTCCTTGAGAAAGAAGGGAGAATGAGATGGCAAGCTACATAAACAAACTGTGGTATATTAATGTAAGAGAATGCTATTATGCCATAAAAATGGCAAATATGAAAACTTCAGATAAGCATAGGAAGATTTATATGTACTGATGCTAAGTAAGCAATTCTAGGAAAATAATAAAACACAATGACCTCAACAAGAACAAATACGAACACACTTATTAACCAAGGATGGCCCTGGAAAACTATTGAGAACATTGCAGAGGTATGGCACTCTGATGAACTATTACATACATTCTCGTTTATGTTTTATATGCTAGTTGGTTTTGCTGAGATACTTTTTTTTTCTTCTTTCTTATTCTTTGTTACAAGATATGGTTTGCTGGGAAAGGGAAGGAAGAAAGATATCATTAGAAATAAATGTGATATTAAAAGTTATTAATAAAAATAAAATTTTAATAGAAAGATAAAAATCTAAATGGGAAAATTCTTCTCAGCTTAAGATATTGAGGAGAAAAATAAATCAACAATAAAATGAAATATAATTCTATATAATCCACCAGTATAAAAATGACATATACAAAGAGACACTGCAATGACAACTGAAATTCTTCTACCATGGCTGTCAAACAAATAAAACAGCACTTACAAGGAAATCAGCTAAATATGGGATCAGAAGAAAACAAGCATTTGTTGTAAAAAAGAAAGAAAAGCTGATCCTATGGGGAACCCCAAGACAAAACTAATATGCCTCCCCTAACCAATGGTGGTTATTTATAAATGAATTAGCAGGAATTTGTTCAGCTTGTTTTCCTCTTATTCCAGAGGGATTGAGTTTTGCATCCTAAATATAAAACTGCTTTAAAATCTGATTCCCCATCTATCCTCTGACAGAGTATACCCTTTGCTTTGCCAAAGCCAAGCCCTCTACACATACCCTTTGAGTCTATCTCCTCCCATTTTTCTGCAACAGACTACCCTCTTAATCATCCTTTTCCCCTTTCCTTTCAAACACATCCAGGTCCAAAACTTTTATTACCTTAATTTACCACATCAAGTCTATCTTATATCTCATTTCCCTTTCCTTTCATAATTAAACTCTTGTTTTAAAAATGTGGGGGCGGAGCCAAGAAGGTGGAATAGAAACATGACTTCCCATGGCTCCCGCTTCTACCTCCTCCAATACATGTAAAAAATGACTCTAAACAAACTTTAGAGCTACAGAACCCACAAAGGGACAGAGAGGAACTAACCTCTCTAAGTAGGCCTGCAGGAAGGGACCATCACAGAGCTCTGGGAGCCCAGCCCAGCCCTGCTTGAGCCAGAGGGCAACCTCAGGGCAACCACAACCAACCAGTTATGAGGGAAGTCTGCTAGAGGTAAATCCAGAGAATGGATCACCAGCAGCTGTGGAGGTTTCCAGAATTATCAACCCATAGATGATAAAGACAAAGTAAGAGGTCAGTGGACTTTGGGAACAGGGAGTCCAGGAGTGTGGTTCAGCCTCCACCTCTGGAGGGAGAAGCATGGCTGCTTCAGAGCTCCCGGCCTATAGGGGTACCAAGCAACCAGCCTAAGGGGTAATCACTCTTGCTTTAACCTGCTTGGATCTGGATCCCCGTGCTGTGGTGCATGAGCAGTGTGCCAGAGCCAGTGGAGGCTTCTGAGAGGGCAACCAACTAATAGCTCCAGCAGTTGAGAAAACCCTAGCAATTTGAAACAAAGCTCCCCTTTCTGAAAGCAGAGTTCTACTGTGGCAAAAAGCTCAAAAGTCAATTAACTGAGTGGCAACATGAGCAAACAAAGGAAGAAAGCAAACAGAGCAATCCGACATTAGACTCCTATTTGGGGGACAAAAAGGATCAAAGCATGGAACAGGAAGAAGACAAAGTCGTCAGAACTCCTGCACCAAAAGCTCCCAAGAAAAATATGAGCTTGTTACAGGTCATAGACGAGCTTAAAAAGGATTCTGAAAACCTAATAAGAGGAGGAAAACTTGGGAATAAAAATGAGAATGATGCAATAAAATTATGAAATGAGAGTCAACAGCCTGACTGAGGAAAATAACACCTTAAAAAAATAGACTAACTCGAATGGCAAAAGAGGATCAAAAAGACAATGAGGAGAAGAATGCCTTAAAAAGCTGAATTTGCCTGATGGAAAAAGAATCTCAAAAGCTCACTGAAGAAAACCATTCCTTCAGAATTAGATTGGAGCAAATGGAAGCTAGTGACTTTATGAGAAATCAAGATGCTGTTAAACAGATCCAAACAAATGAGATAACAGAAGGCAATGTGAAATATCTCACTGCAAAACCTACTGACCTGGAAAACAGATCCAGGAGGGATAATTTAAACATTAATGGACTACCTGAAAGCCATGATCAAAGAAAGAACCTAGAAATCGTCAAGGAAAACTGCCCTGATGTTTTAGAACCAGAGGGGGAAATAGAGGTTGAAAGAATCCTAAAAAAATCCCCAAAAGAAAATTCCTATGAATATTATAGCCAGGTTTCAGAATTCCCATATCAAGGAGAGAATATTATAAGCAGCCAGGAAGAAATAATTTGAATGTTGTGGAAACACAATCAGGATAACACAGGATCTAGCAGTTTCTACACTGAGGGATCAAAGGGCTTGGAATATGGTATTCCAGAGAGCAAAGGTGGTGGGATTAAAACCAAGAATCACCTACCCAGCAAAACTGAGTATCATGTTTCAAGGGAAAATATGGTCATTCAATGGAATAGAGGACTTTCAAGCATTCTTGATAAAAAAACCAGAGTTGAATGGAAAATCTGGCACTCAGATACAAGAAGCAAGAGAAGCATGAGAAGGTAAACAGGGAAAAGAAATCATAAGGAATTTATCAAAGTTGAACTATTTACATTCATGGAAAAACGATAATTCTAACTTGTGAAAACTTTTCTCAGTAAGAGAATAGTTGAAGGGAATAGGTGTGTGTGTTTGTATGTATGTATGCATACATATGTCTATACAGGAGGGTATATGGGCGTATGAATACATATGTGAGTGTGTGTATATATGTGTACAGGTATACACAGACAGAGGGCACAGGACCAGTTGAATAAGAAGTAATGATACTTAAAAGGTAGAATTAAGAGGTGAGAGAAGAACACAAGGGGAAGAGATGGAGAGAAACAGAATGGGGTAAATTATCTTATATAGAAGAGGCAAGGGAAAACTGTTAAAATGGAGGGAAAGAACAGGAAGGCAAAAGGGAATGAGTCAACCTTACTCTCATTGAATTTGGCTTAGGGAGGGAATGACATACACACTATGAGAGAGGGATGATGGAAGAGAGGGCAGGCTTGGGGGGAGGGAAGTTGGAAACACCCACTTTTCAAAAGGGACAGGATCAAAGTAGAGAATAGAACAAGTGGGGGGTGGGATAGGATGTAAGGAAATATAGTCAGTCTTTTACAATATATCCACTATGGATATGTTTTGCATAGCTACATATGTATAATCTATATTGAATTGCTTATCTTCCCAGTAAAGGTGACAAGGGAGGAAAGGAAAGAATATGGATTTCAAAGGTTTAAAATCAAATGTTTCATTCATATATATATATATATATATATATATATATGTACACATATATATACGCACACACATATATACATATATATATGACTATTATTATTTTACATGTAACGGGGAAATAAGATATGCAGGCACTGGGGCATAGAGATTAACTGGGCCCTACTGGAAGTCGGAGGGAGGATGGGGGAAGATATGGGAGAAAGGAGATTGGGGGAGGGGATCTTTAGTGGGAGTGCTGTTTTGGGGTGGAAAATGTGGAGAAAATTTGTAACTCAAAATCTTGTGGAAATGAATGATGTAAACTAAAAAAGAAAAAAGAAAAAATAAAAGGGAGGGAAGAAGGGAAAGAATCTGGAATTCAAAGTTTTAAAATCAAATGTTTAAAAATATATACATATTATTTTTTTACATGCAACTGGGAAATAAGATATATAGGCACTGGGGCATAGATATCCACCTTGCCCTACTGGAAAGTCGGAGGAGGAATGGGGGAAGATATATGAGAGAACACATTGGAGGAGGGGGTATTCAGTGGGATTGATGTTTTGGGGTGGTAGGTAGGGGAAAGATGGGGAGAAAATCTGTAAGTCAAAATCTTGTGGAAATGAATGATGTAAACTAAAAATAAACAAAAAAAAAAAACCTAAGAATGAGAAAAAATGTGCATGTAGGATAGCATAGGGGTGGGGAACCTGTGACCAACCAAGGCCACAGGTGGCCTTCTAGGTCCTCAAGTGCAGCCTTTTCATTGAGGAGACCAAATTTTAAAGAACAAATCATTTTATTAAGGAGATTTGTTCTGTGAAGTTTGGATTCTAAGGGCTGCACTTGATGACCTAAAGGGCCACATGTGGTCTCAAGGCTGCAGGCTGCATACCACTGGTATAGCATAACAGCAATGAGCACCTTAAAAAGAGACATACAGAAAAGGTAGAGGAGTACAAAGTCAAATGCTCCTTGCTACATTTTCCCAAATATAGGCCAAACACAACCAACCAAATCTGGATTGTAATAAAGCTGACTATAGTCTAAAATTAGTAATATCTCTGTATCTCACATTTATCTCTCTATTCCATAAGCAACTATCCCTGTATAGGTTCTCATCACATCTTAACCCAGACTACTGCAATAGCCTGTTAATTGTACTTCCCTTCTTCAACCCATCCTTCACAAAGTGCCAAAATAATTTTTCTAAACTACAAATCTGACTACACGCCCTCCTCAGGAACCTCTCCAGTGGCTCCTTGTTGCCTTTAGATTAAAATACAAAGTCCTCGTCTCGACATTTAAAATCTGTCTCCAGCTTACTTCTCAATGCTCAATGAACATTATTTCCTTTTTGTCAAAACTGTCCTAATTTGCAAAGGCCATCTCTCTGTTCCCTTCCCCTACCGAAATTCACTTTATCTAAGGGATTTTATTATTATTGTTATCATTATTACTATTGAAGGCTTTAGCTCATGTGCTACCTCCTACAAAGCTTTCCCTATAACTATGGTTGTTAACATTCTCTCTCACTACAAATTACTGTGGACACAGACAGATAGACACACAAACACACACACCTGGCCTGTACCTTTTTATGTTGTAATTCTCCCCAACAGAACGCAGTATCCTTGAGATCAGAGATTTTTTTAACTCTGAATTTTTGTCTTTGAATCCACAATGCCCAGAATACTTTACATATCAGTATATGCTTAATAAATACTCAATAAATTATATTTTAAAGCAATTTTATATTTAGGATGCAAGTCATATTCAGAACAATACGGTATTACAAATTATATTTTAAACAAGCCCTAACACCAGGAAATGAGGAGATGGTCTTTGCTCCTAAATTTCATGTCCATCTGCTCATAAGACCCAGGGTTCAGGCAAATTCTATTAGCACTATAGTTCAGCCACATTCTGGGGTAAAGAGTTTTGTATTGCATCCTTTAAGAACAAGAAAAATCGGGGCGGCTAGGTGGCGCAGTGAATAGAGCGCCGGCCCTGGAATCAGAAGGACCTGAGTTCGGAGCCGGCCTTCGACACCTAATCCGCACAAACAAAAACCTAGCCGTGTAACCTTGGGCAAGTTACTTAACCCCCAATTGCCCTAAAGGGGCGGCTAGGTGGCGCAGTGAGTAAGAGCGCCGGCCTCGGAGTTTGGATGACCCAAGATCAGATCTAGCCTCAGAAAATGAGCACCCACGCATAAATAATGACTAGCCGTGTAACCTTGAGCAAGTTACTTAACCCCAATTGCTAAAAAAAAAAAAAAAAAGAACAAGAAAAATCAACTACCATCCATAGCACTGCTTGTATGGTAAAATACCTTTTGAGTTTTAACATCCTAATTTTTGTTTAGATTGTTTTTATGCCGTTTTTATTTCCTAATATAACCATACCCACTCCCTTCCCAGTGAATCATTTCTTAGAACAAAATAGAAAAAAAAAAAAGCTTAGCACAATTAACAACATTATCAACCAAGTCCAACATCATATGCATGCAATGTTCTGCATCCACAGCCTCCCATTTCCACAAGAGAAGTAAATATATCCTCAAATCTCATCTTTGGGTTCAAACTTGGGTCATTTTTATAAGGAAAATTGAGTTTTAATTTTTGCTATATTCTTTCCATTTTACTGTTATCATCATGTGTGTTATTTCCTTGGTTCTGCAGACTTCATTTCATCATCCATTCATGTTAAGTCTTCCCATGGATCCCTACAGTATTCATAGTCATCACTTCTTATGACAACATAACTCTGCATCTCAGTATAGCATAGGGGGGGGAAGCCCCTGCTGTATTTCAGGTCAAAGGACTTGACGTTGAAATCCTGGCTCTGCCACTTATAATAACAGAGTGAGGCATGGAAGTAAAGGAGACAGTGATCCTCCCTGCTTCTAGGATCAAACACAGATGCCTTTTTATCTCTGGTTCCATCCTTGTCTCTCTCCACTCTTAGGGCCTATGACTTTCCTTCACACATTCTATGATCCAAACCAAATGGCCCCCTAGCCATTCCTCATAAACACCATTCTGTCTCCTGCCTCTGTCACTTTTTGCCCAGACTGCCCTCCAACACCTAGAAGAGACTCCTTCAGCTCTGTTTTTGAGAAGAGGAAACTCAAGAAGTTTCCTTTAAGGATCAAGTGCCACCTCTTACAGGAAGCATATCCTGATCCTAACCACTCTTCGACATTGTTTTTAACACTTTCCCCCTCAAAAACCACCATCCCACTCACAGAAGGTAAGCTGTGAGGACAAGGATTACTTCTTTTTGCCTCTCTAATTCCAGCATTTAGAACAGTGCCTGGAACAGAGTAGAAACTAAATAAATGCCTGCTGCTGAGTGAAAGAAAACATTTTTAGCTTGATTCTTCTTCTTCTTTGGGATATGCCTTAACTATTCAGCTAGAGACCAGGCTACTTTGGACTTATCAAATACTATGTTCCTAAAAGATTTATCCCTTATATTTATCTTTTTTTTTTTTTAAAGCAATTGGGGTTAAGTAACTTGCTCAAGGTTACACGGCTAGTCATTATTTATGCGTGGGTGCTCATTTTCTGAGGCCGGATCTGATCTCGGGTCATCCAAACTCCGAGGCCGGCGCTCTTACTCACTGCGCCACCTAGCCGCCCCTTTAGGGCAATTGGGGTTAAGTAACTTGCCCAAGGTTACACGGCTAGGTTTTTGTTCGTATGGATTAAGTGTCAGAGGCCGGCTCCGAACTCAGGTCCTTCTGATTCCAGGGCCGGCGCTCTATTCACTGCGCCACCTAGCCACCCCTATCCCTTATATTTATAAGTCCAAAAAACAAGTTTCAAGGAAGTAATATTCCTTAGGTCAAGGGGGAAAAAAATCACACCCCTGGATTTGACAAGCTAGAATTCAGGCACTATCATCTGATAAAATCAAGCTCATACAGTTAGTAGCAGAATTGGGATTCAAACCCAGATTCTCTGAATGGAAATGGACATCTCACTCTTCTCTTTCTCTCTCCCACCTTCCTTTCTCCAACTTCCCCCATATTTTATGTACATAAACTTCTTCGATATTTCAAGTGTCATTTCTTTAAACCTTCAAGAGTAAATTCACAGAATCGGAGAATCCCAGAATTAGAAGAGACTGTAGAGACCACAGAGTCCAGCCTATACCTGAACAGAAATTATCTATGTAACATACCTGAAAAACAGTTCTCCACACAAGACTGCTAACAAAGAAAAGCACATTAGTTTCTCAGGTGGGCCATCCCACTTTGTGACAGCTCAAACTGCCATTGTTTCCTTATATTAAGCAGGGGAAAAAAATCTAATTCTTTCTTCCCCATTATAGACTTTTGACTATTTGAAGAGAATGATCTTGTTATTCTTCTCTTCTCCAAGCTAACCATTCCCAAGTTCCCTAACTGGTCCTTATATGGCATAGTCTTGAGGTCTTTTACCACCCTGATTTCTGTCCTCTGTACACTCTCATGTTAATCAATGCCCTTCAGAAAATACAGAGCAAAGACCTAAACAACACCATAGATATGATGATCTAAGACAAAAGTAGAGCAAGAATCACACCTCCCTGATTCTGGATGTTATAGTTCTCTTAAGGTACCATAAGTATATATTAGCTTCTCTGTCATATCACCCTACCTACCTACCCCTATAACTCAAGAAAAACCCCACATATTTTTTTAGACAACTGCTCAAGACACCTCTACCGGGGCGGCTAGGTGGCGCAGTGAGTAAAGAGCACCGGCCTTGGAGTTGGCAAGATCAGATCCGGCCTCAGAAAATGAGCACCCACACACAAATAATGACTAGCCGTGTAACCTTGAGCAAGTTACTTAACCCCAATTGCTTTAAAAAAAAAGACACCTCTACCTTGTACTTGTAAATGTGACTTGTGAACCCAAGGATAAGTCTAAATTTATCTCTAGTAAATGTTATTCTATTAGATTTACTCCATCATCCTGGCCCTGTTGATATCATTCTGGATCCTGGATAATTCTATTATTCTCGTATTAACTATTCCTTCCTGTTACTCTCTTAAGCATGCCATCTCATTCATCCATGTCACTGATAACAGTGTTCAACAGAGCAAGTACAAGGACAGATCCTTAAGGCACTAGAACAAGAGACCTCCCTTCCAAGCTGACACTGATTAATGACTATCTCCTAGGCCTGGTTGCTTAATCTCTTCCAAATCTACCATTCAGCCCAAACCTCTCTCTCCATCTAGTTCACAAAAGATAGTATGAAAGCCTTTGTCAAAATCTAGGTAAACTCACCAATTCCTTTATCTACAGTCAAGTAACCAAGTCATGTTCACTATCCTTTTAGTATTTTGTTTTAAAATTTTGTCAGGAATCCAAGTCAAGTTTACTTACCAATTCATTACTCTCACTGATCAACCCATACAATCACATGACTGTTAAAAATCACTTTTTAAAGCTAAGAGTCTTACCGTGTTATTCAAAAACCTTTAGTGCCTGTCTGGCCAAAAGGGTAAAGACATAAATTTCTCAGACTGGCTAAGATTTACCCCACAATCATCAAAACTCTTCCTTTCAAAGAAAATAATACTTCTTGGGTGAAGGAAAATCATCAGAAAAGGATTTAAATTAAGAACTGGAAGGGCAGAGACTCCCTGCTAAAAATAAAAATACCAAGTGAAGCAGAAATTAAGTGGGTTGTTGTTTTGTTTTGGTCAAGACTTGGAATTTCTTTTCACATGGCTTAAGAATATTAAATTTGAAGGAAATGGGTCTCAAAATCCGATACTGCTACATAAGCAAAATTGACTAGTCAGTGAACATTGTGAATTGAGAGCAAATTAGTATTGAAACATTTTATCTAAACAAACAAAAAAACCTTTTAAATATTGTCATCCTACTCAATTTCAATTACAGAGCAATGTAAAAATTATCTTTATAATCCATAGTACTGTTTAAAGATGAACCATAATATAAGCTTTCTATCAAAAGTATGCCAATATTCCTAATATTGAAGAATTATCAATAAAAGAAAGAGGAAGGATATTGAAAGTGTTTAAATTAAAAGCTTAACTGGTTAAGAACTTTTCTAACCATGGAGATGCATCCCAAGAGATTTTTTAAATGTAGTAGAAAAAAATAGGCATTCTTTCAGTTTAAGTAAAATTCTCATTTGACAGATTAAAAAAAAATACAGAATTAATAAAGTAGGACAACCAAAGAGATCAAAGACAGAGGAAAAAGACCCATATATACAAAAAATATTTATAGCAGCTCTTTTTGTGGTAGCAAAGAATTGGAAATTGAAGGGATGCCTATCAAATGGAGAATTGCTGAACACGTTATGATATATAAATGTAGAGTTATCCCTTCCACATTGTGACTTTCCCCACCAAAGTTTTGCTACATTGCAGGTCAGCATAAGAAATCACATGAGAATTTTTAGGAGTTTTGTGGAAGCCAAAGACAACATGCAAAGACCAGCAGACAACACAGAAAAAGGTTAGAAACTAAGAAATGTACAAAATACACGTTTAAGTTTTGTATAATATCAACATGTTTTATCTCTTAATAACAAATATACACAATTTCTTTTTTTAAGTTAAAATAAGTTAAAGAATGCAAAAGCCAGGAAAACACAAAAAGCTAGCATTTTTATTTAACACTGACCTACATATAGTCTATGACCAAAAGCTTAACCTAAATTTTACAATAAGGTACTGTAAACAACCCACAAAAGAAAAAGAAAACAATTCAGACCTTCTCTAGTATGAAGGGCCAAAAAATTTTACATGAATTACATGAGGGGAGGGGGAAGAGAGGGGGGTGCAGAACCAAACCCTAACTCCTGAGATACAACTATGCTCTAAGAAATTATGAAGGAGGTGGTTTTGGGAAAAGCTGGGAAGATTTGTATAAAAATGATACAAAGTGAAGAGAACTTACAGAGAGAATAATTATATAACAACTGCCATACTGTAAAGATTATCAACTTTAAAAGTCTCGGGAACTGATAATGACTAACCACAATCCCAAAGGACTCATGATAAAACGTGCTGCCTCTACCTCTGGAGGAACAGGATGAATTCAAGAGTGAATCAAATTTATTTTTTTGGATGTGGCTAACTATGCTTATTTGTAATTGGCTTTGTTTTTCTTGCCTTCTCAATGGGTAAGAAAAGATTAAGGAGAGGGAAAGAATTCAATAACTTAAAATAAAATTAAAACAATTAAAAAACAAGAAAAAATAAAGGCAGGCAACCGATGCATTTAACTGAACCCCAAAACCTGGGAATAAAAGAAACTTTCAATTTGAAGAACATCCATGAGTTATAGAGATGCCCCTAGTAACTAAGAAAGCTCTATAAGCTTTTCCAAACTCATTAAAAAGAGGGGGAAATTTAATTCTATAGGGATTCTCAGGATCCCTAGCTTATTTAAAAAAAAAAAAAACTGGTCGGATTAACTTGATTGCTGAGTACAGATCTTGGAGAACTTTGAAGTTGTAATGCTTCCTCCAAAGCATGCCCAGTGGAAGACTCAAGTTTTCTATAAGCCTGACCCATGAACAAGTCCTACCCTTGTCAAAAATTCTCAACTCTATTTCTTTACAGTATAGTTCAACAAGTACATATTAAGTGCCTACTACACACTTGGGGCTGTGCCCTTGAAAAAGATGAAAAACAAAATCTCTGCCCTCAGAGAGACTACGATTTAGTGGAAGTAAAGTAATACAAGAAAAAAAACGTACAACAAAGGACCCCCCCCCCCGTCAAAAAAAAGGTTTTGTGGGAGAGGTAACATCAACTAAATCTTGAACAAAAAAGTATTTCAAAAGGCAGATAGGCTGAAGGTGCACATTCCAGGCATTGCACTGTCTATGGGGAACAAGTGGAGTCAGGAGAGTAAATGACCCTATTAAGAGTAATCTATGCACATTATTTTGAGAAGTAATTTCAAAATGATAACCATTTGTTAAGATATGGTTAAATTACACTAATTATACTTTGTTTACTAGTATGGTGAATTGAGTAAAACATTCTAGAAAAATTTCCATCATAACTATAATATGTTTCAACACTTTAAAGTTAGGACCAGAGATTTAGACACAGCAGAACCAGAGAGACTATGTGGTCTAACCCAACCACTCTATAGAAAAAGAAAAACACTCAGAAGGCAGCAATGACTTATTTACCCAAGACCACAGAGCAGAAGAAGGATTTGAATTCACACTAGAAGACTTAAATTCAATGTTGTGAACACTTGTCTCCTATTACAATTTGCTCGAAAAAGTTAGTTAGGCACAACATGCCATTCCCAGGGTCGGTTACTTTTCTCACCATTTCACTCTGAAGCTCATAGCTTAGAACACAATAGGTCCCTGACCAAGCTCTATGTAATGGCTCTATTTTGGGCCCTCCAGGCTCAGAGTGAATGTCTAACATAACAGTTTCTCTTAGAACTAGCAACCACAAGGGTCTTCCCTTCCCGGTTTGAATTTTTTTCCTAATTCAAGGGACCATCCTTTGACTTACTTCTTAAAGAGGTCTATTCACCACATGGGCCTTATCACTCAAAGTAAGAACCTGAAAAGGCCTTAGTCTAAAAGGGACAAGGTCTACCACTGCATCCTGGGTCATCTCCAGTCATCCTGATAAAATACCAGATAACTAGACCCAGAAGGCTCTTGAGGTCAAAGTGAGGCTGATGACCTTGCACAGCCTCCCTCACTCAAATCAAAGTCAAGTCATCATTTTCCTAATGTCATGGTCCTCTTCGGAAAACAAAGGACAAATATAACAACAACTTTACAAAGGACATGTGCTCATTAATTACATGAAGAGGTCTGACCTAAAACATTAGCTCACCAAAAAGATTGTCTCAAATATAACTACTGAAATTATTCTAATAATTTAACTAAGTTGGACTGGGCATGATCATGCTTAAGGAGGAAGAAAGGCTAAGGATGGATGGCGGAGAACTTGAACTAAGGAATTCTGAGCTCCAGTTGAGCTAAAGTCAATCTGGTGTGTACACTAAATACCACCCCATCCCCACTCCCCAAGGTGACTCACTAGGAGCAGAGGGCCCTCAGCCTTCCTAAGACCAAGTCAGAAAAACAGAACAGTCAAAGCTTCTACATGCTGTTCAGAGTTAAGGTGAGTGGGCTATGCACTTCCAGCCCAGGTGAGAAAGGAAGACCCCAGCCCTCCCACCCTCAAATTCAACTAAATACCCTAGACAATTTTCAACTTTTATTAAGTCTTTTATACTTTTTTATAAACCAAGAAACAGTATGTTTTTCTGTCCTATATTGTTGTTCAGTCATGTGCCACTTAGCTGTGCATCTGGAAAAAAATGAGGAAAGCTCATGGTCTTTCTTAAGTAGAATGTACTATCTATTGCTTCAAAATTTTCAGAAACCAAAGGAAAATACCAAAGTAGGCCCTATTCCAGCACTAGCATTTTCTTGAAGCACGGATAATTCCTATTTTTGACTAGGTCTACAAGCTCACTTAATCCTGTTTACCTCAGTTTCCTCATCTCTAAAATGAGCTGGAGAAGGAAATGGCAAACTTGCATCTTTGCCAAGGTTTGTGACCCAAATAGGGTCACAAAGAGTCAGACATGACTGAAACAAGTGAATAACATCAAAAGCATGGGGGGGAGGGGGAATGGCTTTCAAAAACTCAAATATATGCTAACATTTCAAGTACAAAACATAGTATAACACCTATGATTTGTATGGAGTTTTAAGGTTTATAAGGCACTTTACATATAGCTGGAAGAACTTCAGAAATAATCTAGTCCAATCCCCTCATTTTACAAATGAGGAAATATGTTATAAGAAAGCATAATTTTGTTCCAAAGCTTATACTAGGTTTGGTTCACCCAATCTGGCTTATATACAATTTTGTCAAGATGCTTCAAGTCTCAGCTTTCTCATGTCTTCAATAAATTTAAGTAGAACTTTAAGAAGAAATCACTTTGCTAGGGGACATTAATACCATAAATGATAATGACAAAGAACTGTAGTCCTATTGGTGTAACAGTAAAAGAAATCAAAATACTAGTTTTCAGTTCAACGTATTCATTTTATGCAAAATGGGAACAACAGTGTGTTGTATTAGGAATCAAATGCTCTAGTGATCCCTCCTGCTCAGGGCAATGTGCTTCCTCCAAGTATTCATTACATCCACACAAATCTCCTCTTGATAAGTTTTCAAATGATCACTGCATTTTCAGTATTAAAGAACTAAGCATGCTTGTTTCCCACAAAATTATGTACTGATACTAAGTGTGGACAAAAGCAAAACTACTCAACAGTTTCACCAATACAGTTTGTTTTGTTTCTTTTAAAGGGGGCTGGGTAGAGAGCATTAAAAGTGAAAAACAATGATTTGAAGTCAGACTCTGGGAAAGAAGCCTTCTTGGACCTCAGTTTCCTCATTTATAAAATATAGGAGGATGAGACTAGATATATATTCTTTCAAGTATTTCAACAAGCTATAAGGTAAAGCTTACATTTAGCACATTTTTAGTATTAAGAGCCTTTTAAAATGAACTCAATCTCATCAAAGAAAATGAATTAGAGCTAGATCCAGGAGTCAAGATACTTCCCATATCCACCAGTTTCTTAAATGTCTGGCAACTCTCAATTAACTACTAGTATCAATGCTGACAAAAGTTTTGTCTAAGAAGTAGGTGATAACAGCTAAATGAATTGGGGGAAAATAGGCCCTACTAATGGTCATGGGTAGCTGAAAGCTAAGAACAGATTTTGTATATGGGATATGGGGCTGAACTTGAAGTGAGAACACTGGAGTACAGTTCAGGCCTCCTATACTTCCCCCGCTGTTTAACTCTGGACAAGCCACTTAGGTCTCTGGGCCTGTTTATTCATCTGTAAAATGGGGCCAACAATAGCATGCACTTTATAAAGTTGCTCTGTAGATCAAATGGATTATTTAAGTAAAGCATTTTAGCAAATTCTAAAGGGATTCATAGATGTTAGCTGCTCTTCTAGTTATATAAATGTTACAATTTCCAAATTCCAAAATTCCTTTTGCTGTTCTGCCACCTCTCTGAACGGCCTAATCTTGGAATTCCATTGCACACACATGTACAAAGTGTGCTGGAGAATAACAAATACTTCAGTGTTACCTGCAAGATATGCTGATTTAAGGCATAAACTATCAGATGATATTAATTCAAAGGTTATGATCAATAGTTTCCTAAGTAAATTTTAATAGTAACATAAACAGAGTGTGTTCTAATAACCTCCTAGAGAACAAACTTTTAAGAACTCTGACATTCTTTGTGAAGAAATGCTATAATTACAAACCATTTATTTCAGTTTAAAAAGTCTGACAGGACTCTAACTTGTAAATACTTTCTCACTAGTTAAAGTACCATATTCATTTATTCATTCTTTCAATCTATGAATACCACCTATACTAAATAACTGTCCACAAAGTAGGCCAGGAAAATGTTCTCCAGAAATCATCTAGAGAGGCTGCTTATACTCCCCTAAAAAAATGTTAACTAGCACACCTCTGAAACAACACTTTAAAAAACACTTAAAAAAAAAATCAAAACCAGCCAAAACTCAATACCTTTTATTCAGAATACTTCTTGTCCCACTGGACCAATACAAATCACTTTCACCATATTAACAATCACTTACGACAAACTGCTACATATTTTTTCCTGCAGGACAGCATAGCTCTAGGTAACAGTGGCTAGTTCAGAACTTCAAATTTCCACAGAATACACAAAATAAACTTTTTAAGGTAGTCTTTTGATGTTCTGTAATAAGCATATGAGATGAACAATTCCTAGTTAATAAATTAAAAGTAGATCAAATTATAGGGCAGGGGTGGGAAACATGTGGCCTTCAAGGCCCTTCAACTGAATCCAAACTTCACAGAACAAATCCCCTTAATAAAAGGATTCAGTCAAAGAGCCACACTTGAGGACCTAGAAGGCCACAAGTGGCCTCCAGGCTGCAGGTTCCCCACCCCTGTATACAGGACAAAAAGCTGTGTCATTTTTAAAGTTGCTGCTCATTAGTTTTACTACATCAGAAGTGGAGCATGACACTGCAAGAGCAATAGATTACAGAGTGAGAACAAAGTTTTTTTATTTTTTATTTTATTTTAAAAATGTATTTATTTTTAGTTTTCAACATTCATTCCCACAAAATTAAGTTAGTTTTTTCTCCCTGTCTCTCCCCTACCTCTCCCACCCCAAAATAGCAAGCCTACTGAATACCCCCTCCCCCAATCTGTTCTCTTATATCCCCTATCGATCTTATATATCACCCCCCCCCTAACTTTCTAGCAGGGCAAGATGGATTTCTATTCCCCAGTACCTGTATATCTTATTTCCCAGTTGCATATAAAAAACATTTGTTTTTAAATCTTTTAAGTTCCAGATTTTTTCCCTTCTTCCCTCCTCACCTGCCCTGCACTGCGAAGATAAGCAACTCAATATAGGTTGTACGTGTATAGTTACCCAAATCATTTCCATAGTAGTTATGAAATTGAAAGACTAACTATATCCTATCCCATCCCCCACTTATTCTATTTTCTCCTTTGACCCTATCCCTTTTCAAAAATGTTTGCTTCTAACTACCCTCTCCCCCAATCTGCCCTCCCTTCTATCATCCCCCCTTTTATCCCCTACCCCCTCCATTTTCCTGTAGGGTAAGATACCCAATTGAATGCATATCTTATTCCCTTCTTAAGCCAAATTCAGTGAGAATAAGAACTCCCATTCCCTTTCACCTTCCTGCTCTTCCCCTCCATAATAACAAGAGAACAACTAAGTTCTAACTCCAGTTTTGCCAAGGAACTACCTGTGTGGCACAGGATAACAAGTCACAAGCTGCTTGAAGGTAAATTTCCTTATGGCTAACACATGAATACCAGCACTTGCTCTACTTAGGATTTTTTTTATCCTTTGTGAGAAAATATGTGAAAGCACTAAGAAAACTGCCAAGTGCCACATATTTACAGAAGCTATAGCATTAAAAACTATATAAACTGCCTCAAAAGTATCACCTCTATGTTTTGTAGTAACTATAGACACTTATAATTCTGTTATTTTTTAAGCACCAGCAATATAGAGAGAACTGGGGGATTTACAAAGACATGGTTCTTGCCCTAAAGAAGATTTTCAGTCTAAAAGAAGAGCTAAATAAAATACAAAAACTTTTATAAATATATATTACAGATGAGGAAACAAAGGCTCATAAATAAATAATAAGAAATGGGCAGTTAGGTGGCTCAGTGGAGAATGCCAGGCCTAAAGTCAGGAAGATTTATCTTCCTGAGTTCAAATCCAACCTCAGACACTAACTGTATGATCCTAGGCAAGTCACTTAACTGTTTGCTTCAGTTTCCTCATACGTAAAATGTGGAGAAGGAAATGGCAACATACTTGAGTATCTTTGTCAAGAAAACCCCAAATGGGGCCTCTGAGAGTTAGACAAGACTGAAAAAAAAGAAACAGCACCCAACTATAGTGGATAGGATTTGACTTAGTGAGGTCAGTAAGACCAAGAGTGAATGCAGCCTCAGCACTACCTTGTTCTATAATCCTAGACAAATAATTTAACTCAGCCTTAGTTTGTTTCCTCATTCATAAAATGGGGGTAATAGTAAAAGGATCCTAGAAGAGCACATGAAAATGTATGCTCATCACTTTGAAAACTGCTAACACTATACAATGGAAGATACAAAGTGGTTTAAAGTGGCAAGTTCACTTTCAGATGAGGGGAACAGACCTTATGGAAAGAATGGCATCCCAGGCTTAGAGACCTCCAGGGTCTATATAGGAAACAGTTAAGTAATTCAGTTTTTCTGAAGCAAAGTTGTAGGGTATGGATGAAAAGGTATCAAATCTTGAGCTATGTGGAAATAGTGTGCATTAGAGGGAAGAGAGGCTATGGTTGAAAAGGGCGGGGGGGTTTAGTACCATAGTTTAAGTGAGAGGCACTCAAGACCAAAGAAATGGGTAAGAGATATTCAATAGAGGATCCAAGAGTAGAAATATCACAAGTTGGCTGAACAGAGCCAAGAGAATGCAAAAGTCCAGAACTCTGAGGAATTCAAATGTGGCAGGAGAGGAGAGGGGAGGGGAAAGATGCTTATTAGAAAACTATTGGGAGAGTTAGGAGATGAAACATAAGAAAGTCAAGAAGAAAAGTGTTATCATGGCAGTCAAAGAATAAGAAAGCATCAAAGACATGGTGGCTAAGATTAGTGTTGACCTTTGAAAGAGAAATTTCAATGGAGTCTTGAGAAAAGATTCCTGATTGCAAGGATCTGAATAACTTGGTAGTGACCAGTGTTTAACGACTTTGAGTTCTTAAAAGCTATGTCACAGAAATACAAGACTGGCTAAATTCAGAGAGGCTAATCACTAGACTGGCCAGAAGAATTTTCAGCCACAGCAGTCCCCCACCCCCACCCACATCTACTCAGTTGTGTGTTGGGGGTGGGGGTAGGGTTCTGATGAGGTGTACTGGTTTAAGTTGTACCTAAAAACTGTATTACAGAAATTTGAATCACTTCAATTACAATCTTTAAAAATTTCCAGAAAGTTTCCAATTTGGTATTGAGAAAAAGTAGTTTTAGTGGTAATAATGTAAACAAAATTAGTACATGTATCAGCACATTAATTTACATTATTACACATTAAAAATATAGTCATGTTTACTAAAGTAGATTCATAGGGGAAGCTAGGTAGTGCAATGAATAAAGCACCAACCTTGGAGTCAGGAGGACCTGAATTCGGATCCAGCCTCAGACACTTAACACAAAAACTAGCCATGTGACCTTGGGCAAGTACTTGGGGGGAAAAAAGGGGTCACCCCCTGGAGGATGAAAACTGTTCCAGATAAGCAAAATTATGGTAAGTTTTAAAGAATTGAAGGACTGATTGAAGGCCCATGCCTATTACTGTCATAAAATCCTATCTCTTTTTAATTCGTTCTGCTTGGCCTGCTACAGGGTAGTTAATGTCACAAAAAAGAAATTTAGGTTGAATATAAGAAAAAACTTCCTAACAAAAAAAAGAGCAGAGGTGCATTATCAAATTCTGGTCTAGAGTATTTCGTTGGCCTTCTGCCTCTGAACATGGTGCCAGTTCTGTTCCTGGTCAGGATGTAGGAGGAAAGTTCTGGATCCGGGGGATGCTGTAATCAAACTGGTCTTCAGTATAGCCTGAATGTTTTAAATTCTGCACAGGCCAATTCTATAACATCTTTTTGATTTTGTTTTAGCCATTTTACTTTGTTTTTGACCCCTTTTTAAAAGAGAAACTGACATTTTGTAAAGGTTTAGAAGAAAAATTTTCTTGATAAATAAAAACGTCCTAGTGATCTAGAGCTATGGCAAAGCACAATAGGTCACCTCAGTTCCGAGGAAGCAGGTTCTCCCTCACTGAAGACCTTGGAACAAAGGCTAGAATGGTATTCTGTAGAAGGAATGCTTGTTCAAGTACCTGAACTAAATAGCTAGTTCTATATCCCTTCCAACTCCAAAATTCTGTAACAATTGTTTTCAAGTCAAAGACATATTTTTCTCAACTGACACTTTTTCATAAACTTAAAGTTTACTAAAGTCTACTATAGAACCTTAAGATGAATTTAAGTTCTTCAAGCACTTAATAACATTCCACTATAGATGGGATTTAGGGAACACATATTTCAATGAATCCCTGACCTTTACCATTAGACAAGATAATCTCTAAGGTTCCTTCCAGCTCTAAATCTATGACCCCCATCTATGTTAGTATTCCCTCCTCCCATAAAAATCACAATACAGTCACAATTTCTACTGGAAATCCTGAACAATATCCATATTCTCTTCTCATAAATGACGTGCCCAAAAAGATGGAGACCTTCCTTTGGGTAGGACTTTTACAATTCCTATCAACAGAGCATTGAGATTAACTATCCATCTGTTAATCCCTCATGACCAACCCACCTTCTTTTTCAGATCTTCTCAATAACATCCCTTGCTCCACTCCTTGCTTCTACGTCCTTGGAAATACATTGCTTATCTATGCCTATGATGTACCTCTAGGAAAATAAAATGTTGGGGCTCCAAGGGAACACAAGTTCATTACAAAAGACTGGAGAAAATTTGAGACTATCCTCCATTCATAAATAAAATCAATTCATATGAATCTAAATCTTGTAGAAAGTTAAAAATCTTAAGTAGTCATAATTTCTAAAATGATTATATATGTTCTAATTAATGTGGAATTCATTGATTTTCATTAATTTTCTCCTAAGCTGAGAAAGAATTTACTTTTTACTTGAAGTCAAGTAAATAGCATAAATAAGATTACTAGGGTGAACAGCAGCATATTCTGAAAATCATTCATTACAAATGAGCCTTACTATAATCATTAATATAGATTAGAATAAATTTTCCAAGTAGTATATCTGAATTATTCCAAAATATTTTTCTTTCAAAATACTTGGTAATTCAAACATCGCCAGAATTTATCTGACCCTTCCTTCTAATTAAGCCAACTGAGCAAAACTTTCATCTGTCCCATTAAGAGCTCCAAAATTCTAGATAGAGGTAAAATGACTTGCCCAAGTCACAGAGCTAATAAGAAAGTGGCAGAGTCCTGACCTCTTTTATGTAGAACCATGCTATGCTGCCTCCAAAGTTTGCTTAATTCACTCTTAATTTTAGTTTCAAATTTTCTCCTTCTTCCATCCATTGAGAAGGCAAGAAAAATCAAACCCATTACAAATAGATGAAACCATGCAAAACAAATTTATACATCCGTCATGTCCCTCCATGCCCTCCACCGCTCCTGTGCCAACACCCTCCCTCTACAAAAAAGGAAAAAATTAAAAGAAAATATGCTTCAATCTATACTCTGGATCTATCACATCAGTTCTCTTTCTGAACGTGAGCATGTTTCATCATGAATTCTTTGCAACTGTGTTGATCAAAATCACTAAATTCTAGGTGGTAGTTTCTTTGTAGAAACTAGCAGTTAATTCTATACACTTATTTTGGGAGATCTTTTGTTTTTGACTCCTGAAAAGAAGTTGGGCTCCTAGATAAGGGGGGAGGAAGGATGAAAAAAACCCACCAACCTTGATACTCAAAGACCTTACAATTTAAGGGAAGTGGTAGGACAGGGATGTGATAAAGGCCAATAGAAGAAGGATCCATACATTGTTAGAAAAAAAAATTGAGGGAAACATTCCTTTCAGCTGGAGGAAAGACTTTTATGGAAACAGCTAAACTGGACCTTGAAAAGAAAAGTTTCAACAAACAGATGTGGAAGAAGTGGGTAGGAAAGATACCAATGCAAATGTATAGAGGAAAGAAGATGGAGAAAGACATCAGGGATTAAGACCTAATAGTACAAATTGGTTGGAATCCAGAATACAAGTAGTGAGAAATGCTTGAAAGATAGGCTGAAAAAGAGGTTGTGGAGGTCTTAAACACCAGGTTAATGAGTCTGTACATCTTTGCATTAGAAACATAATTCCAGCAGCTATATGAGGACAAACTGGAGGAAGAAGAGATTAAAAGGCTGGTCAGCTAGTAGGACTGTAAATCATCCAGGTGTGAAAAGGAGAGGACCATCATCATCCTCCCACAATATTTTGTGTTTGTGATCTCAGCACTAGCCTCAATGCCTCAACTCTCCTCCATCCCACATGTCCAAGTGGCTGAAAAAAATACTGCCATTTCTAACTTTACAGTACATCTTGACTCCAATCCCTTTTTCTCTCCTCTCACAGCTGGTGGTAAAACTACCACTTTACTTCAGGTCTTTATCATCCTTCCCTCAGATTATTGCAACAGCCTCCTCCCTAACTGGTCTCCTGGACTCAAGCCTCTTACTACTCCTATACAGATCTGATTATGTCACTCCCCTATGAAATCCAGTGGCTTCCTATTGACTCTAGGATAAAATACAAAGTCCTCTGTGTAGTTTTCAAAGCCTCACACAATCTGACCCCAATTTATCTCTGGACATTAGTCTCCTGCCTGAACTCTAAAATCAACCAAAATTGACCATCTCTCTGCTCCTCAAAAATGGCACTTCATCTCCTTGAATTAGGCTGTCCCCTGCATATCTCCACCATTCCCTCTACCTCAGTCTCTTCCTTTAGGGTGAAGCTCAAGCACCATCTTCTGTATGAATTTCCTTATTCCCCCAAATTACTGGTGCTTTTCCTAGCAAAATACCTTGTATTTACTACTTTGTGTATATGTTCCCTATCTTTGTATTTACGCTACATATATTTTCATAGATATTTGTCTCTCCTCCTATGATGTATGCTGTTTGTCTCATTTACAGCTTCATGAGGGGAATGGTAACTTAAATTCTGGCTACATTTAGCTTGAGTTGTGGTGGACCATCAAAGTAGAGGCAAAAACTAACTTAATGAGTGTTTTAAGAGTCTGCAAAAAGCTTTACATAGATCATCTCATTTGTGACTCAATACATGCTTCTCAACCCCATTTTAGAAATGAGGACACTAAAGCTCAGGCCAAGAGATTGTACAGTAACACAGTAGTGTGTTGGGACTTGAAATGAGATCTTCCTGACTCCAAGATCACCACCTTACCCACAATGACATACTGTCTAGCAAGGAGTTGAAATTCAGAACTGGAGCTCATGAGGGGAATTCAGGCGTGAAGTGTTAAATTGATGCCATGGAACTGGATCAGAGAACCAAAGAGGAAGAAGCATAGAGGGAGAAAAGGACAGAAAAGACCCTTTGGTGGGATGCCTACAATTAAGAGATGAGACAAAGAGGACAATTTAGACAAGCAGAAGAGCAGGAGAGGCTAGGAAGTTAGAAGAGAATCAAGAAGGAGCTGTCAACAGTATGAAATGCTTCAGAAAGATCACAGGAGGCTGACACTTATACCCTCACAGATAGAAGTTTCAGTAAAATAAAAGATCTTTCTGAAAATCAAGTTGTAGGGGTTTGAGGAAAGAACAAGGGGAAGCTATTATGAAGGCTACTCAATGTCAATGTAGCAGTGAAGGCCTTGGAGGAATGATTTAAGATGACAGGTTCAAAGGAGTGTGTGTGTGGTTTTTTGGACTTTTTTTTTTTTTAGAATGAGGAATCTAAATACGCAGAGACTGAAGATTGGGAGTAAGATGAAGGATAAAGCAGGTTTTGGATCAGATGGGAGATGACGTGATCAAGGGCACAAAATCTGGGGTTAACCTTGACAAGGAGAAAGATTACCTCATTCTCTCTAAGGCCAGAGAAAAAGAGAAGATGAGGTGAGGGGAATTAGAGAAGTTTTTAAGTTTGTCTAAGGGAATATGAACTTCACCAATAGCCTCAGTATTCTGAGAAGAGAAAGAGACACCAAGAGAGCTAAAGTTGAAGGCCTAAATGTAAAGGGAAAAGTTTGGAACAGTCATTTATAGGAAATGGGATGTCATAAAGGCTATATTGTATGAGATGTTAGTATGACTCTTAAGGAGACTCAGTCAACTTAATTTTGTGAATTCCTCTGGCAATATTAATGGCTTGGAGGCAGAAGCAGAGAAATGGGATGTTGAGAGTGACTCAGGGTTGAAGAATACTAGGGATATAACAGCAAAAGGACAAGGGAACAAGAGACCAGAGGGTAAGGCATAGTACCTTGTTAAAATAGTTGACTATAGAGTCAAGACTGTGAAGGAAAGGAAATGAAGGCAAGAGAGAAGCTGAGAAGCAGAGGCCACAATGAGAATCAAGAACAAGAACAGAATCTCAGAGACAATGTAGTTGGGGAGTGAGGGTGAAGACTAAATAACTATCAGCCTCTCAGAAGGGTGAGGTAGAGTGAAGATGGAGAAATTGAGAGCTGGAGGGCCATCAACATAAAGAAATGATGAGAGGAGTTGAGATGGAGTAAAAACAGCAAACCAAGTGCTAAAGTCATTGAGGAAAAGCAGGAGCATTTCCTAAATTTTGATTGAAAATGAATCAGTTATAAGTGCACATTCTTACAAATCAGGGAAGACTGTTGAAAGATGGTGACAGAGTAAGAGAGATTTTGAAAGTGACAGTAGAGAAGGGAGAGGGGGACAAGAAAGTGCTTTCTCTTCCTCTTGGAATTACGAGAACATCCAATACTGGAAAAGGTAATATATTCAAAAGAGCGCCAAGTATCATTTAGAGTCAGGAGTTGTAATAAATGTGAGATGAAAAGTGTAAGGATGAAGGAATACATAAAAAATAAAACAAGGGTTACAAAAGAGGCAAAAAAGAGATTGGGGGTGAAAGGTAGATATGAGAATAGGAGAGAAAAGGAATAACTGTGGTTCTAAATAACAGGGGTTCAATGGCGATCTGTGCAGGTTCCAACATACTAACATTCTAAATTAGAACCTTGGGGCTAATTATTTCCAAAACCTTCTGCCTACTTGGTGATTCCCCCACATGATAGCTAGCAAACTACATCTTATTTCAAAAGGTTACAGAACTTCACAATAGCTCAAACAAGACAACATGTAAAAGCACACTAAAAAATACAAAAGCATTATATAAATGTACAGTGGTAGTATTTAAAAGAATCAACTTAAATCAATATTCTTCTCAAAATTATTCTTAAAGCAAAATACACCTCAAAGTTCAACAAGATTTAACTTCTGGGGAAGTATTTTAATTTTTTAAAAGCAATCATTCAACAGTATAAGAAAAGCATTGCAAGGCAGATCCCCAGGAGTACAGAAATGCTTGGTAGTTCTTTGGTATCTCCTATAGTTCTGGGCAATTTCTAGACATTTAGTAGTAGCTGATTAATGATCCTTTCCCCGGATTTTGTTGCAGAACTCCATGAAGTGAATTTTCTTTACTAAAGAAAATCTTTCACAGGAAACAAATTATCAAGTTTACAGTGGAGTGAATCTATTTACATTATTTGCCCTTCTAAACTGTTACATTTATACCTTAAATTACTTTCATTTCACTGTCAAACAAAATAGAAAAAATATTATTAAAGCTGACTTTTTAAATGAACTTGTTAAAATGGTATTTTTATTAAAATTATTTAAGACTTTAAAAGATGTAAAACAAATGCATTATTAGTCACTTATTCAAGTTAATTTTGACTGTCAGGATAAAACTTTTATTTGGCAGCAGGATAAACCATTTACTCATTTACTTACTGTGAAACAGTTTAAATGACAAATATCAATTCAGTTTAGCAATACAAAAAACACTAACAAATTAATTTTTGATTACTACTTTTAACAAAATGTATTCAATGGAAAACCCTGCACTTCCCAACAATGTATAGTCTTGATTTCTTGGTCTATTTTAAATTTGGCCAAGCTGAAAGAAAAGGCAGACAGCTTCATGAAATAAAAAGAACATTAGACCTAGAATCAGAATTCTGCCATGGTGGGGGTGGGAGGAAGACACATGGACTGAATAACCTTGGGCAAACACCAAACCCTAGGTTCCTTATAAGTAAAATGGAGTAAGAGGAAGAGGGTGGAATTTTTCACTTTATTACTATTAAATAAGTATCTAAAACATTATAAATTCAGCCTAAAATTTAACTCCTGTCATATATTTATTTGCCCAATTCCTCCAATAAATGTGATTATATACTACCTCCTCCTCCTTTATACATACACAAAGGTCTTGAACTTGAAATCCCTGACACTGTAACATAATAAATGCTTATTGACTGACTGACCTCAAGTTCCTAACCATACACTCCTTTATAAAGGAGTGCATTTGAATTCACTAAAATACTTTCCCAGCAGGGGCAGTAGTCACTAGTAGTAAGTCTACATAAGTCTTTTCCAATGATTTGATTGGTCTGAATGGAGAAAACCCTGTAGAGGAATGTTATAATTGCAGAGCAATTCAAAGAACCTGTTACTGCCCATGCTGTTCCCGGAAAATACAATACTCACTGAAAGTAAATTCCTAATGCCTTTAAGTCCTAAATCTGAGGCCTCCTTATAACATAGAAATGACCGACAGTTCTCAAAACTTTTGATCCTTTTGTTTTTAAGTCATCAATCAGTTAAGCTGAAAGAAATTCATCGGTTCAATGAATGTTACTATTAAGCTTCTACTCTATACAAGGCACTGCAAATAAAATGAAAAGAACCTCTGCCCGAAGGAAGCTTATGTTCTACTGAATGATGACAATTTAAGTACAAGCTAATTACAGGTTGGAGACAATACCAACAACTCAAGGAAAGGAAGGAGCTCAAGCTCTGAACCTCAGAAATGACATAGAATGGACAGCCTGTTCAAAGGCACAGAGATGAGGGACAAAATGTGCAGGAAACAAACATAACACAGACTGGATGAAAGGGAAGCCAGACCCAGCAATGCTTTAAAAACAGGCTGAGCAGTTGATAGTTTACCCTGTAGATAAAGTCAGCAATCACAGAAGGTTTCCAAGTAGGGAAGTGACAATTATTTTGTGTATGGAGGATGATTTCAGAAAAGAAAGACTACAAGTAGACCAGACAGGTAAGAGATTGTTAAAATAGGTCAGATCAGAGGTAGGAGAGGGAAACCCTGAACTTGTAGGGGTAGTAGTGTGCATAGAAAAACTGGACTAAGATAAAATAGGAAAAAGATACTTGTCAACCACGTAAATACAGAGGGTGAGAGAAATATAACAGCAAAAGATATCAGAAATTTCAAACCTAGGTTATTGGGAAGACAGTGGTGACCTAAAGAGGTCTAGGAAGTTTGGATCAGGAGTGTTAGCAGGGAAAGGGGGGAGTTAATGAGTTATTTTGGACAAGTTGTCTTTAAACTGCCAAATGGCCACCCAAATGGAGATGTCTAGGAGCCAGCTGGCCATGCAGGGCTAGAGTTCCGGAAATTGGGCTGGATGTCCATGTTTGGGAGTAACCATTTAGAGAGAACTGAAACAAAAAAAATCAGATCACCAAGGAACAGCATGTAGAAGAAAAAAGCCCAGGAGAAAGCCTTGGGTAACAAAGGAAGACACCCACTCTTAGGTAGAGGGCCTATCCAGAAAAAGGAAGCAGAAATGAACCATGTTTCAAATGCCAAAATGGATCAAGGAGGGAGAAGATTCAAAGTCAACAGGGGCAAAAGCTGCCCAAATCAAGGAGATTCAGATAAAAGAAAGGATGTAAACTTAAGGGGATAGTCAGGTCCAAAAGGTTATGGGTAAGAACTGGCTATGCTTCTAGGCAAGGACTTACAAAAGTTTTCTAAATTAATTAGATTGGCCTGGAAACCTAATTATTATTGATGATCAGACCTCACAGGGCACTGTGTTTACACATCCTTTAATGTACTTATCATTAGCATACATCTGGGTCAGTCACACATATCCCTCTCCCAAACTCTGCATCTCTTCTGACACATAGCACTGCTCTGCACACAATAGCTTAAAGAATACTCTTCTTGTATCCTCTCTCTGCCTCCCCCCAGTCACTGGAGCCCCCTCCTAGTCTTCTTGCTATATTCTCATTCTCTCCTTAAGCCACTATTGATGAGAATTGACAAACCACTGCAACCTGCACTCAGTCTCCAGTATTTTACTCCCACACACAACGCACAGGGTAACTATTAGTACTATTTCAGCTACATTATGGGTTAACTCAAGAACACTCAGCTGTAAATCACAAAACTTTCTGTACATCAGTCTCCTCTGTAGAAGATGGCAAAAGTTAGGAGCAGTGGAGTGGAGCTCATGAGATGAACCTTTAGGTCCTTTCCAATTATAAAATTCTATTCTGACCTAGGAACCAAACTGCCACTGATAATAATACTGATACCAGGAGGAAAACAGCTTTCAAGTTCCAAAATACCAGAAAACAAACTTTGGGAATACATTCTCTCATAAATTGGGCACTGCCTGTCCTAACTATAAATCTCAGCCCCAAATCAAATCTCACCAAGAATTAGGGTAAAATACTAATTTGTTATACTCAAGAAAACTACAAAAATATTAATTATGACCAATACTTGCTTCCTGGAACCGAGACTGTAAGTCATTTAAACATTTTTAACTTGGGCTAATTCTACAATTTAAAATTCATATTGTCACTACCAAAAACCATGTAATCCCACCATATACTAAGTTTGACAAATAAGGTATTTTATAAAAATGAATAACTTGGTCCACGTTATCTGATTTACAGATATCCAAAAGGAAGAAGCTATCTGGAGCATACACAAAATGCTATTCTATAACAGAGTATTATCCATTTTACAAAAACAAAACTTTTTTCAAAGCCAATTGTCTTCCTCAAAACTCTGAAATTTATTTACATAATTGACAGTTACTGTGATCTTATTATCTATCCCCCATTTTTCTTTTCTTTCCTTTTTTGAGGAGGGAACGCAGGGCAATTGGGTTAAGTCACAAGGCTAGATTTTTGTGTTAAGTGTCTGAGGCCGGATTTGAACTCAGGTCCACTTGACTCCAGGGCCTATACTCTATTCACTGCCTCCCATCCCCCATTTTTCAAAGGTGATGCAGTGACTAGAGCACTGGCCCTGGAGTCAGGTTGGTCTGAGTTCAAATGCAGTCTCAGACACTAACACTAGCCTTGTGACCTTGGGCAATCCACTTCACCCCAATTCCTTGCCTTCCCCCCTACAAAAAGCAAAAACAAACAAAAGTCTTAACTAAGGCAAGTCTATAATCGAAGTTACATAAAAGCAAAAGGCATGAATACTTAAAAGAGCTGTCTATGACAACTATAACAAAATAAAAACTCACCTTTAGTTATTAGTTTTCCACTACTTTTGTTTTCACCATCTTCTAAGGTTCGGTTTGTGCTCTTTTCTTTTAAACCAAGAAAAGTACTCTCACAAGGTAAACACTTGCTCGATACAATAATGTCTTCGGTGATTGGTTGACTAATACAGCTGTTAGCTTCAAGTACAGAAGTGAAGTCACCCAAATGAGCAGCTTCACCAGGCTCCAACTGGGAGGAACTCTTAGCCTGGGCCACATTCTTTGAAGAAACTGGTAAAGACTCTTCATCACTATCAAATCCAAAAGGATCTTCTGAATTTTCATCTTCCACTTTAGGCTTTTTAGGAATTTCTGGGATATCTGGATTTAAATTAGGCCTCTTCTGGCCTAATTTAGCCATAAAGGTAGTCTCTCCCCACTTTGTACTAAGGGTGGTCCGTTTGTTGGAAAATACTTCATCAAATTTAGAGCTGCCATTTCCCCCTTTCCTGCTATATGTTTTCCCAAATCTGGATGTCATTTTGACACCTGTTTCATATTCTCTGTGGAAAATCAAGAAAATATAACCAACATTTTAATTAAAAATTTTAAATATCACATGTAAAATTAGTAAGTTGCCAAACAAGTATGACTGACTTACCATAAAACAACTCATTAAAGCTCTAAATTGAACCAAGTCAATGAACAGCACCCATTTATACAGTATTTAAGTATTTTAAGTATAATGATTTAAAAAGCTTAAAATTTAGACACTCATCTTTTGAAAATAGTTTTGATATGAATAGTTCAATTCCTAATGCACTATACCATATTAAGCCATGAAAAGCATAAAAAAAATGTAATTATGTGGTATTTATGTTTCAGACATGCTAATGTTGGATCATCCTGTGTTTCTAGATTCCTAAGCTTTCATTTTTTAAGACAGAAAAAAAGAAAAGACAGCACCACACTGAATCTAATGTATACTTCTACATAACTTCAAAAAAGTTTCATACTTAGTCTGACTCTGAAGATACTGCTTTTGTATTTGATAAACTAATGTAAATCAGGTTCTTTAACATTAATTCCATGGGCAGATAAACCATATTATAAACATACAATTTCATTTTCTTTTTACTTTTATCTTTAAACTTAAAGGATTCAGAGATTCATTCAGATTTACTTACACAATAGACAGATGTTATGTATACAATGTTTGGAGAAACCGGTATCTTTACACAAGAAAAGGACAGGTTACATTTACCAAAAGATTAATACCATGCAGCAATATATTAAGTGCCAACTAATCTAAGGTACTAGCTAAACAATACTAGAAAAATTTTCTACCTTCAAGGAGCTTACATTCAATTGCAGAGAGAGGGGAGGAGAGGAGTACACAGAGGAACAGTGTATACCCAAGATGAAAATATACAAAGCAAAAGAGGGAGGGAGAACTCACCGAAGGTGGGGGTGGATTGAGAGTATTCATCTGTCTTTAATATTTCACATGACATACACGTGTTCTTTTACTTATATAAGCCCCTTCCATTTAACTATTAAAACTTTTTAAACTCATATTACTGAAATCATCTAATTTAAAATAAACTCTTAGAAAGGCATACAAACTTCACTGTACTGGAATTAACGAGCTTGAAAGAAATATCAAACAACGATAAATTAGTAACATCCTCGGGAATAGGAACAGGAGATATCTGTATCCCCTTGCACCATAGATTTTATTGGTGAATTTTGTGTTTTTCCTTCTTAGGTGTTACAGAAACAAAATGATTTAAGTAACTCATCTATAAACAAGAGAATTTGGTCATTTCGACAGAAAAACGTAAACAATCCCTCTGCACTTGTATTAGTGTAGGATACAGACATTTGGGATGTTTCTCAAACCTGTGAAAGAATGCTGGAATTCCTTGGATTTGGGCTTGGATCTTCTCCTTACTACTCAGGTGGTTTTAAGCAAAGCAGTTGACCTCTATAGGTCTCAGTTTCGCCTCTTTCAAATGAAGGGATTGGACTAATCACCTCTCAGGGCCTTTCCTACTCCGTGACCTAAAAAGTTAACACCTGAGAGTTTTCCAAAAGCAGGGGAGCCGGGGACAACCTCAATCCCGAGCCAGCTTTTTCAAAAGGTCGAAGCTGGGAAGCTCCCGGAAAGCTTCCGGGGGGGGGGGCGCCCCTCCGTCGGGAGCACCCCCACCAGACGAGGGGGGGAGGGGGTCCGGACAACTTACAGTCACAGTCTCACGTACATGTGCATAGGCGCGTGGGTCTCAACCTTTCACTCAGGCCTTCAGAGACATTTGCAACTCCTCCAAACAACCTGTCTGGGCCGGAAAGGTGGAACCGGTGAGCCGACGCTGGGGGGGCTTTTCCTTCCACACCCACTCGGCCCCGCCTGCCCCACCCCCGGGGCTTCTCAGAGCGCCGGCGGCAAGCTGGGGGACCCGGTGCCCACACTTCGCAGCCATCACCCCCCCCCTCCCCGGCTCGGCTTCCCGAGGGGCCGCGGACCAGACGAACTCCGGCCGGCGCCCTAACAAATTCGCCACCCCCAGCCCGGCTCGCGGGTGCGCGGCCGGCGCCCGCCGTGCACTTGACCGAGGCGCGCAGGGAGGGAGGGCGGAGGGAGGCGCCCCGGACTTGGCGGCCGCCCGGAAAGGGCCGGGGGTGGGGGGAGGGCGGGCGAGGATCCAGATACTTCTCTCCGTCCTCCCGTTCCCCCCAACTTCCTCCGGGCCGCGCCGCACCGGGCGCCCCGAGCCCCCTCCCGGGACCCCATCTCGGGCGGGGCCTAGCGGCCGCCACGGGACCTCACTTACCCTGGGCGCCAAGCGGGCGGGGTGGGGACTCCAAGCTCCGGCCGCCGCCGCCTCGCCTTCCCGGCGGCCCCCGGGCGGCGCGAGCCGGGCGGCCGCTGGGGCCCCGCGCGCGCGGGCCGAGGGGGGAGCGGGGGGGGGGGGGGGCGGACGGTTGGCGCGCTCGAGATGGGAGACGATTGACGCGCGAGGAAGGGGGCCGGGGAGGGGGGGAGGGGACGAAGAAGAGTTCCGCTGCCGCTGCCCCGGCCGCCGTCGGCGTCCGCTCCGGGCCAAGAGGAGCCCGTGGGGAAGGGAGGAGCGGGAGAAGGGGAAGGGGGGAGCGCCGGCAGCGGCTGCCCCGCAACTTCCCCCGCTGCCGCCGCCGGCCCGGGCCTAGGCCGCCCCGTCCGCGCCGCCGGCGCTGACTAGCTCCTCGCGCTGGGCCGCCGTCGCCGCCGCCGCCGCCCCCGCCTGCGCCGCCTCCTCGCCCGGTGAGTGGTCAGGGCTGGAGTTTGAGCAGGGCCCTGAACCATCTCAACGCCATTTGCGCTCCCCGGCCGGCCGCCCCCCTTCCTCCCCCAGCCGCCAGCTCCGTCACGGCGCTTCCCACAGGCCCCGCGCGGCCCTGGCCGCCGCAGCCAATCGCACAGTCGTTCGGACCAACCGTCGCGCAGGCGCGGGGCGCCGCACGCGCCAGGGCCCGCCATGATCTCGGCCGCGAGGGCCGACGGGAGGTGTAGTTCTGGGCCACACTCCCTGAGCGGGGGAGGGGGGTGAGCCTTGGTGTTCTGAAGTGGAGAGTAAGGAGGAATGGCCCGCGCTCGGTCTAGGCCTGGGGGCCCGGGACTTGGGCTGCCGCTGCTAGCGCCTTCTGAAGCTTCTGGCCGGGGGAAGGGAGTGCAGAGGCTGGGACCGTGGCGGACGCCTCGGTGTCCGTGGCTTGCCCTTCAGGGACGTTGCAGCCAGAGGACCCAGAGGCGCCCTCGAACTCCTACTGGGATGCACCGGGCCCGGTTAGAGGGTGCCCACCTGCCAGCATGGTCAGTCCCGGCTCCCATGGGCTCCTTAAAGAGGCGGGTGGAGCCCGGGATGCTGGGGGCACGTGGTGCTGAAGAGAGACTGGGGCTACCCACCCCTCACCCCGCTGCCTCTGTCTCTGCCTCTCCCTGTTCTCTCTCTTGACCCACGCAATCAGCGACAAAATTCAGCCCTTGTGAAGATAACACGAAAACATGTTTAAAATATCCTAAATGGAAGAAAGCAACCAAGCACCTTTTTCCTTTTTAAAGGATCAGAAATGAGTCATCCTGGAAATTGACAGCTGCCAGCAACTGATGTCACAGATCCGTAGGGGATCAGGTAACTAGATCTGTTCTCTCTCTCTCTCTCCCTCTCCCTCTCTCCCTCCCCCCCACCACTCCCAATGCTAGGAGCTGATTGTGAAAGCACATTGATTATTTCTTCGATTTTTGTGTGTGTACTAAACCTTCAAAAACCTCATCAGTGGAAAACTAGATTTATTTGACCCAATTGTTTATTAACTGTCTAATTGCACTCATCTGGACATAAGGAGACCTGGTTCCTAATTCTGCCTTTGCCTGCAGTTATCTGGTGTCCTTGAGTTATTTTTCTCTAGTAATCTGCCTCAGTTTGCTTATTTGAAACATAAGGGAGTTGATACTTGATAATATCTATGAGATTGTGTTTTCCATCTAACAACTTTAACAATGTATTGTGGGGGGGTTTTAAAAATTATTACTCTATCATTTCCCTTCCCACTTAAAGTTTAATAAACATACCAAAATAAAACCATATTCATGACTTCTGTATCTATATGTGGTCTCATTCTTGGGGAAGAGGGGAAATTAATGGAGCTTTAGGTAATTACTTGAGAAATTAATAAGGTATTAGTTACCATTTTTCCTCAGGTCCTTCCATTCATATGCCTAAAGCTTATGTTTATGAAACACTTGAAGTGGCCATCTTCTAAATCACAAAGAATAGTTTAAACAATACGTAACCAGTATATTAGTGAAGCTCTATCTATATGAATCCATAGAAAACAATTCCAATTCAAGGGATTGTTGCTGCTTAGCAGTTGAATGATTAAAGCACCACAGATAGATGTGATGAGGTATGGGCTCTGGGATTCCCCTCAAGCTCTCCTTGAGTCCTGGAGGTACAGGCTCTGGGAACCTCCCTTAGACTGTAGATTAAATCATCCCGTTTGATGAGGCAATAAGCCTTACGTTGTGGCTGAGCCCAAGCCTCTGTTACTAGACTTCCCACCTTTGAGCCTATCAAAGTTGTCCATCCACCCTTGAACTGGCCTAGCCCACCATTGTCTGTCGTCTCCAGGTGGCCTCCCACCCTTAATCACTCCTAATTCCTCCTGAAGACGCTCCTCAAACTCCTCCCCTAGACCACCCCTAGATTCCTCCCACAACCTTCTGTATATAAGACCCTGTCTTGTCCTCGTGTTTGTGAGAGCTCCATAGAATTATGGCATTACTTTTCTTTGGCTGAGAAGACTGGAGTCTTCTCAGTAAAATTTATTAAAAGTTCGCTTGCATTAGACACAGTAATTCTGTGCTAGGTCATTCTATGGCGCTCTCACTCTTCCATGGTGCTCTCTCACATGGCATTCTATGGTGCTCTCACAAACATGAGGACTCAAGGAGAGTTTGAGGGGGCTCCCAGAGCCCATACCTCACAGATGAATGCATTACTGTAAATATAACCTGTACCCTAATTTTGGACCTGTACCCTTCAAATTTTATGCTCGATAGCCTTTTTTCCCTTTTTAAAAGCCAACTGTTTCAGCTGACTTGAATGGAAGTTAGGTCTGAACTCTTCTTCAGGGTGTAGTCTCTGCGGGAGTGTTTATTTGAACCAGTTTTGCTTTAAAAAATCAATGTGGGACCTTATTTTATAATTTTCTTTGAAGACTACTTGTTGGGGTGCAGGCTCCACTTACTATAATTACTTAGATGATACAGTGGTGGGTGCTAATTAAGGGGTAATTATCATCAGAAGCAAAAGCTAAGATCAAAAAGTCAAAAGGAACTAGGAGGTAATTGCAAGATTTTTATATCAAAAGTGTATAAAGCTTGCTGTTAACCCTCTAAATTCAAAGTATGTAAGTTCTTTATGGGGCTAGGCCCAGTGGCTGTTGGAAAGGCCAAAGAGTTTAAAAAAAAAATACTGTGGAGCCCCTTTTTAGGGGTCTCTTGTTTTCTCCCCATTTTGAAATACTGAACTAACAAAATCACTAAAATTCCGGTAGAGAGAATGGAGCTCTCCTGTAAGCGACTGTCGTTCTGACCCACATATAACAGTCACATTTCTGCACTCATCCAGGTAATTTAGAACATGAACACTGCATTTAAGTCTTGGGATTTTCTTAAGAAAAATATGCCTGGCCAGGGCCTTTGTGCCCTCTTGACTGCAGACCCCAGGTCGTAGAGCTGTGGCCAAGCAAAAGATGTCTACTATGACCTTGCCTAATTTCTTTCTCTCTTCCCTGGGGCAGCCTTTGGGTTCCGGTGGTTCATTTCCATTTTCTTTGTTTCCCGTAACTCTTCCATCTACATTTCAAGAGAACAAACTTCTGAAGCAGGTGATGCTGGACCAAATGGTGCCACGATTTTTTCTTGTCTGGGGCCTCAGTCCCCAAGGAGAATCTATTCTAAGCAACCTGGAGAGTAAGGACAGTCTATTTAAACACCACCATCAGCACTCAAATACTTGTTGAAACTGAATTTTTATTAATAAGACTAGAAACAAACCAAAGTATTTGTATTGTCATATTAGAAATTGTGATACTGGGGGCGGCTAGGTGGCGCAGTGAGTAGAGTGTGGGCCCTGGAGTCAGAAGGACCTAGGTTCGGATTCGGCCTCAGACACTTAATGCACACAAACAAAAACCTAGCCGTGTGACCTTGGGCAAGTTACTTAACCCCAATTGCCCTCCAAAAAGCAAAAAAAAAAAAATTGTGATACTGCCAGAGACCACCCTTCCTGTCTTCAGAGGAAGGTTAGGGCCTCCTACCCCCACAAGACTTTGAGAAGGAAAGTCCCAAGTGAATTTACAATTACACTTTGATTATAGGTTTGGGAAAATACCCCTGAGGAAAATAATAATGGCTGTGAGGTATACTGCCTATATTGTTGTCCCTTAATCTAGCAGATGGTTACAAATTGAAGTTCATGAGAAATTTTTTTTTTTTCCATTTGGATGAACTTCTTTAAAGGAAAATGCCTTAAAAGTGATTTGAGCCAAGGGGAAGGGAGCAAACAGTAAACATTTACTCTGTGCCCTGTGGGCTAAGGGCTTTAAAAAACTCAGGATCAGAAGGGACCTTTTAAAAAAAGATATTTGTAAAGCTCTTTGCTAGCTATTATGTTTTATTGTTGTGTTGTTGTTGTTGTTCTTATTCTTAGTTTAGTATTTCCTGAGGGGGAAAAGGAGGTCATTTTGAGGTGGCTTTATTTATGTGTGTTTTTTTTCTTAGGACAGTGCCTGGCATGTAGGTGCATAATAAATGCTTTTTATTTGGTGAATTTCTATATGGAGTTTCTGTTAACTTTCCTATTTCAATAGATGGGGATCCCTAGAACCTTGCTTTTCAGGAAAATTTGAATAAACACCCTAAGACATGCTTTTGGGAATATTTTGCTGTCTCATTCTAAGTGTAGGTAAAGAACAGGCAAAATGTGGTTGGGGAGTTGATCTAGCAAAGAAGAACACTTACATCTGAGATTTTAGGAATGTTAAAGACCCTGAAAGCTGGGGTCTTTTCATTCAGTAGGCTGGGCTACTGAGTCAGAGGAAGTTCGGTTCAAAACTTCCACATTTACCTTCAGTGCTCCATTTTCTTTCAGAGCCAGTCTCTTCCCAAGTCCTGTGACTGTTCGCTCTGAAACATCTCTGGCCTTCTTTCTTCCTGTTTCTTCTGCTACCACCTTCATCCTGGCATTCGGTTACCGCCTCTTGCTTGAAAATTGCAGTAGCTACCAGGCCTTCCTGCCGACTGGTCCTCCTTTAGTCCCTCCTTCCTGCTGCTTCCCAGTCTTTCCTTATAAATAGATCTGATTAGATTTGGTCACTTCGAAAGACCTTTTTCTCAGGCCCTCTTGTCTTCCAAAGGAAGTTTACCGTCCCTTGTCTGGCATAGGATCATCATGGGATTTAGACCCAGTAGGGTTCTTAAAGAATATCTTTACAGATGAAGATATTGAGGCACAGGGAGGAAGTAACTAAGCCAGGTCCTTTGAGCCCCCAATTCAGTGTTCTGAGTTCTACCATCCTCTGCCTCTGGTCATTATTCAGAAGTCACCCAGCCCAAGGCCTTCAATTTACCAACAAGGAGGTCACCTGGCCAGTAAGTGTCAGAGCCAGATATCAATGGAAGGACTTACTTAACCAGTTCACTGCCAATCAGTGAATTGAAGAAGGCATCATGATCTTATTTTGGGGAACAAAAGCAAAAATCTGGTGACATAAAACGCAGAATAGATTTCACATGTTAAAAATTTATTTTTTTTATTAGTCCCACAGTCACAATTTATCCTTTCGTTTTTTAAAGCCCAAAAGTCTCCCTCTGCTCACCTAAAAAATCTATCAATTTCCCTTGTCTTTGACAAAATCAAATGATCTAGGGATTCATTTTACTAGGGGATAATACCCAGCCTTGTCCTTCCAGGCCTGCATTCTGGCCCCTCATGACCTTTCAACTCCTGTTTCATCATCCTATTCCCCCCTGGGCTCTACCTCTCCAGCCCAACTGGCCTGTTCCCTATACATTTATTTACCTCTCTTCCTTCCTTCTTGCAGTTTTCTGTTCATGGAATGCCTTGTCTTCTGTCCTTTCTCCTGTGAATTCTCCCATCCTGCCTTTGTGGAGGATACCTCCACAAAGCCTTTCCCCACCCCCCCTTAATGCTATCGCCTTCCCTATCAGAATGGAGACTACCTCTGTTATGTCTTGTTTTAACACAGCTATGTGCATGTTGTCTCTCCCCTGCTCGACTATAAACTTCTTGAGGGCAGGGACTGTTTTTGCCTTTCTTTGTATCCCCAGAGTTTAGCACAGAGCTTAACACATTTCATCCCTCAAACCTGATATTACTTTATACCTCACTTTATCAGTGGGTGTCATATCCCTTTTATTAGCCTATAAGCTCCTTGAGGGCCAAGGCAGAATGGGTGCCGAACAAATGAGTTAAGTTTAATCATTCTCTGAATTATTAAGCATGGGAGCCCTTAGAGTTTTCATTTCAGGCTTAGGCTGGACTCTGTTGTCCAGTCCAACTCTGAGAACCTTCAGATGGGAACAAGCAGATAGGAATAAACACTCAAAAGGAGTCACAGGCATGGCTGCCAGGATCCAGGCCCCCTGGAGAGTTGGAGAGGGCAGAGGAGGTGACCCCACAGGGGAGCCAGACTGTGGGGGAGGGGAGAGGAGGTGACATTATAATATGAGGGAGGGGAGAGGCTCCTCAGGTCATCCCTTGGTGTGAAAGCCAACTGCACAGTTGAATGTAACGTCTCCTTCTTGGCTGGGATGATCAGGTTGCTTTAATGGTGGAAGGTTTTCTGTGGAGGGTGTGACTATGAGGAAATACATGTTCATTAGCTTTACCTAGAGCTCAGTTCTGGTTGGAAAGCCTCAGCTGCATTTTCTGAGACCTTCCTTGCCATTCTTGATAAAAACAGTGCGGAGCGGGGCGGCTAAGTGGCTCAGTGAGTAGAGCGTCGGCCCTGGAGTCAGAAGGACCTGAGTTCAGATCCGGCCTCAGACACTTAACCCACACAAACAAAAACCAGGTGGCACAGTGAGTAAGAGCGCTGGCCTCGGAGTTGGGATGACCCGAGATCAAATCCAGCCTCAGAAAATGAGCACCCACACATAAATAATGACTAGCTGTGTAACCTTGAGCAAGTTACTTAACCCCAATTGCTTAAAAAAAAAATTAAAAAAAAAAAAACAGTGCGGAGCTTCTGGCCCAGAAGACCTCTGGCTTCGGCTCTGAATTCTGATCAAGACTCCCTGAGTGACCCCCAGCCAGCCTGAGGCCCTGCTGTGGGCCTTGGCTTACTCCTCACTGGGCCCCACTCACAGAACTGTTTCAATAAAGGAGAGTACAAGGCTGTGTGAATGTTAGCTAATGTCTTTATGATGGAGAGACTTAGTGACCTGGCTGGAGGGGCATTGTGGAAGAAAATGGCCCCTGGGTGTATCAGTCCAGTGTGACTCTGGTCATTAGATTCCAAATAGGATTTGAGGAATTTGCCTGATGCAAATCTCAAGGGGACCATGGTCAGAGATCCCTGTTATTTGGGATGGCTGTGGTGACTGGATCACGGCCACTTCCTACCTACCTCTGGGCTAGGCTTTAAACCATATGGAATATCAGATTGTGAGTTTGGGATTTGGAGTCAGGAAAAGCAGAGTTCAAATCCCAGTTCAGCAATTTACTAGCTGTGAGACCTCTAAGGAACTGAGGCTTTTTGCTGGTCAAATATTTTGATTTTATCAGTGCCTGCTGGGCCTCTGTGCCCCACAGCAGGAACATTCACTCAGGAGTTTGTGTGCATACAAGGTGACCTATTCACAGAGCAGTCTAGTCTAGTTTTCTTGCCCATAATGGGCACCTGCTGTTTTTTCTCTCTTCTCACTTGCTACCTCAGACCAGGATTTGTGCTATTGTGAGGAAAGGAAAGAAAGGAGGGACTTTCGATTTTGGAGAAATACTTGCAGATAATTTGGTTTGGGAGTTTTTGTGGAGAGGGCAGAAACTTGAGGGATGGAGGTTCAAGCCCTTTTGGTTCCCTTGTGACAATTAACCAGTCTCTTTGGGGCCTTTCTCAATCTGCTGCTTCATGTGCTCTCACTATCCACCCCTCAGTCTCTTGCTGGGCAGCCTCTTCCAGCTCCTCCTCTCAGGCAAACTAAGCCCCAACAAGTAGCATCAGCACCCTTGACAGAGAGGCCTCCATAAAGAATCCTGTTCTTTGGGTCACTGTTTCATTATGGGTGAGTGTTAGCTCCTAGGGCTCCCAGTGGGTTTTCCCAGCTTGAAGCAAAACCTCTTGGAACAATAACATGAAAGTCCCCAAGCTTAAGGATTTTGTGGATTTACAAATTCTGAATTAGGGAAAACAAAATTGCTGTGGCGATTTAACAACCAGCTTGTTGCCCCACAGTAACCCTTTCACCCACCCCACCCCCAAACGCAGGCACACACTGGTATACCCCGTGAAACATTAGACTCTGGCTAGGGTCCGTGTGGCCATGAATAGTATATGCCTTGGCAGAGAGACTTTAGCCCAGTAGTTAGCACTCTCCAGGCCTTGTTTAGTTAGTTTGTACCGGTCTTCTACTTAATGATTTCCTCCTTCCCCCCCCAACCCCCTTATCTTCCCACTAGGGAAGCTGGTGGCACTGTGGGGAGAGCTCTGAGCCTTTGACACTTAGCATCAGTATGACCTTGGGCTAGTCCCTTTGCCTTAGTTTCCTCAGCTGCAGCATGGGGCTAATAATTGTGAGGATCAAATGGCATATTAAAAAAACAAACCCCTTATTGCAGTGCAGCCATTAGTCATGTCCGTCAGACCTTTGGATCACAGCACGCCAATGCTGTCTGGTACTTGGCAAAGAGTCTGGGGTGCTTGCCACTTCCTTCTCCAGTAGAGGAAATCAAACAGAGGTTAAGTGGCTGGCCTAATTTGAACTCAGTGCATAAAGCACTGCTGGCACATGGCAGATTCTATGTAAACACTTATCCATCCATCTCCTTCACCCCACAAGAACTTAAGCTCCTTTAGGCCAGGGACTATCTCACTTTTCTATCTGTATTCTTAGCAGCTAGTGAGGTGCTAGTAGCTAGAAGTACTTAATGAATGATTAATTAATTAATTAATTAGTGATTAAGCTCTGTCTTCAGGAGGAAAATGGAAGCACCCCACTGTAAGAGGCTGAAAGGTGAAAGGACAGCATCATACAGTGATGAGTGCAGTAGAATTAGGCATTCACAGATACAATAATGAGCAATGATAACTAATGGGACGACAATAACAATAACTAGTAATTTTATAGCATGTTGAGTTTTGCAAAACAGACATTGGGTCATCTGATCCTCATGCTACCCCTGGGACGTGGATGCTAGTGTTTTTATCCCCATTTTACAGATGAGGAAACTGAGGCAAACAGAAGTTAAAGTGTCCCAGGCAGGATTTGAACTCAGATCCTCATGCTGTCTACTATACCACTTAGCTGTCCCTAATATTTTCATATTCATGGGACAAAATATAGAACCTAGATGGGGCAGTGGAGGTAAAGCCATTTCTCCCACAGTGGTCCTCTGTGCCCTTCTGTTTGGTTGGTGGGAATTATGGCACAGATCATGGCCAAGTAACAATCTGAGGCCTAGAAGCTGGGCTGCATGGGGTCAGGAACCATGCTTTGGCATCTACCAAGGCTTGCCAGCTTGTTCCCTACTTCATACTGCTTGGGCCTCTTGGGTGGTGGCCACAGGAGTAGGACAAGGGTAGAGCCTGCCTTCCAGTACTTCTGAGAGCTCAAGGCCAATGAGGTGGTCTGTTCATTTTGGACTCCCCAGGCTGTGAGCCTGCTTCAAGGAAGTGGGCCAAGGAGCTCCCGGCACCTCTGCTCTGCTCTGTGTCAGTTCTTAGGGCGCCTGCTCCACTCCAGGGAAGGCCCTGGCTGCCAAGAGCAGCCAGCCACCTGTGACCTACTTTTCGAGGTGGGGATTCAGGGGTGTGACTCCTGCTGGGCAGGAAGCAGCAACTTCTCTAGCTCCTGAACCTTCAGTGCCTGCCCTTTGCCATAGCTGAAATGGACTATCCAGGAGAAAAGGGTCCATGCATTAGGAAGACAGGCCTGCCTCCAGTCCAGGAAGAAGGGGGAGCTTTGTAGCTGGAGCACAGCCCTTCTCTGGGATTTTAGTGAACAGTCATGCTTCATATTTGGCTACTTTTGTCTGGCAGTCAAATATTCTTTTCAGTCAGTTCGTCCATTGAGATGCCCGATCACAAACCCCCTCTTTAGAAGACTGTTAGAGGCCAGTAATGAAAGGGGCAGATTTAGACTAGATTATTCCAGGTAAAAACTAGGCCATCCAGGCCTGCTGCTTTAATTTGGGACCAACATACACCACAGTGTATATTGCTTGGACCATTTATCTCTTCCTATCATAAATGAATGAAGGACTAAAGGAATGAAGGAAGGAAGGAATGAAAAAGTAAAAGCCTTTTTTATTTATGAAAGTATTACTTTGTGCTGAGAAGATAGCCATGGTGTCATAGGGTCACCTAAATATTGCGGGGGGGCGGGGTTTCTCACCAATCTGGACAGCAGAACCATAGGGCATAATTTCCAGAGATTGGCTGAGCTTCCTCCAGCCATGTGGTCTCCGGAGTCCCTTTAAGGGTGTGATGGGGGAAGGGGCAGCCTAATGGTAGTAGGAGTTCATGACTGGCAGTGTAGATCCCTTATTTAAAATTCTAACTTAGACACAACAATAATAAAATCTTCTGTTTAGGTTTGTAAAGTCATTTATTACTTCGTTTGATCCTTAGAACCCTGGGAGGCAGGTGCTATTATTATCACCTACATTTTACTGGGGAGACAGAGATTAAGTGGCTTCCAGTCCCAGATTTGGACTCCGCTCTTGCTCACCTCTGCCCAGCTGCCTGGCAAGTCACTTCTCTTCCTAGTAGCTCAGTTTCCTCATCTATAAAATGCTATTTAGGGGTCCCAGTGCCCCGAAACCTCAACAGGGAGGATGATATTCTTACTTACAAGGTTATGATGATGATAGCAGTGACCATGGTGCTTGTCTGATTCCCATTACAAGACAGGAAGCATCTTGAGGAGAGGGGCAACATCTTACTATTTTGTATGCCTTAACATAGTGCCTAGTAAATCAGAGGGTATCAATCATCATTTATTGAAGTGAACTTTAATAACTTTGCAAGTGACCCTAGAACAAATCCTTTTATTAAAGGGATTTGTTCTGTGAAGTTTGGATTCAAAGGGCCCCACTTGAGGATCTGGAGGGCCACATGTGGCCTCCAGTCCATAGGTTCCCCATCCTTGGTAGGGCAATAGCAGGTTTGCTGAATTTACCATTAGAGGACATGAGGTCAAAACCCAGCGCTGCCACTTCTATGCACTTGAACTTGGCCAAACACCTTCACCTTGCCAGGTCTCAGTTTTCTCATCTTTAAAATGAAGGGTTTGGTTCCATGAAATGAGTTGTTGTGGGTAGTTGACATGTTTCCCAGATCAATCTGTGTAAATGCAACATCCCCCCTTCACTCCCTATGTTTTCTATAAGAAATAATCTTCTCAGGGTAGATCTGGGAGCTCGTCTGGCATGAAGACTTTGCTCTTATTTTCACAGATTTTGTCCTTTCACTGATTAACTATGAAATTCATCCTTGCTGGACCAATAGTTTCCACCAGTATCCCATAGACGACATAGATTGTACAGGAGTCTAGAGTCAGCAGTCAGGGAAATGGAAACAATTGAGCAATTCATGCACCAGATTTCAGTTTAGACTTCTGTAAAAAAGGATAATCATTTGCAGTTTCAATAAGATTCAGGTCTCATAATGAGTATCTCACTGAGATACTCACCCTTTGAGTCACCTGGTCCCAAACCCGAGTCCCAGCTCTTCCACTTAGTAGCTTTGTAGCCTCAGTTTACTCAAATGTAAAATTCAGACTGGGCTAGAGGATCTCCCCAGGCCCCTTCCAGCTCCAGTAGTCCATGTTTCTCTGGTGCAGACTTAATCCCAGCACATCCAAATAAATGCAAGATATGGCTTTTGACTAACAGATCTCAGTCATTAGACCAACAAAGGCCCAAAAACTTTTCCCAGTTCAATTCACCAAACCTTCATTCAACAAACATTTATTAACCACTGGATGGGAGCTGATGTAAAGGCTATAGTGGTGTGGCTAGGCCCCTCCTAGAGGCATTTCCTCAGCAGTCTTCCTTTGTGCAGTCTTCTGCCCAACCATTCCTTCTTTCAGTTTAGGAATGTTCATAATTAAATATTCATTTAGGGCTGTTGTCTGTTTACAAAAAATAGTTTTAAGCCTTGTATGAAATGATACAAATTGAAAAAAGGATGAGGATTCAGTGGAAGAAACACCCTTTATGAAGCACTTTTTGTGCTAGGCAGAGTGCTAAATGCAGGGCATACAGAGCACCAACGGGGAGTTCCCTACCCTCCAGGAGCTTACTTTCTAATTGGGAGGGACCACAGCTACACAGGCTTGGCAGTGTGAGTTAGAAGACCTGTGTTCAGATCTCTCCTCATCACAGCCTCACTGGTGAGTCACTTAACCCATCTGGGCCCCAGTTCCTCTTCTATAAACTAGGGGAGCTGGACTGCATGGCCTTGGGCTCTAAGCCACTGGCCCACCCTGCTCAGACCTCCCATCCTCTACCCCCACCAGCCATAGTTCACTTGACAACATCGCCATCTGGTGGCCCAGAGACTGAAGTTCCAGAGAGACTCTAAGGCAGCCTTACACCCCCTGGACTGAGAAGGGGGCCTCTCTGGAGACCTTGGCCTTAATTTAATTTACAGAAAATTTACTGGGCTTTTCTTTTTCTTTTTTTTTTTCTTTTTTTTTTGGAGGGCAATTGGGGTTAAGTAACTTGCTCAAGGTCACATGGCTAGGTTTTTGTTTGCGTGTGTGTTAAGTGTCTGAGGCCAGAATTGAACTCGGGTCCTTCTGACTCCAGGGCCAACGCTGTACTCACTGCGCCACCTAGCCGCCCCTCTGGGCTTTTCTAGAGGACTGGCAAACAATACCTGCCACCCGCCCTTAAGTCCAAAGGTTCAGATCCTTATATAGAGGCATAAACTTCAAGAGACCCCAGCAGCCCCATTTCACAGATGAGGGAATTGAGGGTCAGCCGATGGTCAGACCCCAAGTCCAGTATTCTTTCAGGCACACGCACATACTCATGTCTGACGAACCAAGTGCTGAGAGCAAAGGCTGAGTTTTGTGTTCTGTAAAGTTGCTGGCTGAGGAAATGGCAGTTTTTCCCATTCTTTGGCAACTTCATTACTAGCTTAGTTTCTTGAAAAAAAAAAAAAACACCTGAAAAACACCTCAAACACCTTTTCTAGGTGACTTTATTACTAGACTAGTTCTTAAAAAAAAAAAAAAAAAGTAAACACCCAAAAAGGGCATTTCTAGATGACTTCATTACTGATTTAAAAATAAAATAAAATAAAAAACACACCAGAAAAGAACATTTACATATTATACAACAGAATATAAGAGCTTTACATATGAAACTGAAAATCTCCCCTTCATGCTGCTTGCTTTAAAAACAACTACGACTGTATAATGAAGTCTGCAATTTAATTTCAGTACTGCCCTCCTGGTCTATGTTCCTTTTTGAACTGCCTTCTGATCCTTTTTTCTAATGCATAGAATTTTGTATCACTAAAGAGAACTACCCAAGATTCTCTGAAATCGTCTCTTTCATTCTTTCTCTTACCTCACTGTAATATATCGAAGTTTGTTCAGCTACTCTCCAGGTGTCTAAGAGAGGCCCTTAGATCCTGGTTCTTTTTCTTCCCTCCTCCTTCCACCCCCCCCCCCGCCCCCCCCCCACACTTTTAATCATCCCCTTCTAGGTCAGAAAATTTGTTTTGCTAGTGACTATTCCCTCCCTAGATTATCATGCCTTTTATGCCTCAATCGCCCATATCCACAGGACATTTCCAGATATCCAAAAGATTACCCAATGGTCTACCCAGCTACTGGCCTTCTTGGCTAGCCAGGTCAGAGGAGAAATAGCTTAAAGTTAGGCCTGGAAACTGGCAGCTGGGAAGAAGGAACATTCTTGGAAAGGTTATGTTGTTAAAATGATGTCAGAAAGAAAGACAGATCTTGATGCTGCACGTGGAGTAAATCTGCAGTCAGGGAAACCGAGGGCTGCAGGAGGAGAGTGGGAGGGCACCGAGAGAACTTTGTACTTGCAATTGGGAGACTTCCTTTTGGAAGGCCTTGAAGCCTACTGGTTACAGACATGAGAGGAGGCAGCCTGGTGAAGGGGAAATGGCATGTGATTTACACTGGTCTTGTTGAAGTTTAGGGGTGCCGGGACCCCAAAGTAGTGACATGTGGGAAATGAATTTAGCTCAGGCCTTCTTTCAGCCAAAGACAAGGTTTATTAGAACACAATCCTCCATGTTGACCAGACTCTTAAGGAAGCTGAACATTTGTGATGCTTGTCAATACAAGGGAGCCAGATTGAATCTGAGCTATTTAATGGGGGGACAGAAGACTGCGAACAGAGAAAGAATCTAGAAGGAATTAAGGGTGGTCTAGGGTGGGACCAGGTGTAGACTATGAAAGGGAAGTTAATTAACTGGGAAGGGCCGATTGCCCCAGGCAAACGCCAGAGACCTGGGCCACATGGGAAAGTCCAGATCCCAAAGACTTGATCTTTTCCTTTGGAGGTTCTGATCCCATCCCTATCAGTCTGAGGACCTGGATTCTAATCCTGCTTCTGCCATTGGGTATGTAACTTTGGGCAAGAGGACTTCAGATCCTTAAGGGGCTGGAGCAGTTCCTTCCTACAACTAATTCTAGCTATGTGACCACAAGAAAACTACTGAACCTCTGAGCCTCTGTAAAACAGGGACAATAAAACTTTCTAAATGATTTTTTTTTTCAGTAAATATTCCCCATTCCCCAATAACAATATTCTTCCCCAATAATAATATTCCCTGATAACAGTAATGTCATCAGCAGTCCCAGCCTATTAGAGCAGGGCACTGAAATACTTATTTTTACTAGCAAGATGATGCAGTATCTTTTCACAGTTCCTTTTTGACAGTGTGGCCCAGTGCCTGAGTTTTCATTCAGAGCAGCACCCTGCTTAGTACATAATGTTGAAAATAAATATAGTGTATCATAGTACAGATACCTTTTTTTCCCTTTTATTAAGCTATCCCTCCAAAAGCCCTTCCACCACTGCGAAAGCAAAATAAACCATGAAAAATAAAGCGCTGGATGCAGACCAGCAAAATAAATCGCCACACTTGCTACATCTGAAGACATCTATCCCTTCTATGTTTTGGGTTAATCAAATCTCTCTCAGCAGGTAAGTGAAATGTTTCATCTTCATTCTTTTAGACTTGTGATTTATCATAAAGTCTATCATTTGCAGTTATTTTTCTCCATAATATTATCATTGTGTAAGGCAGCTGAGTAGTGCAGTGGACAGAGCAAGCAGCCTGGAGTCAGAAAAACCGGAATCCTCCAACACTTACCTAGTTTTGTGACCTTGGACAAGTCATTTAAGCTGTCTGCCTCAATTTCCTCATATGTACAATGGGGATAATAATAGCATCTACCTCACACTCTTGTTGTGTGATCAATAAAGTGCTTACTTAGCAGAGGGCCTGGCACATATACCAAATGCTATAAAAATGTCAGCTCTGTTTACTGATTCTCTGATTCTCCTGGTTCTGCTCACTCAATTCCACCTTAGTTCAAAGAGGTCTTCCCAGTTTCCTATGACATTTTCTATTTAGTAATTTCTTATGGCATAATAATATTTCCTTACATTCATGTACCACAATATGTTTGGCCGTTACCCCATTTAGGGTTTTCTTGGCAAAGATACTGGAGTGCTTTGTCATTTCCTTCTCCAGCTCATTTTACAGATGAGGAAACTGAGGCAAAGAAGGTTAAGTGACTTGCCCAGGGTCACACAGCTAGGGAGTGTCTGAAGTTGGTTTGAACTCAGGAAAAGGCTTAAAACAAAACAAAACTTAGTACTTAGCTGAACATTTGATATTTAACACTGGGTTCCTGGTCAGGTGTGGGTGGGTGTGCTCTGACATCTCCCTCTCTTAGATTGTGTGAAAGAAGGAAAGAATTTAGCAAGTAGATGTGTTGGAGGAGGAAGAGTGGGTTAGGGCAGAGTAGAGAGAATTCCAATTACCTAATATTTATTGTTCTTGCTAGGGAATTAATTGAGAAGCAAATTTGTTGGTTTGCTTCCTCACTTGCAAACAGTAGGGAGGGCCTGTCTCAACCTTAAGCCCTGTACCGAGCAGCTTGTTCAGGGGTCCAGCCTCCAGGCTGAGCTCGGGCTCCTCATCCTGCAGAGATGGTTTGCAGAACTCTGCCAGGCTATTATTAGGGCATTGAGTGACTTCTGGGGTATGCACAGAATCTTCTTCCTCCCTCAAAGATGTCAGCTTCACCTTCTTTTACACAACAATTCTTCGTGATCATGGCTTAAGGATTTCCTGGGAAGGATTAACTCTGCAGCTCTTCGCCCCCCGCCCCCCCAGGTTCTGTGACTGTGATTTTTTACGTTTCAATGTCTCTGTTTGGTGACCCTTCTCTGATTTCCAAGCTTAGCTGAAGAAAGGTTGACAGTGAGCCAGTTTTCATCCCTGACATGCTGCTTGCTGGAATTCTTATAAACCAGGAATCAAGTCATAGTAAACCTTCCTAGGTGCCCATCTCTGTAGAGGCAGCTAGGCGGGGCCATAGTGCACAGAGTGCTGGGCCTGGACTCAGGAAGAACTAGAGTTCAAATCCAGCCTCACATTCACTAGCTATGTGACCTTGAGCAAGTCACTTGACCTCTGTTTGCCTCAGTTTCCTCAGAGATAAAAATAGCATCTTCTTCTCAATGTAGTTGTGAGGAACAAATGAGATAATACTTTAAAGTTCTCAGCCCCGGGCCAGGCACATAGTAGGTGTTTTAGGAATGCTATTGTTGATTTCATTTCAGGGGGCTGTCCAGGAGGAGGGAGTAGAAAGGTCAAGAGAAACTGCCTTGGGAAGATGGCAGTAGAATTCTTCTCAAGACTCCCCTATTTTCCTTTCCCAACCCTGTTGACCATAGACCTGACTACTGTATTCCTTGGACAGTTGGAGGACATACCTCATGGATAGATGTCCATTGTAGCCACTCCTGTTGGATAGAATGCTATAAAGACGCTGTAGCAATAAGATAAAAAGCAACTGAGGGAATAAGTCTGGGCAGAGAAGAAACAAAGTTGTAGCTTTTTGCAGATGATATGATGGTATACTTAGAGATTCCTTAAGAGTCAACTAAAATTAATTGAAACAATAACTTCATCAGAGTTGAATAACATAAAATAAATCTACATAAATAATGAGCATTTGTTATGTATTACCAACAAAACCCAGCAGGAAGAGAGAGAAAATTTTCATTTAAAATGACTACAGAATGTATAAAATAGTTAGTAGTCATTCTTTATACCAAGACAGAGAAGAACTATGTCAATACAACTATGAAACAATTTTTATGGTAATAGAAACAGACCTAAATAATTGGAGAAAGATTAATTGCTCATGGGTAGGCTAAGCCAATATAATAAAAATGATAAGACTGCCTAAATTAATTTGCTTATTTGGTATAAATAAATAAATACAAATCAAGCTACCAATAAATCACTTTATATAACTAGAAAAGGTAATAATGAAATTTATCTGGAGTAACAAAAAGTCAAGACTCTCAAAAAATGTAATGAAAAAAGTTGGGAAGGAAGGAGCCCTAGCAATACCATATCTCAACTTGCATTACAAAGCAGTAATAATCACAATTGTTTGATACCAGTTCAAAAAGGGAAAGTTCAGTTGGTATAATATAGTGGGCACAAATGTAATTGTATAATATTATGCTTTTAGGACAAAGAGATCACTTTCAGAAAAACCTAGAAGTTCTTAGCTGAAGCAATACAGAGTAAACAAAGGACAGACAATATATTCTAGAACAACATTGTGAAGATGTCCAATTTTCAAAGACTTAAGAACTTCTGATCAATGCAGTGTGACTAAGCATGATTCTAGAGGACTGATAAGAAGAATGAGATCTATCTACTGTCAGAGAGTGGACAGACGAAAAAGCAGAACAAGACTTCTTTCTGGACCTGTCCAGTGGGAATTTGTTTCTGCTTGACACTGCATATTAAAAGACTTGTTTTTCTTCACCCAACCTTCCCCTCACCCCTGATGGGTGCTTGTTAATTTTTTAAAAATTATTTTTAGACACACAGCATGAATTGACAATTCTAAGCTCTCCTGCCCACGTTCAAAACAAAATGAAAAAAGATTAGGCCCAGTAAAAGAATGCAAGGTCGTTGTGTGCTGTCTTCAGAGTGTCCCCAACAGGTGACCTCGCCCTGCCACACACAGTGTGTTCTGATCCCAGCAGAAGAAACCTACCTATTCTAGAATGATCTTTTGTGATAACACGTTTATGTAGAGAAGAAACAGATGTTTTTGAGGCCAGACTGGAACGTGGAGAGGACAACGGACACCTCCAATAACCATGTAGTGAGGGGATGCTGATGAAATCTGCACGTTCTGAAGTCTAAAAAAATGTATAAAGCTGAAGAATGGGGGAGACATTGTTTGATGGGGTTTTGTTTTGTCTTTTGGGGAGGGAGCGAAGAGGGAGGTATGTGAGTGTGTATGTGTGTGTACGTGAGTGTGCATGTGTGTGTTTTTCCTGGCTCAGAAAAGAGGCCAAGTATACATTTGCATATTCTTGTTCATTCTCTCTGTAAGGTTCTCTCTCTCTCTCTCTCTCTCTCTCTCTCTCTCTCTCTCTCTCTCTCTCTGTGTCTTTCTGTCTCTCTGTCTCTGTCTCTCTCGTCCCTTGGTCTCTGGGTTTATCTCTGGCGGTAGTTAGCTTTCCTCTACTCTAAGAGCCTCAAAGTATCTCTCATCCATCTTTTCTCCTTAGTCTGGAGTTGCAGGACACCCCAGAAAGCATGGTCTAGGGGGACCCTGAGAAAAGATCCTCTCTTCCAGGAGGCACTTCTTTGGGACAAGCATCTGCTTCCCTTCCCAGTGCCCTGTGCATGTGTCTATGTACCTTCTCCCTGTCATGAGCCCTGGTTCCTGTCCCTGCTGTCTATGTTCTCTTCTGGGCTAATGTATATGAATCACTATTAGATACAGTTAAAGCTAAGTTTAGTTGAGCAAATTCTATTAAACTTTTTAAAGTTAACAAACCTTTCTTTTCTTTCCCTCTTTCCTCCCCACCCACTAAAAAGAAAAGAAAAATAAAATTTTTGTAACAAATATGCAGTCAGGCAAAACAAATTCTCACATTGACCCTGTTAAAAAATGTACATCTGATTCTTCATCCTCAGTCAGTCAGTCAATTGCCATTTATTAAATGCCTGCTCTGCAGGGTGGCTAGGTGGCACAGTGAATAGAGCACCAGCCTTGGAGTCAGGAGGACCCAAATTCAAATCCGGCCTCAGACATAACACAAAAACTAGCTGTGTGACCTTGGGCAAGTCACTTAACCCCAATTGCCCTACCTTCCCTCTCCAAAAAGAAAGAAAGAAAAAATGCCTACTATGTGCCAGGCACTAGGGTTATAAAGAAAGGCAAAAAAACAGGCCAACCCTCTTAGAGCCCACATCTCAGAGAAGGTGGGTAGCACAGTGGGAATGGGCAACATATAATTCCATTTTAATAAACCTTGACTCACATGTTTGCCTTTCAGCAGAATTGTCCTTAATATGATCAATATCCTTAATTTTGTTTGCTTATTCAGTTTGCACTCTTATTTGCAGAGAGCCCCTGTGCCTGTAATTCATTGTGAACAGTCAGGATTGTTATTGCCGATGGTCTTAAAAGATCCCAAATTCTGTGGATTCTGGGCACATGCATCCAGGAAGCACATGTCAGCTGCTGGCAGAGCATTTGAAAAAGAGAGAAGTTTCACTGACTTCCTTATCTGAGTACAAGCCCTAATCAGTCTTTAGCCCTTTGATCTGTTTCCCCAGCGACTCATTTACGGGTGAAAGAGGATTTTTTTTCAAGGATAATTTCCATAAACAGCAATCAATCTTTTCATATAGTTAAGTCAAACTTTCAGAGCTGGGAGGGACCTCAGAAGTCATGGGGGCCAAACCACACCTGAGCAGAAATGATCAACAATTTCCCTGGAAAAAAAAGTTGTCCAAGCCTCAACTTGAAGATTCTCAGTAACTGGGAACTCCCTACCCACAGAGGCAACCCAGTCCACTTTGGGACTGCGTCTGTGGTTAGGAGGTTTTTTCTTATGTGGAGCTCCTTGTCCAAGAGACAGCCCTGTCCCTCCCCAACCCAAAGCTTTCTCTTGATCTGGCTGAATGTCCCCAGTTCTTTCTCTGATCCTCATACAGTCCTTTTTTCAAGTCTTATCTCTTTTCTGGAGGCCCTCTTTTGGGTCTAGCTCATCAACCAAAACACCCCAAATTTAAAAGTGGGTCTCGTGTATGACTTTCTTGGGAAGTCCATTTTTTCTTTTTTAATTTCAGTTTTGGTCTGTGTGAAGGAATGTAGTTTTGCTTTTTTGGTTTTTTTTAACCTTGAACATATGCATTGCATACTGGCCTGTATTGTCCTCATATACCACATTATATCTCCTGGTTCTTTGCTTTGGCTTACAGGTGATCTATTTTTCAGGCCTGGAGTGTTTTTCTTCCTCACCTGGAGTGTCTTTAGGAGTCAACTGATTCCTTCCAATGTTAGTATCCTCCTCTAGTACCTTTTTGCTTTTTTTTTTTTTTGGAGGGCTATTGGGGTTAAGTAACTTGCCCGAGGTCACACGGCTAGGTTTTTTTTTTTTTTTTGGTTTATGTATGTGTTAAGTGTCTGAGGCTGAATCCGAACTCAGGTCCTTCTGACTTCAGGGCCAGCGCTCTACTCACTGAACCACCTAGCCGCCCCTCCAATACCTTTTTTTAAAAAAAAAAATGACTATTTACTTATGTGTGGACACATTGTTGTTGTTCCTTATTTTGGAAGAAGACCAATGACATCCCTGGTGATGGCTTGACTTGCCCATGAATTGGATTTAAGTGAGGCAAAGTTGCACAAAGTTGTCCACCTTGTTCCCTTTTCCAAAGTCATCAAAGTAGTGGCAAGACAAAAAGACAAAAATCAAGATGACTAGTGATGGCCAGGAATGCAGTGGATGATTTTGGCAACTGGTTGAATAGGGGGAGAGAGACCAGTAGAGGATGACTTTCAGGTTGAGAATCTGTATGGTCAGAAGAATTGTGGATGCCCTCTACAGAAATAGGGAAGTCAGGAAGAGGAAGAGACTTAAGGAGGGGAGAATGTTTTCATTGTATTGACTTTGTAGCCAATAGGGTGACCTAAGGGGCATCTAATTGGAGATGTTCAGTTGGTGCTTGATGTAGGACTGGAGCTCAGAAAAGAGACTAAAGCAAGATATAGAGTCGTCTATGTATAGGAGACATTTGTATAGAATTAATCATCGAAGCCATAGATACTAATGAGATAAATCACTGAGAACAGTGTGTAAAGAGCAAAAAGAAGACTCATGGTAGAGCCTTGGGGGATAGCTATGGTTTGGAGAAAGCATTTGGATCAGGCGTTGGGAACCCGTGGCAGGTTAATTTTACAATTTCCATAATTAATCATAATGAAATTATGAGGCTCCCCAAATAGGTAAGGGAAAACCAAGATATGAGCAATGTCACAAAAGCCAAGGAAAACAGGATCCTGGAGTGGAGGTTGGTCAGAGTTCAAGAAGAGTGAGCTCTGAGAAAATATCATTAGATTTAGCAAGAGATGGTTGGTAACATTGAAAAATGAAGTTTCAGTTGAGTAAGAAAGTTGAAAATAAGAGCTGAGAAGTGAACGAGAAGAAAAGGACGCATCTTGACATGGGAGAAGAGATACAAAGATCTCTTGAGCCTCTGGGAACTGGGGGAGGAGCAGGAAGACAACTCTACTAAACAACTGCTTTTTGCTTTATTTTATTTTAAGGGGGAAGTACTGTGATTTTGTTAATTTCCAGAGCAGAATAGAATAACTTTGAACAGGATTTCTGTGAAGGGGACGATCCAGTCATTATTAGATCCGTGGTGGATTAAAAAATCATAAGCTTATGGGAACAGACACCAAGAGCTTTTCCTGCAGAAAGCAAGAAAATTCCATTCTAAGAGCAACAGCGGGGTCACAAATGACAATGCATTTACTCCCCTTCAGGTCGGAAAGATTAGTTCTTGACAGCATGAAGGGGATTTAGATTTTCTGAGAAGCGATCATTCTTCAGATTGCCCTGACTGTCTCTGCCTAGCACTGCTGATGATGGTTCTGCTTCTGAGCTTAGTGCAAACTTCCGTTTTCACAACAGGGGTTTCCTAACTGATCCTTAACCCTTTTGATCCTTACTGGCTACAGGTTAAAGTTTAAGATCCCCCTCAGATGAATCAGTGAATAAAGCCTGACCTAGCCACCTTTATCCTGATAGGTTTACATGTAAATACCAAAATCATACTCATAGCCTTGATTCCCCAAGGATATTTGCACAGCATTAACTTCAAGGTGTTCAGATGAGTCCATGCGGAATTTACTGTCTTGGGGCAAATTTTTTTTTTAGGACAGAAATTTTGCAGGGGTAGATTTTTTTTTCTCCTTGAGCTTGAGGGAGGGACTCAGAACATTTAGCCCTCAGGTGCCATACTTCATTTGTAAAACTAGACATTCTGTTTTTCACTTTTTCTTTTGAGAAGGTCAAAGGTCACAAGAACTTAGCTTTGGGGCTCTTTAGTTTCTATTTCCTTGCACTGTTAGTCCCTTCAGTTTTATCTACCACAGACATAAGGAGTAACCTGGCATAAGGAGAAAAGATTTATCATTAACTGCATGTATGCCATGTGAGTGAGTGCTTAATGCTCTATTGGCAGGATAAATTGCATCCCAAGGCACCCCTGATGCTCAGAAAAGACTATATTGGTGTGAATTTCCTGAACATTTAACTTTGATTTTAATTCAAGACTTTGTCAGAGTCTAAGGTAAGAACTATTTATTTAAGTCACTCCTGTAACAAGCATTATGTTTTTATTGCTTGATGCTAGGAAGGGAAATGAGCTCCAAAGCTGAATCCACTCAGAGAGAGTGATGGTATGAGGAGCTGCTGCGGGTCCCAGCACTGGAGCAGTGAGTGGTCCCAGCTTTCCTTAGTCATCTTCATAACCAGTTGGCAGAGGATTGACCCATCGGTTGTGAAAGAGAGTGTGGTTACCGTCTCCCCATGGGAAGGGCTTAGTCCGGATTCGGAGGTGGCTGTAGGGGATGAACTTGGGTTTCTTATGGGGAGTCTTGGATTTCATGTAGCAATTCACTGTACTAACCGCCACACAGGGGAGGGCAATGCCAAAAGTGAGCACCTTCCATAAACGGGCAGTGCCCTCCTCGTTGCCTTCCATGGAAGCACTGCTTGAGACTGTCCGCCCAACTAGAGCTCGGCCCTGGCCCAGGAATGTCAGCATTCGCCTGCCTGCTGTTACCACCATCTTCTAACAGTTGTCTAGAAGCTTGTAGGAGACTTTAAATCAGAACCAAGAGAACCAAACAGTAGAGACCATACTTAGGAATTCTCTCCACTGGGTAAAAATATAAGTCCCCCGTTCCATAAATTCAGGCCTGAAGATCTGAAAGGGGCCCGGAACAAAGAATATAGAATGTTTAGGCTGGAAGAAACTTAAAATATAGGGTCATAAAAGGTTAGAATGTTGCCACTAGGAGGGACCTCAGAATATGGGATCACAAAAAGTTTGAACCTGAATTTAATTCTGTTCATTTGTAGAGCAACAATCAAAGGAGTTACTTCTCATATCAAGTTGATGAGTTCACTGGGAGCTTAGCCTTTGGGACTTTAAATGTAAAGGGTGATCACTGAAGTTTCTACAATCAATTTGATGAGATTTTAGAAACCATGTCCCTATAGAACTTCTCAATCTGAGGCTCATGAATGCCTCTAAAGGGTCCATGTATAGGTTTGGGTGGGGGGGGAGATCATGAACTTAGTTGGAAAAATAAATGTACATCTTTATTTTTACTAACTTCTAACTAAATTTAACATTTCCTTCAACTATGAATGTAGGAAACAAACATTATTCTAAGAAGGAGTCCATAGGCTTCACCAGCCCACCCAAAGGGTCCCCTGTGTGAAAAAGCTAAGAATTCCTGCTATAGAGGGTACACATGCCCATTTAGCACCTGACCAGAGGAACAAAAGACATTAAGTCAGTGATTGAGGTCGCCCCTAGAACAGAGGGGATGGTTTAAAACCACGGAGACGGTTCTGATTAACGAGGGCTACCTTTAAGATGAATTAGTTAGCTCTTAGGAGAACTCTTAGGGAGGAATCACCCCTTTGCATTAGCCTATAAAAACACATGTTCGATGAAGACATGCTCTTTTTCTTTTTTGTCCCTTTTGTCCTTTTTCTGGAGACCTGACAATACAGTAGGGACAGCTACCCTCTTTACTACCCTATGAGTCATTAACAAATTCCTTATGGTAAAGGCAGATATATGCTCACCCACATGGCCCAAGGAGAGAGGTCCTCACCACCTCTGCCTATAGAATCCCATCTTTGCCACTGTGGGGCATTAGGAAAGTTACAACCCCTCTGGGCCTCAGTTTCTAAATCTGTAAAATGAGGGAGCTAGATGAGATGACCTTGAAAACCCCTAAAAAGCACTAAATCTATGCTCCTATCATCCTATTTCCCCCCCTTTCTGAGCACAGGTCAAAGAGAGACCCGAGGGAAGTTTTTACAGGCCCAAGAGATGTCCACAGCTGAGGCAGTAGTATAATATCAAGGGTTCCTGTAGGGAATGTAAAGGGTAAAGAATGGGCAGGAAAATCAGCTGGTTAAGGATGTATATAACCTTGCATATGTGTATATATACACACATGTGTATGTATACATACAGACAGACAGACAGACAGATATACTATATACATACACATAGGCAGTGAGAACATTCACACCTAGACACAAGGAACAGCAGAAATATTGTGGTAGGAGAGCTCAGGATGTGTTGCAAGGATGGAGAGCTGTACTATTTAATTGTAGAGTACACGGCAAGGCACTACATGACTCAGTGGACAGAGTGCTGAGCTTGCAGTCAGGAAGGCTGGTGTGATCCTGGCCAAGTCACTTAACCCTGTTTGTCTTAACCCAAGGCAATAGCAAACCACTCCAGTATCTTTGCAAAGAAAACTCCATGGACAGTGAGGTCCATGAGATCACAAAGAGTCGAACATGACTGAATGATTGAACCCCAACAACAACAAATAGAGGGCTTGGTTGTGTTAATATGAGAATAAGTTAGAAAGGCAGTGTGTGCTTCACTTTGGAAGACCTCAGATGTCAGACAAAGGTTTAGAATGGGAAGGGGTGGACCGGAGAGATCTAGTCCAATGCCTTCTAATTAAGGATTAGGAAACCAGCCCAGTGTCTTGTGGCAAAGGCAGACATACTATACTTGCCTTTGTGGCCAGGACAATGTCAGTGCCTGAACCCCAGCTCTAGGTGGGGGTGGAGGGTGCTTCTCTGGTAAATCCATTTTCAGGAGTCCTCAAATCTAGTCTTAGCTAGAGAAGGCAGACTTTCTGGCAATATGGCCACAAAAGCTTTCCTTTCAGCCAGAGAAGGGAGAAGACTTGGGCAGTATCAGCTTCAGGAGGTGCCCCTCAGGTAGCCCTTGGTACTAGAGCTAGGCTTCTGATGATCTCTGAAGAGCAGAGGGATCTCCTGAGTGTTCCTTGGAGAAGTGATTCATCCCCTAGACCCTGGCAGCTGGAGGAATAGGAGAAGATAAAGTCTCGGGTGGCAACAAAAGGCTGGGTCTTTCCTTTTGTATTCTTCTAGATGAGTGGGTGGAAGGCCTGTCCCCTTCTAGCAGGCATAGCCCGGGAGGATGCTTCCCTCCCACGCACAGATCCATCCCAGCTGGGGGGCGCTAGAAGTCTGACAGCCGGCTCTGGGGGAAAGTGGGCCTTGACAGAGAGGGAGGAGACTTTTGTTGCTGTCTTGTGGCCTTTGGTCAGGCCCTTTCTGTGGATTTTGTTTTTGTTTGTGGTCTGTGGGTCCTTTGCCTTTTCTTCTGTTTCTGTAGGGGTAAATCAAGAGCCTCCAAAACCTAATATCTGCAATTGTTATTTTGTGTAGCTCACACAGGAGCCAAGAAACCCTTTATGTCTTAGGAACAAACTCTGCTCAATGATTGGCTCTGGATGGGGGAATCATGAGCCAAAGTGAGGGACCTTTAGGTGTGGCCTCTAGGATGGATATGCTTCCCCAAACTTGGGAGCCCTGAGGCATGAATTACACAACAGAAATTCCTACTAAGGGGAAGGCATTATGGGAAGTGCTGGGCTCACAAAGATAAAACAGAAACAGGCCCTGTTCTCTGATAGGGTTTGATCTCTTGGAAAACACAGCACAGATAAGAGGAAGGACTTGATGAGATTACTAACAGTTAGGGGCATCAGGGCCTTCCCTTCACAGAAGAGGTGGTGCCCGAGTCAAGTTCTTAAGGAACCTTAGAGGTCATCTAGTTTGATTCCCTCATTTTATAGATGGGGAAATTGAGGTATGGAAGAGACTTTCCCAAGGTTGGCATAGGGTAAGGCTTCCACATTCTTCCACATTATTAGTTGTACACTACAACAAACTGAGGGTGTGGAATTGTAGGGGCCAGGCTAACCTGTGGAATAATAGAAAAAGAGCAGGGAAAGACAGGGTTCCACAGACAAGGTATTTGACCCAGGAATCCCTCCCCTTCCACCTCCTTCTTAGCCCTCCGACTGTAGCAAAGCCATCTCATTTGGTCATAGACTTGCAATATTTTCCAGACACTTGTGCATCATAAGCACAAAATAAACTACTTGCTTGGAGGGAAGTGAATTCCTTAGATCTTTCTTGGAGCCATGTGATGTTAACACTAGCCTGTTGGCTTGAGGGTCAGAAGGCCTGGGCTCAGATCTCATGCCTGCTGCTTCCTTCCTGGGAGAAAGGATTAGACTAGACCTCTCAGATCCCTTCAAACTCTAGAACCCCTAGCCTTTGCCGGCTATTCCAGGCCTTCCAAAGTGAAGCACCGCCTTCCCTTCCTAACCTAATCTATATTAATCCCAAACAATGTACTCCCCCTCCCAATGTCATTCATCCAAGCAACAGCAACAATTTATATTAACTCAGTCTTTTGCACTCTATACTCTATCTAAACTAGACTACCTTCTATCCCTCTAACACACCCTGAGCTGTCCTGCCTCCAAGCTTTCACTAGGTCCTATGTCTAGAATGCCTTCACTCATCTTCCCCACACCCACCTACCTTAATCCATTGATGTTCCTGCCCACTCTTTAATTACCAGCTCAACTGCAGCCTCCCTAATAGAACCCAGTCTCATGTTTGATAATTATGCATTTGTATCTTAACTCCCTCCTTTACGTAGTTATGTCTTACCTAGACCTTCTCTTGCACTTAGCACCTACCTTGATGCCCTCAGGAAATGTTTGAATTAACAACTAAATGAAGAATGCCTTAGAGATGCCCCTTTCCACAGTTTGCAGATCATAATTTGTTGTTCTGCCACTTGGGATTTTCTAGACAGAGATACTGGAGCTGTTCATATTTCCTTCTCCAGATCATTTTGCAGATGAGGAAACTGAGGCAAACAGGGTTAAGTGACTTGCCCAGGGTCACACAGCTAAGAAAGTCTGAGGCCAGATTTAAACACAGGAAAATGAGACTTTTTGACTCTAAGCCTGGCACTCTATCTACTGAAACACCTACCTACTCTGATTCTGATTATTAATCTTTAAATGGTGCTTTTAGACTTGGAAAGCACTTTTTTTTTATTAATTAATTTTTTTTTTTTTGCTTTTTGGAGGGCAATTGGGGTTAAGTGACTTGCTCAAGGTCACATGGCTAATTTTTGTGTTAAGTGTCTGAGGTCAGATTTGAACAAAGGTTCTCCTGACTCCAGGGCCGGCTCTCTATTCACTGCACCACCTAGCTGTCCCTATTAATTAAATTTCTAATGAGATTTTTTTTTGTTGTTGTTTTTACATCGCTTAGACTTCCCCCAGTATCCTCCTTCCCCCTCCCAATAAGCCATTTACCTTAAAACAAAGTTTGTTTGTTTGTTAAAGAAAAAAGATGAGGAAAATGTCAGCAAAAATGACCGACACTTTGGAAAAATCTGATATTATTGTATGCAATGTTCCACAGCTGTGGGATTCTCCACCCCACCCCCTACCCTCTGCCCCATCTTCTTTGGCGCTGTGTTCATTCCTTATAATTTTGTAACATTCATTTTCATTTGTTTTGTGATTGTTGTAATCATTGCAGATATTATTTTCCTGTCTCTGCTTACCTCACTTTGCACCAATTTGTATTAGTCTCTTCATAGTTCTTTATACTCATGGTGTTTGCTGTTTATTATAGCACAATAGTATTCTATTACATTCCTATACCACAGTTTGCTTCCTATCCCTCAGTGATCTCCTTGGGGTAAATACATAGCAATAGAATCTCTGGCTCCAGGGGCATGAGCATGTTAGTTACTTTATTTGTACATTTCACAATTCTTTTCCAGAACGGCTTTCCTATTTTGCAGTGCCACCAGTAATGCATGTGTATCTTTCATAAACCCTCCAATGTTGGCTATTGTCATCTTTTGCCATTGTCTTACAAAGTACTTCAATGTGTTTTTTTTTATTTGTTTTTACCACCCTGGGTAGTGCAGGTATCATAATCCTCACTTTCCAATGAGGAATTGAAGCTCAGAGGCTTTAACAATTTACCTGTGGTCAGTTAGGTAGTATCTGGAATTGTATTTGAACCTACTCTCACCTGAATCCCAATCTAACACCCTTTGCTGTACATCTTGCTGCCAAGCAGAGAGACATATCATTAAGGATGCCTCTAGCCAGGAGAACTTGGCTGTCTGAAATTTGACACACCCCCTCCCCCCACAAAAAATAAAAACTGCTAATTGGTTGATTTTTGGTGACCCTTCCCCAAGCAGTGGTGCTGGAGCCTTCTAATGGCATGTTAGAAAGGACAGTATTTCAAGGCTTTTTCCTTTCTGTAGCAACAATCCAGATCTCCTTCTAGACATCTCTAGGAGCATATCAAACTCTCTAGTTCTCTATTACCCAAATATGAACTTATATTTTCTTTAAAACTTGTCTCTCCTTCACATTCCCCTGATTCTTTTGAGGACACTGCCATCCTTCAGGTACCCATAGGTACACCCTAAGTCATGCTTGATCCTTGCCTCCTTCCATCCATCCTTGCCCTCCTTGACCATACCATCCTTGCATCCTTCCCTCCCTCTTGCCATCTACCCAGTGGTCCAGTTCTGTGTCCTCATCTGTCCTTTCATACAGGCCCCACTCGAGTTCAGGCCCTTAGCAGCTCTCCTAGGGCAAACTAGATGTCTTCCCAATTGCCCTCCCTGATGCCAATTTCACCTTTCCTTCTTCATCCCTCCATCTAACCTCAACCCTCCTAACCCTAATCTTAATTTCTCCTTATAGCTGTCAAATATTGCTCAAAATCTGACCCTATTAAAAAAATCTTTGGCAGCTCACTATTGCCTTTAAGTCAGGCAAGGTTCTTTCAATAAATTTTTATTGATGTTGTCTTTATATCATCTACATTTCCACCTGTATCTGTCTCCCTTCTATTTCCTCGGGAGCCATCTCATATAAAGAATAATTTTTTTAAAAGAAAAAAAGAGAGGAAGATGAGAAAGAAAAAAAATAATAAAATCAATTAACACATAAAAACTTATTGGAACATATATGCAAAGTTGCACTCCTGGACCTCCCACTTCTGCAAAGTAATCAAGGGTAGGTGGGTTGTCTTCTCATTTCTTGGATCATGCTTGACTTTTTAAATTTTGCAAATTCACTTTCATCTATTTGGTAATTGTTTTTTCCATTTTCTTTATTGTTGTGTATATTGTTTGCTTGGCTCTGTTTGCTTCACTTTGCATCAGTTCATGTAAATCTTTCAATGGTTCTCTAATTAAAAATAATAGCTAGTCTCAGCAGGCAGTGAGGCAAGGCCCTGATATGCTGCGGCTGGTGTTGAAGACCTTCTCCTTCCTGTGGAGGCGAGCTGAAGGCCTGGATGAAGAGGCTGAGGTGCGGCCGCAGGATCCCGATGAAGGTACGGCTAAGCTGAAAACTGTCCAGGGAGCTGTGACCAGATATTGTAGTGATTATGGGATGATTGATGATCTGGTGTGCTTCACTAGCGATGTTGTTACCAGCAGCGTGCCACTAAACATTGGCCAGGAGGTGACCACCATTGTGGAGGAGGATAAGATATCCAGTGGATTGAAGGCTATCAGAGTTGAAGCTGTCTCTAATAAATGGGAAGATGACAGCAAAAATTACTGTGAACTTCCAGATTCCAGTACCAAGATCTTGACTGGCTGTATTACTTCTCTTGTTGAGGATGCTGGCTACATCAATCATACCACCTACTTCTCCATGCAGGATGTTTGTGAAGCACTCCATTCCTACAGTTCAGCTGTTCTGTGAATGAAGACTATATGCCCTCCAACATTTTCCTACAACTATGTCTTAGAAGAATTGACTTTTCCCGCCCCGCCTCCCAGACATCGCTGTCTGAATAAGGCAGTGCATTGTCCTGAGTTGCAATTCTTCAACCATGAATAAATGCTTCACTTCATTTACTGAAAAAAAAAAAACAATAATAGCTAGCATTTAGTATATTTATTATAGTTTAATAATACTCTATTGTGCTCTTTGCACTTTTAAGATTTGCAAAAAGCTTTATAAACATTATCTCATTTTATCTTCACAAGAACCATGGGAGGTAGGGGTTATTATTATCTTTATTTTATAGATGAGGAAACTGAAAGAGACAGAAATTAAGTGACTTGCCCAGGGTCACATAGCTAGTTAGTATCTGAGGCAGGATTTGAACTCTGGTCTTCAGTGTCTTTGCCTAGAAAACTCATTTGGGGTCACGAAGAGTTAAACGTGACTGAACAACAATAAAACTTCCTAGCTGCAGGTTCAGCCCTCTCTTCACTGTACCACTGTATTCATCAAATTTGTTGCTTATTATAACATACTAATATTTCATTACATTCATGGACTGCATCTGTTTAGCCAAACTCTAATCAATGGAGATTAAAAAGAAATTTCCAGTTCTTTACTCTCTCCAAAAAGAGTGCTCTGTTGGTGTGCATGGGGATATTGTTTTTATCAGTGATCTCCTGCCTAGTGCTGACATCTCTCTATCAAAGGGCACAGAAATTTTAGTCACTTTATTTGCATATTTCCAAATTGCTTTCCAGAATAGTTGTCCTGACTCCCAGCGTTTAGCAACAGAGAGACCCCAGTGACCTTGGAGAGATCCATTTGGAGGGGAAGGGGGTTGGAAACCAGAGGTTGAGAGTAAGTAGGAGCTGGGTGGGGGCAAAGCTCTTTTTAGGCATTTGGTCATGGAGGGGAGGAAAAATAGGGCACATGGTAACTGGAGGGGATGCTAGGGTCAAGGAAATTTTAACCTTATGTTCTCATGTTCTGTGTTGTATTACAGTTGGGCACAGGGTGTTATGGTACCAGGATACAATTAGGTCTTATCTGGCTCTTGGGCACAAAGGCACTGGGTAAACAGTACATGCTAATTGTTAGAGATCTGCTTCTTTGCAGGGAAACTGAGACAAAAAGACTTGGGTTCATCTTTCTCCTCACTCCCTCCAAAGGGTGTCTGGTTGACTCTAGACAAGTCATTTCCCCTCTCAATTCTCCAGGCAATTCTCTAAGACTAAGTCACAGAGCAGGTATATGAGTAGAGGACTTTTCCTCACTGGCAGTTCCCTATATCAATGAAATCATAGATCTAGCAAAAAAAAAAAAAAGTAGTATTTATTGATTATCTGGAAACTCCACTTTTACAATGGAATTATACTTTAAAACCCAGCAAGGAGGGGTTGACCAGAGAACAGATGTTCTCTGGGGCAAGGAGATGGCTATATATGTACAAGTCACAGGGCTGGGAGGGGACAGCCAGGGCTTTCCAACATGGGGTATTTCTATACTTTGTGGGGTACTCATGTTAAATAAGTTTGAAAGAGAACAAGTTATCTAATAACACAGGAAGAGGTGACTAGGTGAGGAGAAATGGGTAGTGGAATGAATGACAGGTACTTCAGTTTGATCATGGGAGTACTGTTGATCTGGGAGTGGACCAGTCCATTGCCTTGGTAGGCTGTCCACACGTGAGGTGGACAATGAAATTCCCAAGTGTTCAAATCATAAAGGATCCATGTCCTTCCATGCTCCAGAGCCACGGCTACAGAAGTAGGGAGTGGGGGGAGAGTGGTGCCCCAGAGATGTAGTGAGGGCTAACAAGTCTATTTCTATGTATGTTATCTTGGCACAATTATGGATGGAAAGAACCCTGAATGTGTGTTGAGAGGCCCTGGTTTCAAGATCCGCCTCGTCACCTAAGGCCTGTAGGACGTTGGATGTGGCCATCCTGGGGTCAAGGAGCTGGTCTTCCATACTACTATCTCATGTTTTTTATTCTATCCCATTGACCCTGTAGGTGTATGGTTTGCACATAATTATTTGCAGATTGGCTCCCACATTAGCCTGGGAGCTCCCTGAGCACAGGGATTGTCTTTGGCCTTTCTTTGTATCCCTAGCACTTAGCCCAGTGATTTGTACATAGTAGGCCCTTAAGTAGATGTTTCTTGACTGATTTCACCTCCCAATCTCAGACTCATCTGTAGAATAGGGGTGACTATCTTGAACGTACAGCTTTTAACAGCCTGTGATCTGAGGAGGATAGTGACTAGAAGCCTGGGCTGGGAGCTAGTCCTGGCTCTGCTACGGTATGTCCTTGGGTCTCAGTGTCCTCCTCTGTAAAATGGGTATGTTGAACTTTGTGGTATCTCAAAGCCCTTCCAGCTCTAAGATCGTTCCTGTGAGCCCCCACAAGGGCAGAAGTCACATCTTATTTGTCTTTCAGTCTCTCCCAGAATCTAGTCCAGTGCTTTGCACATAAGAAGCACTTAATAAATGTATGTTAAAGGAATGGATGGAAGGATGGGTGGGTGGATGAAGGGATAAAGATTACAAAGTGGGTGAAAACTGCGATTTAAGTGGAAATGAGATTCCTTTTTTCTCTCCATGCCCTAGAAGCGTTTGTCATTATTAATGGAGCAGAAATCATGTCCTCTGGGGATTCAGTTTTTTTCCAGT